>BMAO01031182.1:0-710273 GCA_019973975.1 Trichonephila clavata | reverse complement strand
TTTTGAAAATTTTTAATTGGGAGTAAAAATAACTTCCTGACTGTTGAGGAATTTAATCAACTATCGTAATAAATGTTACTGGTAATATAAAATGCGAATACTTAAAAATTATGCGTAATTTTTCATAATTTACAAAAGATTATGTTTCGGTGTATTAAATTTATATTAATAATTTAAGTTCAGTTTCTCAAAATAAAAATGTTCAAAATTAGTTTGACATGATTAATTTATTTGATGTATAGAAATATGGGTTATTTTTTGTAAACATACATAATTATAATTTCTGGATATCAAATTCATGTTCTCTAAGAATTTGCACACAGAATATTTTCCCCTTTTTTCATAACATTAAGCAAATATTTTAAAAATATATTTTGTATTTAAGCACTTAAAAACTTTTAAAATTCCTCGGAGTTTTCAAATATTCTCTTGTATTCTAAATACAGTTTTTGCTTCCACATTATTATTGTTATTTTTGTTTAAATTCGTCTCTTTATTTTTAACTGTTTGAAGACTTTTATTTCGATATTTCAGACACATATATAAATTGTATTCTGTATCATTATACTAAAAATAGCCTGAAGCATAATTAGTTTGATAGAGCGATATTATGAATAACAAAAATAACTTTTTTTTGGATAAAATGACAACTTTCTTTAACTTACCCTTTCATTAAAAAATCAAAATGTGCTTCTCAGACTTTAAAATGGAGAAGAAGATAATTTTTCAAAATGACCCGATTTTCTCCGCAAAGAAATCTTATTCACCCTCCTTAAAAATTGAAACGAAACAGTTTTGCCTGAGACATTAAAAAAGAATGGAAAGAAGCAAACAAAATGCATATCTCGTTTAGGTTTCGTATTTAAAACTCATCCAGTTTTTCACTTGGCAGTTTCTATTCAAATCGATTTTTATTTATGAGAATGAAATTCCCTTTTTTTTTCTTTTTATTTCCTAACCTCAACATTGTCAACAATGTACATTGTTGGGTGAGGACTAAAGATCAAGGAAGATCTCTTCGCTGCACCCCAAATATACTTAAGACCCTTTCCTCAGTATTTTTTAAAAATATTTTCTAGATTACATTTTTTTATCGTTTATTGTCTGCGACCTCCTTTATTTTGTTCGGCATGAAAGGCTCCTGACCCAAATACTATATTTATTTAAAAATTATTCCACAGTAACTGGGACGGTGTGAAAAAGAATTAAAAGCGCCGTATAAAAAAATTCAGCCGCTTATCAATAAAAATTGTAGTTTTTTCAAAATCAAGGAAACAAATTGTTTCTGAAAAGGAAGAAAAATGGAATGAATAGAAATGCAGTCGTTTTAGATTGAATAATAAATGATTTTATTAAAAGGCGACATTGTTCTGGACTGAATGTGGTGTAAGTGAAGTGAATTAAAATTGAAGGATGTAAAAAAAGAGAGTACAAGAGTGATATAAGAGTTTTATCTAATGTCTTAACAATTTCCTAATTATGAATTTTATTTTGTTTCCACGTATCTTTTTTAATGTATTACTGAAAATTCAGCTAAAAAAGATAATTAAATACGAAATTTAATATATAACATACAACTGGAAATTTTTTTATGCTTTTTGGTTGAAATAAGCTCTATGTAAAAAACTATTTTGGCCTCGTTAATCGTTACTTTGCTTATTAGTTTGTTAAATATTAGCAGTTTCTTTTATCAAATAGTTGATGTTTATACTTGTGTATATAAGCCAGCGTTTTCTCAAACTGTGGGGTGCTGTAACTCTACAAGGGGGACACAAACATATCGCAAATAAAAATTCCAAAAAATTGATTTACTGGAATGAATTAAAACAAAAAATTTCTGACATAATAAAAAATACACATTTACACTGATATAATTTATATATATATAATCTGTGGCAATATTACGTAATCTATACCTCAAGAGTTATCTTTGATTCTATAACCAAATAAAAAAAATATTTAATTTGATTAGCTGTAATTCCACGATGAGAGATTTTTGTATTACATTTTCTATTTAAATCTAAAAAACTATTCTTTCAGAGAAAAAGAAAACCCAGACCCAAAGAAAAGTTGTAGGGAGATAAAAATTTATCACTCTCATTTAGGAAAGTTGTAAATAATATATTTTTGATGCGTTTTATTTCACGTGAAAGAGTTTTGTGATATTTCGAAAAGCTCAGATGGTAGAAGGATTATTCTGCTAAAATTTATTTTTTATGAATATGCTGAAACATATAAAGCATAATGAAAAAAGTTTTACACAGTTCAATTTTAAAAGTAACATTAATATTTCT
Source organism: Trichonephila clavata (assembly GCA_019973975.1). NCBI lineage: Eukaryota > Metazoa > Arthropoda > Arachnida > Araneae > Nephilidae > Trichonephila > Trichonephila clavata. The sequence goes on along the minus strand of BMAO01031182.1, from coordinate 707,979 downwards.
ATATTGAATATACTTTTAACCCGGTAGTGTTCGCACGAAGCGTAAAGTAATCCCAGGCCTACGAAATCCTTAATTCCGGGAAAACTGTTTATTTTTTAACAATGTCCTTGACAGTATCCTCCTATATGACAGTCTTCAGAGGAACTAAAATGTATTTGTTACATATCACCCTCTTTTTTGAGAGTGGCAAACGTTTCTTTACAATCTTAAGGTCCTTGTTCAGTTTTATTGAATTTTTTCTTAAGTTCTCAAAGAAATATTGAAAAGTTCTTGAAAGTAGGTAAGTATACTTTCTCTTGATTAAATTATTCACTAGAATAGTGATTTCTATCATGTACAATAAAAATAATTATAAAAAAAAAGATTGGGTTAACTCAGGCACCTCGCGTGTCCATTACCGTTAGTATAGAGTCTGCGCCTGCTCCCGGGTTGAAACATTTTGAAGTCTCCTCCCTTCAAATATTAAAAAATAACACAATTATTTTTCATCAGAATTTTACATTCTTTTTCATTATTTAACATTAATTCTAAATGCTAATTCTCTGAGGCTTAAAATTACAGTTGATTTTGCCAAAGAGTTGCAGTTGCAGAGAGACTGCTTCTCTGGCAAAATTGTCTCCAAAGATGATTTCTAAGATCTCAATTGCTGCTGGCAAAATAAGCCATCTTCACCAGCAGTGGGAGGGTTTCTACATCTGGCTATTTATATGATACTTTGTAAGATGCAAGTAAAGCTTTTTCATTCACAGACAACATTTTTTTTTTAAATACTTTTTGTGTATTAAAGACAAATCATTAGAAAAGCTTTCGCCATAACAAATTTCGAATATGTATATTTCTGAAAAGTTGACTTGAAAACAGAGTTGCTCCTTTAATTAGCACATTATTTTCAAAAAAAACAACAACTAAGTAATGGGTTGTTCAGTTTCACATATAGCGTTGTCTGTCTTCCACTTGATTCGCATTACTTATCATAATGACCACTGTATCTGAGTTGATAATTTGATAAAGATTAAAACAAAAAAGTTTTGGCAGAAAATCAAATTAGACCATGTTTTCAACCAAATATATCAAAAAATAATCATAAAAGTGCTGCTTATTATTAAAATCTGAGTATATGCCAGAATAAATCACTATAATCAATTAACTGATAGCTGTATTTCAATTAGCTATTATATCACCCATCTAAACTTTTATATGTATCCAAATTTTAAAATAATATTTTTCATGTAAAAAATGTCTTAAAAATGCTCTAAAAGTCATACACATTTTAAAAAAATATTAATATAAAATGATACTTTTTCTTTAGTTTTCGAGTAAATAAATATTATGATTAAGAAATATGCTGGAGAAACAATTGATAATTTTGCGCGTAAACACGAATATTTATAAAGTATTGTTCTAAAAAAAATATATTTCCGAACATTTTTATCTCGATGTACTTTTGAAATGTTTTATGACAAATATTTAAATGAGTAGATAATATTGCATTTTGGAGTACAACTTTTATTTTTAAATCAGCTCTATGCATAGTACTTTTAATATTAATACCTACCCATTATTCAAATAAAAGAAACAAAAAGGTACACGTATTGATGTAATGTATTACAAAAAAGTTAAACATAAGAATAAATAAAAGTTCTGGAGACATAATGGTTACTTGTATTAGAAATAAAAAATATTTCAAATTTGCATTTAGTAACCAATTATCGCAATAAATTAGTATTAAACAAAATTATTTTCATAAATGTAAAACCATAAATGGAAAAGTTTGTTAAATTTATTAGTGTGTTAATTAGAAAGTATGCATCGGAGAAAGAAATTATGTCCAATTTACGCATCGTGCTATTTTATTAAAAATTTATTTTTTAAGGACAATTAGAAATTCAAAATGGGGATTGGTACTGGCAGATAACATCATATTCTTAAAACATCAGAAGACATTCAAATGACTACGATATCCTAGTAGTTATGGTAAAAAAATCGTGGCCTGCGTTTCGCTTGTTTGAATCCTGGAGAAGTTGAAGACTTTCCATGTACCTTTTTTTTATAAATCTGCTGAAGGTCAACATCCTACCCTTTGGTGTGGTCACTAAGAAAGGGTGGGGCAAGTTTAAGTGCCGTCCTCGGCCAATGTTCTAATTTAAGTGGACTTAGAACTCGAGTGGCATTAGAAGGGAATGTTAATCAAACTTTCATCCGAACATGTTGAAAAATCCAATATCACACATGATCAAATCACATATTTTTAATTTTTCTTAAAAAATCCTGTTGGACTATTCACTTTTCTTCAATTTACAAAAAAGAGTATTTTGTTTCTGTGTTACAAAGAACACTAGGTAAAAAAATTATATAAAAGTAAAAGCAAGTGGAGGTATGTGGTGCTTTAAATTATCAAAAACCTGCATTTCAATTTTTAAAAATTTATCTTGGCTATTCTGAGAACTCCAAAGATTATAATTAACGCTTTTGAGCCAAACTCATTAGGAACCCTTCCACATTTTGCAATGAAGTCGTTTAGATGATGTTGAAGCCATTTGATTAAAAAAGGATGGTATTTAACTGCTGCTGGAGAAGGTAAGTAATCACTCTTGCACTTTCGTTTCCCAGTCAGGGGAAAGACTGCTGGTCTATGTGAATTTAAAGAGCAGTTTTTAATAGCATGAAGACTAGGAATGTGAATCTCTGAAAAAGGAATGGCTGTTAGATTGTTCATGTTTTGCTGTTTTTCATATTTATATGCTAATTTAAGAGAAAAATAACGGTAAAACTAGAAGTAGGCACCTCGCGGTTTGTCGTCTATGGGCCATCAAAGACAAAGGACATTGGAAATTGTCCCACCTATTAAAGAAAATTGGCGCTAGTCAGTGGCTCAGCTGACAGGTCAATGCAATACAGGATCAAGTGCATGTTTTTCTGAACGTGTAGTTCAGGGGAACACTGTAGGACATGGGACTGGGCAGCAGACGTCCCACTCGTTGTCTTTTGTTGACCAAGCGTCATTGTGAACTACGCCTAGAGTTTGCTCAGAAATATCGAGACTTGATTATAAATAAGTATAAGAGATTATTCTGTATCGATAAATCATAATTTCTCTTTCATCACATCGATGGCTGGGTAAGGGTGCTACGTTCTTTACAATTGTTCCCTCCGCCTACAAAACCTGATGTTGGTGGTATAATGTTTTGGGGATTGTTTTCATTGGTGACTGTGGCACCCTTTGTTCTAGTAGAAGTGACCGTGAAAGCTTTGTCCTATCTAATGTTAGCCCTCATATTGCGTCTGTTTTCACAACTAGAAAAGAGACTTCCGACAGGACAGCACCCCTGGTCTCACGAATCTAATTTTTTTAAAGTCATTCGAGGATTATAATAAGCAATTCCAAGTAATATTATCGCAATCTAATTTATTGGACTTTAATCCGAAAGAACACATTTGGATCTTCATCCTAAGGAAACTCAGAGTTCGAACATCTCCATTTCGAAATCTCTCGCATTTGCTTAACCACCACTTAGATTTTGAGTATAGTGAGCCTCTAGTTATCTACTAAGAACTTGTGGTATCCATGCCAAGACACGTTGCAACAGTTTTGCAGGCAGAAAAGGGTGCATCGAGTTACTGAATATTTATTCAAAATGTTTTGGCTCTTCGGTGCATTTCTATTAAAGCTATTTAACCTGGTATTTATGTTATATTCTAAGGAATGTATTAAATTCTTACACCATCAATGCCTTTTGAATTATGGTTTGTTATTTCAAAAATAACTTTATAAAACTTACATTTTTATAACATTTCTTCATCCAGCTCTAGACTTCTTATATTTAATAACACATTAAAGTTTTTATTCACCCTTTATATAATACATAGTTTATTTTAGTAATACTTTAATTGTTATAAGATTATAAATTTCTTCCTTTACCTATATATACCTTTAAAAATTTCAAAAGTCGTTAAAATTTAGCTTAAATTAATTTATTTAAATTTTTTCTGCAGAATAAGTAATTTTTATTACATCATTGATCTCTAAAATGTATTTATCCTGTTTTTGTGAGCTTTTTTCCTAAGAATATACCCTGAACGTGTCCGAATACCTTAACTTTTAAGTTCAGATTAGACTACGCTCCTTCGAAGTACTCTAAAAATTTATTAAAATAATGGAATGCTACAACATCAAAATTTTTATCACACTTAACTGTTAAGTTCAATTTTAATAGCAAAGATATATTACAATGCTGTGTTTGTGTAAAATGAGATGATACAGGCAAAGAGACAGACAAAACGTAGATCAATTAAAGTTGTTTATTTTTCTACACGATACATTAAATTAAAATAGTAGGTAATCGTAGTTTATCGATCCACTGCTGGTTGAGGTGAAAAAGGCGACTCTTTGTGGACCAGAGGCAATGATCGTAAGAAATCGGATCGATGGATGATTCTTTGCTTTCAGTCATTTGCTGTAATTAGTACTTCAAGTTCGGACGCAGCAAAATAATGCATAAGGCGAGCAATGAATCTCCAATGTTCGCCACAGTTTACGTCTATCCAATGAGCAGGAATTCTTTTAACGATACTGGCACCAAATCAAAGAGGCCCTTTCTCTTCTTCCAACATCTTTTTTTCCATACTTGGTGTATGGTGGTCTTGTGTAAATAATTTTGGAGAACTTGTGGAAAGTTTGTCTTGACACAAATCTAGAATTGGTCTTGAATTAGGTACCATGACCTTTTTGTATGGTTACTTTATACAGTAAGTGGTGTGGAATCTTGATGGAAAAACGTGAAAGATCCATGTAGACAAAAGATGATAATGATTACCGGATATATAGCCTTGTCATCTACTATTTTTCTATTAGAACATAGTGAAGAATTTTAAGAATTTTTTTTTAAGGTTTTTTCTTAATGGTTTTCAATTTACGTTTAATATATTTAAATGGTTTTCGGTTATTTTTGTTTTGAATATAGCTATTGAATTATGCTTCAAAATTAGAGTCAAAATTGGAAGGTGTTGATTCTGATGGAACTATGAAGTCTGGAATGAGGAAAGAATATTTCGAGAAGTTTTAGTTGAGGTTGAGGGGTTGTACTGATATGGGTTTTGAGACGGATGAATTGTTAGTGGGAGTTTCAGAATATGGTGAAATATCATTGGGTGGATGAGGGTAGGTATAGACTATTGCAAAGAGTTTGATCAGTTTCATCCTCTTCATCTATTGTGGGAAGGGTTGGATGGAATTTAATTTTATTGCGTAATTTCAGGTATTTCTTACGGTGATATTGTACAATTCATTTTAAATTTAAGAGATTTTTCTATTGAGTTTGTTTTAGTTTCTCTATTTATGGGGGATATTTTAAATTGATTTAGAATATTTAAAACATTTTCCAAATAGAAAAATAGTTAGATGAGATTGATGAGGCATATTCCGGTAATTATTACCATTAATTGTAATTATCATCAATTGTCATTGTTAAACATTGTTGGTTACAGCAACGAAGTGTTCTAAAACTTCTTTGAAATCAACAATTCTTTAAAATAATGACAATTTAACAATGCATTTTTACGTAATGTCTAGGGTGTATATGAAAGCTGATTTACAGAAAATATTTTCTTAGTTTTTAGCTCTTTTACATAGATAGATCAGAGGTGAGTTTTATGAAGCACCTTTTACGTTTCCAAGTACTTAAATGACTTTTGATAAAATATTTTCCAAAGCGACACTGCGAACTAAAAATACTTGTAATAATTTGATTGACTGTATTTAACAATGTTTGTGAATTATTTACTTATTTAGGACGATTTGCTTCTTTATTCCTTTTCTTGGCTCCCCCCTTACAACACATCACAGACACGCGCCTATGGGGAAAACGGTGGCATGGGGGAGAGAATCGTTTATTTTTAAATCGTATGCTAAGGTTTAATTATTAACTATACAGAGATTACCATTTTAAATATTAATTTTTTGATATAGTTTCTATATGACAAGCCTCTTGGGTCACTCTAGTAACCATTAAACTATTCGTAATTTAGTATTGTTACATTAACCATAAAATACATTGCGCAGTTCTGATACATTTATAAGTGCATTATGTCAGTGTAAATGTGTAATTTATTTTTAATTATGTCGAAAAGATAGTTGTCTGTTTACTTTCCATAAATGAAAATTTTCTTAAATAATCTTTTTATTTTTGACTTTTCAATATTATGACACCCCCCTCGTAGAGTTATCAAGGCCCCTTTCGGGGACGGCACAGTTTGGGAAATTCTGGTTTAAAAGGTGGGCCTCAATTCTTTAACCAAGGATCTTTAGAATGCTTGGTTTCTTTCTTACCCAGTTTCTTTTAGTTTACCCGTTAACGCGCTTTTATTTAGGAAGTACGTTACTATAGAACCGGGGTGGGCATTAAGTCGATCGTGATCGACCGGTGGGCCGCGATGACATTTTGGGGTGATTACCTTTGTTAAGACTTAAGACGTACATACTAAAAGAAACGTATTTGTGGAACACTGTTGCCAACTAGACTAGAAACGGGTGGACCGCAACACCTTGAAAAAGAAAGAAGTAGCCCGTACCCTGGGAAAGTCTGCCCACCCCTGCTTAGAAGATCCAGCTTTCTGTATTATGTTATACCTTGTATACCATATTTCCCTACCCCTGAAGGAATAAACCGTTAAAGTGAAGGACAATTATTGTCAGTCAAAAACAATTCACATTATCTGAAATTACAATTATGCTTAACACAGTGCTTTTGAAACTTTCAATATTTACGAACCGATTTTTAATCATAATTTTCATTGCACCCCCTACATACAATAATAGTTTAAGGAATGCAATAATAATGTACGATGACATAAATCTACAACACGACTTTAATGATAAACCGTACAAATTATCAAGAAATTCATTAAATTTTGTATATGTTAAGACCAGGGAAGTCACTATTAATCATTTAACCTGTTTTTAATATTGATAAATCAATTATCAAATACATTGTGCAGTAGTCAAATATTTATAAGTAGTAATATTTATTAGTGTAAATGTGGCGGAAAGTATTTTGTTTGGCTTATTTTCAGTAAGTTATATTAGTTTTTATAAAAAATAATCTTTTCGACTTTTAGCTATATGTTTGTGCCCCCCTTCCCCTTGTGATGTTACCTCCAGTGGTTGCGCCCCCAGTTTGAGAAGCTCTGGCTTAACATCCATATTCAATTATTCTGCGTTGTAGTAGGTTAAAATGTTTAAAATTATGCCTGTAAAAGATATCAAAATCCCAAAATCCAACTTTTCTTAAGTTAAATAATTAATATGCGAAAAAGTGGTCCCCTTTCACTGCAATGCATTATAGAAATCTCTTTCTGAGTAGTTCAAGACTTTTCTCTGGAATAAGCAGCTACAAAGGAGTCAAAATCTCGGGATTCCGTATTTCCCGACTATTCCATAATCATCCTCTCACCTTCATATTGAAACAAATATATATTGCTTTCAAAAGTTTTTTCTTAAATAAACATTTTTATTTTGAAATATTTACTACGATTCGTGAGAAATGATACATCAATCATAAGTGAATGAATAGTAACAAACTAATATATTAATTCAACATCTTATATGAAATGCAAAATGGAGAAGAAAATCGCTTTCTATTTTGCCACTTTATATTGTAATTTTGTACTATGTGTACACATATTTATATTAATTGTAATCTTTATATATAAAATATACGTGTCACACTGTTTGTCCGCAATAGACTCCGAACTACTTAACCGATCATAATATAATTTTGCATACTGTGTGTCATTTCGTCCAACTTAAAACATATGATGGTTTTTTATTTCAATTAATCACGCGATAATTATTTTATTGCCAGAAATGTAAAGAATTCGGAAAAAACGTAGCCAGATTCCCGTAAGGGAATAATCGCAAAATGTAGCATTTTGCTCATGTGTCTGCGGATGCAGGTATTACAAACAAAAATGCACGAAAATTAAGTGTCTGGCGTATTTCGGGGTGTGGAATCCTTTTCGAGTCAGTTTCCAAAAATAACCGTAAATTTGTCGGATAAAGCCGGCTGACCGTATTTTAGACACACCATAACAAGGGCTTACATTAAAAGCCTTGAATCGTGAAAACTAGGACTCTTCCGTACTTCAAACTGGATAATCCGAATCTGATATCCAGTCTGAGAAATAACTGTAACTTTGCCGGATAATTCAGGACGACCATTTATTACGCAAACCGTGGCAAGAGCTTACCCTTAATGTCTTGGTGCGGGAAAAGTGCGTTTCTGTTGTAATTCGGGATGGTGAACGAGAACTTGAAATCGAACTTTAGAAATTCCTGTAACTTTGCCAGATAATGCCCGAAGACCCTAATGTCCCTTCCAGGGACTGAACTTACCAGCTCAGGGGAACGAAAGTAATTTTCAGTTGTATCTAGGGGAGGGAAACGATAATTTGAAATTATATTTCAGAAACTCCACTAAACTTGCCGGATATTGTCTGAATTAGGAGAAAAGGCAAATGATTCGAGTCCCGTGTCCGGGTTTTCATGTTCTCTAACGACTGAACTTGCCCTTTCTGGAGCATCAAAAGTCAGCTCTGTGTGCATTTCGGAGTGTGAAATGAGAATCAGAAATTGAATTTTAGGAGTTTCGATAATTTTGCTGGATAATGCCAGTCGACCGTATTTTAGACACACCGTAGCAGGGGCTTGCCTTAAAAGCATTGGATCATGAAAACTTTGCCCGTGGTGTATTTCAAAACGGATAATCCGAATATGATATTCAATCTGAGAAATAACAGTATCTTTGCCGGAAAAATCAGGATGACCGTCTTTTACGCAAACCGGGGCAGGAGCTCAACCTTAAATTCTTGGCGCGGGAAAAGTGTATTCCTGGTGTAATTTGAAATGGTTTAAGTGAGTCTGAAATCGAAATATAGAAATTCCTGTATTTTTGCCAGAGAATGCCTGGGGATTGGAATATTCTCGGACAGAAGTACCAGCCTATCTTGCCGACGTAAAGTGAGTGAGTGAGTGAGTGAATATTAACGTCGCATTCAATTATGGTCGAAGACAATAAATGTATCTGAAACCGAACAATATTCATTTGATTCTTGGACTTAGAAAATCCATGTTTCTCGAATGGGCAACTAGATACTACATGCTCACGTGTGCGGAAACCGTTGAATCTATTTGAGTTAGCAAAATACGGGTTTCCGAAAAATATTGTGCACCGATTAGCAATTAGTTGTTTAAAATTATTATTCGTTATACTTTAAAATGATAAAACAATTTTAAAAATTGCAAAGAATCAACGTTATTCACCACATTTATAAAATTAAATCTTCATATGTTGTTACTTAACGACTTCGTTAGTAATTCATGCATTATACTACACTCAAATAGGAGATGAATGGAGTGCAAAATTCAAATAGTTTGTTGTTTTTACTTTATTTCAAACTTCCAAAATTATAAACGAAGATTAATTTAACTGCATTGAATAGCTTAGAATAATATAGAACTAACGTATTAAAACAAAGCCACAGCAACGCGTGGCCGGGTCAGCTAGTTATTTAATAAAAAGTAACTAAAATAAAAATGTTCTTTGGTGACCTATGTAGAAATAGAATTAAACTATTTTTTATATTACGTGTTATTCAAATTATATGCCTTATATTTTTGTAAAATAAGTCTCCTATTTCTTAAAGTTCTTGTATTTCTCTTATATTTTTGTGTTTCTAAGTTACGTTTAAGACACGATAAGCACACATAAGTGCATAAACCTAATTATTGTATCTTAAATTATCGAATACATAAAAATATCAACTAATAATTATGTTACATAAATTTTTTAAAGTAATTAATTCAAAATATAACTGAAATATTAAAGTATTTAATTTTTTAAGGTATAAGAACACAAAATATATTTAGACGTAGTAGAGAAGAGTTGAAAATTAGGCTTCGTGATATAAATAGAGAAGAGTAGATATTGCTCTAAAAATTGCTGTTTAGTAATATTGAAATTAAATATCTACAATTATGATAATGTTTATACTATTTACTAAATTTAGCTAATTATTATACTGTTATTATATTTGTCGTATTCTGAAAATTTAAGTATTTTTATTTGAGGTATTTTTGAAGCTAACTTTCAAGATAATCGAATCACATCGCTAAATGTGTGTTCGTGAAAATATTATCTGATGATCATATGCAACATTATAACCGTTATTCAAGAATAACTCCGGCGGCTAGCACAAATAATTTTAATTGGTGGTACATTCTAATTGAGCACGGTTACAATTACATAAAAACAGGAAAAATCTATAAAAATACAAAGGGGTTTGCGCGGGAGGACATTGGCACATCCTTTCTTCCCCGAGGTGGCAGGCTGACTGGTTAAGTGTTCACATGGCCAGTAGAGTCTATTACCATTCGTTACACTCCCCCTCTGGTTCCCAGGTATCGTCCTCGATGAGGAACCAGCAGAGTTGTCTTTCCTGGGTCTTCCACTTTTTCTGAGAGGCATGACTGGAGTGGCTTCCTTGTCTATGCGTGGACGAAAAGCAGATGAATGATAAGGTCCGAGAACCTCATGTGGGTTGTTTGGATTTGCCACTTCATAAGTCGTCGGAGAGCGTTGAGTCACAATAACATAAGGCCCATCTCTTTTAGGCATGAATTTAACAGTCTTCTTCTGGGCAGCGTTGCTAAGGGGGTGAAGGATTACCCAGACATTATCACCTGGATGATACAAGGAACCAGAGGACGATGTCTTTTATCATAGAAGGCCTTTCGCTGATCTTGTTTCTCTTCAATTCTTGGTTTTGGAATCAAAACAACGGGAGAGGCGTGCGGAGATTCACATTCTACTACGATGCCTTGTTGCAGCAGAGAATCTAGCTCTTTCTTCAACAGCTTCTTCCTGGCTGGATTCATCCGGTAGGGAGGCACTGAAATTGGTGGGTTGTTTTCAGTGTTGATGCTATGTTCAATAAATGGAGTAGCTTCTCCCCCTATTTCGAAGATAGAGTGATGATTTTTAAGCAAGGTATCTAGTTCCACACCCTGAGAACCAGGGAGTTCTTGTCCTTCATCTTCCCGTAATTGACAGTTATTTATAGCCACAGGAAGTACATTTACAGATGTACTCTGATAAGGCGTTACGAAGTTGTACGATTTTCGGGAATCGTCACAAAAATTCCAACAGTTCTTTCTGAAATTTAGTACTATTCCAGCATTTTTGAGAAAATCAACTCCAAGTAGAGTGGAGTTGTTTTAGGCATCAGGCAAAATAATAACGGGGGTTTTAAAATTTCTGCCTTCCAGAAGGACGGTTTGAAATGTACGTAGAACTTCTTTCTGAGTAACGATTCCCTCAGCAAAGGATAGGGATATGACTGTCTTCTCAAAAGCAGCTCCTTGTTGCAGAAGGATACTGTAAAGAGAGATTCTCCTGCAATCGAATGACTTGCACCACTGTCCACAAATGCAGTTCCCAAAACTCCATTTATGCTGATCCTGAGTACAGCATTTCTGTTGGAAGGAGAGAGACTGTTAACTCGCAGAATTCCAAAGTGAGCAGGATCACCCTTTGAAGGATTACAGTCAGGGCATTTTGACTTGATGTAACCGGGCTTTCCACATCCATAGCAGGACAGAGGAGATCGGCTTTCAAATTGCGAATGCCCTCCAAATGGTTTTCTTGGTGCTTCCTTTGCCTTATCCCCCGTTCTTATACTGCTTTGTTTATTTGTTTTTGAGGGGAAAGGTCTTCTTATGTCTGGTAAAACTTTATGGTTCGACGTCTTACCACGAGCAATTTCATAATAGTCTAATTTTCGTACTAGCTCAGATGATCTTTTAATATCTCCCCAGATATCCACGAAGTGTTCTTTAACGTCCCTCGAAACTCTTCTCTTAAGCTGATCGGTAAGAACCAAATCCTTAAGGGAGTTAAAGTCTTTCACTTCTAGGCTATGTAGCCATTCTTCTAAGTAATTGTTTAGCTCATACGCGAAGTCCTTCCACAGAGCTTCGGGTTGTTTTTGATGAGTACTGAACTTAATTCGAAACGATTCAGCACTCAACTTGAAACGTTGGAGCAACACTTGCTTAATGTGCTGGTAATTTCCTAATTTCTCCTTAGGTTCCCGCAAGATAATATTGGAAATATCAATAGGTAACACTGGTAGAAGGTGTGTTACATAATCGACTTCCCCTATGTTAACTTGCTCACACTGCCTTTCAAATATTTTTAGATAGGGGGAAATGTCTGAAGTTTCCACAAATCTGGGTATGAGGTGCTGGATATTTATTTTCTCTGCGGCAGCACTAGTGTTAGTTGAAGAAGTAGCAGTCATGCTTAACTTCATGCGTTCTAGTTCTAAATTCAGTTCGTCTTGTTTTCGTTTGTATTCATTTTCCTCCTTCTCCTCACGTTCTGCCTGAACCCTCGTGTTAATATAATTGTTTCTAGAAGAGTTTTAGTAAACTGTTCATCATAGTCTTTCGAAGTAATGATTAAATTTTTAAAATCTATTATTCTCATTAATTCTCCTACTTCGAGGCCCAATTCTATAGCTAGTGTTTTCAAGTCCTCTTTGCGCGCTTTAGCAAGATACGCCATTGTTTTTAACTTTTGAGGGGAAAAAAGGGTCAATTATGAAATCCGACAGCCACAAATTAAATGCAGTTAATTTAGTTTTAAAATAGTTAACCTTTATAATTGAGCATCAACTGATCCCTAAAATAATAAGAATTGGATAATCGAACACAATACTATTAAAAATATATTATAGATGTTTGACAGGATACAAAATCTAAACGAAAACAAAATGAAAATTCATATAAACAAAAATTCTGATGCACTTAGCCAAAACAACATATAAACTATTCCTTTGAAGGAATAAAAATACTGTTTCGTAGATATTTGACTGAATGCAAAAATTTAGCTTTGTAAATAAAAATAATTCACAAATAAAAGAAATTCTGATGAAATTCAAAGTCGAAACAAAACCTATGTGAATGAATCTTTTGAATAAAAATAAAAATAATTTTCACTATACTTTTTGTTAGCAAAAAAAATAAATAATTTCTTTCATTTAAATTCGCATATATTTTATATATGATCAAAATTCTTCAATATAGTTAGAAATGCAACACAATTTCATAACACTAAAATTCAATAAAAAAAAACAGATCTCTAATTTTAATACTAAATAGGAAATATCAATCTCCGTGACGCTCTGGCATCATAAGTAAAAAAAAAGAGTCAACAGAAAAAAGTGAAAAATATCCAGAATAAACAAATTTTACAAAGCAAACAGCGAGTGCTGTATTCTGAGTTCCAAGAAAAAGGAACAAGAGAAAAAAAAAGAACGTCTGATTTTCACCAGGCAAGGGGTGAGAGACAGAAAAAGGGGGTAACAAAACGACGTCTAGTTTGTTCAACAAGCAGTGAAAATTCAAGGTCAGAAGTGGGGGAAAGAAGTTCCCCAAACAAGTACACTAATAGTCATAAATCACAGGAAATGAGAAAAATAAACAAAAGTAGAAATAGTTTCCTTACTAGGGAAAAGAATTACTCAAATAAAATATGACTAATAAATCATGCTTATTATATATTTATACCATAAAATATAAAAACACAAGTAAAATTCAATAAAAGATCAAAATGAATCAGAAACAAAACAAAAAAGAAAACTTAGCTGATGCTCCATGAAGACGAATGCAATCCAAAGTTTCTAATTTCCCGGTAGGAAATATAAATTTTCTAGTAATCCGAAAATTTCTTCGTAGCCGGTAGCTACAATTTCTGAAATTACTTTTTTAAACTTCTTCATGAACTAGCAGTTCAGAATGTTGAAGATAACTTTGTTAGACTAGTAGTCATATTAAAATTAAATAATTATTCGGGCCGTAAGTTGGGTGCCATTTTTATAACCGTTACTCAAGAATAACTCCGGCGGGGCTAGCTCAAATAATTTTAATTGGTGGTACATTCTAATTGAGCACGGTTACAATTACATAAAAACAGGAAAAATCTATAAAAATACAAATGGGTTTGCACGGGAGGACATTGGCACATCTTTTCTTCCCCGAGGTGGCAGGCTGACTGGTTAAGTGTTCACATGGCCAGTAGAGGGCGCTCTATTACCATTCGTTACAACATAGTATTATTTTGTATGAAAACTTCGAAATATGTGAATAAGAAAGAAAATGAGTTAAAAATTTCGTGGGATAATTCTTTTTATTTTATTTTAAATAATACGCTTTTACAAGAATTTTTTCCCCTCATATGTTTCATTTTTTCTAAGAATCCTTTATCGAAATCTTTTTAAACAACTTGTAAACGCCTTTTGTAAATCCCTCCTAGGTAATAGTTTCCATGTGTTACACACTTGAGTGTCTTGCACGATATCTCTTTCTTTTAGATACGAACAATGTACCGGCTGTAAGATTTTGTAAAATATGTTTTATCAAAAGGATTCAGCAACCCAAAAAAAGTTTGGATCCCCGCTTCCTCTTAAACTTCTGTTAGATTACATAAAAACTTAATTGAACCCGAAGGAACAATTTATTTTTTAGATATTTCATAATAAAGTCTTCACGGTTCAATAAAAATTCTTCGTTTTTGTATTTTTAACATGACATGGACAAATTTAAAAAAAAAATAATTTAATAAATATGAATGGTTTTTATTTTTATAATTTTATTTAAAAAAATGAGAAATATCGCAAAATTTGGGAACGTTAGGTTGAAAAGAGATTTTTTAAAAGTGCATCATGTTTTTATAAAGGCATTTCTTTTCAGAAATATGTTTAATTTTTTTCAGTATGTTTCTTCTATGTTTTTGCTTTTTCCCCTCCGCTTTAGAAGTAAAAGTTAGCCTCTTTGTTTTGGTTTGTACAATATTTTTAACAAAACTGTTTAAAACCAGATTAATCAAATCTTCGTTTCGTTTTTGGCATTCTGATTACATTTTAAAATATTTATTGAAAAATTCTAATTCCAGAACTGATGGACATATTTATATTTTTTTAAATGAAATATCCATTTTATTACAGAGTTTGTATTCTGATTGTTGTTGTTAGCATTTAGTTAAGTTTCAATTTTGTGAGTTTAAAAAGGAGATTAAGGCTTAAGAATTAAAAATAATTGAGTTAATTACGAAAACATTTGTTTAAAAAAAAACACTACTGCCACACTAAGCTTTTAAGAAATTAAATCTTCGGCTATACGAATATATACCTTCTATTAACATGGTCATATTAATTTAAGTTTGAGAAAATTTTCTCTTTAGCTCTAAACTCAAACCCAGATAATTTTTATTTATTTTATGATTTATTTAATAAATGCAGACTTTTTCTTTCCAGAGACGTGATCAAATTGATAAACTAAAAGTAAAAAAACTTTTTTAAGAACAAGCTTTTATTTAAACGCGCTAAAAAGAATAAAATAAATTTTTCCTTTAAAATCTTTTTTACTATCAACTTATAACGTCATTACACAATTTATGATACAAAAGTTTGTCGCGAGATTTACCTGTGTAGATAAACAAGTAAAATAAATAACTGGACCTGATTGATTTTAATTTGTAAAAATTCAAACTAAGTAAATACGAGTACTTAAATCTCGTGACAAGCTTTTATATCATATAAATTGTGTAATGACGTTATAAGTTGATAGTAAAAAAAAGTTTTAAAGGAAAAGTTTATTTTATTCTTTTTAGCGCGTTTAATTAAAAGCTTGTTCTTAAAAAAGTTTTTTTACTTTTGAGTTATCACTGGACAGGTTTCTCAGCCTGTTCAACTCATTGAATGCTGGTTCGCTATCCCTGGTTCAGCTGAATTAATTCTGTCAAAAAGGGTATTAGACTAAAAACACAATGTTTTTAAATCCGTAATTTTTAAGCAATTTTTTCAATCTTCGTGCAGATCTTGGGTAACATTGTTCTACACACGAAAAAAAAAAGTTTAGTGAGATTATCTTCATACATGACAAAGTTATTAAATGTTTAATTAAAATTTTGACTATATTTGAAAAAACTTTAAGAATATAATATTTATTTGAAATATTTTGAAGATAAGGGATACATTTTTCTCTAACATATTAGAAGAAAAATTTAGTTATTTATTAAAAAACTTCAAAAGGCATTTAAATATTTGTATTAATCAATAAAATGCTTAAGATTCAAAACGTATGTTGTAATCAAAGTTTTATCAAATAATGATAATTTTTTGCTGGACATTGAATATCTTCTACGTAAGAATCTATTTTTTTTAATTGCTCAGGTCATCTTTAGAAACTTGTTTTTGAAAAAATAATTAACCATTGCATTATTTTTATACAGTCAACGAACTTCTATTTTGAGAATTTCTCTATTTTAAGAACTTTTCCTGGAACCAAGCACATATTACTCTTTTCTTCGTAAAACAACTCCAAATAGCGAAGCGCATTTTCTATTTAACGAAATGTTTCTTCTAAGATTCAATTTTTCTCTCTCCTTATTTTTAAAATATTTCAGGTCATTTTGGAAATTATTCTCTTTTGGCAGATTTTATGAATATAAAGAACCTTCAGCTGGTTTTACAATGTGCCTAACTCATCTAGAGAAACAAAATTGTCGTAATTTTTCAAACAAAAAAAACTCAAATAAAATTAACAGATTCTATTTGTAATTAAATTTAAGGACACATGTCGTAGTGTGTGTTTAGATTACTGGTGATAAAATGAGGTACATTTAAATTACTTGTAAGCTTAAAATTAGAAAATTTCTTTAAAAAATTCATTCATTTTATTATAAAATTATTTTTTTAATCGAAAATACATTGCATTTCTAGATAATATTTTTCTCTTATTGTTTTCCTAGCGGATTCCTTTTTGATGGGTAAGATACATAAAAAAATGATCTTTCCGATTCTGTAATTATTTTTTGTCTGAGTTTCATAGATTAAAGTTAGATAAATTTTTTAAAGAATTTCTTCAATACTCAGTTCAATACTTCAATTTCTGAGTTTGACTTGGCAGCGTTGAGAAAGGTATACAATGTACCAATCTACTTGAAAAATAGCTCTACTTTTTTGTTTTGAATTTAAATCCAAGAAAATAGATATAAATTTGTAAAAAAATTGCATACGTTGTAGAAATTAGATTATTTTTACGTTGTAGAAATGTAATTATTTTTTAGACAAAGTTAATTAATAAATTCAATAGCGCAATGTTATGAAATTCCAGTTTGGCTGAAAACCAATTTTCGACGCCAACTTTTGTCATTGTTGTAACAATAACATTATTACAACAATGCAGATATATCAAAGTTGGCGCCAAAACTAATTTAATGTTTTTAATTAATATCTTTTTAATTAATTGCAATATCGGAATATAAATTGTTAAAACATGCATTGTCATCCAAACTAAACGTGTATACAAAATTTCAGCTCAATGGAGTGAAGATATCAGCTTGAAAATTTGAGTTGCAAGATTCCACCCGAACAAATTACATACATACATACATTGTAAGTTAAATAAAAGCTTGTAAAATATCAATGAATATTAGAACAATACCTCAATATAACAGCTTTACTGTTTATAAAATATGCATTAAATATCAGGATTATAAAAATATACGTTTTAAAACAGTTTCAATTCAGCAACTTCAAAGAAGTAGCTGAGATATGTCAAACTGATACTGAAATGCTCAGTGTCGCTTTATTTGATAGTTCTAATGGGTTTTTTTTCGTACTTGACAAAGTTTGATTACTGACACAATTTTTATCTGTACTTTTTCATTTCACTGGTGCAAGCGATTAAGTCGCCAAACATGATACAACAAGCGCCAAAGCTACTAGTAGCTTTTTATTATCACATTTTTAAAACAAATCGGTCTTTTCTTATCACTAAATTTTTTTCGTAATATATCATTGAGAACTAACATTTATTAGCAATTTCTTACGAGTACATTTTGTACTGTCACCAATAAACCTTGCTTGGCGAGATTTGCGCCGGTGAAACAGGAAATTGTCCATTTATATCTATTTTTAGTTACTTAGTATTTTAGTTTTGTTTTACATGCTGTTCATTAGCAATAATGCGGAAAATATTTTAATTTCTACTGTAAGAAAATTTTATTTTTACATAAAAATGAATATTGAATAAAAAATTGTATTTAATTTTTTATAAATCATTATATTTTTGGCTATGATTCTTTATTAAAAAATATGACTACCAGTAACTTGTCTTTTCATTTGAAATTTTAAACATTTTTTTTATTGAGTGTTTAAATAAGCAAAGCTTTGTCATTATAAGTTTAGTGAATGTTATATTTTTGGCAATGTACATACAGTATATTTAAAAACGTAAATATTGGGCGAAATTCTCTCTGATATTTAAACATTATAAATAGATAAATTTATTTGAATCAATTTCGTTACATTCAAACAGGTATGTCATCCAAATCTGCAAATTACCTCACTAGCGTATACAAATTTATTATATAGGAAGAAGGGGTGGGGCATTAAATTGTAAAAAAAAAAAAAAAACTTACTAGAAGAGGGCACTGCTAATGAAATTCATCTTGGGATGAGACTTTGTGCAAGAGTAGTACTCCTTTAGGGTGTTCAACCCTTAATGTAATTCGTACGAATGGGCAGTCAATTCGGAGAAAATAGTCTTTGAAATTCATGCTTAGCTTTTATGCAATTACTGCCAGCGACGCAGCAGCTTCCTCGATAGAGTACTTGTTTACCATGCGGTCGGCCTCAATTCGAGTCACGAAAGGAATTTTCTTAATTTTTTTAAATTCATTTTATTTTTACAATTAAATTTATTTATAAAATAGACCAAAAAATTTTATATAATTATGAGACAATTTTTTATTAATAATTATTATAATATAAGATATATATTATTTTTATTACATTATTTATAAATTTTTTAATTATATTTATTGTAACATTTGTTATGTATTATTATATTGTTTTTTATAATATATTATTTATAATATATCGTATTTCATAATATAAAACAATTTCTAACTATTTTTATATAAGATATTTAATATTTATTATAATATATTTTTATAATATAAATCTTATTTATTAATAATTATATTTATAAAATATATAAGCTTTTTATATATTAAAAATATAATTATATATACTTATATTATAAAAAATATTTATTAATAGTCATATTTATAAAATATAAATATTTACATATTTTATTGCTGGCAGTAATTAAAACTTAATTGTTTAAAAGCTAAGCATGAATTTCGAAGGCGATTTTCTCCGAATTGACTGCCCAATCGGTGGAATCACATAGAGGGCTGAACACCCTAAAGGAGTACTACTATGCACAAAGTCTCGTTCGAAATTAATTTCCTTAGTCGTACCCTCCCCTTGTTAGATGAAAACGTCAAAGGGATTCCTCTACGGGGAAAATTGAAAATTTGGTGGTCTAGGGCTTGGACCCCTTCCCCCAGAATTTTTATCAGTCACAAGAAAGTTAAATATGTTCCTTAAAACTGGCTCTTTTCTTAGAAATTAATGCATTCATTTTCCATTTTTAAGTTTTGTTTCATTGAATTTATTTCAGAAACTGATGTATATTTTTTATCAAATGTGATAGCAAGCATATAGATTATATTTTTTAAAAAAATTGTTTGTTTTTGAAGTGGAAATAAATATCGCCGGGAAACTTAATTGATCTCCCTTCGCTATTTTTCAAAAAAATTCTACGTTGATATTCAAGTGTATTTTAGTATAACTTGTTACTCATTACGGTATTATAGAGAGTGGAGGAATTTATTACTTACAAGATGAGATGTTCCTCTTGTTACGCTGTCTCGCCATCCTCATAAGCAGGGAATGATTTTTTTAGCCCGTAATGGGTTTGGTGTATTTTACGTTTCTTCGTCTGCAGCAAATAGTTTTTGATTATTTCAAATCACAAGTGATCGCATATGTTTAAGAACACTGTCGTTTATCGTAATTCCCTGAGGTCGTAATTCTCATAGTTGATGCAAGTTAACAAGATCTAATCTTAATTTGGGAATGGAGTGTTCTAGAAAAAATTTTGGAAAATTAGGTGTAGAATGTTTTCTTTACCAATTACGTATGTCTTGTTTTCAACATTTCGATTCATTTTTGTTTTAAAAAATATATTAGGTTTTCTAAATATTTATTTTGTTTCTATCGTGCAATTTTTATCTAAAAATAAAATAATTTTTACGCGTTGATCTAAAAATATTGTTAACTCTATAAACGGGGGGGGGGATAATTTTTTGTGTGCTTTTAGTGAGAAAGAGATAAACAGAATCAATTCCAAAATTTTAGATCAAATAGCCACATCAAATAAATTACTTTGTTCACACTTTAGTATTTTAAAAGCCAGATATCTCTTCTTCATAAAGTTAATGGTTTCCACAAACTTCTGTTGGGTTACGTTTCTTTTTGATAAATATAAAATTATCTCATTAAAGAAAATCGTTTTCCATTAGGTGATATGGTTTGTAACTGTTGTGGATGTTCATTCTAAAGGGATTTTCAAAGTAAAATGATGAACCTAGTTTAGGGATTTATTCGTTTCAATTTAAAAAGAAAAAAGTTTTTCAGTTGTGCTGTAATAAATTTACTTATACATGATCTCAGTTTAGATTAATTTACATTTGTGATGATAATGAGGCTTTGTATGAACGTGCTAAAATTGTTAAATATATCAGATGCACTGCAAATTTTGCAGACAATGGACTCAATTCATGGTGATCACGTGATAAAAACTAACACGTGTTCTCCATTGAATTCAAAACATACATCAAACTATTTGCACTTGCTGTTCGATTTTTAAAACTTGGGTGAAATTTCACACCTTATAATTGGATAAAAATGTTCGTTATAAGAAAATAGATTTCTTCAAAAGATTTTAAAATAAAAAAAAAATCTTATTTTATGCATGTACTTTTTTTAAATAAAGTGCATTTTGTCTACCTAAGTACATTATTGTTATTGACAAATTTGTATTTTTTAAGAGAAAGTTTCTGAAAAGATAAAAAGTTGGCAACAACGAAATCTATGAACTGATTAGCTGGAAACACATGATTGCTTTTTTCATGTGACTATGACGTCACATGAGATTTTGAATTGATTGGCTAAAAGCACGTGGTTATCATTGTCCTGTGACTATGACGTCACATGAATTGAGCTCATTATGAATAAAAGTTCAAATGCAGAAAAAATAAAACTTGAAACGAAATTCAAAAATTCAAAATTCCGTAGTATAGTGTGTGATTTTATACAAACCCTAAAGATCAGCATGAGTTAATAGTAAACCGTGTAACATTTTGCGATAAGTGGTGGGTAGAGAGAAATTCTTAAGGAATGAAATTATGGGTTTATTACGTTTACAGCTATAATTATAATATTTACATTGTATTGCAAGTTATTCTAACAATTCAGTATTTTAATTCTACAGAATTGTTGAGGAATTGAAATCAGGTAAACACAAAATTTCCCCCCCTTTCGAGTGTTTCAAATGGACTGTCTCTCCCTCTTTTAGAGTGGGGGACGGTCACTTTTTACATCTCGAGTTTCGCTCGCAGTTCCGGCTCCCAGGCGGAATTCACCTTTGGTTTTCTCACTGCCTTCACTTGTCAGCATGATGTCTGATGAAAGGAACTCGCAATATTTTAGGGATGCACGTGTGTATACAAAGTGCCATTTCCAAAGAGAAGCTAATTTTTCAGCTTGAAGCTGGAAAAATGTTACAACCGTCTTGCAATGGATTAGTTGCTATCATTTCGACAAATAAGTTTTACACAAACAGAAAGTTTGATATTAGAGTTAATCTAAAGAGTGAACGTGCCTCTCAGTTTGCGAATATTCATTATCCTTATGCAGATACAGTGCGGAATAAACCCTTTCTATTTTAAAAAAAACTTTTTTTGTTAGGTTGTAATAACTTTATTTAAACATAACCAACATTTGGACGAATTAGAGCAACATATTAGATGTAAATTACAGTTTTTCAATTTGAGCAATGAGTATCAACATTTGCACTATTTCTACAATGGGGGGGGGGATTCGAGTAACGGTTGAGAGGGAAAGAGTTTGGGGTGAGGCACTTAAAAGGAAGATGAATTCTAAATATCTGCGACGCATACAAAGAAGGATGCTCTTGCGGGTCATTTGCGGTTATCATTGCACATTAATTTTTTATCTGTAAAGTTACATACAGAATTCATTGAATTCTTGGGTATATATTCATTAAAATCACCATAGTAAAATATTTCATATTTAAAGTTAATAGACATATTTGGTTCAATATTATTTGATATAAAAATTTGAGTAAATGATTCGGAGTATATAATCTAAATAAAAAGAAAGGAAAAGTGTGCTGAGAAAATCTTCAATATATTTTTAGTGAAAAGTTCTTTCATTATTTATATATTTCAGCATCGTTAAAAACATCGCTACTGTTTATATAGGTTTTAACCATATAAGTCTATTAAAGTACTAAAATTTATTTTATGATTAAGAAAAATGAAAACGCTAGTCTGATGACGAAGTTTACATTTGATTTTTTTTCGTTGTTCTTTTTTTGTACTTTTTACTTTCTTGTATATTTAACCGTCGGGACGATAATGAATTTTTGGCGACAGTTGCCTAGAACTTAATGATTGTAATAGTCGAATTTAATGTTAAAAACTAGAGAGAAGAACTTTTCAAATTATAACTTTTTCTTTTGCAAAAAATGTTCTACTTTTTCAAGAAAACTTCCAAGCTGTTTTCAGGGTAGTAAAATTTATTGAAATATTTCTATACGCATTAAGGTTTAAACTTCATTTATTGAATTTTGATTCTAGATACAAATTTAGATGAGTTTAGAGAAAGATAATTATCTAAATCCTTGAAAATTCATGTGCCATTGACTCGTTCCGGAAAAAGATGTCATGTAAGTGGTGATTGCGTGATATTTCTTTCACAGACCATGGTGATCTATTTGGGGCAAGTCTTTCTGAATTCCAAGGCCCGTGAGATTACATTTGTCTTTTCAAATATCAGGAAGATTTCGTTAATTTTTTTTTAATACATTTCAATGCAGTTGATTCTCATTATTTTTTTTTTGAATATCATTTCACAGAGCGTTGACACTTCAGTCTACTCTTTTGGTTCCGATTTTTATTTTTGGAGAGGAGAAATTGTGCATGTAAAGGAGTGCATATATTCGATTCTTTCGGAAGGATTGGATATTATAAATATCCATTATGTGTGAACAAGGTTAATTTTTAGGATTTCTTATATATACTGGAATTATTATAAAATCTTTAATGTATTTTATTTAGGATATATATTTTCGATGATTCCCGATATTCAGCGTGCTTGAAATGGTATTGTAATACAACATTGCAAAAAATCTATTTCATGAACTAATACTATAATAATAAGGCTATTTCGGATTCTGTGTAGAACGCGGAACAAAGTTAAAGAAATATACTCAATGCATAATGAATTAAAATCTGCTATTAAAACAAGATTAAATAAGAAATAAATACAACCATTTATTCCTTGGAAGTTTAGTGATTGGATATTTATAATTTTTAATCTGATCTAAAAATATTTTCCATCTAAGTTAAAATTTAAATTTAGAATTATCTTTGATGAGAGATATTTATTTGTACTTGAAATAAATAATTCATATATTTTCCACTTCTCTTTGTCTATCAAGTCGTATCAATATGTGTATGAAATGCATTTAGAAAAGTTTATTTTTATTTCGCCAGAATTTAAAAGGAAAAACGCTGTTCTTCTTCAATTTGTATGTATCTCAGTTTGAACAAAATTAAGTCAAACAACCTCTCACATTTGGTGTGAATAATGCATTTTGGGGATATGGGAAGAAGGGGGGAAAGTAATGCGGGGATCAAATAACAAATTAAGATTTCATAAAAGAAAGAAAAACTGAGCAAAAATCTGTGTAATTTGGGTCAATCGTTGAGCAACCATGAACCACATATATTCTATCGGCAAAAGATATACGGAGAGCAAGCCGGCCAGGGAAGCAATTCAATTTGGTGATTGACGAAGAACCTTTGGACAATGCGTGCCACGTGTGGTCACGCATTATCCTGTTGAAGTATGGATGTGGCCAAGCCCTGAAGATAAGGAAGGATAACTGGCTCCAACACCTCGCAGATGTAGCGCTGGCTGTTTAAAGTACCGACAATGCGTACTAGAGGAATGCGAGAGTAATATCCAATACCGCCCCAAACCATAATACCCGGTGAAGGACCAGTGTGGCGTGCATAACGCAGCTGTTCAGCATTCTCTCTCCCCGGTGTCTCGAGACTTGAATCCGACCATCGTGGTGTTGCAGACAGATGCGTGACTTGTCAGTAAAGGCAACTTCTTTCTATTCTGCCACCCACATCCTTCTTTCATCGCACCATTGGCGGCGGAGACGTCTGTGGTTCTGCGTCATGGGCAGACGAAGCAATGGGCGTCTTGCGGACAGACCACTCTGCTGCAAACGGCGTCCAATGGTACTCGCAGACACTGAATGATGCGTTACAGACTCAATGTGCTGTGCTATGGTTCGTGATGTGACTGAGCGATCCGTCACTGCCATGCGCAAAATTTGCCTGCCCTCACGTGAAGTGGTGCACTGATTTAGATGCGATCAACCGCGTTGGTCCGTCGTACCCTCCTCCATCCAACGGTCACATATCCGCATTACAGTTGTTTGGTTTTGTTCAACACGACTACCGATTTCCCTAAAAGATAATCCACAATTTCGGTAGGATCCTTCCTCTGTCGAACTCGGATACTTGATCAAAAGCTGATCGGTGTTTTCTACGAGACGTAACTGATCGTTTTTTGAAAAAACCACAAGAAAAACAAAATTTGCGAACTTGAAATCAGCGAAATATCCAAGCCTTAAATAGCGCTTTGAGGTGGTGCCACAGGCGTGCGTGATGTGTATCTGAGCTGAAATTCTAATCATATGCATATCTCACCTCCGCTAATGCATGTTGTAAATTTCATGTTATTTGCGAGCTTCCTTCAGGGTGTTGCATTTACGGTTTCCAGCAGTATAGTTAAATTTAACAGGTTGTATGAATATACAGAATTAGCTAGTATACATGCTTAGGTTGTCCGAAAAGTAATTTCGTTTTTGTGAAATGAAAGACAATTTTTATTAAATTATATATAAAAGTCAGTTTGGGTCCTATATTTTTTGTTATCCTTCTGGCAAAAGGAGAACTCTTCGCTCATAATATTTGTTTGTCTGTTATTAAAACACTTAACCAGGGGTTTTTCACTCTCCATATTTGAAAGGATACCAACCCAAAACCGCTGCATAGAATTAATTGTAATTTTTTGCAAGGAAACCTTGCCATATCAGTTCTCAAAACATACACTTAGTTAGGAGAGGGAGGGGGCAGCTCAGGTGTCGTCCGCGTCACTTGACCGTGGTTCAAAATGACGCGGTCCGTCGCCAAAAGCCCTCGTGTAGCTGAACAGTGCGACGCTAATATCTCCTCACTCTCAAAACCTACACGGTGTTCCCGAATTAATGGTACAAACTTCAAGGGTAGATTCGGGGCATTCTAACTATTATTTATTGAATAGGAATGTATGGGTGCAAATTTCATGGTGAGGTACAAACAGGAAAAGCAAAATAAAATAAAAATGGAGTTATTGGTTGTTTGTGTTGCCGGGCGATAGAGGTCTATACACCGTTCAGCGTGATGTATCTCAGTAGGGGAAAGTGATATTTGCAATTGTGCTGAAGTCTACGATGAGAGACTTTACGTATGCAAAAAAAGCAGATATGTATAGTCTTGCAAATGGTATAGCAGAGCTGCACTACGAATGTATCTATGAACGTGTACGCCAATCGCTCCACTGACGCTGTCAAGCATGCATCGTTTCTGGTAGATCCAGTTTGAAACAGTTATTATAAACAGTACACTTGTCAACGATGCTTTCAATAAACACTTCGTCTTTCCTTTTTTCTTTTAATTTTGGCATTTGTCCTTCACCACGTCATTTTTACCCATACATTTCCATTCAATTACTGACTGTTACAATATCCCTTATAGTTTGTATCAAGAATTCGTGACAACTCTGTATAATGATTTTTTGGCTGAAGTATGAGGTTGAGAGTGAAAAAATATAATTATCCTCTGTCGGGAAGAAAATAAATTATTTTCCGAGGTTTTTTGTCTTAAAACTATAAATATAATAATATTTTTAGGTGACAAATTTAAAATCCATCTACCTAACAATATTTTGATAAAGAAATGGTTCCCCAGAATTTCAAACAGTTAAAAAATGATTTTATTATAAATATATTTTCTTTTTTGAATGAATAAATATATTAAAAAATATTTTGCCCTAAGATTTGAGAATAAGTTAAAGCATCTGTACTTTTTGCATTATCATAAAAATGTTTTAATATGATCATTTAATTTTCAAATATATTGAGCAAAATTCAAGAAACAGATTATGCAAAAATCTTTTACTATCACAAGATTTTTGATAACGTCAAATTGTAATAAAATGCAAATTTTGAGAGTTTCAAAAACTCATTGAACCGAAGCATGCTTTCTATCGTAAAAATGCAAATTGTGATTTGTACAGCTTGCGATAACAAATATACGATTTCTCTGAAGTTCTAGAACAACTCTTGTTAACATAGTAGCTAAAGTAAATCATTTCTGTTTTACTTCAACTCAACAAAATTGAAACGTGATGGGTTTATCAACAGAGAATTCTTGTAGTGTTTACTTCCTTTGATGGGAAAAAAATATTCTTACTTGTCTGGAATTTGTAATAGTTTTGGGTTGACAACAAAAGAAAATCCAAAATTGGTAATTTGGAGTAGACATCCATTTATTTGCTAAGAATATAAAAACATTGCTAAATTTATAACAAAAGGTATATATTGTATTAAATATGCATTTCGGTAAAAAAAGTTCAGTGTTATTCTTAAAACTATATCTTGAATGATATCTGTAAAAATTCCCTAGCTTAAAATGATCTGTTTGAGCCGGCCCAATGGCGTAGTTGTTTTGTCGCTGGCCTTCTGCTCCTAAGGCTGCGGTTTCAAACCCGACCCAAGTCGATGGTTTTTCATGATGCAGAAATTCAAAAGTGTCTATGCCGTATGATTATGCGGCATGTAAAAAATCCATTGAGTGCCCATATGCTTGGGTGCACTTTGCTAAATTAAATTCCTAAGTACAATATCCCATTGTCAGAGTAAAGTTACCTCTCTCTGAGGAGAAAACTGGGCGTCAAAATTACTTGAAGTAGTTGGTATCGCATATATGGTGCCACACTAAAAAGTGATACCAGCTCCTGCGAAGTGTGCTATGTCTGCAAAGGTAAATAATACCAATCTGCCATCCAATTAGAGGTCAAAAATGGACTGTTTGCACATATTCGACAGTACTTTTTTGTGAAAGAAAATGCAGCTAGGAAAGTGTGATTTAGCATTTTGCAGATGATATCAATATACATGCGTGGAATTATTTCTACCTGTAAAAGCTATCACTTACTGGTAGACAGCTGATGAGATTAAAGAATAACTGATGGGTCATTCAATGTTGATATTTTTATTAGATGGCGAAAACCTACCGTGTTGAATTCTGTAAAATACTCGGGATTCACAGAGATTAGGAAAAAAAGAAGGATTTCAGTTAAGAGAAGACAAGATGACAAAATTCGGTTGATATGTTGCGTGCTATCTCGAAAGAGGTATTCTAACGATGGTTCTAATTGAAACTGAATCGTTGGGAGAAATGTGTACCAATTCAAGAATGCCATTTTGAAGAAAGATAAGATAACTGTATCTGAATACGAATATGTTTACTTATAAAAATCGTATATTTTGAACTCGCTTTGAAAAAAATTCCCATTTCAAAAATGTTCTTCCCGTTACGATATAATAACTGAGATGCTAACTGAAGATTGAATTACAATTTACCACAAAATTCTTTTTTTATGAATTAAATATAAGAATACGATTTTTGGTAACTTTAAAATTAAAATTTGCCATTCAAATATTTTGGAATGTCCTTTGATATTATTGTGTATAGGTTCTTTGACTGGTTGCAATTATCCCCTAAAACATACCCATTAACTAATTTGCTAACCATATGCTACGAAGTTTTCGGCTAAATATTTGTAAAATTTTAGCAATTTCAGGCGATAACCCCACATTAATTTAACATTAGATTGGCCACCAAAGATATATAAAACAAGTTGTACATCCCTAACAGATTAGTTCTGCATTTTGCTTTCTTAATTTTGATTTTTCAATTAAATAGTGCTTTTTTGAAATATAAACACTGTTGCAAATATATTTTAATCGTTGTTGAATAAGTATTTTTGAAACATAAACGAGTTGTTACATCTACATTATATATGTTAGGTAATGAATACAGTTAGAGATAAAAAAAGAAATTTATTATATAGCAGTATAGATACTAAACACAAACGTTAACATGTCTGTAATCCACCTTATGAAGTTCAATAGAAAATAAATAGAATGCTCTAAGTTTTCAATGACCTGAAGCAGTAAGATTGTATCAGACCGCTATTTCTCCGAAACATTAATCTTTTTCAGCACCAACAAAGTTCCTGATGATCAGATTAAGGCGTGATTATCTAACCGTCTAAAAAAGGGTTTTTGAAATATAAGTGAAATCTATTCATTCTCCGCGCAATCACTGGTACACCAAATAGCCTTTCACACCTACATATATATTCCACACAAAATGAAAGGGTTTTCGTCTTGATCTATGGCTATGAGTAACAGGCTTCTCCCAGAATCTTATCATAGAATTTATCAGCTGGATTTCTAGAACCGGTGAACATTTATTCGAATAGGAAATATGGCTGAATGAGAATCTAGTTTGTAAGAAAAATATATATAAACAATACATGCGATGAATCAGGACTGTGGTTTGTCAATATTAACTTATTACTTTTAAATATATATATATATATATATATATATATATATATAAGATTTAATATATATAATTTCAGCCCCTTTTTCAATAAAAATGGATGGATAAAATCCTAGTTAGTTCAAACTTTTGGTGGGAAAGGGAAAAATGTGCCAAATTGCTCCAACCTTTTTTGTATTGAGCTTCTATCCAATGGGATGATAATCATTCGCCAAGTTTGCAATGAATTAAGGTATGCGATCCACTGAGCCTTTTTATATAGCCCAGGCATGGTCTCTTGCTTTGAGAAATTCACTCATTTAAGAACAAAATATTAAAAATTTGGTGGGAAGTTCTATGTCAAGGAATCAAATTTATCAATTTTGCTTTTTGCTGCCGATGTCGCGTATGGGTGTGAATTAATATTCTTTTTCTCTTTGTAAGGGTTACCGTTAGTGATGACAGACAATAGTGGAGTAGCGACAATTTTATGGGTGGAATTAATTTTTAACTATTTTTCCTATCTTACAAGCAAAAATGTTTGAAGAAAATAGATCGTTTCAAGACTATCGGGAGGTTGACTAATTTGTAGTGAAAAACAAACATGGATCAGTACTTGTTTGATTTGTCACGAAAGTGCTGTATTTAAAAAGTACCAATAAACATGAGTCATTCAATGAAACTTTTCCTTGAATATCTCTTTCAAGAAATGATAAATATGCTTACTTGAATAATCTTTGCAACAGCAACAAGGTGTTTTACCAGTGGTAATGTCACAGTGGTAACATAATCCTATGAAGTTTGTTATAATTCTTCTAATTTAGTGTTAATGACAAAAAAATTTAGAAAACAAAACAGGAGTTATCATATTTTGATCAATTTTTCACATTTTAAATTTGCAATGTTATCTTCAGTGGCGTAACGGAGAACATTTAGGCCCCCCGGAGAAAACAAGTTAAATTTAACCATGGGTTCGTACTTGATTGCCGTCAGGTTTTGGGCCCCCTAGAGCCCTGCTTTCCCCCTCCACGCGGGGGCTATGTGGGTGTACGTTACACCACTGGTTATCTTGGTCTTGAGGCATTTCTTTCCATCCCCCCCCCTTTTATCCCCATGTGGCGGCCCGCTTGAAATACCTGACAGGTGTATGCAGTTCAGCAGAAAAAAAGGTTGTGTACCCCTGTTTTAGAAGGAATTATTATGCTGTTGGGACCATTGACATTTAAGAATGTAAGAGGAACTATTTTGATATCGGCGCGCTACTCACTTTTGGCGTGAAATCACGCCAAATAGAAATTTCATGGATCTTTTGTAGCGTGCCGATTTGGCCGAAAAATCTGTAGCGTACTGATTTTAAAATAGTACCGAATGTAATTTCGTACGTAAAACAGTTAAAATGAAGGTAATTTGTTTTTTGGTCTTCGGAAATATATTTTAAAAAATAAGTATATAATAATGATTAGTATAAAAATAGTTGAAATAAAATTCTTATCAATCTCCTTAAAATTTAAAATATTTATTCATAAAAAATAAGTGTAAATTATTTCATGGGGAAGTATTTATATAGTAAATCTTCAACGGATGTACTTCTAAGACACTCTGTTCTAGTATTTTTTGAGGGAGGAGAGTGAGGAAAGTACACATTCTTTTTTTTTTTTGTAATAGAGAACAACCACATCGCTAAAACAAAAACAAAAAAAACGGCAAGTAGTATTATTTTCATTTCTCCATTCTCTTAATATAATTCGTATATATATTTTCAGGGATTTCTTCCTTCCTGTATTTGTATTTCTCCCGATTCTATGTTCTGATTGCCCCTTTTTTTGTGTTCTGACAATTTTCCATCTCCAGAGATTCCAGAAATGGTAGAGGGCAACATTTTGGGAGAAATAATCCGGTATATAGGTCCCATCTGGTCGACCCTTATACCAGGATCTGGAATGGTATTTTGTATTGACGTAACTAGCTTGAGAGGTTTAAAGGGAAAATTGTCTAGAGCACACACGAAAAGTGATGGCGAGAACTTGTAATAAGCTTTTTGAGTGTTCTGAAGTAAATTGAAGCTTAATTTTACTTTTTGTAGTTATTTGGATTTATTTTTTTGGACTACCTGCATTTATTTATAAACTGAAACATATGATGACAAAATACAATATTTGTTACCATTGTCCATGTGTTCTTCGGAAAACACTTAAATTATATGTGCATTAAAGCAATTATGTGCATTTAGCAGCAGGTATGGCAAATATCTATTAGGCGAAAAATAATGAGGCATACGCGTGTATTTATTATGTATTGAATGTACGTACTATTTAAAGAAATTAATTATTTTAGATAGAACTGTTTAAAAAAATATTTCTTCAGTTTTATTAGCAATTTTTGCTTTTAAAAGCAAAATAAATATTTATTGCCTGTGATCAAAGTTTGTAAAAACGTACCAAATGTTAAAATTTTACTTCGGGTGAAAATAAATAAGTATAAATTTCAATATTTTTAACCGCTTCCTTTACAAATTTTTTTGAAGAAAATTACAAAAAAATCCTCAATTTTTTTATTCTGTTATTAAATACTAGCTTTCATGGCCCGGCGTTGCACGGGCTTATACCGAGGGTATAACTTAATCCCCCCATGTTAATTTCTTCCTTTTATTCTAACGCCAACACTTTTGTGGGGTTTCACGCGTACGATGTGAGTGCATGTCCCGTGAGTGCGTGTCATGGCTTTGTTGCTTAACATTTTCAATTCTCTTCACAAATTCTCGATCCTAGTACCACTGAAGACACGCAGTGTAGGGGAGCGATGCACGTAAAATCTGTCGAGAGTTCAAACGTCCTTCCGTTGGTGTGGTGTGGTAGTTAGGAGAGGGGGTGCCAGCTCAGGTGTCGTCCGCGTCACTTGACGAAGGTTCAAAATTACGTGGACCGTCCCCAAAAGGCCTCGTGTAGCTGAACAGTATGACGTTAATATTCACTCAATCTTCACAAATTCAGCACTTCCAATATTATTTTCCGAAATTACTTTGATTTCTTTGTTTCTTTCCTCTCCGCTTAGCCCGGCGTTGCACGGGCTTTTACCGAGTGAATAACTTCACCCTCATGGAAATTTCGTGTTTCCCTCAGGCCGATAGCACTTGTGTGTGTGCGTGCGATGTGAGTGATTTCTTTAACAATGTCATAAAAACTCCCTTTTTCGAAATTTGTTCTTGCGTTGGTGTGGTGTAGTAATTATTAAAGATGGGTGAAAGCTCAGGTGTCGTCCTCGTCACTTGAGAATGGTTGAAAATTTCGAGGTCCGTCACCAAAAATTCTCGAATAGGCAAACAGGGTGAATTTTAAAATCACCCACTCACTTCAACGATATTGATTCATATGAGAAAAACTCATAAAATATGCAAAACATCATTGTTTTGTAAAAAAAAAAAAAAGTTGTTTTTTTTCCTATAAAATTCTTTTTTTTGGCATTTTATTTTTTTAATCATTGATTCTAAATGATCAATGACTTTTTTAAAAATCATTTTCATTTAAATGCATCGATATTTATTCATTTTAGAAGAAATCATAAAATAGGCAAAGTATTATTATTTTGAAAAAAAAATCCGCATCGTAACAAATAAATGATGTTTGGTATTTAATTTATTCAATCACTGATATTAAAAGAGCAAAGTATGAATCTTTTTAGTTCAGATGGTTTACTTATCATAGTTATAAGAAATCCTTATACGTAACGATTGAAAAATTTCGATTAATGATTTACAGAAAACAATTCTTTTTTACTTAAAAAAATGTATATTTAAAGCAACAAAGAAAACGTTCTGATATAATATATTACGAAAAACCAAGCATATTCATTATTTTAACAATAATTATTTTCTTAGAGCTAAAAATAATACAAAGGGTTTGTGTGTATGTGTGGTATTTTCATTTGCCAATGAATCGTTATATACTGGTAGCCAAAGTATAGTCCAGAAAACTATAATCTATCGTTTTATCCAGAAAAAAACAGATTATACAGTGTTGTCATTACATAATTAATCTAGTAATGAATAACGGAAAAAATATTGCAACATCAAGTTTGACCTTGGCCACTGAGCGTTAAACAGAGGGGAAAAAATTATAATAATGATTCTCGCGCATGCGCAAAGCCTTTAGAATGTCTTTAAAGTTTTCATTATTTTTTATGGCTCAATTTTTAATTGAAAATTCCAAGTGTTCACATATTGATTGGAAACAACAATAATTTTTGAAGAAAAAATGTTACAAAAATAATGCTTATATTATTTCTCGCAAAAACTTTATTTTACGAAAATCACAAAAAAAATCTTAAAAATCCGTAATTTTTAAGCAAAATCGACACACGGGAAAAAATTTAATGCAATTTTTTTTTCAATGAAGAAATTATTAAATGATTGATTTAAGTATTTTGAGTGTTTTATTACAATTCGTTCAAAAAAGTTTTCGGCTTTTTATTTTTTAAATCACTGATTCTGAAAGTAATTTTCGACGCCAATGTTTGGCTAAATGTAAAATCGCGTATTTTGAATTATTTTAAAGATCATTACCTTCATTTTAAGGGCATAATTTTTACGTTAATGCTCTCAAACATCACCAACTATTTGCAAAAATAACGTACTTTGAAATAAAAAAATGTACAAAGTACTACTTTTTAATTTATTTCTCAGAAAAACATAAGTTTACGAAAATCACAAAATGTTTTTTAAAATCCGTAATTTTGAAGCAATTTTTTCAATATTCGTATATGTTACGGATAATATTACTGTACACACGGAAAAAAGGTTTTGTGAGATTATCTTCATAAATGACGAAGTTATTCAATGTGAAGTAAAAATTAAGACTACTTTTTAAAAATTCTTTAAAAAAAAAGTTTTGGAAATTTTATTTTTTAAATAAATGGATCTAAAAGAGAAAGGCTTGAAGTTAATTAGTGTAGAATATCGATTTAATAACACGAAAAGTAATTCATACCCAACGATTTAGAAATAATTTTCATAAAAACGCATCTGTTTTAACACTATTTTAAAAAATTCGAAAAAAATAGAAAATATCGTTATTTTACAAAAAAAATTATACCGTGTTGTGGCGAAATAAATGATCTTTCCGATTCTGTAATTATGTTTTGTCTAATTTCGACACCGAGAATCGGATGACAATTTTAATATGGTGGAAAACGTAAGATTACCGCTCGGCCGAAACGGAAGGGAAGTTCCGCCAAGTAAGCAACCGGCAGGAGTAAAATAATTCGGCGTTTTAAGGTTTTTAATTAATATCTTTTTAACTAATTACAATATCGGAATATAAATAGGCAATACGGCTTCCCCGGAAAATTCCCGATCTTTTGGTACCTTCCGCGACTTTCTGCGTGGTGCTGTTCGTGAGAAGATAGACGCACATAGATAGATAGATAGATAGATAGATACATACATACATACGTTTGTTTACCTTCGAATTTTAATAGTGTAAGACAAGAAAATGAAACAAAATGAAATATGCAAGTTTTAAGTAGAATTTTAAACATTTTACAAATTTAAACGCATTTAGTTTTAATATTAGTTTACCATTCCGAGTTTTCTCGGGCAAATCAAAACAAAGTTAAATATTAGTCTTTGTATGATAGTGTTTTTGAAACAATGGACAACACAAAGTGATACCTGGCATTCTGTACACTGGTATCTCTTTTCTCTTTTCTTACTGGCTTATTTCTTT
This sequence comes from Trichonephila clavata, assembly GCA_019973975.1. Taxonomy (NCBI): domain Eukaryota; kingdom Metazoa; phylum Arthropoda; class Arachnida; order Araneae; family Nephilidae; genus Trichonephila; species Trichonephila clavata. The sequence continues at coordinate 673,310 of BMAO01031182.1, read as the reverse complement.
ATGGGAGCACATAGTACACTCACTCGTTTGATTAGATTTTTTTTTAGTAGAACGAATAACAGCAGGAAAATGCTGAGAGGTTAACCTGAGTGGTGAAGGACTAATGCTGGGTCTTCCTGATGCGGCAAAAAACTCGTCACGATGAATTTCTGAAATTATTTTTTCCAATCTCAGTTCCATTCTAAATTGTTTAGGGGATCGTGAACCTCCTGATTTACAGTACGAAATGTAGGCTGTGAACAGAAGAATCACTTCTATTTTCAATATCCACCATAATCACTCACTGAAGAATCATCGCTTTCGCTATCTTGCATCATCGCAATTATTTTACTTTTTTTCAACGGAACTATCCTTCTGTAGACATTACTTTCCAATCCACCAGCAGACGTGTACTATACAATAGGGAAAACACGTGACCTATCCCACTAAAAGACCCACGAAACCAACAAAACTTTGCAAACTGCCAATCAAAGCTGAACATTTCCTTCCATTTCCTACTGGCCAACTAAATCCATGATAAAACAAATTGTACTGACAAATTCTGCTTCACCCGAGTTTTCTCGGGATAATAATTAACTGCATTATATACGAATGCGAAATAACTCGGGATAGTCAGGCAAGCGGTTAATAATCCATATTCTTTAAATTAATTGTATTAGGAAAATGTTAGAGAGGTAATAAAAGAATAATAATATAAAAAGTAACATATATCTTGTAAATAAAAACAAATGAAGAATTCTTATCTCCTTTATTATGCATTAACTGTAAATAAAGTCAAATTTAATATTAGTCAACACTTTTATCCAAAACAATAACTTATTTTACGTCATGATTGGCATTAAATGTGACAATTATCAGTGCTCAGCTTTGAAATCTAAAATAATAAAATTCTTGAAATATTAGTCCGAATTAATTTATCGGAATTATGTACTCGTGTATATAAAAAGCCTCTTTCCTTGTACAAAGATTGTTCCTACCACAATGTTGTTTGAAATACTTTCTAAAACAAACATATAGCGATCATTTGAACAAAATTTTATTTTATTCCGAAATAAAAATCTTATTAATGATTTAAACTAAGGGAAATACTTATAATAATGTTTTTACATTTCTTTGAAACATCATCAAGCAAAAATATTTGAGACTCCATTTTCCGAATTATTCTTGTATTCCGAAATATTTTCATCAGATATATCTTGAAATGAGAAGCAATATTAATAATTAAAAATGAATAATATTACAGTATCAACAAATATTATACATAACTTTTGAGTGAAAAACTATTAAATTGAAAATTGAACGTAATATTTTCATGCTAGATTTTTAAAACTTTCATTATTTTTTTTCTTTCTCTTAGCATTTTTCCATAATGATATTCATTAAAAATAATTACATTTATTTAAGAATAAGTGACCCAAATAATTGGCTTCTATAAGATCTATTATTTCAATTATTTATTATAGTAAGCAACAAAGATTGGCTAATTTTATTTTATTTTGAGCATTTGCAACTTTTCAAAAAGTAAATATTTTTTTTATTTATTACCGAAGCCATTTTTATCTCGAAATGTAAACTCATTCAAGCGCATAAAGTTCTTTCAAAGATTTATTTCATATATGTTTGCAAATTCTCTATATATACAGCTGAACATGTTCGTTATAGTAATAAATTTAACTTTATACACACATACAGTTTGATTTTGTATGAAAGTTAAACACTTTTTGTTGTTCTTTGTTTCAATGTAGTTACAAAACATAAGGCTGTAAAACCTTGAATAGGTGAAAAATTCCTTAATGGAACTCTTTAGAAGTGTCTAGACTAAACAAGTGGCACATGTTCCATTTCTGGTAATCGAAAAAGCTATAAAAATAGAGCACGTACAAATGTGTATCTTTGTTTAAAATGCAAAGTCGTAAATTCAACACTTTGCTTCACCTTTAGTGTATTTTGTTAGGAAGCAAATAGTTTTCTTGGGATTTTCAAAAATAAAATTCAACATTTTTGAAATTAGGTGAAATTTATGTTCCCCAGAAATAATGAATTAACAAAAAGAATAAATTCTTTTACATTGTAAAAAGAGTGGATTTAAGAGATTTGAAGCAGATCTAACAAACATAGAAGGAAAAAAATGGATGTAAATTTTTGGATATATTATAGTACGTCTTCGACTGTATAAGCTTAAAATTTTTTTATGAATTCTTTTATCAGTTCTTAAAAAATAAAACTTTATAATAGCCCCTTTTTTTAATAAGTTTTGTACTTATACCGTTTTATAAATATTTCAAATAGTCTACTTTATAACAACTTTTTAATGGAGTTTCTTCTACTCACTTTGCGCCTACATTTGCGTTACAGTCTGCGTTCACCCATAACAAATCATACAGCAAAAGTAAAATTTAATAGAAATATAATTTTTTCTATAACAAAATTTAATGAATTTGTTTTACAATTGTTTAAACATTGAGAATGCAAGACTTCGTTAATTATAAATCAAAACTACGTAAGATAACGGGAGTTTTGAAGCAAAGCACACAAATAGTAGGCTGAAAAAGTGTGCACTCACACACAGACACTCACTATTTGGATATTCCTGATCCCTGGAATTTGTATCAACAGATGTTATTGGTTAACAGAAGATTTGCAATCAGTTATCATGTAATATAGCCTAAGAAATTTGTGAGGCAATAATTTTTACATTTTTGAGATATACGAAGCAATTTAAAGACAGTCAAAATAAAAGGAAGGAAATTAGTATAAGTGAGCGTAAAATCATTGTGAAAACGTGGAAAGATAGTATAAGTCATCGGGATATAGCCACATCCGTTGAACGGCAAGTGTTCATCTATCTTGTGTGATTGTTATTAATAATTTTAAATCTACAGGAGTTTGCCCATCCAAACCTCGTTCAGGTCGTCCATCGAAACTCACAATCACAGAAAAACAAAGTACGATATCCTTGGTGAAAAAACCCCTCAGGGGGCTCACCTTCTTTAGGTGAGTACGGGTGTCACAATCCCGAGGTACCCTAGTGATCTTTTCCTTTTCCCACGGGGTTTAATGTCTTTGGTAAAGATGGGCTTCACGAACCCGGGGTACCCTAGTGATCTTTCTCTATTTTCGACCCTCTTTCTTGTTATTCAATTCATTCTTTCTTTCTCTTCCCGTCTAGACCACAGATATTAAAACAAATGTTTGGCGCAGTATAGCCGAAATCGGCTCCTGCGCCAATAAACCCCAAAATCATTTACCCTTGGTGGAAAAAAAATTCCCTTTCGATTGCAACTCAAATAGCAACAGACATTCACGGGAATTTAAACAAATACATTTGTGTGGATACTGCAAAAACACATTGAAAGGGCCGTAAGCCGTTGTCGAGTGAATTGCATAAAGACTGATATTTCGATGACCAACTGGTTTAAATGGATAGCTTTTGCAAAAGAGCATATCCATAAACCTCCGGAATTCTGGAAGATTGTGATATTGTCCTATGAGAACAAATTTTGTATCTTCGGCATAAAAAATTGTAAATTGGTATGGAGAAAACCTTGTACAGCGTTTCAAAAAGAGTATTTAGTACCAGCGGTAAGCACGGTAGTGGTGGAGTCATGATGTGGGGGTGCATGGCGAGCAATGGTGTTAGCAAGTTAGAGTGTATCGAATCAATTATGAGCAAATATGATTACTTTGATTTTCTAAAAACTGATTTAAACTGAAGTGTCACCAAACTCGGCCTAGGATCCTCGTTTTGTTTTCAACACGACAAGGATCCTAAGCATACACCTGAGATTGTGAAGCTTTGATTATGTATAATGTCCAAAATCGACTGCACATGCCCCTGCAGTCAACTAATCTGAATAATTTTGAACACTTAACACATCTATCAAGGATATGCTGAAGAGTGTTCTTAAGGACCAATGGGAGAGGATAAGAGCTGAAAAACCCCTAGACTTATTAATTCAGTGCCGAAACGACTTCAGGAGGATCTCAAAAGACAGGTGAGGGGTATTCAACCAGCTTTTATATAATCCATTATTCTTTTTATATAATTTTTAACGTTACTACGAAAATAGTAAAAGCAAACTTTTTCTACTTGACTTTTGTTAGTATCACTTCAAGCCTGTTTTTATTTTAAAAGCTATGAAAGACAACCGTGAATATACTTTTTTTATTCTCAATACTTGAAATGGAACTAAATAAAATATAATTTTTTAAAAGAAATCACACACACAACACAAATTTCAGTTTCTCAATTTTTTTTCGTTGTTTATGTAAGCAATATAGTATGCTAACGCAGACTTTTTCTAGCAATGATATGTTTGTATCAAAACTTTAAAAAAAAAATTCTCACCTTTTTAAGTTCTAACTCGAGCTGAAATTTTCCATACACTGTTGTTTTAGATGACAATGCCATAGTTTAATAATAATTAATAAAAGTTGATTAATACAAATTATTTATAGAATTAAAATTGATCATAATTGCAATTGTTTACAACATGAAACAGTTGAATATTTAAACTATCCGTACTAAAATTAAATTATTAAAACTAAACTAATTATTGAATATTCATTCAATTTTACTCGGCGGACCCTTGCACTCTTAAAATTTACGTGGTAAAAAATTGTTACATATAGAGTGTGAAGTTTGAAAGCAAACACATGTATAAAAAACTCGTTCTTTATAAAATGTTATTATTTATATATGGAAACATTTTAAAGTGATACAATACCATTTAAGTAAAAATCTTTGATTTGCTGGTTATTTTGCTTTTATTTCAAGTTTTAATTTTTGATTAGTTCCCACTATTCCAAATGAGATCAGGTTCACTTTCTTGCTTACTCGATTGTATTTAAGTCAAGAATAGGTACATATTTAAAAGTTTTAAAAAGTAATAAAATATTTTAGGAGGAGTTACATAATGTCTGCACTGTGACCATGAAACGTCGTCCCTAATTGGTGACATCGATGGTCTAACTTGGTTACTTGCATTTTCAACACTCTTTTATAAGCTTCCCTTGCATGTAATGAAATCTTTGAACTCAATATTTTTACACACTTAAAAAGGTCTTATTAATTTGAAATTTTGCTCACTTGTCCAGGATCGATGACAATACAATAATTTGTTCCATTGTACTGACCAGGATCATCGGGATTAATGATTTTCCATTTTCAGATCCATTCCCGCATCTGGAGACAAATTTCAGATCCCCTTTCCAGATTTCGCGACTAATTGCAGATTTGGATACTAAAAGATAACTATAAAAGATTCTGTTAACTATAAAAGGGTGTTTATATTAGTTTTTTTGAACTATAATTTTTATAAGGACTGAAACAGAAGTTCAACTTTACTTAAATAAAATTGGCGTAGGGATGCCTTTATTTTCCCTGTTGAATTTAAAGCATTTGGAAAACAATTTTTAGATTGCAAATATGATTAATAAAGCACATGGGATCACGTAATTGCATCCATTTTTGCATTATTTTTAATTAATTTGTCGGAAGCAATTTATTTCCGGCAAATGGAAAATCTATTTACGATGCTTAAGGAAAAAAGTTATTGGGGAATTTTAAATTTCTCAAACACAAAATCAAAACTTTATTCCAAGACTCGATGCCGCAAAAGAGTTTAACCTTAGGGGTACAAAATTGCAGAGGTCAGCATAGCAGCTGTCAACCCCCCATCTTCTAACAAAGAATTAGAGGTTTTCTTGCTCAGAACAAGAAATTATTAAGTATAGCTTGCACTCGAACCCGGTTCTCGTTAATCAGTTTTGAAGTAAAAACTTTCGATGGTGTTGCTACGCATCTGATTATTTATATTAATATCATAATAAATTTTGCCATAAAACAATCAAGTTGCCGTCTCCCGTGTGAATACAATAAAAAAAAATTCTCGTACCTGTTGGTAGACCTGGTGTCTACTGCAAATATATGTGAAAATCACCGTTTACTCATTAGTGATGAAAATTCAGGCACCAATTTTTCTAATTAATACTAGAAGTGACGTCAATTTCTTATTCAGTTTTCGTCATAAAAAAGCCCCATAAGGCTTATAACGTAGTTCTTTCAACAGATAAAACATGTGGCACAAATATATTGGTCGTGTAGCTTTGGGTTTATAAAGAAATTTTACGTGGGATTTTGTCACTGTGGATACAGCTAAACAAATAAATGGAGACGATTTCTTGAAACAATATCCTCAAGGGGCTCATTTCCTTAGATGAACACGAGTATAACAATCCCAAAGTGTCTAGTGGTCTTTTCCCAAGAGGCTTATTGTCTTTGATAAACACAGGTATCATGACCCTAGGATACGTTAGTGATCCTTCTCTATTTTGAACCCTCCTTCTCATCCTTTTACCCTTTCTCTTTTATGATTTAAAAAATACAACTAAAATATTACATATAATAAATTAATGTTTCTTTCTACTTTTATACTATAATCCAATAATTTTTTGTTTTTATAAAAAAACAATCAATTTTCTTTTATTTTGCCTTCCTCAAGTGATTTTATTATAAAACTGCCAGATTATTGATCTGTATGTTTTCCGTATGCGGCGTTCCGTTTGGAGGGAATTGGTGTCCTTTTCGTTTCTTTTGGTCCACACACGTTTAGCTGTAGACGGGTAGTAGGAGTAAGCCCCTCCTGTGTGTGTCAATCGGTTGGGGATAGTCTCTAAGGAGTTTCTTAATAGTCCCCAAAGAGACATTGATTTAGGACAAGCCATGAAGATAAGTATTCTGGATTTTCCCGTCGGATCCACGTCCTGATGCTGAAATACTATATCCTATGTAAACTCTTATCTCAGTTGATCGGCTAACATCCACCCTTGTTTCACTCCATAGTAGGAACAGGCACTTCAAGATGAACACCGGTTCCGAAAATTTTGTGCCCGGTTAGAAGATATGCCTCGCTTCACCGACATTAAATGTCCCAAAGTTGCTTCTAATTTATATTTGTTTTTAATTTACCAAAAATATCTGGAACATTGCATTGCATTCCATAAAACTCTAAAAGATATAAGGGTTCCAAAATCTGTTTGAATTACATTCCGGTGATTTGTTTGTAGAAATCACATCTTGTTTTCCCCCTAAATCACTTAGAGAGAACATTAAAACTCATTTTAATGCATCGGCTAGAGTTTCTCCATCTCTGGCACTCAATATATATTTTCTACTCACACACTTTTTTCGATATTTCACTCTTTGTGTTGCTTCTTAAATTGCTCAATTTCTTGCAGAATATGATTGCGAATCTATTGAGCTGTTTCAAATATCACGTGTTTTAGGTTTCACAAATCTCTTGCAATGGGCAATTAGCATGTTCTAGGAGCGCGTTTGTTGGGCTTTCTTTTACGGATTGAAATCTGCAGTCAATGAGTTAAAGATTATCTGCCTTATCCATCTGATTCTGAATTATGACTTGTATGGAAGACAGACAAACGAATGCATGACATTAGAACTGTCGGCTAAGTGGCTTTGTTGTCGCGTGGCTGCCTTGTAAGCTCAGATTCGATAGATTTTCTGGATGCAAAAATCGCAGCCACACATGTCATATGATTATGGGCATGTAAATATCCCTTGAGTATCAATTTGGTTTTGTGTGGTACTCTTAGCAAAATTAAATCCCAACAATATGTATTCATATATAAGAACTTGAATTGAATAAATTGAAATGTCAAAAATTTGGTAGCGGAAGCTGCCATTCGAGGATACCACCTATGATATGGCTCTCTCGGAAACATGCCATCTGTGTAAAGGCTTATGGGACAGATCAGGTTGGCCAATAGGGAAGCAAGCTCTGGTAACGCTCCGGCGGCTAGAGTTTCTCCATCTCTGACACACACCCTCTTAAAGGGGGATGAAAGGCTGTCCCCGGAGTAGACCACTCATATTCAACCTAATGCACTTAAATAGTCGCCCTTTTCGGACAACGCTCATTTGACGGGGGAAATTCTGAAAGGGCAGAATGCCTACCCCGCTCATTTCTTTCTCCCATCTAAACTTTAAGTCGGCCTCTCTGCGCTCCGGTTCGCCGGGCCAGTAAGCGGATGACACAGAATTGAAATGCATTTAATTTAATCAACACACCATTTGCACGTTGTATCTTTAAACTTATCCCCACCAATTTTTTTTCCATTTGTAAGCACTTAAATTTAATTATCTCATTTTAATGTAAATTCTTTTATTTTTAACACTTATTCTTAATTTATTTTTAAAAAAAAGATCTCATACCATTTACTGCAGCAAAGGGCTAAAGTAAAGCTGAACCCATGTAACACCAATTTTTTTTCTTCGTGAAGGGAGTTTAAGCTTCCCTGTGGGTAGCAGGTACTCCGACAAGCATTCAACTTATATGTAAAGGCTTAAATACAAAAATGCTGTCCATGAAAGAAACTGAACTTTTAAACGTATATTTTATATAAAAGCGCAAAAACTATTAGTTCTACAGGTATCCCCCCCCCACTATGCTCAGTCTTGGCTTAACCTTATGCTATATATATATATATAGCTATTTCTATCAAATATAGCTATTTCTATCAAATATATATATTTCTATCAAATAGATTCAAACATAAATAAGTATTTCCACCTTGAAAATGTCAAATCATTTCTTCTCTCATCCCTTCCGATCTTAAGCATCTGTACCTCGATACCTTCTGTTCCCATATCATCCTTATCACAGGCACAAACCTCTAAACTTTCACGTCTTTCATGGTATCTGTCATGTCGTCTATTTCTTTGCCATCTATTCCTAACCTTGATATTGCCTCTTTTTTCTCCTTTCGAGATAAATCAGTTTAACGCTTTTATTTTCTAACGTGATGTGAATATCAACAAGCAAGAACACTGACTGGACTTTATTAACTTATATCTCAAATTTTGTGAGGTATGTAACGAATATATTAAGAACAATTTAAGCACACACATTTTTTTTGTTTGTTTTTAAATGATTTTCGCCAAATTAATCGTACTATATTTCTTTAAAAAATGTGACTAAGGCCAGTTTTTTTAATTACTTTTGTTTGTGTTTATGTCAATATTTATGAAATTTTATTATTCGAATCAATAAAAAAATAGGGTTTTTTTGTAGAGTTTCAAAAACAATCGTGTAAAATGTTATTTTATTCCATTTACCTGTAGAACTAAAATATATTTTATTCTATTTTAATTAACTTATTGTTTTAACTGCTTATTAATAAAGGCAATCAGTATAGTATCACAATCTTAATATTTACCAAACACATCTTTGAACAAAAATGCCGATAAAAATATATTTTTTTTCTTCTAGGATATCTGTAAGACAGATATTCAGATCTTAACTTAAAAACCAATTAAGAAACAAATAAGTTGTTCCTTTAAAGAAAACATATTGCTGAAAATAAATTATTATTATTGCATGTTTTATTACTAAATACGAAAATACAAATGAAAATAGAATATACTCTGTTGACAAAGAAAAAACACAATACTCGTTGGTGTAAGGCATTTTATTATTTGAATATTCTTGAAAGAAATCGCGTATTAAATTGTTCTTTTTCCTATAAAAATTTGTAGAGGAAAGATTCTGAAGTATTTAGTAGGATTGGCGCTTTGTGCAGAAAACCATGGGTTAATAAAATAAAAAAATTAGATGACCGGAATTTTAAAAATCGCTACGTTCCCTATAAACATTCAAATAATACCCTTAACTGAACAATATAAATGGATTAACTCCATCAAAATTGGTTAAGATTAATAACGTTGGAAATGTGTGTGTGTGTGAAAACGTCGCTGAAAAATTTCGCCCATTTCTACTAGAAAGCCCATTTCTACTTTCGCCCATTTCTACTTTATTAATAGATCTATGCCATATCGAATGTGGTCGCTTTTGATTTCCATTTCCGTAATTTATCCTTTGAATTATAACTCAAATAATGAACGAATATGAATAAAATATATTTTCCGTACAACAAATGTTTTCTGTGGGTATCTAAAGGGTGGAATGTCGTATTCTTTATTAGGTCTGTACTACTATATCTCTATGTATTACGTGATATTGCATGAATCACATTTTCTCATTTCATTTAACACTCTAACTCAAGGGTGGGCTAACTTTTCCAGGGTACGGGCTACTTCTAACGTTTTAAGGCGTTGTGGTCCACCCAGTGTGTTAAGCAGGACTATTCTGTATAAAAGGTGTATGTTTTCTTTTATTTAGGTCAATATACACCTCTTTTAAAATAAAACATGTTGCTATTTTTATTACAAAAACGCAATTAACAAAAAAATGTCAAGTTGAATGCTTGACATTAATGCGACTGTTAGACCGTGGGGCTTGGTACCGAGTAGAGAACATGCGTGAACCGATAAATCTGAAACCAACGTATGTTTTTTTTCTCGTTGTTCTCTGTCGAGTTCCACACCATCGTGGGATATGATATTAACACGAGAACCCAATCGAGCGGCCGTGTGACTTGTGGGATTATGTTTCAATAGCCAATCACGAGTTACAGCTGGAAGAGTTGATCTTTAACAAATATCCTCCCCTTCATTAAGCATGTGAGGAACATTCTTTTGTACGGCTGTCTTCGCAGTGATAGGTTTCTTTCTCTATAGAGGCAATGAACGTGTGAAACATCATCATTCGCTTCCAATGAATCCATCTTTTGCTTCCAGGTATATGTGTCTATACATTTATCGAATCATTTGCTTAAGTAAACACAGTCGCATCGATTGTGAAAATTCGATGTTACAGTCCAGCTGATGTCGGTGTTTCATAGATATGTTTCTTCTAGTATGCACGGTTTAGGTCTTAGTAAATTTGGTGACCCCAAAATGTCTCGGCAGTTTACCGGTGAATTGCGGTTGATTTATTTTTACAACCCTGCTCTAACTGATGCACTATTTGTAATTTGGGAAAAAATTACCAGTCTTTGCTTAACACTTAAAACTCGATAGTGCTGTACCGATTCTTTTTTGCTTATTTACCGCAGTTACTGTGCAGTGTAGAATTTATGAGACGGGTTTCGAGATCGGGTGTCATCCTCATCACTTGTCTGTGGTTCAAAATTACGAGATTTGACACCAACAGCCCTCGTGTTGCTTCAAAGTGTAATGAAAATTATAAAATTAAAACTATCTGTTGCGGAACAACTGTTGTTGTAACGCCATTGATTCATTCTTGAATTTGTCTTTGAACACGCGTTTAACATCATAAGTATAACAAAAGGATTTTTCGAAATGTCATACTCGCCGGTCATGGATTGGTTCGTGATTGCATCATTAAATGATGTCAGATAATGGAATTTGATTAAAAAAAAATCGATGTCGCGTTGTTTTAAATTAGATTAGAATGAGAAGTAGAATTCAAGCCCCTATATTTTTTAATATGTATGTCTCTGTACTGTCCTTTTATAATTGTTGTAATTAAGTTATTGTCCAATAAACGTTGCATTAGACATATACAGAGCCTGTCTAACAGAGTTGTTACAATTGCTATACCAAGCGATTCATAGACGCGTTTCATCCCATCACCCCCCCCCCTCCTTTTTCTTACCAAGAACGATTTTTTTAATCAATAACCTCATAATTGAATTAGTTAATCTTTTTATTCTATCGTTAAGGCTCATTTGATGCCATATTTGCATTTTTGTTAGCTGGCGGTATAAAGTGATAACATAATGATATCATATACTTTCTTCAAGAATTAATGAGATTAATGTGGTCTCTTACGCAGTTTTTGACTCCTTTATCCCAAATTTAACACTATAAAACATCGTTGACTTCCTGGCTTGATCTGAAACGAATTATTTTTATTTTTTTCACGAAAGTGTCTGTTTTTGTACGATTTCAATCTAAAAAGCAATAACATTCGACATTTGGAATTGCTAGATATTTAACAAAGCTTTTGAAGTTTAAAGCCCCGAAGTAACTAAAATGCATTCTTTTTTTAAACAAAGGCATCAATGTCTTGCGCACCTGAGTATAGTGAACGACATTTTGGTCTTCTAGGGATAAACAATGTATCTGTGCCCTAGAATTCGGGAAAAGCTCTTTGTCAAAAGGATTCAGTATGCCAGAAGGCTTTCGGATCGCTCCTCTTTTTTCAATCCTCTCGTGTAGACGTCACCAGAACTTAATTAAACCAAAAAGTAAAATATGCTGCTAAAAAAGGTGTTCAACAAATCCGTCGTAGTAGCCTCTTAAGGTTTTTTCACCATGACATAATAAAAAGGAGAAAAATAATAACGTTTTATTTCCTCTTTTATTTTTACCGAGGTGAGAGTGGTGAAATTAAGCACAACGAACCGTACTTTAAAAAATCAAACTTTTCTAATGTTGTCTTCTTTTTTTAGACAGTTTTAATTTTCGTTGAGTTTTTTTTCTTCTTGAGTATGCTTTGTTCTTCGTTGTTCCTTTTAGGGATTAAATTTCCTAAATGACTCACGTTGAGGGAAACTTTCAACAAAATTATTTTTAAAAAATTCTTAGCTCTTAAATTTTTTTTTTTGAGTTTTAATAATAAAAATTATTTGTGGTTTATATAAAATTAGCGTTTTTTTTAAATACTTTTTACAATTAAAAAAGCTTTTTCTAATGTTTATATTTCTTGTACGCATTCCTCATATCTTAAATTTCCTTTTGTCATTGTGATTATTTGATATTTATTTACCTGTATAAAATACTCTTTTCTTAAATAACTTTTCTGGGCTACAGGAAAAATAAATTGTTTTCGTATTTCTCAAGTTGGAAAGCTTTATTTTTGCTCTAACCTGAGCAGAACATTTTAGTGGTTTATCAGGGAATTTTGAAATCAAAGTGTTACTTTTGAAAATAATGTAAAAAAATTGTCTATGTAAATTCTTATTAATTTATATTGTTTGATTAATTCAATGTTTAATAATGTCACCCTCTAAGTCTTTCTACACATTGGATAATCGGGGACTACAGGACTCGAACCCGTGACTCAACGATGCCGGCCAAGAGTTCACGACCACCACACTTTTGGTCACGATCACCACAAGACTTTTGGTCAGGAACAACAGGGAAGAGTTCTCTGTTCTTTTGCTGTACAAAAAGCTTCTCCTTGAAAGAATTTTATTAACATCACACTATCAATTAACATGAAGGTTATTGGCTTCTATTTAACCTCGGTCAAGTAATGAGGGTGACACCTGATCTGGAACCAAACTTTCCTAACTACCACACCGCACTAAAGTAGGATATCGAGCGAAGACACATTTAACGTGCATCGGCTCCCGCTACACAGCGGGTTATAGAGGTACCTGGTTTCGCACCCGTGAACTTCCAATCCAAGAATTCCATCCATTTAAAACCTTAACATTGGGATACGGGCATAAGTGTAGCTCCAATTTGGACTGAGCCATCTACGTCTTTTCAGGTTATAAAACCAGCATTTCCTGCAGGAAAGGACTTTTTCCTACGTCTAAAACAGGATTTCTTTCTTTGAAAAGCTTCTTTGAAACTTTTATGTTGCTCAAAATGTTGATTCTGTTTCATGTGAAATCATGGACCAAACATGCTCCAACTTTTCTTTGGTTACACATTTATTCCCAATAATCATGACTCAAATTTGAGCGATCTTCATTCAGTCAACTTATGACCGACCCATCAATAAGATTTTCTCTCTTCGGAAACTGTGTGGCCGCGGTAGCCAAGTGGTGAAGGTATCGGATCATGGCAAGCATGTCATGTGTTCGAGGCCAGTACCACTAAAGACCCATCGCATAGGGGAGCGATGCACATTAAATCTGCCGAGAGCTCGAACGTCCTCCAGTTAGTAGGGTGTGGTAGTTAGGAGAGAGGAAGTGAGAGCTCAGATGTCATTCTCATCACTTGACCATGGTTCACAATTACGAGGTCCATCGCCAAAAGCCGTCGTGTTGCTGTGCGACGTTAATATTCACTCACTCACTATGGGGAAACAGTTAAAATAGCCAGTCACTACAAAATATATAGAGAACCGAAGAAGCAAGTACATGAATTGTATATTCGAAATTGACTCCAATAATAAACGTCTTAATCTCTAGTGAAAAACAGACTTAAATCCTTGTAGCTTCTCTAAAAAAAGTAAAATCTTTTCTGTGGATATTTTTTTCTGGAGTTTGACACTCACTACCAAACGCATAACCAAGGATACACAAGCACTTATTGTAACAGCATAATAACTCTACCAAAGGTATACGAGAAAGATGAATCTCTAAATTTAAATAACCAGAAATGAACTGATCTGTAAATTGATCGACGCTCCAAACTGTGATCCTCACTAAATGACAGAAGCTGTACGTTGTGGAATAGATGACTGAAATCTCTTAAGTTCTATAAGGTTTGTTGGAGAGATTTCCAAGATGGAGTTCAATCTCAAAACAAGTAAGAGACAAATCCTTGGCAAGAAAATACTTACCAACTGATGAATCCAATTTTCAAACTACACTGCTGGCCATCATAAATGCAACACACTGAAGGAAGTACGCAAATAACATGAAATTCACAACATGCATTAACGGAGGTGAGATATGCACATGACTGGAATTTCAGCGTAGACACACATCACGCACGCCTGTGGCGCCGCCTCAAAGCGCTATTTAAGGCTTGGAGATTTCTACGATTTCAAGTTCGGCAATTGTGTTTTTCTTAAGGTTTTTTCAAAAAAAAACGATCAGTTATGTCTCATAGAAAACAGCGATCAGCTTTTGATTAAGTATCCGAGTTCGGCAGAGGGCGGATAATGGCCTACTGAGATTGTGACTTTCTTTCAGGGAAATCAGTAGCCGTGTTGGACGAAACCAAACAACTGTAAAGCGGATATGTGACCGTTGGATGCAGGAGGGTACGACGGACCGACATTGTAGATCGCATCCACCTCAGTGCACCACTTCACGTGAGTACAGGCAAATTGTGCTTATGGCAGTGACGGATCGCTCAGTCACATCATGAACCATAGCACACGTCTCCGCCGCCAATGGAGCGATGAAAGAAGGATGTGGGCGGCTGAATGGAATGAAGTTGTCTTTACTGACGAGTTGCGCATCTGTCTGCAACAACACGATGGTCGGATTCGACTCTGGAGACACCGTGGAGAGAGGATGCTGAACAGCTGCGTTATGCACTACCGCACTGGTCCTGCACCGGGTATTATGGTATGGGGCAGTATTGGATATAACTCTCGCACTCCTCTAGTAAGCATTGTCGGTACTTTAAACAGCTAGCGCTACATCTCCGATGTGTTGGAGCCGGTTGTCCTTCCTTACCTTCAGGGCTTGGCCACAGCCATATTTCAACAGAATAATGCGTGACCACACGTGGCACGCATTGTCCAAAGGTTCTTTGTCAATCACCAGATTGAATTGCTTCCCTGGTCGACTCGCTCTCCGGTACTTTCGCCGATAGAAAACACGTGGTTCATGGTTGCTCAACGATTGACCCAGGTTTCACCCCCAGCTACTACACCAGGTCAACTTTGGCAACGTATGGAAGCTTCTTAGTCTGGTGTACCCCAAGAACTCATCCAAAGTCTCGTTGAATCAATGCCAAAGCGTGTGGCAGCAGTGATCTCGAACAACGGCGGCTACTCTGGCTACTGATTCTGGCAGGAACCACATTTCACAGAATATACAAATTTAATCATTTGATACTTGGTCAACATCTTATCTAAAAATAAATTTTTTGTGCTATCTCTTGTCTTTCTTGGTGTTGCATTTACAGTGGCTAGCAGTGTAGTAGTGAAAATGTCTGTTCAATCCTGTTGTCTGTAAACTAACCGTTAAGCTACTTGCAATTATCATCTTTGCGCTTTATTTCTTATTCATTTCCCTAAAACCCCGCTATCCTAGTGGTCAAGGTCTTTAACTCGTGGCTTACGTATCAAAAGTTTGAACCTGGAACGGCTGAATACCCACTTTGTAGAGAGGGACGATTCACGTTAAATCTGTAGAGGTTCAAACATACTCCCTTTGGCGTGGCATGTAAGTTAGGAAAAAGTGTGGCATTATAATGACTTTTCAACGGGCACTTGGCAAAGTATTGGAGGCATCCAAGTTGGCATCCTTTGGATACCTAGACTTGGCGAGCATATGGAGACCTCGAAATTTTTGGAGGTCTATACCGTCATGACCTATGACGTAAGCAAATTGTTCCATAGAGAATTGGAAGGTAGTTGCCAGACTATATATAGCAATCACTTCCGGAAACCGAGTTCAGGTATTGAAGAGTTCACTACGGTGTGTCTGCCTATGACCAAGTGATTGCTTGCCGATGGTTTTTATTACTACGTACCTTAATTTTTAGACTAATACATGTTTTTGAGAGATGTGTAGAAGTAATGAAAATCTTCCGGAACCTTTTGTACAAGTCTTTCTTCTGTTTATTCTATAATTTAAGGAGCGTTTCCAGCAATAAATTTCATCTTTCTAAAAAAACAGTTTGCTTCTTTTAAAGTGCTAGAACACTCTCAGTCCCAATCTAATAAACATTGCATATAAATGAGTTAAAAGACTAGCTCATCATTAGATCTATGAGAGTATTTGGATTTTGCCATACATGTTTCTTTTGTCCAATCTGATAAGAGTAGGTTTTGCGGAAATCGACCCCGAGGAAGCTATAGTCGTGTTAAAGATAAGAGATTCAAGTTCTGAAATTTTTGACCTTCAGACTATGAATTTGGAAAGTATGTTTCTTTTATTAAGATGTGCTAAAAACGGTTTTGATGAAATAGCTTCCAGGATAGATTACGGAGAGATAAAGGACAAATATACTTCCATTTTAGTAAATTTTCCTGTTCATTTTAACCTCCGTAGATCCAAGACAGAAATAAAAGCTTAACATTTTGTAAGAGGTACCTAAATAGTTGTTTTGGTCACTCTGATGTAGAAAAGTGCAATAAATTTTATTTTAAGTTATAGAAGCTGGCGGGGGGGGATGTATCACATGTGCTACATCAGGAACAAGACACTATAATCAGAATTTTTTCAGTATTAAGTAAGATTGAAGTAATTAATTTAATAATAAGTCTTTAATCACACAATGCATACAATTTATGAATTCAACATGAAAATTATGCTTTATTAGTTTTTTAGGTACATATAAGTAGTAGTATTACAATAACATTATTTTTTATTTTCGTGAAATGCCTTGAAACCGTTTCTAGTAGTTATAAAGGATAAAAAAACCTTGTAGCCTGTGCATTTGTAAGGTTGTTAAGGCCGAGCATTTCTCATTTCTCAAATTGAACTCAAATCAGAATCATCGTGATTCATCAACTCTAAAACTTCATCTGGTGTCAAATATTTCATTTAAAAAAATACTTATTAAATAAAAAAAAATTACCAGTAAAAATTGGTAGAAATGAAAAACAAACACCTCAACTAAAGATTTTAAGTCAAGGAATATTTCTATCAATCTTCAAATTTTCTCCACACACAAATATAACAAAAAATTAAAACAAAATTGACTTAAAAAGTATGTTCATATGTATTCGGACCCATTGTATTACAAGTGACACAATCAAATTTCACAAATCTCATTATGCTTTAATATTTCACTAAAAATGTATTATTTCTTTGCTATTAACTAGTAAATTGCGCATGTACAAAGAAAAAGCATATATTAAAAATAGTTATTTTTATGTGTATATAAATAAGAAAAAATATACTTACTTAAATGACGTCCACACATCTTGTTTTGATTCAGATTGATTGAATATTAACGTCGCACTGTTCAGCTACAGGAGGGCTTTTGGCAACGGACCTCGTAATATTGAACCATGGTCAAGTGACGAAGACGACACCTGAGCTGGCATCCCCCCTCCTAACTACCATACCACACCAACAGGAGGACATTTGAGCTCTCGGCAAATTTAACGTACATCGCTCCCTTACACGGCGGGTCTTTAGTGGTACTGGGATCGAATTCATGACACGCCAGCCATGATCTTGATACCTTGACTACCGCGGCCTTGTTTTGATTCAGAGAAGCTACTAGAAATTGCTATCATAGACAGGTTCTTCCATGTGTTGACTAAAGAAGGAAGTTATATGAGTTATTTCACTTTGTATTTCATGTGATGCAACAGGTCCCAAATTTGTTTTTGCTGTTCAGCCTTCACAAAAAGTTATGAAACTTTTGTACCACTTGTGATACAAACAAACTGAGGAGGTCATATCTATTGTCGAGGGCTATAGGAATGATTTCCAATTCAAACGAAAGGTTGATGTTAGGATTGCGATATCAGAATAGTTTTTTTAAAGTATATAGTCATACTACAGCATAAAAGTGGGCTGGTAACAGCCAGTAAGCTATGTAAAAACAAAATTGTAACATTTTTCTAAGCAGGTTCTACTTATTAACTTAGAATTTCAACAACAAAAAAATCTCATTAATTAATTCTGCAAACAATTATTGAAAAATGGTGTTTTCATGTGTCCTTTTACAATTTAGAATTAAAATCACTAATTTCCTACATTTAAGCACAAATTACTATCTATAGATTACAATTGAACTATATTATTGAACTATGGCTAAGAAAAAAAAATGTTCTCTAAAAAAATTGAAAATAAAATTATCTAATGCATTTTTCACGACGTGTATAACTTAAGGATTCAATTGGCTCTTTTTATTGAGGTTTAAGTGAATTTATAGGGTAATTAATATGGTAGTTCTTGCTAAACGGAAAGAAAATTTGAGTTACATTTATTCGAATACAACATCAATTTGACCTATCTTGAAAGATGTAAGGAAAGAGACAGGACAGTAAGATGTGAAATAGACTTCAGAAGTCAATTTTTAAAGTGCAATAGAAACATCAAATGGATTGCGTTTTATATTAGCACGTATGCATTTATGTATGTATTAACATATGTATCGCATTCTGAAGTACATGAGGGGAAAAAAAGATATCAGAGAGTCAGATGTCAACTCTGAAAAATAAAGCGTCAGATCTTAATTATGAGCCACGATAAAATGACGAGAATACCTCAGGACATTTGTATACAAGAAATAGGACAGTCTAAACATAGATATTATTCCTTTCAATATATAAGGATGGTTCAAAACAAAATAAATTGAAAATAATTTCCCAAAAAAAGTTAATTTAATGAAGATTTCTATTACTAAAACCTACTAACTGAAAACTGATTTATTTATTTTGCATGTGTGACAGATATATACCGCTGTACGTCATGGACACATTTAATGTGGGTGTCACTTATAAATCAACCTGCTTTAATAAAACCACAGTCACTATGTCTCTCAGTGCCGATAGGGGCCGCGGTAGCCAAGCGGTCTAGGCATCGGATCGTGGCTAGCATGCCATGAGTTCGATCCCAGCACCACTGAAGACCCGCCGTGTAGGGGAGCGATGCACGTAAAATCTGCGGGAGCTCAAACGTCCTCCCGTTGGTGTGGTGTGGTAGTTAGGAGAGGGGGTGCCAGTTCAGGTGTCGTCTTCGTCACTTGACCATGGTTTCAAAATTACGCGGACCGTCCCAAAAAAACCTCGTGTAGCTGGACAGTGGGACGTTAATATTCACTCACTCAGTGCCAATGATAGCCGAATGGTCCTAAAAAGACTAACTTCGAGTCCTGGTGCCACTGAAGACCCACCGTGCAGAAGGGCTGATGTCTACTTTCGTCTCATGAATATTGAGAGGATTTTTGGGGAGTAGAGTGTGCTAGTTTCTGCGTCGTCCTCACCACTTGACTGCGGATTAAAATTATGAGTAATTTAAATCCACCATAATAAACAAAATGGTATCCAATTGAACTGTGTGTATAGCAGGGCTGGCGAACCTTTATGGATCAACGTGCTATTTTTTTCTAAAACAGTGTTTAATGAGGTATGGACATGCCGTCAAATAATTTTGGGAAAATAATAAACCTACATACTATTAACGCAAAACTCTTTTTACTACGAAAAAATATATTTTGCACTGTATAGTTAGTTATAAATGTGTTTTAGTTATACGTGTGTAATTCAAATTAAAACAGCATTAGTGGAACTTCTGTTGTTGCATATGGGATGGCGAATAACTTATATTAGTATTGTGTAAGATGTTACTTTTTGTAGAATACATGCTGTGAACTTGAGTCATCTGCCAAACGGTTTCTAAACTATTAACTATTTTTGCTCTGGTTCACTTTTTTTGACAAGAGAGTTTATGATTTGTTTTAAAATGCCACTTTACGGACGATGTTTGCATATCACTATTCTAGAACATAAAACACACCGCTTTGTCGCCTTTACTAATATCATGTCTCTCGATTCACCAAATTTGAAATTCTCTGTTACACTTACTATTTTGCACTTTTTGTCCTTTTGCTGAACTAGCCATGTAAAATAACAGTTAAAAATCATAAATGCAACGCAGAGATAAACTTTGAAGTACAGCTGTGTCTATGAAATTGACGATGCTATGCGTAGACAAACTTTATATCGTAAGCAGTTGTAGTCTCTGACGTAACTAAAGCAAGACAATAACAAACGAATGTGTTCTCCACCCCCCTTGCCCGATCACTTGCGTTTGTTCGTAATACTTTATAGTAAATTTTGAAATAAAATGCAAACCACTTATTCACTCCCGTGCCAAAAATATTATGTCGCGTGCCATCAGTAGCACGCGTGCCACTGGTTCGCCATTCCTGGTGTATAGTGTAAATTTTAAAAACTTTTTCCCCTCGAATTTTGCTTATTTATTATCATGAAATTTGCAAGTGCATACTATTCTTTTGTGGTAGTGTGGTACTTTTCTAGTATTTAGGTATATTTTTTCCAATATTTTTTGAAAACATTTTAGGATTTATATCTACTTTTTAATGTATTGCGAATGCATCAGCTCAATTAATTCTCCAAGGTGAGTATTATGCTTTAGGAAGTTAATAATGCCTTAATAAAAAAAATCATCTTTCATGTAATCAAAACTTCTGCTAAATATAAATCGCGGATCTGAGAATTTTTTTGCAATTTACTATTCCCACACAGAATTAAATGCAATATTTCGACACATAAACACATTTATTACACTAATATATAAATCAGTCATATCGTCAAGTCTCATATTTTTATAAAACTAGTATAGCCTTCGTCTTACTTTAGAATGAGACGTAAAAAAAATCAAAATCAAATCATCGAAGTATTCTCATATTATTACGAGCAGTCATCGTACAAAGCGATTTAATTATTGTAAAAAATAGAAATGAAGTAAAAATAAAAAAATAAAGTATTAAAAACATTTATGTAAAACCTATTTTGATGAATTGAACGTACTTAAGTAAATATACATATATAAACAAATATGGGATGTGGTTTTCACACAGAATCTTGTTATCTTCAATTCTGCATAATTTTGCTTTGTAAAGTTCTCACAGAAAAAAAGGGCATTGTTAATAAAACAGGCCTTTAAATTTATTTTTTCTAGAACATAAACTTTAAATGTTTGTTTTAGTTTTCAAACTTTTTTCTTATTTAATTTTGTCTACATATGTATCACTTTGTAAAACATGGATTTCGATATTAACCACTACTGGAAAATGGAAGATACACATTTTGTTCTTACCCTTTTTGTGTGTGTGCTCTTTTTGTCTGTCTTTTATTTATTGTATTTCAAAAAATATAAACCAAATTCTTATGCTTTTCTTTTAAATATAAATATTATAAATTTGTTTACCTTCATAAACATGGTGTTTACTTTTTTCTTAATACAGCTAAACAGTAGTTTTTTGAATAAAATTTACAAAAAATAACTAAATAAAACCCTGAAACTCTAATGTGAAGTAAAGTACAAAATTTATGACCTTTCACATAAAATAAAGCTGTCCCATATGCACAATCTATATCTGTTAAATTTTTCCTTACTGTAAATCACGTATGCAATATTTGTTTAGTCTAGACTTTTCTAAAAAGATCACAGTAAAAAAATACTCTCCATGTCTAGCTTATTATAGTCAAATAAATTGCACAACTGTGAAGAAACAAAAGATATAAACACCGTTTCTCGCTGTCAAATAAAAACAAATTAAACTTAAAAGTTCGATTTATTACTCCAAAACGGATATAATTTTCTCTAAATACAAAATACGCCCTTGCATACATAAAACGAATACGTGAAGGAAGAATTTGTATTTCAATGAGTTTATTTTTCTGAGTATAGTTCACGATAAGTAAAGAAAACAGTTTATTTAGAAGCGCATTGCTGTTGCCAGTAGTAAAAATGAAATAGAGAATTCTTGCACGATATTTTTGTTACAAAGTACATACTCAGAATAACTAGTGCTTATTATTTATAAACAAAACTTAGAGTTGAGAATCTTATTAAGGAAATTTTTCTAGGGAAAAGAAAGGTTGAAAACATTGAAATAATGAAAGGAATGTTTATGAAACCGTTTACTGAGAGTATTATTTGCCAGGAAGAATTTCCTAGTTGTTTCTTTAAATTAGATTGGGAAATATTTTGTACTGGCAGTAATTTCCTTCATTTTTTTTATAAATAACGGGTTCCGTTTTGAATAATAAACATTTTAATACAAATATTTATGAATCAAAACAATTTTTAAGTAAATTGCGAAACATAAATTTCCCTAATAACATGCCAGATATAAAAATCGTGTTCTTAAACCACTTTTAATTAAAACCATAAGTATGATTTTTAAACTAAGAATTCAGTTCAGATAATAAGGAAACTTCTTTTATTTCGTTATTTTGAGAATGGGTAAAATGAAGCATAAAAAATGGCTTAACTGAATTAAAATAGAAACAACAACAAATTTACGTTCCCATTTTTAAAGCAAGCCTAAAAATTCTTTGCGGGGCCCTTGTATTATTTTTAAAAAAACTTACATTGTTGAATGTCTACAATTACATTTCTAAGACGTTATGCACTAACTTTCATTGTATACATTTACATATATTCTGTTTTCTTCCAGAATTTGCAGAACTTTTGTAGCAGACTATTTCGCAAGGTTCCCTCTCAAAACCTGTAGCAATATCCTTTGAAGCTACTAAAAGTATAAATGCCACCTACTAACAGTGGAAAGGGATTATACGCGCAATTTCTCTCTAATGTATCAAAGGGAAAGAGAGTGTGGGACTTATAATCTACTACAAAGCTAGACGAGGGCTATTGGAGACAGGCCTGGTAATTTTGAACCACAGTCAAGTAATCAGAACAACTGTGCTCCTAACACGGACGGCATTGCTTACGAATATTACAATTTTTATCATAAGTAAATCAAAAAAATATTTAATTATTAAACGCGCAAATTTAAATTATTTAAGCTATTTTAAGATAAACCTAATAACTAAATACGCATAATTCATAATATAAGTCGAAAAAGTTCATCGATAAGTCTACCGTTTATTTATTTTTTAATTCTCATTGGACTGAAAAAATAACAATTTTGTTGATTAAATGTTTTCAACACAGACATTGAGGTATCAACTGAATATGTTTTAAAATACTCTACTCACAATTGATAACCATACAAATTTCTATTCGATTGTACAACTTCTTTAGAAGTTGGAATCATTCTAAACCAGGTTCTATGTCTTAAATGTCAGCTCCATTTCACATAGTATTATTATGCGACCTCCATCGAAATAGAATGCAATAAAGCACATGTGACACACGCCATTCGGGATATTGATATTAAGTGACGCCTTTGCACTTTAAGGCGTCATTTCTATGGACTATAGATAAAATGCATACATTCTTTTCTTCAATGGCCTCTATATCTTTCACGGTGTGTTGAATGACATTTTGGCCTTATAGAATGAAATAATGGCCATGTTCCTCGAATCTAAAAAAGCTCTTTTGTCAAAAAGTTTCAGTTTCCCTAGAGGTGTTTGGGTCTCCTCCTTTTTCACAAATCCTCAGGAAAAGACCCCACTAGAACTTAATTAAGCCTGTTGGAAGTTTGCTTCAAAAATTTGCAACAACAAATTTTCCAAGAGTTATTTTTATTATTATTTTGTTTAACATTTGGCTGAAAAAAAGAATGAAAAAATATCAAGAGACCTAAATGAACGTATAGTTTTATTTTCCCAGATTTTTTTTTAACTTTCTTTTAATTCCAGTAAAATTAAAAAGAGATAAAAATATTTGAAAGAACGTCATATTTTTAAAATGGCGCTTTTTATTTTTAAAGTTTTTTTTATAGTTTTCTTATTTGCTTCTGAGATGGTTTTTTTTCACCTGTCACTTTAGGGATTACAATTCTTTCTCAGTCCTTGCTATTGTACAATATTTTAAATAAAATGGCTTAAAACCACATTTTATTTTACTGTCGTTTCAGTTTTGTGTTGGTGTATTTGAGTTAATGCATTTTATATTCAAAATTATTTAAAAAGGGCTCATATCCTACATTTAGCTATTTTATTCGTTAAATATTAAAACTAAATTTAAAGTATTTTGTGTTGGGGGAAAGACAAAAATACATTTGTATGAAAAGTTAAAATTAGGAAATTTTGTTTTTGGTTCAATTCAAATGTATTCTAGTTTCCCTTTAAAAAAGCAATTTATATTATTAAAAGTTTTCTAAGATTCGATGTTAGTGTTAAGCAGAATATGTCTAAATACTCTTCTACATTTTAATATTTAAATAAATTGAAGTGTAAGAAATACTTTTTTGAAGATCAAATAAGAAATGATTTTACTTTAAAATGTTCGCTAAATTAAACATAAACGTAATTGAAATTAAAAATCTGTAAAAATAATATCGAAATTTAAAAATATAAGCTTAAAAGAACCTTTACCACGTTATTGAATTTTTAATATCGAGTTTCTTTTTTTCCCATGAGCTCATAAAGAATAGGCTCTATATGAAATAAAAAAAGTCATTTCTTTTGGTAAAAACTTTGTTTCTAGCTCATCATATTTGAATTTTATTTTATTATTTTTTCTACTTTATTGTTTTGGCTCTTTGAAAGTATTTGAAAATTTCTTCAAAAACAGTTTTTTCCTTCTTACTAGAAAATGTTTTTTTCATTAATTTATTTGTGTTATCTTTTAAAAGACGACGTTTTTATATTATAAGTAATAAATGTATAGTATTTTGAATCGATTGGCATTCTTTCAACACATAGAATAATTCATATTTATTGCTCTAAAAAATTAAACTAATTTAATCTTATATTTGTTCTTTTAATTTTCCCTCCCCTTTGTTCTGTAAAATTTACCAACCCACGTATAGTTGCTGCAATTATTTCTGAAGCATTCACAAAATCTTAAAAATAAAAAAAGCTTGATAAATTTTTATTTAAAAGTATTTAAATCCTCTCGATTGTCTTTGAATACATTCGCATTAAAATCTTTTTATTTCTTACCCAGTTTCTTAAGTTAACGGCACAAGTTAAAAGAGGAAATATTTTAAAATATATATTTCCTACCATATAATCTTAAGTTTGTGTATGATCACTTTTCTCGAACATTATATCCAATTCTTTTACTTGCTAGCTTATACCAGTCTTAAAAAGTCCTTTTAAAACTGGTGTCAAATTTATTCATTCCGAATCTGTGTAAAGAAATAGATTTGCGTATTATATGAATGTAAAGATTTAGGTTATTTACGTTATTTTATATCCCCCCTCACACAATAAATTAATGAGTGTTAATCGAAACGAATATATAATATTGCTTCAGTAAAGGCATCGAATCACCAACCCAATAAGAGTGTTTTAAAATTATTTTTTCTTTTACAACTTTTCCTTCTTAAAATATTTTTATTTCGTTGTGTTTGAACATTCCTTTTTAAAACAAATTCGAGTGATTTTCAACTGTCCTTGTAATTCTACACTTCCGTCGAGTGACGAGGACGGAGCCATAATTGGCACCCCACTTTCGTAACTTTTGTACCAGGCCTAAGTGGTAGCAGCGGTAGCCAAGTGGTCATGGTAACAGACTCGTGGCTGAGAGAGAGTATCCTGTGAGAGAACAATTTTGAGAGTCTCTCACCTCTCTTCTTCATCTATCAAAATCATGTGAGGACTTGCGGCTCGAAGGCTATTTGAGTACCCCTATGCCGCAAAAGCATTATACGTTTACAAACGCCCATGGAATCTCCGGGGTTCAAACCCAAATCCTACGGCACAGCAGTCAGCTTCAGTAACCACTTTGTGGCCGTGGTAAACTAGTGACCACGGTAAAGGACTTGTGGCCGGAGTGTCATGAGTTCGAGCGTAGCACCACTGAAGACCAACCATGCATAGGGGGCCGATACGCGTTAAATCTTTCGATGTACAAATATCCTCCCGTTATTGTAGTGTGGAAGTTAGGAGAAGAAGGTGCCAGTGCAGATGTTGTCCACGTCACTTGACCATGTTTCAAAATTACAAGGACCATCGCCAAAACCCCTTGAGTAGCTGAAAAGGGCGGCAATTTATTCGCTGAGCCAAAGTAAATAATTTGAACCTTTACTAGCCCTCTTCTACGAAATGAGTCTCGGCGTATAATGACTCGAACCATGACTCAACAAAAAGAAAACTTGCTTTGAATTAGTGAATTTGACTGTTCGTATATTTTGACCTTTTCTTTAAGATTAAGCATACTTGGCTTATTTAGTTATTTTTTTACTTATTTCAAATATTTCTTGTGCTCAAAATAAATAAATAAAATTCTGAAAACGTAAACTCGGACGAAGCTATTACTTTAATCAACAAAAAATATAAGTTAATCTCTCTGAATTGTAACATTGGTTTAAACAGAAGAAAAATGTGTGCGCGCATTTAAAAATACTTGAGGGTTTTTAACCATCCTCAAATCTTTGCGTATTGCTCGCCACGTCTGTCTGGACATAAAATTCTCAAATTGGCGTTCTGTGGAAGATTGGAGAGTTGAATGTGTGTGTATCATTTCGAATGCTCTCTTTTCTTGACCGGAGTGAAAAATGGAGGGATTTGTTGCCCTTATTCCTCCCGCTGCTTTGCATTCAGACATTAATTAACAGACTGAACATACAGTTTTCAATTGATTCTGTTTTTTATATTTCTCGTCTAACAGTATTTATTCTGAATCAATAGATTCCGTATGAATTTACTTAGTCATTTCCTTTGACTTAAATGCTTTTTATTTGATAGAAATTGTATCTGAAACGGAAGAGCCCTTGATTATTACATACTATCTTTCATAATAGCATACATTTCTTTTAATGCAAAAAGTACTTCACATGAAAAACTACCTAGAAGACTGGTCTGGAGAAAAAGATACCAAATTAAGCCAGATAATGTTTAGGAAGGTATTATGAGCAGCTGTAGATGGTGATTGAACTGTCCATGAAAAGTTAATGGATAAGTCTGCTGGAATTAATCTTATTATTATAAGTATATCCGAGAACAATGTTAGGTATAGATGAGGAAAATAAAGATAAGAAATGTACTTCGTTATTCTACCTAAAATCTATTTAAAAAATAATACATATTGTTTGCTGTGTTTATAGGATTTTGAAGCTCTGTTTTCCCACCTCACAGTTGCAAGATTGTGGGATGTCACTCTTATCCACACGTGTACCCCTAAAAAATGCAGAATCCTTTCATCTGACATCAAGCCGACAACCAATGGCCATGTCAAAAACAACTACACTCAACCTGCGAGCCGAATCTCGAGTGAAATTCCAGATGTAAGAAGAGACCACCTCACCCCAAGCAATCGAATAGAGAAAACCGATGAGAACACTCGAAAAGAGTGTACTCAATAGTTTGAATATAACTTGTTTGAAACTATAATTAATAGTAATTAATATATAGCTATAGACGTCACAAATCAATAGTTTAATTTCTTGCGTCTCACGTTTCTCATCAATTTTCCCGATACGTCACAGCGTATAATAAGGGTATCGGCGCGAGGACTTTTATGGTATTTAGGACCCATAATAGGAGGAGGTGATTACGAAAGGAGAGAAAAACATATAGTTTTATGTGAGATGTTACATTTTGAAGGAGAAACTGTTGCAGTTGAAAAGGAAATAACGGAAAGCAACTCTTCAGATTTCTGGGAGTGGAATGAACTGATTCAAATAAAGTTCAAGAGCAAAATTGTGTGTTAGAAAATAACATTTAAGAAGCCCAGATTAGAATAATCATGATTCAATCAAAGTCAAGGGGATCAAAAATTGTGGGAAGAAAATCAAGCTGATTCGAGAAAAGGTCAAATTGACCATGGGGGTTAAATTCTTGTCGATTCTATGTGTGTTCCTATTGCAAGCTGAGTACTTCAAAAGGGGAGAGTACTTTCATATTTCTTGAGTTATCATAATTGAAATTTTATTAGGAATTTTGGTTTAAATGTTCTTGACAAATATTGAGATATTTAGTCCTTTTTCATGTACGGGAACAGTGTTATTTTGTTTCTAAAGAATCATCAATATGAGAATTTTGTGTCATTGTAACTTGAGAGTTATTGAACTTAAAGTTTCTTGACAGCTTTTGATTAGTTTAGATTGGATTTTTTGTGTCTGTATCGGGCCAGAGTTATTTTGTTTCTAAAGAATCCTAAATATTGTGTGAAATTTTTGCTTAAGATTTAATTTGATATTATTTGAAAATTTCTTTTCTCGGTAAAGTAGAAAGACGATATATGTTAGAACTTATTGAAGAATTAGGAGTAGATATAACATCAAATTCGACTGTCTCTAACATAAAAAATTGCTATAACTAATAGTAATGGCTACGAAGACGAATTTGTAAAAACATCTGCTTAAGGTATCCGAACACGTTCGGGGTACTTTTTAACAAAATAGCACACTAAAACATTATAAATGCTCTTTATGACTCAATACCAATAAATATTACTATTAAACTATCAAAATTTAAAATAAATTACCTGAATTTTTTACAGAAATTGCATTTATACGTGAAATTTTAGCAATATTTTTGAAAAACTTCATCCAGTTACAGAAAAAAGTAATAAACATATATTAGCAAAAGTATTACTAAAACAAATTAGATGCATTTATCTAGAAAATGTACTAAAATTTTAATTTTTTATTAAATTTGAAAATTTTAGAGTTGATTGAGTAAACATTATAAGAAATGTTACATTTTTTATGAAACCATTATTTACATAGCAAGCCATAACTTAAAGTATTCATACAATAAGAAATATTTTAGTACATTCTCTAGAAGATAACATAAATATCAGGTTCAAAAAGTTTTATAGAAATACATTCGTTATATTTTGAGTTATCAGACTCGCCATGATAGATTTTGAGCCATTTAAATGCCACAAAAACCCACTTCCGGTTTTTCTAAATTTATAAAATTGATTGTAACTTGGACTCTAGGTAGTGTAGAAACAAAACAAAGTATTTTTCGTCAAGTCAAAAGATAGCTCTATTCAATAATAACTGTAACATATCGGTTTTAGACTATTATTGCAAATAGAAAAGTTCTACAGGAATAGGAAAGAGCTGAAAAATTAAGATTAGAAGAATTGGAAGGGGAGAATTAATTAAAATGACTGGAGCACGAATTAAAATAAAACAAATTTCAATTGGAATTTGATTTAGAAAAGTTGAAAGCAGAAACCCGACACACATCGAGTAAATGACGAATTAACCTTTTCTTCAAATCCACGTTCTGCAACCTCATAAAAATTGTTTTAAGAAATGATTCTGGGGCTGAAATTAAATCAGTCGGTTACTAGCTCATAAACCATGACTTTTGATCACTCGAGTAAAAGAGCGTTGATACAAAATGAAAATTGGGCATTTATTGTTTGTTACCTTAAGAAATAATGCAATTAATTGTCGTGAACCAAAAGAACAAGCCGAAAATTATGATTAAGTGAAAAAAAAATGTTACTTTCGAAAGTCTGTCGCCAAAAATGTGTTCAACATTAAAAGAATTCCGATAGCACATGGAAAGATTTTTACTTTCGAAATTACTAATTATTTAGAAGAATGGCAAAAAGGCTCTTAGAATTAGAGACATTTGAAGATCTTAAAGATCTAATGATTGCATACGAATTTAAAAAGTGCGCACATTTTGATAAGAAAAATCATTTTTTTTCAAATGATTGGACAAACTTTAAATCAGCCACAAAAATAGCAGAATTTTTTTATAATTATGAGGATCTTAGGAAAGTAAAATCGAACACAGATGCTGTGTAGGATTTTTACCTCCTCAATCTCAAATAAAATGTTCTGTAGTATTAAAATACCCAATAGTTTCAATATGTATCTTGTATTTAACTGTTAATAGTGTAATTAATATCTGTAGACGTAATAACTCAGTAATTTAAGTCTTACGCTACTCATCAACTTCCCTTATACATCACGAAGTAAATTGATTTAAGGATTTATTTACCTTTTCGAAAGATTAGTATTTCTTTTTTAGTGGAATTTGATTAGTTTTTTAGTAAATAATGTGTTTGATGTGTCATTAATATTTATGAAAATATAAGTAATTATTTATATTATGCGATGTATGAATAAACACATTTTAATTGTAGAGTTCTTTAAAAAATGTATTTTTCTTCCATTATGCAAGTTTTGAATGCGATTCTAAAGTTTTTTTCCCCCTGAAAAGTAAAATTATAAGTTTCAAAATAATTTCATTATGTTTCAGAAATTTAAAAAAAAAAAAAGAATTCCACAACGTACATTTACCAGAACTACTGTTATTTTTTATTCTTCTTAAATTGTTCTTAAATTTATGAATTTCCCTTATTTAAATAAAGTTTTAACTGATATAATCGAGCGAAAATAAGATATATTTTTCATACTTCACAAACACACACACACACAGATAAAATTCTATATTATACTTCAAATAATGTTAGAGAAATTTTGTTATGTTAAAAGTTTTCTGTGTTGAGATTAATATTTAAATATTTGCTAAGAATTTCAGTTCGTTTGATTTGTTGTAATTTATATCCAGTCATAAATGTATAATTTTAGTATTTATATTGATATATTTTCTGATAAAATTATTTTTTTTACTTTTAAAGTACAATATAGCTACATTTTATAAAGGTAAAAGAAATATAATTGCATAACCCCAAACATTTATTTAATCAAACTTTTTATAAAATCAACAATAATAAAAAAATATACGAAAAAAGCTTTTTATATAATATATGTAATATATATTTTTATATATTTAATTAAGCAAATCTTATTTCAAAATGAAATAATTTTAATATTAACAAGTAATTTAAACAATAAAATTAAGTCAACTTAGGTCAACAAAGAAAACTTTTATATTTTAGTTAATTTTTATTAAATGATTACAATTAATATAAATATGTATATACATATGAAATAATCCAAGTATTATGTGTGGAAAAACTCCTTTTAAATTAACATTAAAACCTTGTAATTACATTAAATTTGTAATTATATTTTCTTAAACAAAAAGTGGAATATAATAAGTAAGAATTTTTCTGAAAAAGGGTGTAAAAGGAGTTATGGCGTCTAACTAGAACATGATTATTCAGGTTAAGTTAAATCTTCATCACAAATTTAACAAAATGTTTTTTTTTATCCCACGGTGTTGACCTTTGGAGGAATAATAACGACTGAAATAAATCTCTTGATCTATAACTAATTAATGCAATTTAATTAATGAATTAATATTTGAAAAATCTGTATTAACATCAAGTGTCGCCCACTACAAGTTAAAAAATTGTATTTGAACTTGAGTAGATTATAATAAAAAGTATTTTATTAGCTATTGAGAATTTGAGAAAAAGATATATAATTATATTTAAAGATTGTGTAAATTAATAGTAGAGGAATTGAAAATAAATAAATTTTTAATGAATAAATTGATTTTAATTTGTTATATAATAAATAACTTCACACATATTAAAACTAGTTCCTTTATCTAATATTAAGAATTAATTAGAATTTAAAAGTGATTTTTTTTCCAATTTTTATAAAGCGCGTTTTTGTAGAACATATTAAAAAGACATTGGGATAAATGTTGCAAATTTAACTGGCTATGTAAAGGTGTAAATTATTTGTACGAGGTCGTGTCTACACCTGAGCCATGCAACACCTATACGAAAAATTTCGAATTTAATTAAGTTAAAATTTTAAATTTAGGTTTCTTTTCATTAAATTGAAATAAAGCATAATCATTTCAACAAATTATTGTGACTTCTTACAACAGATATTGAAACTAGGTTTGTACTCAACTGTGAGTGTAACTGGGGTTGAACGTAACTGTTTATTGAACGATTGTTGTCGCAGTGTTTCTGTTGAATTGTGATTTTTGTTGCGATGCCTAAAATCCATCTTCCAAAGAGACTGAAGAAAAATAGATTTGTTGAAAATTAAAGTTCTCATATTTGCTTGATTTGTAAGTTTCGAGTATGGGATCCTACATTAATATGTGGTCGTGGAAACCTAGAAGTCAGGATCATGAATTAGTGATCAGCGCTGTCAATTCTCGGGTTCGATTCAACATGCCACTGAAGTCCTACCATATAGAGGGGCTTATGCATGTGAAACCTGTAGAGGCTCAAAGTCTTTCATTTGACGTGAAGTGGTACTTTGGTGAGGGAGGTGCCAGCTCAGGTGTCGTCCTCGTCACTTGACAACGGTCCAAAATTACTTGGTCAGTCTCCAATTGCCCTAACATTGCTTAAGAGTTCCACGTTAATAAACACTCACTGATTCTTGGTTAAATATTGTCCTCTGTTTCTTGACCTTGATTCAAAATATTAGGAACAGTCGCGTGACATGAATAAGGACCATCAATCTTTCATCTAAAATGCACTTTTATATTATATTGTAATCAGAGCGGGCCTGGTTTCTCGGTTTTAAGTGTTTCGTATTGGTTTTAAATAGATTTACTAATTTAAAATTTACTGATAACTGCACGAAATATTTATTATGTTTTAAGATTATTTTTGTGTGTTATGCCTTATACCATATTAAGTTTTAGATCTAAAACGTTAAGATGGTTAGACAGAACCAGACAAGAATGAGTAAATATTTAATTCACTTCGCTTCAAGGAATTAAAAAAACAACAATTATGTATGTGTTAAATGCAATCAATAGATGGCAAACTAAACAATCAAATGAAAACAGAATAATAAATACGTTTTTAGTTTTCACAAAAATTACACCATTACTTTTTAATGTTATATAAACTAGATTTTGAGATTGCAAAAATGTTTTACTTCTTAAATAGTTTACATTTTGTGCCTCTCCAAAATGTTTATCCCGATATTAAACGAAATTACCTGATACATTTCCGCCTTCAATCTCGAAACATATCATTGTGTTTATGAAAAAGTATTATTATGGTAATTTTCTCTCCTCTCTCTCTCTCTCTCTCTTTGCCAAAGAAAAGTTCCTTGTAATTATTGAAAAAATTGGGCTTTGACTCTTTTCATTCACGCGCATTGTAATGGAAATTCGGAGCAAAAAAGTAGAGCCAGCAGAAATCAATGGAAAGAGAAGTGGAATAAAGACAATGGAATTAAATGACAAGGGAATAGATGCTTTAGACTAAAAAACTAGAAAAAATGTTCTTCCAAACGCAATGAACTTAAGAACTTGGAAAATAAATACAAAGAGACCATTGTATATTGCAGCAAAATACATTTGTTCTGTATCAAAAACTCTAAAAACTGCGATGCTTTGTTAATTTGTGTTGCTAAATGATGTTTGAGAAATAAGGTTTTATTTATTTTGTAATCTCTTAGGAAATATGTTACATCTATGCAATGACAAGAAACAAAAACGTAAATAGACGAGTTAATTAACAGAAATATTATTCTGAGAATAGATTATTTTTAAATGAAATGGCGTGACGTGTGAATTTATATTTTCATAAAATAATTTGGGTATGAGCTATCAGACAGAATAACTGTGAAAAGCTCTGCATTTTATTTATTTTTCATGGCTATTTTTAACATATTTATGTCCTAAAATTGAATGCATTTTGAATAAAATGCATTTTTATATTATTAGTCTAGTATTCATTTTTATTATTACTTGCGTGGGGATTGTAGGCACTTTAAGTGTAAAAAAATTGTGTTTTTCGTTAGATTATGTAAACATTAAATTAGTTAAATTGTTTTCACAATGTAAGTGATTTATTTATTTAATCATGTAAGATTTCCTAGAAAAATTGGTTATAATGTCAAGGGAATTTGAAATTAATATTACGCCATTTCATGTTAAATTATCCTTTACATTTACCGACTGAATATATTTTTAAAAATATCTATAAAATTTGTTATATTAAGATTACTACATTTAAATAATTTTGTTTTTGTTTTTAAAAAAGTTTTTTTTTTTGTTTATTCTAACAAGTAATGTCTAAATATCTGCAGATCGATAACATTGGGCAACAATGATGTTGCTTCTTAAGTGAAAATACCCAATCTTCTGGAGGAAACTAATTTGAAAAGCACGGATATCACATTGAAAAAAGTTCTCGTTGTAGAAGTATATGTTTTTCGTATTATAAGAGGGGTCTAATACAGTGAAATATATGCATTATATTTTTTTATAATTAAAATTCATTACATTATTTATTTCTTATATTTATATAAATAACATGTCTTATATGTACATCCTTGTGTATGTACACATACCTTTAATATAATGGAATTTAGTAAGATAACATCATGCGTATGGAATATACCACCAGTTTCATGAATTTACTAGGGGGGGGGGAGCAAATACAATTGAGTGTTCTAACATTTTATCTGCTCTGAGGCATGTTTCACCTGAGGAATTTCTAACTCCTAATTCTTCATTCTAATGCATCTTTTTCCTGATTATCGCCCTGATTTTTTTAACAGTTCAAACAAGATGGATCTGTGCTTTATAATTTCCTTCAGTTGTCAAAGTCAGCATGTATTGGTAGTACATATGATGATGACTTTTCATTCTTTGATGAAGAATCTTCTCCCCATAAAATTTACCTCGGTTGAATTGAATGATTTTATTCGCGATTTGGATCTGTCAAAAGTCAAAGTGGAGATATTGGCTTCTAGGCTTCAACCTTCGAATTTGTTTGAAAAAAATTGAGTGATTTCATTTTATCCCCGTATTCTGTCCTTAAAATCATTTTTAAAAACAAGACATTTTTGTGTTCTGCTGTGATATGGATAGCCTGCTAAAAGAGCTCCACATTGTGCATTAAATGGTGAATGTTTGTAGATGCTTGGAAATTGTCTCAAGGGGTTTTGCAGAACAACGGGATGTACTTCCATCCGTATCTTTGTCAGAAGCTGTTTATATGGAGGAAAATTACCATAATTAAAACAGCTATTGGAGGTGAATAACTACAGTAAGGTATGGTTGGCAGATCTGGGCTGATCTGAAGAAAGTGTCTCTCTTTATGGGGTTTTCAACCAGGATATGCAAAATATTGCTGTTTTCCTTGTCTGTGAGATATTAGAGTAATAACTTTTCTTTATATAAAGAGATATCGGGCCTAGAGAAATGAATGTAGAGCACCCATGTCTTGCAGAACCTTAATAAACTACCATTTCTTCTTTGAAACATCAAACTTTGTTAAGAACTTGGTAAAAACCATGGATAAGAATGAACCTACATTACCTACCAATTACCTACATGAAATATCTCCTCGATTCAGTGTAGCAAAAATGAAAGTAGTGGCTTGTGGGGCTTCAGTTTAAGCAGCACTTCAGAGAGCCCAAGATTGAAAAACTCCACTTGAATTTTTCCCCCTGATAAGTGAGGACAGGTTGCTGATAAACGTTTTCATTAGGATATTACCAACATGGAAAAAATGTAACTCTAGAATAGGTCCTTTGCAATGTTGGTTGACTACTGTTGAATGCTTATTCGTATTTTCATTGTCCGTTACAAGTGACAGACCAAAAAATAAAATCCAAAGTCCAAAGCAAATTAAAGTATTCTTAACGTATATTATAAGTATTTGTACATATATACATTTTCCTAAACATTGGGTACATATTTAAGAAACCTGTAGGCAATGCATTCTTTTCTTTGTCATTAATGCTCCAAATATTGAATGTATTATGAAAAGAGTATATTTATAAATATATCGGGAGAAAAAAATTCAAAATTTGGTGCCCAGTTTAATTAACTGATATTTAAAAACATACTCATAAATCAAGAAAAATATAGAACTGAAAAATATGAAATGTAAGTTATCTGCATTTTGTAAGGACGAGTCAAAATATGAATTCCGAAAAATATAAGAAATTTTGTAATTGGACAGTAATTGTATTGGACTATATAATTTAATCAAAATTAAAATCTTTATAAGGAAATTAATCAAATCAAAATTTACAATAAAATTGAGTAAATCAAAACTAGCACACACACCAGGAATATTAATATAATCATTATTTGATCCAATTAGAGCAAGGTTAACATATCAACCAGGAAAATGATTTTTATTTTTACTCAAATAAATTGAAATGAGAACTTAGAAATGACGTCTTACAGTGAGAACTATTCCTGAATAAAACTCAATGATTTATTCAAAGCTATAGTAATTGTGTACTATCTATTTATGGCTGTGATATCATTCAATATTTTTAGTGTTGCATTTTGTATGATCAACATTGTTTCTATAGCAAAATGCATATTTGTTAGAGCAGTGCTTCTCAAACTTTCATACTTGCGACCCAATATTTAATCATGATTTTTATTGCGCCCCCCTCCAAACAATATCATTGTATTGTATTCAAAAATATGATGCTTTGATGTTTAAGCTACAATACGGCTTTAACCTTTTAAGTGCTGCCAGCGTATATAAACGTCTCACTCAGCCAGTGCGTAAATTGCCTTGGATATATATATATATATAAGTCTTTCCGAAATACGATCTTTCCTGCTCACTGCTGGCTTTAGAATACAATAAAATGACCTTGACAGTGTTTACGAAGGATTTACTTATTTCAGAGGATTTTCTTATTTATTCCCTTTCTTCCCCTCCCCCCATACACCACATACGCTTGTATACGTGCAAAATGGTGGGATTGGGGAGTGAATCGCATAACTGTTAATCGCCAGTTAAGGGATTTATTATAAACCGGACAAATTATCAAGATAACTGTTAATTTTTTGCATATGACCTTAATTATAAAAAGCCTATTGGGTCACTAATAATTTTTGAACTTGTTCTTAACTGAACATTATTAAATTGATTATAAAATACATTGTGCAGTACTGATTCATTTATGAGTGTATTATATCAGTTTAAATGTTTTTAAAAAATTTTTTTAGTATGTAAGAATGTATTTTGCTTGTTTACTTTCAATAAATTAAAATTTTTTTTTAAATGATGGTTTGTTTTCTGATTTTTTAATATGCTCGCATCCCTTCCAAAGATTATCATGCCCCCCAGGGGGCCCCACAGTTTGAGAAGTGCTGTGTTAGAGAGAAACTACTGGAAGATTATTATTCCATAAATATGCGTTTTTCAGATTCGAAAACTTAGCTACCATTCTTTGAGTATGAAATAACAGAAAATGTAACTGAAATTAAGAATCTAAAATTCAGTAAATAATCACCGAAAAAGAATATAAATCTTAATTTTTTTTATCTGCCTTAAAAATCAAGATGAAATCAAACCGGCATTATTCCAAGGCATCAATCTCCCCCAAAACACAAAGTTTCCGTTGGTCAGATTAAATCCATCATGGACAGACAGATCCTTCTAAACTGAAAGCTCGAAATAAATGAAATACATTCGTTCTCCTCGCAATCACAGGTGAACCAAACAGGAAAAAAATTTCCACATTGAATGAAACTGCTCTCTCATCTTGATATATGACGTGTGGTTCGAGTTGGGGTAACATTTTCCTTTCGGCATCTGTCAAATAATTTTATCAACTTGACTTTAAAAACCAAGCAAAAACTGCTTCTACTGTAAACATGATTGAGAGGGAAAATATATATATGTAGTATACTACAATAAATCAAGCCAGGGTTTTGCCAGTGTATATTCATTTATTTAAGTTTAAAGAGTTAATAAAATTTCAGGAGCATGTGTGGAGTTTATACGGATTTTACACTAAATTTCGACGTTGAATTTGGGTGTAACTGACATTATGAAAAATGAAAGGATTGGGAGATTTAGGATTTGAACAAGGAACTTCAAATGTAATTTATATATAAGAACAACAGAAATTTTTGAGAATTATGTTGTCTCTAAAATTGCTTTTAAAATCCCCGAATGAAATAAAGCATGGGAATTTTATATCGTTTTTGGAAACTTTAATAACACAAAAAACAATCATTTATCCCTACTTTTCAATATGTCTTTATATATCTAGTACAATGAGCTCAGTTCATGACGATTGCATGATAAGGACAAACACGTGGTCTCTTGGATTCGAAAAAGACAATAAACTAATTGTACAAATTGTTCTATAGTAAAATTTAAAACTTTATATTTGAGTAAAGATGTTTAAATGTTACGAAAAAAACAAATTTCATCAATCGCATTTTAGAATTATTAAAGTTTTAATTTAGGCATCCACTTTTAAATAAAATGCATTTTGTATGTTGTTCATAATTTTAGATAAGATTTCTACAAACAGAAAAAGTTGGCAACAAAAAAAAATGTAAGAAATGATTAGCGGAAAACACATGATTGCTTTTATCGTCTATGACGTCACATACGATTTTGAAATAATTGACTACAAACAGGTGGTTGTCTTTATCGTGTAGCTATGGCGTCACTTGAATTGAGCCGTTTCTGTTGAATTTTTCTGCAGCCAGTCGCGTTTTTTGGAGTTAATGTGTATCAATCTGAATTTTGTATGGAATTTTTGTGAAAGAGAAATTCAAATTCAGTGATATACTGTAGAGTGTACGAAGGATATTGAGTTTTCTGAAAAAACGACTTAATTATCTTTTTCCTTGAGTTTTATCGAATTCACTTCTGCACCTGTGACTGTTTTATTTAAAATCAAATTGCAATTAATATATACTAAGTTATTAAATTATCAATAAGTGTATAATGTATTGAAATATTATTTTGCATTTAAAGAAAAGTACCGTAAAATCCGGTCTATAGCGCGCACTCATAACGTAAAAAATATGATTTAAATCAACGGGCGTGCATTATACGCCGGGTATAAAAATAATAGCCTTAAAACTTAAAAAAGATGAGCGTAGAAAAAAAAATTAGACTTCTACATACATCGAAATAGCGTTTATTTAAAAGAAATGACATTCCTTAAGAACTCAGAGTTTAACTTTAGAATGGTTATTTTTTTTTCTTAAACTTTGGTTAATACCTCAAATAAATGACATCAAAACTAAAGAGCGTTGCGTATCTATATTTCAGGTTTCTTCGTAAAGAATTTGAGCATATACGCCGAGAATATACCTAAAAACAAAAATTGCGCGTTACACGGCGGATATTACGGTATAACTATAAACTATTTCAGAGTTTTAGTGTATCGCGAGAAGTGAATTGAAATCGTTCACTTATTCAGTTTTTAGAAACATGAAAGTTGCTTAAAGCTATGTAAAATACGTTAATGACAGAATGGTTAGTTCTTGGCACTTTTCAAATTTCTGCATTACCAATAACAGTTCTAATTCGTTACTACATGTATTTGTTTGTCTTCCGTATGTTATTTATCTAAAATTGGTAATTTGTTCTATATATCGAATAATAAATAGGTAATAATAAATTCTTAAAATAAAATCACAAAATAAGAAAATGAAACAATTGTAAAAAAAATATTTTACACACTGATGTGTGATGGTATTTTTAATATATGAAAGCTTATCACACACATTCGTCCCAGATTAGTAAAGGCAGTCATGAGTTTTTAGTACTTTCTGGGGTAATGTCCGAGATTTTGAAAATTTTATGACTGGCGAGGCTTCTTTTTTAATTTTATCGCTGTATGTTAGACATCTTGTTTTTAACCAAAGGGTAGGGTTCGGTTCAAATTTTTAAACTATCTGATAATATTAGGTGTACAACTTTGCTTCCGCCGTTTTGCAATATATGGCTGTAGCGGTAAGTGGTAGTCGAAATAAATAGATCGTAGATGTCATACAATAAGCTTAGGTACTTGTAAGCATAACGCCATCGAAATATTAGTCGATTTGTGTCTGCATCATAAAGTTATTCTCGATTAAACATGTCAGCTTAAGAGCCAAATTCTCGTCATTTGCGGGAGTTTTTAATTTTCTCCTTTAATATGAAGAAATCTGCGGGTGAGGCTCATCCAATGCCCTCAAATACCTATGGTGAGGCCGCTATTAGTGAAAGAACGTGCCGAGAGTGGTTTCAAGAACGGTGATTTTGACGTTGAAGACCAGCATGGAGGTGGAAGAGAGAAGGTTTTCGAAGATGCAGAATTGGAGGCATTAATTGATCAATACTCGTGTCAAACGCAACAAGAATTGACAGGATCATTGGGAGTAACGCAACAAGCCATTTCAAAACACCTGAAAGTCATGGGAATGATTCAGAAACAAGGAAATTGGGTGCCGTACGAGTTGAAGCCGAGAGATGTTGAACGGCGTTTGTTTGCTTGTGAACAGCTGCTTGCAAGGCAAAGACTGAATGGATTTCTGCATTGCATTGTGACTGGGGACGAAAAATGAGTCCATTACGATAATCCCAAGCGCAGAAAATCATGGGGATATCCCGGCCATGCTTCCACGTCGACGGCCAAACCGAATATTCATGGTTCCAAGGGGCGATCGTTATCGAACGCAATTAATGCGTTTGAGCCGAGCATTGAAAGACAAACGACCGCAATACAACGAGAGACATGATAAAGTGATTTTACAGTATGGCAATGCTCGACCCCATGTTGCGAAAGTGGTTAAGACATACTTATAAACATTGAAATGGGAGTCCTACCCCACCCGCCGTATTCTCCAGACGTTGCTTCCTCGGACTATCACTTGTTTTGATCAATGTCACACGGCCTGGCTGACCAGCACTTCCGGTCTTATGAAGAAGTAAAAAATTGGATCGATTCGTGGATCGCTTCAAAAGATGACCAGTTTTTTCAACGCGGGATTCGTACGCTGCCCGAAAGATGGGAGAAAGTAGTGGCCAGCGATGGACAATACTTTGAATCATAAATGTATAATCAGTTTTTTACAATAAAGCTTCGAATTTCGGAAAAAAAACGGTGGAAGCAAAGTTGTACGCCTAATATTTTTGAGGAAATGTAGAAAAGAACTTTTAAAGTGGGGGGGGGATGCAAAAGATTGATTTTTCCTATATTAGACTACTTCTAAAATGGTTGAGTCTACAACATATTTGCCTATGGTACATCCACTTATTTGAGGGAGTTTTTCAATGATGGGGAACTTTTAGTCTGCAGATAAGTGTAGACCTTCACAGTACTTTTTATTAGACATCCGCTATATATATGTGTTAAAATTCCGAAATTTCTCTTGAATTTTGTGATGTAATTAAAATTGAATAAACAATGCTAATTTTTCTGTAAACAGCTATGAATTTTAAGTAGTTTCAGAAATGTGTCCTGGGTTGGCTCCCCCCAAAATATAGTAAACTATATAAACACATTTGTGGCTTACATCAGCGTTTCTCAAACTGCAAGCGCACCCAAGGGGTGCGTGGAAACCCTACGTGGGGGCCGCGATAAAATCTTAAAAGTGAAAATAAAAGATTACATTTAAAAAAAATGTTAATCTATACTGAAAGAGAACAAAACAAAATGCATTCTAACGTAATAAAAATACACTCTTAGCTACTTGAAATCTGTTCCAATCTAAAAATTGTAAAGTAAAAGCAACATATACTTTTCTTATTACTTAAAGTATCTGTCACATACAAAAAAAACATAAAAAATTTAGTATTTATTGCGATAATTTTTGTGGGATTTATAATTAAATTCCAATGCTAGCTTTAGCGTCCAAGTACATTATTATTTCAATCAATTCATTGTTACTGAGTGGGAAAGGTGGCGAAGAAAACTATGATCGAAAATTGAGTCACAAATATTGAAAGTTTAAGAAGCATTGAGATTTACAGCATATAAATATAAATTTCACATTTTTTTTTTACATAATCAGAAAAGTTGATCGAAGTGACTTAAGTCTAAGATTGCATGTATATATATATATATATATATAATTTGTATTTATAAATAAAACCACATACAATAGCGTTAGTTATTTACTACAAAGTATTCTAGTATATAAAACATT
Organism: Trichonephila clavata; assembly: GCA_019973975.1. NCBI lineage: Eukaryota > Metazoa > Arthropoda > Arachnida > Araneae > Nephilidae > Trichonephila > Trichonephila clavata. The sequence continues at coordinate 631,203 of BMAO01031182.1, read as the reverse complement.
TATCTAAAATATCAATTATTGCTTCTAATTCCGTGGTACATTTCACTGGGTATAGCTTCAGAAGTTTCTAAATTAAGTCGATAAAAACTATCACTTTTTATGGCTTACAGCGATCTTTTAATAAATAGACGGCAGAAAAAAACACGATACAAGACGAGTCTTTTTCTACAAAGTCAATCTAATTTCTGAAAATTTTGGATCCCGCCTAATTTAATCCACAGCTCCTTTACTTTCATCCCCTTTTCCGGAGTTCTCCAGGGAGCTTCCTGTCGCCTCCCACTCCCTCCATGGCATTTCATCACGTTAATCCAATGCTACGGTGTTGTTAGAGAGTTGGACCCATTCTTAAGAAATAAAATGGCCTTTTCTGTGGGTTGAAAGTAACGCTTTGCTAATGACAAAATAATTAATGCATTGAAAAAAGAAAAAGAAAAACATTAAAATGGTTTTTTGCATTTTTTAAAAAAAAAAACATTGAAAAATATATATTGGGAGTTTTTGGAGTAAATTAAGATTTTGTTTTGGACATTTTAAAATCACTAAAATATTGTCTGGGTAAGAGATATATAACTTGCGTGTTTTGGCTTCTGACGTGTGAATAAAATCAAGATCGGTTAAGTGTAACTATTGATTAGACTGCAGTTTATATACTTTTGTTTGAATTTATTACTTTTTGAAAATGGAAAAGAAGATTACTCGAGTACAATTAATTAAAACCTTAATTCAATAAAAATATAAATGAAAATAAGCAATATTAAGTCATTCAAAATGACACACATTTGGATTTGCTATTTAAAACGTTAAAGAAATAGCCGCAAATTTTTTAAGGCTAACAAAGATCAACGGACGTCCAAGAAGAACTCGCCAATGATTTTAACATATGCAATACTGTTATAAAGGTATTGCCTGGTTGAACTTAAATTCCAAAAGAACTAACTGCCCGTTGGGAGTGAGCCGTTTTCGAGATATTTATCGTCAAATCTATACAAACAAATAAAATTGAAGTATCTGTTTGTAATTTCAAATTAGCAGCTTTTTACTAAATGCATTTAAAGGTATATACGGTACTTATATCAAAACATCAATTTTTAAATTTTTTGTCTATCGGTCTGTCTGTTTGTTTCGGCTAATCTCGGAAACGTCAGGTTCGATTTTAAAAATTCTTTCTCCAATGGAAAGCTACATTATCAGCGAGTAACGTAAGGTATATTTTATCTCCATATTCCTACGGGAACTATGCGGGTAAAACCGTGGGACGTTGCTTACTCCCCGCCAAGTTGGCACAAAATTATGCAGTTGTTCAATAATGGAAATTTTAATAAAAATTTTCTCACATTTGTAACAGATAAATGAAACATAGTGTAATTTAGCATCATTACAAAAAGAAATTTTTTAAATAGATTTTTATTAAACGTCTAACGTTTATTACGTTACGTTTGTTAAATGTCAAACTCAAACTTTGAGAAATATGGCCAAGTTGGCTAAGAAGTTCTCTATTCCGACAGTCCCAGATATTTTAATGCAAATTTCCTCCCACTTTTTAAAGAGGGAAGCGAAATAAAGTTTTAGTGAACTGCGCGCGTGATATTGAAAGTTCTATGGTAATATTAATTGGCAGTTTCATAAAAAGTTTTGATTTATCGAATATTTATTACTTTGAATTTTTTTAACCTAATTATACAATATTCATATTTTGCACAAAATTTTTCACTTATACTGAATCTAGATATTTTACATGGAGGTATTATTTTGAAGATATACCAGATATTACTATGGAGGAAGCCATACAATGTCACTCGCCGAATAATATTAGGGAGCTTTACGCAATACTTATTTCCTCTTCGGTCTTTCTAATCCTCAAACCTTTTGGAATAAGTACAAATACTACATGGCGGAAGATAATTTGCAACGATTGCAACAAAGTACAAGCAAATATGCCTTTCAATGAACACATCTACAACGAAACGCAATAAAGGTTTTCAGAATGGTAGGGAAGAAGCTACATGATTTTGGAATGATTAGTCCTAGACGTGTCGCCGGAAGTAGCTTCGATAATGAAATTGCTTGAGAATTAAACTACAATTTTATAGCATTGCAACATCAAGTAGCAGAATTTATCCTTCAATTAACTCCAGAACAAAGTCACGTTTTCCAACAAGTGTTACGCAAAATAGAATCCGGCAGTGGTGCCCTCTTTTTTCTCGACACCCCTGGAAAAACCGGAAAAACGTTTTTCTAAACTTATTATTAATGACTATCAGAAAAACCCAGAAGATAGCAGTTGCTATGGCTTCTTCTGGCATATCCGCGACTTTATTGTGTAACGGTCGTACTGCAATATTCCGTTTTAAAATTATCGCTTAATCTTGCATTTGAAGATTCACTCATCTGAAATTTCAGAAAAAATAGCTCTCAAGGCAGGATGCTTCCACAATGTAAGCTTTTAGTGTGTGATGTAAGTACGATGTCTCACAAGAAAGCTATAGAAGCGTTAAATCGGACTCTTCAGGATTTACGAGATAGTACAGATATTATAGGAGGAATGGTAGCTTTATATATTGGCTGGTGAATTTTGAAAAAACTCTCCCTGTAATCCAGAGGGAGATCCACCGGCAGATGAAATCAGTCTCTATTAAATTATCACGCTTTAGGGCAAAAGTTGGGAAATTCAGTCTGGAAACGAATATGAGAGTGCATTTTCATAATGACGTAGATTTGGAACATTATGCAGAGACGAAATTAAAAATCGGTTATGGATGTTTGGAAGAAAATGCTGGAGTTTATATTTTACTTCCAGAGAATTTTGTAATGTAGAAGAAAATGATGTAAATCTTATTGCTCAAATGTACCCGAGCTTGGGACAAAATTTAAATTGGGATCAGTGGTTGAGCGCAAGATCAATATTAGCGCATAACAATGACATTGTTCATAAATTCAATATTGAAAATTTAAATGATGGGCGGGGAAGGGGGGGGGCAATGAAGAAATATTTATCAATACAATCATGGATAATGTGAACAAAGTACTTCATATCTTACGGAGTTCTTAAATTCACATGAACTTTCGGGTGTACCCTCACATAAACTTCAATTAAAACTAAATGTACCAGTTATACTTATGCAAAATCTCGATGCTCTTTGACTATGAAAAGGAAGACTCATTTGATCACAAAACTGATGCAGATTATACTTGGTGCCAATATTTTAACAGGTGTCATGAAAAGGCATAGTGTTATCATACCTCGAATTCCAAGTATCCCCACTGACCTACCGTTTCAATTCAATGAATTTTTGTTGTTAATTATTATAATATTACGTTTAAAATTTTTTAAACTATGCTCAATTTTAGAATTTTTAAATTTTTTTGGTTCCAGTCCAGCAAGAAAAAGATTACCATATTATATTATTTACTTTCTAATGATAATGATTACGACTTTGACAGTTATTTAAAGACATCAACGCGAGCGGAGGCGCGGGTAAAAGTTAGTTTGATATAAAATTTGTGTATTTGTGGTGCCACGCATTATTGTTAAAAAACAAATAGCTTTAAATTAAAAAGAATTGTTGCCAGACATATAGTGCAGTTGTTTTAAGTGTAAAATTAGGAACTAACTACTCGCATGGTTGTACGTACCGAAAAGAATGGATATAAATATAACACAATACCCATGAAAACTTTGTGATTCTCACACGCTGATTGAGGAGATATGACATACACTCTTGTAATATACGAAGTAGAGAGAGTGATGAGGATCTTGTCGATAAGAGCCATCTTTTTGTAATGCTCTTTTTGATACAGCTGTCATTGCTATCTTTTATCTGGTTACATGTCGTCCCAATTTGGCATCTTATTACTCCAAAAGGAACTGATCTGAGTAAAAAGAGCACAGTCTGCGTTCATTCAAGCCTGCGAGAGTGCGGACAGAAAATGAATTTTTTGGTTTTCCGGGTATTAAAATTAGCCGAAGCCTTGTAAATGGTCTATTTCCTAAGTTAGTTCCATTGGAAGCATTCTTCTGTTTTCCAATATGTTTCCAAGATCTTGGAAATCCGCTTTCCAGTTGCCACAATTGGTGAACAGTCTTGCAATTCACTAGTGCAATACGTTCAGTACGAATGATAAATATATATGTAAGTAGTATTGTTGTTACCTCTTAAGAGCAGAAATGAGTTATTTTGCAGATTATCTAGGTAATGTACAGAATAACACTAGAACGTTCGGGATTTCTATTAGCCTTAAACGTCCACTGGTGTCGTCTCGACACCGTGATATGAAATGTAAAAAATAATTGTAATAACTAAATAATTGTTGGACTAAGGTTCACAGTAGAGTTTAGTTTTAAGACTTTTTAATATGTAATTATCATATATTATAACACTTTTATATCATAAAAAAACTGTAACAAAACAAATTAATTAATCTTGTAAAACGGAATAAAACACTAATATTCACAAATATTAGTATAATAAGCAAAATCATAATTTTTGTGAGAATGCTAGTTTCTTCATTATTTATCGTTTGTATATACCTCATCTTCAATTAAAAAAAGTCATATTTAATTTTTTCCTGTATTTTTTTCGCAAACCATTTTAATGTAAGTAACACAATTTTTTTAGGTGCATTTCAATAACACTCTTTAATTTAGCCCTTCTAGCGTTTTAGTGAATTTGCAGCTCCTTTAAATTCATTATTTACCTGATTTTTCAAATTTCTTGCTTTTACATTATTCGAACGTAACAGCAGGTAATCAAATCCTATGGAACCAAACACTTAGACACAACCATATTAGATTTAATTGACTCATTTCCGCTGTGAACCGAATACCATTGCATTTAAGTTTAAGTAAATGTGTGATTTTACTTCCAGAAGTCTGTTTTACTAATGCTATCTACTTAGTGAATTATCTGATGCTGTGAACTATAGTTATTAATAAAGATAGTTTACTTTGGTGTCGAAACGACACCAGCAGACGTTCTAGGTATGTTTTGTTGTAAAATCTGTTCTAAATAACCTAGAACCACAAAACGTTTTCTGTGTAATCACTATGGAAGACGATAAAAAGTCCCGAAAAAGTTTCAAATTCCCTGCAAAAATGCGGAAATAACAAACTAAACGGGCTCCGGTGTCTAATCAACAATGACGGACGTTCTAGTGTTAATTAGGGAGATTCGTTATAGTGCTTAAAATTGTCTCATTTCTGAAATTACCTAGATAGTCTGCGTATTAACAAGATAATCTACAGATTACGTAATAGGCACCCTTTAAAGCGAGCAACCCTTTTGTTAGGCTCCCTTAAGCACTATTTTTGTTGGAGCAACAGCAACGTTTATATACGCTTAAATTAACGCAACGTTATTTTTCGATAATAAAGTTAATGCAGCAATAAAATCAACAAATTAGTTTATAAAATGAATCACATCAGTCAGCTAAAAATATATCTTAATAAAATAATGAGAAAACTAAAATTATGTTACCTAAGACCTTGTAAATAAGAACAAAATTAAAACTAGACTACCTTTTCTTAGGAACTAATCTGCTTCAGGAGTAGCATATGATTTAATACAGCCAATTTTTCAAAAATTGCGAAACATTTTTCTTTATTGTATCATTATTCAATGGTTTCAGTTATGTTTCATTAAAAAAATATACTTCTGGATTTATCGCTGCAGTCATATAATCAATTAAGAAATATGATCCTACGTGTATTGAAATTGTAACAGAGAACACATTGTACATTTGTCGAACGTTTATCGCATTATATGCGTTACCACAATAGAATCATAAGTAAATTTACTACCATAAAGTGTTTGTGTTGAAGATAAAATTAATGGTGAACTATTGCTCAGGTTGTTATATCACGCCACAAAGTTCGTTTCGTAAAACAATATTCATTTATCACATCCCGTTTTGTACTAAAAATAATATTCAGTTACAGTAAAAAAAAATCATTTGAACAGGTATATTTCTAATAAAATGTCTGTCAAATTTCAGGAAATCTGTTTTATGTTATGTCCCTTATGTTATTTTTTTCACGCTTACATGAGCAACCACACTTATAGTAAAGTATTTTTCAACTGGAATTTACTACACCATTGTTGATATGCTACTTTCATGTAACGAATCAACGAAGCATTGCATTTACAAAGATTTCATGTGAAACAAAACTTTTTTCATTGCTTTATATATATATATATATTTCCTTATTTTCGTTCAATTCGTATTATATCTGTTTTGATTTTCTTTCTTTTACCATCATCTTATTTACTGTCACCATTCCTCACAGTACTTTTGTTTGTTGATCCCAGTTTTTTCTCCTTGCTTCACTTGGTTTTCCTTAACTTTCAACTGCAATTTATACGGATTGAAAATAACCAATGTTTGTTCTTTAAAGTCTGGAGAAGTAAGGGCAAGAAATTACAACACAAACGTATTTCATAAACACCAGGGTAGGTTTTTTACAGATATGGAGTAGGAGATATTTGATTTTTTTAAATATCTCACTAATTATATCTTATGATGGAGAAAAACGCCAAATTTAAATTAATGTTAAAATGTGAAATGCATTGAAATCAGAGTCTCGAAGGCTTCAAACGTTCAATCAGCACTCTTCAGAGGAGAGAGAGATTGTTTGATTTTATGCCACAAGTGTCAATTTTGGCTAAACTGCACCAATCGATCTACTGGTGACTGTATTTATTTTATTTCTTTGTAGTTCAATTTTGCTGTTGATTTCAAAATCCATGCATTTTACGTACCTTTTATTCAACTTCCGCAGAGGCCTAGTGGTTTTGGTTATAAATTTGTGAATGACCTGCAGTGGTTTCGAATTCGAGTACCACTGAACATTTGATGTGTAGAGCAAGAGATGCAAATTAACTATGTCGAGGCTCAAAATTTTGCTGAAGCCATGGTGTGGTAGTTTAGGTAGAATGTACCAGCTTAGGTGCCACCCTCTTTATTTGAACTAGGTTTACAATTACGAGGTTCGTAGTCAACAGATTTCTCGTTGCATTATAGTGTCAGATTTTTATGAACTCACTCTCACTAAACTGTGTTCTGCCCTAGAATTCCCAATCACAACTAAACAACATGATTTCTAAATTTAAATTTTACAGTAATGTCTCTTTTGAGGCCACTTCGTGTATCCTTATACCTGTTACTCGTTAGGAAATATTTAATTCGAATAATTCAAGGAATTATAATCGTATACGCGCGCTTATTACGATCCAAATATTCAGGAACTACAGCCATTGATGACGACGAAAGCTAGTACTTAAAGTCAAACTACTTGAAATGGATTCTCCCAATCCTCTCCTACCTGGCCAGGGTGGTTTAGTTCATGTCAGGTGACCGAACCGCACGCGCAGCTATTATCTTCCGAAGCCAGTTAGCTTCACTCCGAGATGTAAGGAATATGGCTTTTCTTGAACAGCGTTGGACATTAAATTCTGTCAATGCTTAGGTAAAACATTAATGGAGACCTTGGAAATGCTAAGTAAGGTGTATGGGGTACCTACCATGGCTCGGTCCTAGGTTTACGAATAGCATCGGTGTTTTAAAAAGGGCCGAGAGTTCATTGAAGACAATGAACGCCTTAGACAACCTTCGACTTTACGGAACGCGGAACATGTTGCTTTAGTGTCTGAATATGTTCGAAAAGATCGTTACCAAACGCTTGCACAATTCGCTGAAGATACACAATTCTCGAGAACGTCGTTAAAGGTGATCCTTTCATCATAAACGACCTCAGTTCTGACAGAGTAACGACTGGTGTCTTCTGCATGAAAACTCACCAGCACATCGATCCTAAATGGTAAGATAATTCCTTGCCAAAACTCTCACTAACGTGTTTCCACATCCTCCCTATTCACCAACTTAGCCACGTGATATGTATTTACCCATCAATGAGGAAACATTTACAGGGACACCGTTTTGTATCATCAGATGAGGTGAAATCAGCATCGCAGGATGGCTTACGGGTTGTTGTGAACAATGGCTTCCAGGTGTGCTGGCAGGAGTGTATCGTCGCCGAAAGGGACAACTTTGAAGGTGGATATGCTTCGTTGCTGTGAAATATTCAAGATAAGGATTTTCACCTTTTCCTAGGACTTTTGGATCTTACTACTTATATTGGACACACAAAAGTTATATATAACACAACAATAATTAAAATTAGTGTTGATGGAAAAAATTGCTTCAAAACTGACTGTATAATCAAAGTAAATTACTTTAATTATATGTTGACTTTTACATGCGAGTTATCAGAGAATCTGAATAATGATTGAGGGATGATAATGCCACCTGATTCGGTGTTCCTCTCTTCCGAAATTCAGCGCTACACCATTATGAAAGCTCTGATATTACCTTTTTTTTAAACATTATCTGATTCAGAAAAATAATTTTCAGAACTGTCGTGGGAAATTTTCAGAACTCTTGCTACCATTAAAGACCCACCATGATGCACGTAAAATCTGCTTGTGATAATCTGTAAATAATCTGCGATGAGAAAAGCATAGAGAATGGAATGCGAGCTCTGTCATGTTAGTCATTAACCGTAGCTCAGAATTATGAGTTTCGTCTTTAGTAGCCTTTGTGCTCTTGCGAAGTTTGAACTAATATATCAGCTATAAAAATTACTTAAAAATTATTCGAACTTGAATTGCTTCCTCAGTAAGCCTTTATTTTGACTTAAAACGAAGACAAGTTGCATCTCAAAACATATCTTTGTCTTCGCAATGCATTATATCGGGAATTTTTTCGTTTTATTGCAAAAAAAGCAGATCTTTTTTTTGGCCTTTTATTTTATTTATAAAATAATTGATGTTCAAAATACAAATAATGCAACACCAGTCCAAAGCAATATACCAAAAATTAATACATTCCTTGAAGCAAAAATATGAAACCTGAAATTTGGGGAGAAGGAGTGTGAAAATAATACAAGATGATTTTTCCCTAGAGACGAAACAATGTTATTAACTGTCAAAAAAAAACGAGATGTAAAAAATATATTAAAGAAAAAAGCTTTTGTTTTAAATTTTAAAAATGCACCCCATCTTTTGATTTGTTAGTCACTATCATGTCTGAAAAGTACGGTGACATTTGTTGCGGCTTCTTCGGAACGAAATGAATAACATCCACCCGAGAGCCAGAAAAGAAAAAGAAATGCTTTTTCTGAAATATATGAAGTTGCACAAGAAATATTGATCAGAAATATCTGATTTTTTTTTACTGCAACTGAGTTTTTTATCTTGCTGTGTGCGTAATAAATGAAATCAAATTGTCTGAAACATATCTGAGGTCTGAAGTGCAACTCTTTTTGTGGTGCAATGGTGCACTAATATCTTTTGACAGAAGAAAAAATGTAAACGCGGTTTTGTTAAAGCGTTTCATATAATGTGTGGATTTACAAATAAATATGTAGTTACGCAGTATACTTAAGTGTAAAATCTGATTTGATAAAGAAACGTAATATTTTTTTAAAGAAAAATCATCGTCAATTAATTTCTATTTTGAAATAACAATGAAATACTACTGGGTAAGTCAAAATGAATATAACGATTACTAACGGCTATAAGTATTTAATGGAAAACAAATTATCTGTAAGATTTATACATAGAATATAGATTGAGCTTCAAAATTTATTTGCGCATTGAGCAGGTGCAATAAAGCGGAGGCCTATACATGCACAAGTTGAATCTTCGCAACGACATAAAACTTGTTCATTGCTGGTGTATCATTAGTGAAAATGGTGAGCCCCGTGCAGAAAGCATTTTAAGTGTTAGACTTTTCTGATGTCTTCCTGCTATCACAATGTGGATAAGATTTCGTCAGAGTTACAATCAAGAACCTCCAAATGCGAACTACATACGCAGATGGCATCAGATGTTACACGGGAAAAGTAGCAAAATCACATGCGTTTCAGCGGAAAACGAGGAATGAATGAAGTCTATGGAAATTGACGTATGAATGCAGTAATAAATTTCAAATGTCCCCCCCCCCGAAAAAAAACAGTTCGGGGTATTCTCAGGCAAAGGTTGAAAATGGTACTGTACGTAATTCTACTTGTATAGCAATTGAAACCAGAAGACTGCTTCAAACCTACGAATTACGCTGCGTTTTTTCTGGAAAGCATGGAGTATGAAACAATGGCTGATCGTCTCATCTTAAGCAATGAATCAACTTTCTACATAAGTGGGAAGGCTAACTGGTACAACTGTCGGGTATGCAGTACAACTGCACTGTAATTGAACATGAATGTGATTCAGTGAAAGTTTGTGTGTTCTGCGCCATCTTATTACGTAAATTGTATGATCCTTTTTACTTCAGTGAACAAAGTGTTACATCAAATGTTTACCTTGGCATGCTTCAGCTATGGTTAATACCACAGCTAGACTATGGTTCTACGGATAGCATCTTTCAGCAAGTTTGAGCAACCCGCCATGGGATACGGAGGTTCACACATTTTTAATCCTATATCCTCTAAAGAGCATTGGATTTGTCTAAGTGGTGATGTCGATGATGTCTTCTGCCCTTGACAACCAAAGTCGCCGAACTGGACACCGTGTGAATTTTTTTACGGGATTATGCGAAAGGCATGGTGCATGTGCTGTTCATGCCCAAAACAACGGAAGAACTGAAAGTACGCATTTGTAACGCACTTGCGTCGGTGTTTGCACAAATACTTCAAAATATATGCCGTGCAATGGAGTACTACCCAGATGTCCCAGTGACCAACTGAAGTCTCATTGAACATCTACGACCTATGTGTACAAAATTTTGAATTTCCGTCTACATTCTGTGTAAATCTTATCGATAAATTCCTTTTTATTAAATAGTTATAGCCGTTTGTAATCGCTATGTTTAGTTTGACTTACTTTAGAAATGATTTATATCAAAGTTGACCAATTGTTTTGGATCGTAGGCTACATTATGGAAGCGAAGGATACAGTAGGGCCGGGCCGCCTTTTCTTAAGCTCATCGTGTTCATTAGTTAATCTGTTGTACCATAAAAATCAATATATGAGGTGCTTAGAGCTTCAAGAATATTAAATGAAATTAATTCGCTTAAAGTCAGGGTTGTGGTAATATGTTCTAAGTTTATTCATAGAAACCGTTAGGTGTCACAATCTAAGCTTTTGAAAAGATCCTCATGCGACCCTATAACATCAAAGAGTTTGTCCCATTATAAAGGTGTTTTGTGCAGTGAGCTCCTCGAATGTTTTGACCCATTTTTCTTCGTTGAAAAGACTGTTACGGAAGTTATTTACCTAGAAAGCTTATCGATTTTCCTTATGCCAATCATCAAAGAAAAAACTTGGGGAGGTTACATTTTTTTAACAGGATGAGAGTTGTCTTGTTCCTACCACAACGACGCTGCATCTTATCTCAATGCTGAGGCAACAGTTTGGATTTGTCGTGTCGATGTTAGTCAACAACCACCACCCCCGATCACCAGATCTTTCACAGTTGGATAAAAGTAGTTTTATAATAGCCCTACAATTTTCTGTATCGAATTCTGAATAAAAATCAGGAATTTGTACTGCAATTAATTTGATCGGCTGAAACATGTAGACAAAGCCTTAGCAAGAGATAATTTTAATCAGATGGAACATTTGCAGGATAATGAAAGGAAGCTACATTGATCATTTGTGAGAATGGTAAACTTGTACCATTTCTCTATCTAAAACCAATATGCAATTTAATTTTTTTCGTATAAATTACATGTAATAAATAATTCTTTTTACCCAACTAACCCTGACACCCTGAATATAAGATAAATAAAATAGTTGCAGTTCTATTCAATTTATTTATCGTGCTAGCTTTATGTCATTTAAACCTGCAAAAGCCCAATTAACTTTAAAATCAGTTTAATGAGACATACACCATTTTATACATTTCTATAATTCTTTTTTCTGAAATCAGGAATAAGAACGCGCGTGTTTAAATTTTCATCACAGCCTGCAAGTTCATCCAGTTAATCTCGGTTCTAGGCGTATATTCTTATTATCTTGTCGGGGCGCTATTAGCCCACCCCTGACCTATATATGGCTATAAATCAGCTATTTGAATAAACAGAGTGGAGTGTGCTAAAGGAATACATATAGATGAGTTTTAGTTGGCTAGAAAATATTTTACCATTCATCCTATTCTCAATATATTCCTTATTATGTCACAGATTTTTCCCAAAGAGAAACATTTTCTAAAGGAAATATGATTTTAAGTCTAGATCAGTGGTCTTCAAACTTGTTCGTCTCACGTAAGCCTTAGAACTAAAAGATATTTTTGGGGAACCCATACCACATGCTTAGAAGAGTGTATTTTACAATAATATTTTAAGCAGATCAATAAAATATGGGTACTTTAAATATTGTTAAACATATTGCATTTGTTTATAAAATGCGTTTGTTTCTAAATGTAACTTGAATATGACTTACTTACTTTAATAATATATTAATTTTAGTGATACAAGTGTTATTTCCCTATTAATTATATTTAATAACTGGGATATGTGCTTGTAATTTTTTACAGGAACTCTCGAAGTCTAGGTCTATTGAACCTTTTTACAGCCGCATTTCCAAACCTACGTTTAATTTGTTTTTATATTTCTTTTTTGTAACCACTCACACTTTGAGAAATAATTTTTCACATAAATATCTTGTTCTGAATGGCATTAAAATGTTTTAGCTGTGTTAAAAATGTTGTGCATTTTGTATGAATCTGCATTAAAAGATTTAGGAGCTGTACTTGCTTAAATTTAGATTTTAATGTGGAATCTATGGTATATCGATAAGTTTTTTCTTGTCTTTATTTTTTTTTCTCAAATGGAAAATGTGTATTTTAATTTTGTGTTTAGTTAGTTTTAACTAATTAGTTTTGCAAAATATTGTACAAAAGAGTGCAAAAGAATTTCTTGGAACCCGGAATAGTAAACAATAGAAAATTCAAAATTTACTGATATAGAGATAATACGTTTAATGAATCATTTTAATATATAAAATATAAAAAATTATTACAATATAAAATATCCTTATGTATAAATAAAATTTTAAGTTTTAATTATTGGGATGTGAGCTTAAAAAATGATTAAAAAACTTCATATAGACGTCAATCCACATTTTGCATACCCATTTATAGTTTCCTTTTTAATGTTTTACTGTGTCTCGTGGATCCATACATTAGAATTATATAGAAATATTGGTAAAAATATATAGAAATATTATATAGGAACTATACTAAATTATATAGAGTTATTTCTAATATAAGAAATATTAGTATATAAAAATATTACTGAATATATATGTAGACATATATTACATAGATTATTATTTAGAAATATTATATAGATCATTAAATTGAAACATATAGATTATTATATATAAATATATTTTATAGAAATTTTACCAAAAAATGTAATTCTTTTTAATTTATTATTTGACATTTACGATATAGAATATTTTTGTATTCACATAAGGAACGAATATTAAATAATTACTCTACGAAAGAAAATACTTTCTTGAGATACAATAACACACAAGTACTAGTAAAACCACAGAATAAGCAAACCAATTCCTAGATTTTCACATTGGACTTAAGTAACACGAGACGTGTCTATTGCCAGCTCATTACCAGATTCATATAAGTAAAACTGCAAGCGTATTTCATAGTACATAACTTGTTGTGTCTCATTCAACTGAAACTTATAGCAAAACACTTTATTAATAATCAAATTAATACTCAGATTATATATAATATTTAAATGCCGTACATGCAAAAAATGTGTTTTAACGTACATAGAATCTGTCGTAACAATAATAGTAAGAAAATAGTTTTTGTGTAGAAATAATATGTAACATGTATGATAGTATTGCACTAGGTGGCGTTCTAACATTTGAAATGTACAATGAACCATTCCTACACGTAGTTATTGAAATATACAAACATCCCTGCCGATCCTTTTTTTTAATAAAATTCCATTGTTTTGAAAATTGCTGTAGTCTATATAATTAAATATTAATTAATACAAATGCTATCTTTTATGAAGGTCGCCCAAGACACTCATGGAGGCCACGGGTTCCCTACCTCTGTTATAGATTTTTTTAAAAATCCCATTTTTGAACTATTAGACCTGTAGACTTGAAATATGTGTGTCTTATTTTGTTCAATAGAAATCCGCTAGAAGTGGTTTTTGCGGAAATCGATTCAGTGGTGTTGAGGAGGGGTAATGAGTGCATAAGGCTAAACATATTTTCGCTTTGGAAATTTATAGTATATACTTAATATAATTCCCACTCTTTGTAGAATCCAATGTTTAATGCTAGAACTTGAATTCTTTGTAAGTAATTCATATCTAAAGCTCTGCAATATCTTGGAATACCCACCAATTTTTGTTTGCAATAGAAAACAACTTCTACGGCTAAACTGAGCAAATATCGTAAGATATTTTTGTAACAGCCAGTTTAATTTCGGAACATTTTGGATTCCACCTAATTCATTTCACAGCTCCTTCGTTTCTCTTTTATTTTTCGTAGGATCCTCTAGCGAGCTTTTCATCTTCATTGATTCCGGAAATAGTTGGACACTGCATTCCGGGACTCTGATCCGGTGCATCGGTCGTGACCGGAGGATTTACACGTGAGCTTAAAGGGTGCAAATGACAAATTAATTAGCATACCCCCCAAAGGGACGCGAAAACATTGAATTAACGAAATAGTCAATGCTAAATGAATGCATTTAATTGAAAGATATTTGTGACATATATGATTAAGAGTAATTACATGAAAATGAATAGTATATGTATATGAAGTTTTGTTATATTAGTTATTTGAAATTTGATGTCAAGTAATTCGGAATGGTTATCTAATAATATTCTGAAATTAAATAATCAGTAGATGATAATTGAATAATGTGTCAAAACGGTCGTGGTCATTTGTTTATATTTTTATCAGTTTTATTTTTCATACTTTGGGTTTTTTTTTATTGACGTGTGCTTCATACAAAAGACACGAGAGATATATAGACAAACAGAAACATACAATACAAACACAGAAAAATATTACAACATAAAACGATGATCCCAGCATAAACCAGAACGGGTGCGCTGCATTACATTCGAGACGGAAATCTATTTTAGTCGAAAGTCCGACTTCTTTTCCCGAAGATACATCCATGCCTTATTCGGGACTTCAACCCGAGCCCCCTCGATTACGAGTCGAGTTTCATAACCCCCATACAAGGTGGGGCGGAGTTTTTTTATTAACCAACTTATAAGTATTATGAATTTTTAGACCCAGAAAAATGTGCACAATATTGAAAAATAAAATTGAAAAATCTATTTTTGGATAGCTTGGAATTTTTTAATCGAATCTCAAAAAATAATTTATCAACCCCTCAAAAAAATTTAACAATAATTTATTATATAAAAACTTTTAATAACCCAATTTTATTGATTAATGTTTTTTTTAAAAAAAAACAACGAAAGGGGGAGAGGAGTCTGTAAAAAGTTTGTGATGTAAGAATTTAATGAAAACCTTAAACTGTTTTCAGTTCTTTCATATATTTTTTTTCTAAAATTTTCAGATATATTAAGACACACTATGTATTTTGTATTCGCAGCATTGATACACTGCTTGTGGGAAAATTGAGTTTTACAGAGAAAGTTCGCTTACCAGCATAATCTTGAAATATATTATGGCAACCTTAAAGATATTAGCACGTTTACCTAATTGGTGACTTTATTGACCTTGGTGACAAATGATGTTGCCAAGAATCCTTCGATAAGTCTCTGGAATAGCGTCTTCTGAAAATTTCTATGAGGCTAAAATTTGACCTTTTAGACACGTCGAGTCGGTCGAGATCAGAATCTGCTTGTGCACTGACTGTGATAAGACAGAGATACTTAAATTTTCTGATCCTGCTAGTGGAATTTTTTAAGTGGGGCGTTTCTGGAGCGCTGTAAAGCTTGTTTATTTACAGTAGTTGAAAACGCACTCGTTATAGTGTGTTATAATATTTCTTTGAGCATATACGTCTACTTGTCTTGGTGTAGTTATTTGTTCAAGCTTTGTCTATTAATAAATATATCATTTAAATAACTGGAGTTGTTTTAAATGCATTTCTTCAAATATATTTGTAAATTTTCAACTGTATTTGCAAATTTTCACATCACCCAAGTATCTTTACGCATTGGAGGAAAATACATGTTGATATTATTTATGAGAAAGATTCTATAACAATTATTAAAATGTGTGTGTTTATATTTCTTATCTTGCGTAATTAGTTTAATCAAGAATATCTTGAGCTCCATTAAATAAAATTTAGCAAACTAATCGATGGTTTAAATATAGATATTGGAAGTATTTTTTCATGCAATTTAGCTAGGTTATTAGCTTTATTTTATATTACAAGTTCTTTGTTGTATTTCAATAACTTTTTGTATGAACAAGCAATACAATTTTTTTTAAAGTCAACTCAGGTCAACCAAAACTTATTTTAGTTACTTTTATTATAAAATTGTAATTATTATAATTATGTATATACATATGGCTGAATTACAATATTATAAGCAAAATAGAAAGCGATTTTCCTTTCTGTATATGATGCTAGACTCTTTTTGTTTGTGTTACACTATTTATTTATTCCTAAATCACGTTCTCAGAAATTATACCATCCCAGGTAGGATTCAAACCCACGACCCTTGGATTAAAAGTCCAACACGCTATCCATTACACTACAGTAATATTATATTTGTTTGTTATACTTATTCATTAATTCACTTTAATTAATGAATTCATATTTGAAAAAAAATTGTATCAACATCAAGTGTCATCCACTACAAATTTTACAAAAATGTATTTTAACTTGAGTGGATAAATAAGAAGTATTTTATTGAAAATTTGAACAGTATATAAATATAAATATATAGTAATTGGCATATTTACAGTAAATTAAACATATAAAACAATCACAATCATCTTTCAAATACAGCGCACGATTATTAGAACAAAAAAATCAGTAATTTAAGTTACCTGGAATGGTAGGATTAATTTAAGTCTCTACTTTCTTCAAAACATATATTTTTTTTACAGAATCAAAGATTTCAGTGATCAGAGTAAGGGTTCTATTATAAACTAAATCTTTACACAGAGAACTCGAAATAAATTGAATCTATTCAATCGCTTCGCAATCACCATGGAAATAAAGAAGCAGAAAAATGGAAATTTCCTGTACTGGGATGAAAGAGTTCTCGTCTTGATCTATAACTTTGAGTAACAAATTTCCTCGTCATTAATCAGAGAAATTAATCATCCTAACATGTGAACGTGAGAGAATATATTCACTATTTAAATATGATTGACTGTGATATATATATATATATGAATGGGAAAAATATATAGTGTACATGTTCTAAATATTGTCTGCGTATATTCAGCATCCATTTGCATTATTAAGTAAAAGAGACAATATAAATTTTCAGAAGCATGTGCAATTTTTAACTATTTTTTTGCATTTTTGATGTTATGAAAATTGAAAGGAAAGAACGTAGTTTGAATTTTATCAAGATATTTTTTAGATGAAAAAAATCTCTAAAAATAAATAAATTAAATATTTTTGTGAGAAATACTTTTTGTCTAACAAAATGTTTTTCGAATCCGTTGTCCGCGTGTACAGTGGCCGGGGTACCCTAGGGGTTATGTTAACGAACTGGTTACCAGAGTGTCACGGGTTCAAATCCTGGTGCCACTGAAGATTCGTAGGGTATTCAGTACTTTACATCTGTTGTGGTTCCTGTTGGTGTGGGAGTTCGAAAAATGTGGGCTAGCTCAAGTATCACTCTCAGTACTTGACTGAGGCATAAAATTATGAGGTCACCACCATTAATCCTCGTGTTGCGACTAACTTTCATTCACTCACTCACTCCCACGTATGACAACAAGCAATAACGAGTAAAAAAATTGGTACCACTATGAAGACAATTACTTTTTACTTAATATTCAAATATGTCGCAATACGCAGATATCCGTCGCCAAAGTTGGGGAATTCGAATGATACTCGTAGAGCTTTTGGGGTTTAAACCACACGTCTAGACCAATAGATTTCTTAGTTTTATGATAGAGATACCCTCGACACTTCCGTCTGTACCCTTCTCCCTCCCATAAGGTAGGTTAATGTACACCACTGAATGATCATTACTATAAGAGTTGTGAAAACATCATCATTAGCTTTGGCATTAATGTAAACTCTGAAATCTACTACAAGATAGTAACACATCATAATATAATATTAATAGAGAATTTGTCTCAAACTTATTTCTTAAATACTATGTATATATATATATAATGGTTACTATTAACATAAATAATGTTAATGAAATAATTTCACTTAATTTCTTAAATAAATTTGAATTTTTAATGTTTTGGGAAAAAATATTATCAGTTTTTAAAAATGATTTTGAGATTTTCATACTTTTATTTAGTAACTTAATTACGTTTTGAATTCTATAATTTTCTGAAAGTTTTATGAATGTGCCCAACTATTTTTTGCTTGTTTTCCTTTCATAGTTTTGAAGTTAAGCGATTATTATTTTTTTCTTTTTTAAAAGCTTATTTGATTTAATATGATTTATGTGTTGCTGTATTATAATCATTCACATATCCATAAGCAGTCTTTGGTTCCCATTAATAAAAAAAAAATTTCTTACACTTAAAAAAATTAGGCAGCATTGTGCTGTAATGTAGTAGTTAATGAGGAATTCTCTCATTGAATTATTCGATATTTCACTGGGCATCATTTGTATAAATTACTTTAAAAGCCATTAATTCAACTGTGTATAACATATTTTTTCTTAAAACATCGACTAAACAAATTCTTCCAAAATGTAGAATGGCAAGTTGAAAACAGAGAGAGCATTGCACTGGAGGAAAATCTCCATTAAAACGATATCTTGTGAAATGATTGTAATTGTGTGGTCCTGTCCTTCTCAAAGAATTACACCTATTATTTAGAGTAATGACGAATAATTGTACAACCAAATGTTATTTACGAGTGTAACTCTGAAATTTTTGAGATGCGCTCTGACGAGAAGTTACAAAACAAAATTAGTGGTTTAATTTGAACGTACGAAGTATTTTTACACAGCAGAAAACTTTTTACTGACTTACTTCAAGTTTTTTTAGCGTAGGATAAATTTTAGACAGAAGAGAAAATGGAATTGGCGAGAGAACATTATCATATACTATGGTTTTCTGTGATTTTAAAGCTGGATTAAATCAAGAGGAAGGCGTTTAGTAGCTGCAATTATCATTTGGTAATAAGTCTCCATCTCGTGCTAATGAATTCAGGTGGTTTAGAAAATTATGCAGTGATTACAAATATCTTCAGGATGAAGAATACTTAAGAAGGCCGTGGTCAGCAGTAATCCCAGATAGTGTGCCTATCAAGCGAAAAACGTCAAAGGATGATAATAGCTCTACCTACCAAATGAGAGAGAAGCAACTCAAAGTTGGATCCACTCATATATAAATTTATTCATGAAGAATTACTTATAAAAAAGTAGTTTGCCATTGGGTTCACCGTAACCTAACAGAGTACTAAAAAGAGGAGCGTGTCAGGATCCTCTAATTCCTAAATGGGGTTGGTCATTGCATCATTTCTAAAATTGTAACGAGTGATGAAACGCGCTTACTTGCATATTTTTTGACGTTCCAATATGTCAAGAAATCAAAGTATGGGTCTTTGAAGACGATACCACATCGACAATGGTGATACGACAACGGACAATAAAAAATTAATGTATGCCGTTTTCTTCAGAAGTATGGGATTGGTTAAAGCCATCAAAAGTTGGAAGGACAGTAACAGCAAACTGGTATACCATTAATTGTCTTCCAGAAATTCTCCAAAAAGGAATGTTAGATGACTAATGCTTATCCTTGGCAATGCATCGTCACATACATCTAGCTTAACAGTTGAGTTTCTTAAACAAAAACAGAATTAACAGATAGTGATCTGGATAACTTTAAGTGTGACTTCAGGTTTTTTTTTATTTTAAAAAATAACTTACGGGACGTCGTTTTCATTTGAAAGAAGAGATTGATGTAGTTATAAATGCACTTTCTTCAATTCCAAGAAATGAATGGTTTGAGGTATTTAATATGAGGAAAATTCGTCTACAAAAGCACATTGATGCTGAATGAGACTACTTTGAACACTCCTAAAATTTTGTTTAACTTTAAGAACCTAGGAGTATCTTAAAAATTTCAGAGTGACCCTCATATTTGTTCTTTTTTTCTTTAAATTTTCTACTTTTAATTTTGGTTTGACAGAATTTTTGGCAATCTTTAATTTCAACTAAGTTTTATGTAGATAGTGTGTTTAAGTTTTATTGCTAGAGAGATAAAATTGAACATGGGGCGCAGTTGCGTATCATTTGTATGCATATAAGATTTGTATAGTTTTCAACACTTTTTACATGATTTTTAAATTTAAATATATTGTTTACCTTAAAAAAAAAGAGTTTTGTCTATATACACTTTCCTTTTCAAGTCCTTTTGTATTTAAATTATGAATAAATATCGTCATAAATTAAGATGGTTTAAGAGATTTTATCACCACATGCTTTTGATATTTGCTCACAGATACTTCGAAGATTAATTGATTCAGTTTTATGATTTATCGCATCATTTTTATTAATTTTTAGCTTGTTTCCTTTCTCCTGTCAATCAAAATTACTGTACAGAATACTGCTATAAAATTTCTATAAAAAGCACGCAATAAAACATTTTTGGCACTAACCATTTGGAACACTGATATCAAGTGGCAACTCTATACTTACTTAAAGGCGTCAATTCTATTGAAGTATAGAAAATATATATCATTTCATTCGCAATGTCCTCCGTGTCTTTTGAGTGGGTGTTGAATGCATCTTGGGTCTTCCTAAATAAAAGAGTGTGTCAGTGCTCCCTGATTCCGCAAAAACCTCTATAAGTAAGATAATTCGTTTTCTCAAAGAAGATATAGATTTTTCATCTGCTCAATATGTGACATTGGATTTCGACAAAAACTAATTAAGCCCGAAGGTACAATTTTTTTTCTGTGGTGCAAATAATCGATTTTTCCACTCTTTATTCTTTTTTATTTTAAACATGCAATAAATAAAAGGGAAACAAAATTAATAAATAATTAAAATATTTTTTAAGTATTTTATTTGGACCGGGAGAGAGGGATCAAGTTTAAAACAGAAAAGTTAAAGTAACTTTTCTTTTTAAAGCGTTTCTTTTCTTTTGAAAGGTGCCTACAAGAAAAACCGTGATTTTGAAAAGGCATATAAATGGATATTTTTCTTTTTTGATATTTAGTATTAGTTGAGTTAGAATATACATATAAAATTGCTTTGCAAACATTTAAAAAAATAAAATAAATGCATTTTTTTTTGCAAGACATGAAGAAAAATGACTTTTAAAAAACTTCTATTATAAAAATTGCTTCTATTATAATATTTTACCTACGTATTGCTACGACAAAATGTTTGAAATATATATTTTAGAAGTGTATTTATTTATTTTATTATATAAGAAGTGTATTATATACTTCTCCTCACATTCTATATCCCTAACTTGAAACCCTAGAATATATATATTCGACCTAATCTGAATAATCAGGTTTTCTTCTTCATAGGGGGATCGCTGTGAATAAACTCGAATTGATAGACCAACGATTTCCCAAGAGAATTGTGTTAAAGAAAGGACGCGGGTAGATCCGTCACACCATTTATGAAATTGTAATGATTGAATGGCTCCCAAAGGTCAGATTCATTATGAAAACTACTTCATTAAAGTACTAAAAATATTTTGTGAGAAATTTCGGAAAAAAGGTTAGAAAGGCTGTTGCATCAGGACAATGCACCTGCTCACATGACCTAATCTGTCAAGCAGTTTCTAAGCAACATAAACGTTACTATAATGAAGGATCCTCCTTACTCACCTGATTTGGCTCCATGCAATTTTTTTATTTCTTACAGTTAAATCTTGCTAAAAGATAATCCATTTTACCTTAGTTGAAGAGGTTCAAGAAAAAAAGAAAATCTTCTTTAAGGAGTTCCAAAAACCTCGTTCCAGAACTGTTTCCATGCAATGGCAGCCCCGACTGCAGGAGTGTATGAATGCTGACGGGGAATCATTTGATAATGACTCGAAGAACCGCTTCTGTAATTGCACATTTTTATTGCACCTGTCTCGTTTCTTTTGTGTCACACCTCATATTTTTTCTTGTTGATGTTTTTTTTTTAAATTTTCGCTGTAAGGTTTTAAATTTTACTCAGTGTTGTTCATTGTTTTTTAATGAATTTAGAGTTATTTAATTTTTAAATGAGTTAAGAGCCTTTTATATTTTTATAATTGTAATCAAGATATTTTAAGAAAAACAAATTGGGTTAGCAGAAAGATGATTAATTCTCCGAATATTTGTTGATAGTTAATTCATCTTTATTATTCATCGTTGCCTTTTTTAAATTTAAAGTAAAAAGTATTCTGAATAAAACATCGTGCAAAATATGTTTCCTAGAGTAATACATTCATAAATTATGTACTAATAATTATAAAAAAAAATTGAAATAAAAACTCGAGTTAAAAGCTTTAGTAGTTTTTCACTTCATTTTACATACGGTTATGAAAGAAATTGACCTTTTATTTTAGTTTTTTTATTAGGGACTAGAAAATAATAACCTGCTGAATTTTCTTAGAGAACTAAGAAATTTGATTTACTTTCAGCGTTTACCTATGAAAATTGATTAGATTTACTGAGTTAGTCACTTAAAATTTTAAAGAAACAAATCCGGAATAAAAAACCACTGATTTTCCAGACAAAAACATTTATTTCGTAGCAAAAAGAAACTTCTGTGAAATTATGTTCATTGTGTGAGTTACAAAAAGACTTTATTTAAAAGTCATCCCCGGGTCACATTAAAGAGTTTCATCATTCATAATTATATTCTACTGTGAAAGATGTTTTGTTGTGAACTTTTGAAAGTAAAATTGCATAATTAAAAAAACTGGTTTCTCGGGTTTTTATATCTGTTGTAAATGCTTGGCATAAATCAAATTCAGTTTTAAAAAATGAGTCATATTTTTTAAATTTTTTTAATTTAAAAGCTTTTTATTAGTAATTTTAAATGTGTTAGATCAAAATATCTGAGTTGATTTTCGTTCCATTATTTGTCAAAAAATTTCTAGAATCGCAAAGATTTGGAACTATTTTTTTAGATGATTACAATTTTTGATCATTCTGAAAAGTAAGAGAGATGACGTATTTTTTTTTCCTTCTTAATCTGTCTATTTTATGTATGTTCATGTTGTTTAGTAAGTAACTAATGTAATTAAACATACATTTTCAAATACACGAAAAAGAGTTTTCTTTGTAATAAGGAGCCTTAAAATGTTGAAAACGATTAAAAACTTAGAAACATGGTTTCAAATTCTATTGAAACATGTTGAATATATATTTAATTAGAATTATAATAGACCAGCGTTTCTCAAACTGTGGGGTGGGCCCTCGGGGGGGGCATGATAATTTTACGAAGGCGGCACAAGCATATTGCAAAGTCGAAAACAAAATACTATTTTTAAAAAAAATATTGATTTACAGAAAGTAAACAAAACAAATCTTTTTCACATATTAAAAATATAATACACATTTACACTAATATAATACACTTATAAATGATGCAGTACAGCATGATGTATTTTATAATTAATTTACTTAATTAAGTTAAGAAAAATTTTAATAATTACCAATAACCACATGAGCTTGTCATGTATAAAATTATACACAAAAATTAACTCTTATTTTAAAAATTTGTACCGTTTATTATTAATCCTTTCTGCTAAATAAAAGTTACTCGATTTTCTTCCCATTGACACCATTTTCTACTTAAGCATGTGTATGTGATGTATTGGGAAGGTGGGAGGAATAATTAAGTAAATCCTCTGAAATATAAGTAAGTTCTTCACAAACACACACTTTCAAGGGCTTCGGATTAATTTTAAGAATAGCAGTGCACAAAAAAGTTTGGAAAGACGTATATATACGCTTTGGGCAATTAATGCTTCGGCTGAGCGAGGCTTTTTTATAAGTTGGTGGCGTTTTAAGGGTTAAGTTCGTATTGTAGCCTTAGCGTCAATGTATAGTATACTTGATTTCAATACATTGTTATTGTATGGAGGGGGCACGATGAAAATTATGATTGAATGTTGGCTCACGCAAATATTTAACGTTTGAGAAGCACTGTAATATAGACTAAATTCATAGGACATCATAGTCGCATATCTGCTACCACGGGTTTCCTGCTAATCCGTTCATGTTCTTTACTGTTGCCACTTTTTGCTTTTGGCCGAAATTTTCTTTTAAATTGTACATATTTAACAACAATAACGCTCATAGGTAACGCAAATGATCTTTATTTAACGTGTTGTATAAGATACGTCTTATAAGAGGAATTTTTTTTTTAAAAAAATGGAACTTTTTGTAGAATCTTAATATTAAAACATCTTGACCAAATTATCAAATTTTTATTTAAATTTTACAATTAGTTCAAGTTGAATGTCAGTTTTGAATTTAATAGATAACACGCGATTGCATATATCATGTAACCGTTTGAAATTTAGCCCACATTTAACCATCGGGACAGCGCAAATACAGACAGAAATTTGTCGATATGGTCGCCAAGTCACCCAAAATGATACCTTGATTTTAAAAAAAAATATTTTATAACACATTAAGATGAATTTGCAGTTTTCATAATAGAGGTTTAAAATATTTTATATATAAACTCAAAATTATGTAATGTATACATTTGTTTTCAGTTTTACTTGCCAAATTTGACCCGTGGTCACTCGCGCCTAATTTTGCTACCGTCGTTACTCGCGGGGTGTAGAGAACACCCCAAACTTTTAACACGTGTATTTAAGTGTGAAAAAAATTAAGTCAATTATGATACATATTTATAAAGTATAAAATGTTTTTTGTATTACGCGAATTAAATTATTAAATTTATTGAATAGAAATAAGACTTACATTACTTTAAACTAAACCTACAAAATTTTCATTTTAAAACACATAACTTTATATTTTTTTTCATAAACCACAAGTAAAATGTTATACACTATCTGGCCAAAAGTATCCGGACACCCCTTAAAAAAGTGCTTTGATACGTAATTGAAAGCTATAAAAGTGTTGGTAGTGGTTTGTCAGATTGTATTTATGCGTTTGTGAGGAAATGAATAAGTCAAAGGAGCTTAGTGAGTTTGATCGCGGCAGTATAGTGGGATGCCACCTTTGTGGGAAATCAGTTCGTGAGATTGCAGACATTCTACAGAAGCCGAAATCCACCGTGAGTGATGTAATTGTGAAGTGGAAACGTCGAGACAGAGTGAAAAGGCAGAAAAACGAACCGGCAGGCCGAAAATACTTGGTGAACGCAGCCGCAGAACTCTGAAAAGGGTAGTGAGACAAAATCGCAAGTCCTCGTTGGTGGAAATTTCTCACTAGTTCCAAAGTTCATCAGGAATTAGTGTTAGCAGCAGGATTGTCCGTCAAGAGTTAAAAAACTTGGGATTCCATGGTCGTGCAGCCGCTAACAAGTCAAACATCACTCCACAACATGTGAAGCATCGATTGCAATGGTGTAGAGCTTACCGTCATTGGACTATGGACACGTGGAAAACTGTTCTTTGGAGTGATGAATCTCGCTTTACAGTCTAGCAGTTGGATGGACGCATCTGGGTTTGGCGGATGCCCGGCCTAACGTTTCTTTTAGTGACTGCATTGTGCCGACTGTTAAGTTTGGTGGTGGAAGCATAATGGTGTGGGGGTGTTTCTCGTGGTTTGGCCTGGGTCCGTTAGTTCCTGTGATTAGAAACATGAATTCTGAGATGTATGTGGACATTCTGGACAATGCTGCACTCCCAACTCTATGGCAAATTTCGGGGAAGGTCCATTTCTCTTCCAGCAGGATAACTGCACCCTTCACACATCGAGGCTTGCACAAACGTGGTTTGACAAAATGGGTGTTCAAAATCTGGACTGGCCTTCTCAGAGCCCCAATCTAAATCCCACCACCTTTGGGACGAATTAGAGCGCAGATTACGTAGCCAGCCAAATCTACCATCCTCACTGCAAGCACTCACTTCAGCTGTGATGGACGCCTGAAAGGCAATTCCTATGATCACCTATCAAAAATTGGTGGAAAGTCTTCCCAAACGTGTGCAGGCGGTCATCCATGCAAAAGGGGGACCAACATTATATTAATATGTGCCTCAGGACGCTCTAAGTCCATACCACTGGATGGTATGATTCCGGATACTTTTGGCCAGATAGTGTACCAGTAATAAACTTACTTTGTAATTAATGTTAAGGATAGTGGAAAGTAGAAAACAAATATTTTAATCATTTTCCTAACATTCAGAGCAGGCTGTATTCATATGGATTATAAACCCATATTTTTCTTACATTGAAGGCAAAATGAATTGGTTTTTACATCTTTTACTAATGGACAAACAGTGTAATGCCCCTTTCTTGGTGAATTAATGCTTTTTTACTATCTTCTGTGTCAGTAAAGCTTCTTTAGAGTTTTTTTTGTCAATTATTTGTTTCAGTCGATTTATTTTTGTTTTTTGCTCAAGTTTCTTCCGATTCTTGCACCATATCCATGGGATGAACAGATTTTCAATATGGTGCTCTTCTTCTGAAATTACACATTCTACGAAATCACTCAGTTCATCCTCAGAATCTGTCGGTACAGTATCTAATAGATGACAGAGTCGCTGTTACTCGCCTCTCCCATTGAATTTTTGCCATAATTTCTGAAAAGTGTTTAAAAAATTTTAACAAAACTTATATTTTACATTTACTTTAAGTTTTATATTATTTTTATACTAGCATTCTTTAAATTTTAAGTAAAATATACATACATACTAATATATTTGAAAAACATATATAAACGAAAGAGTAAAACTTACCCTATTTTTTAGATGCTTCGAGTACAAAATATATCTCAATCGCTCGCGGGGAGCTCTCAGCACCCCAAATAAACTTTTGAAGGTCTTTACGTTTCAATCGTCCGAGCGAGAGTGATTGCATTATTCCTGAAGGTTCAATGACCTAAAATGTGCAGCTACAGAAAATTTGTGGTTCTGCGTAATCTTTTTGGAATTCTAGGAAGCTTATTTTGTTGCTGGGGGTGTAGACAACACCCCGCGTGAGTGATCGCGGGTCTCGTTTTAGTACTTCACTATATTTCAATTTCTTATTGAATTTTTTCCCAATTCTAATACTCTAAAATTCTTCATTTTTTTAAAAGACGAATTTAAATCTCTTATATAAATTTTTTGGATTGAACCTTTTAGCGAGTACAGTATGGTTATGTAATCGACATCATAGTTATATAAATAGTAGCTTTTCGTGAAAGCAAAGTAAAATAAATGTGCAATAAATTGAAAAGATGGAATAGTACTATATACATTTTCCGTTCAGATTATCATACATTTCCACTGATGTTATGTGTAAAAGTTTCTGCGAAATAATACTTTTTTGCATCTGAAAAACAACTCAAATTCACAAATACACTCTTCGATTTATTATTATTCCGATTTTAATTTAAACAAACGAATGTTGTTCCTCCCTGTTTCTTAACTTCCTCCTAGTACTCTCTTTACGAAGTGTATTATTATGGTAATTTTTCCTTCTCCTTTCACTAAGAACAAAATTTAGTTATTTTATTTGAGATAGACAATGAATAAAAACCGTGACTCTTTTTACTTAGCATATATTGTAATTGAGATGGGACTGACAAGTAAAAACAAACTGAACATCGAAGTAACAAGGAGTGATGCGTTTGGCTAAACAAAAACAAAACAAGTAAAGAAACAAGGGCTTTTGAAAAGGGTGTCAATAAAAAAATATGTTTACCGATTGGGTGTTACTGTAGGAGAAATTTTTTGACGAAAACAGTATTCAAGTAAATACATTTATTTACTCTCTCATAGAAACTTTTGAAAAGTGCCCCCGTAGTTAATTTCTTATGTAAAATCTTGTCTGAAAAGCAAAATAGTGAATATGTATGGTATGTGTTTCTTTATGCGTAATAAAAATAACAGCGACGTATATTTTCTGAAAACTGAAAAAAATGGTGCATTCAAAATATTTGCTGATGCTTTTTCTTCATTGAAACCAAATATTATTTTCAGAAAAATAAAAGATTCGATAAAGGAATATCATTTTACAGGAAGAACTGGAATATTCTCTCTCAGTTTTAAGTGAATCACTGTTGTTTTTTTTAAAAACAATTTGCCAAAAGTAAACCACTAATGCATTCAGTATTTAATGAAATTTTATGTGTGTGTGAATACATTTGTAAATATTGCTTACTTGGAACTAATTTGTTATCAGTACTCTAGGTGCCCAACGTCTCTTTTTGGCACGATTTTTAAATAACGCTAATACTTATTTCCAATCCAAGATGGCGGCCAAGCACTGAGGACTTTATGTGAAAATAATTAATAAAAATGATATCCCTGACGAAAGAGTTTAATACAGTTAAATAACGCATATTTTAAAAAAAGCAAAATAGATAAAATAGGCAAAACTTTGCTTACTTTTGGAAACAACATAGAAAAAAGTGACTACCGAGATAAAAGTAGAATATTATGAATTTAAAAAGGCCATTGAAAAAACAAAGAAAATTGAATGTGGTAAAAAAATTGAAAATTCTAAGGTTAAAAATGAAGAATTTCAGGCCGAAAAAAGAAATTACTATCAGAGAAAAACTAGATTGTTTTTTTGTGGAACATGAATCCGATTGCTCTACTTCCCTACCCGAAACAATATGTTTCGGGTAATAAACAATATCAGTTTAACATACTGTTTAAATTGTTTTTCTCTCTTGGTTGTTTCGACAGTTTTCCCCTTTTGTAACCATCTTTACTTTGTTAATCACCATTAAAACTGTTATCACATCAGGCACATTGTAGTACATATGAAGAAGCAGCTAGCGAAAATATTCTGAGTTCTTTATGAATTTCATCGAACAAGGAACGTTTAAAAATTCATTAATAGAAAGAAAAATGGTTTGAAATTCTTAAAATGCTTCCAATGAAAAAATAGTAATGCCCAATAGATTTATTAATGCTACAGCGCAAAATCGTCCTGCAAGACCTGCAATAAATCATACGGAAGTCTGATTTCTTATCCTGTCTCTAAACAACTTTCATTTCAGTGCCAACGCTTATCACATTTCATGACGGCCGAAAGGAATGAGAAAATGGACAAAAAGTGCAAATTCCATAAACCTTTTGGTCTGTAAAAAATGAAAGCGAAGCCCTCATGTTCTTTAAAAAAAGATAACCTGGTACTCACTTATTATGTTCGAAATATCCATCTCCGGAAAAAATACAGAATTTCCCAAACTTAGGGGCCGCCCTCCCCCCTGCCCCCTAAGGAGGGCATGATAACCTTACATAAGGAGCGCAAGAATATAGAAAAGTTGAAAATAAAAGGTTCTTTAAAAAAATTGTTAATTTTCTGAAAGGAAGCAGAACAAAATACAATCTGACATAACAAAAAGGGAAACACACATTTCCACTTATAAATGTATCAGTATTACACAATGTATATACTAATTAAATTATCAATACTACGTTAAGAACAAAAGTTTAATAATTACTAGTGACTCCATGGGCTAGTTACATGATTTAATACTTATCTTGATAATTTATATGGTTTATATTTAAGGTCATGGTTTTTTGCTTTAGTGTCAAAGTACATTATGTGTGAATGAGTTAAATATATTATTATGGTATGGAGGGGAATGGGGTGAAAATTATGATTGGAAATGGGTTGAAAACATTGAAAGTTTTGTAAGCACTTCTATAGAGGACGAAAAACGCAATTTAGACAACACAAAGTAGGAAAGTGGTTAAATTAGTAAGCAATAAGGCTTTACCCACTATAAAAAAACCATTAAAAATTAACTATAATACACATAACAATGTCAACCACAGTACAAAACGATGAAATCAAAGTAACCAGATTGTAATGTTAATGCCCATCTTGGCGAATACCAATAAGTTAGTGGGTAGCTTAGTGATATCAAATTTAAGTACTGCTTATTCTTATTTCAGAAGTATAGTTTTAACTTTAGCCTTTTTTGTTTTGATAAAGAAGTGTGCTGATACTTTGGAAATTTGATGACTAGAAAATATGTTTGAGATTTTTGTTAGACTATAAATAATTAAATGTTGGTTTGAAAAAGACTAAATGTGTGTGTGAAATAAATTATGCAAGATTTTCTTTGTGAGAGAAATAATTTATATTAAGTGATATATTTTTGGTTAGATGTTGTATGGTAGGGTATATCGCAATTATATGAAGGGAAAAAGTGTTAAAATCTGAATTTATGATGCGGAAAAGATGTTGTACAGTATAAAGAAAAAAACATAAATATATCTTACCACGGCTCCCGAACATATCGAAAAGTAAAAATAAAAGATTTTAAAAAATAGTTAAAAAAAGATTAATATTGCTACAGGGGTTGAATTTTCGAAAAAAAAATGGAAAATGCTGGATGATTTTAAACGTAAAATAAAACTTTGTTCTACTGTATAAATAACCAAAAATATGATGATTATTGATAAATGAGTTGTCCAATGATATAACAACATTTCATCTAACCCAAGTTCTCTCTTTCCCATCTTTTTCGGTCTACAACTTTATCGTGCACAGAAATTTTGACAGTATAGATTTCTTTTAAAAAATATTAATACTAAAGAATTTTTTAAGAGTGTTTAGAGTTTTTTTCTGGTAACTAACACTGATAAGTGTCATTCCATCAGTTTTTCTTTAAAAAAACTACTTTAACTTTTTACCATAAACCAACTCAAATACCTAAATTCCATTCCCCTTATGGCAGTACTTAACATAAGATAATTATTTTTTTATTTTATTTTTCCAATCATCTATATATTAGAGAACATATTTTTCTCATAAGTAAGTTTTGAAAGTCCAATAAAAACATTTTTCAAGCGCACTATTTCTTAAAATTGCAGGCGAATACCTGAAACGTTTAATAGTTAGTTAATTCTTTTAAGGTCTTTTACCTAAAAAATTTCAACGATATTCTTCAAAAAGACGCACATTATCTCATACTCACTAGATAAGAATAAATTTCCAGGTTTTCACACCAATCTTACTTTTCAATATCAATCTTTCAACTATCCACAAGGCTTACGGTGATCAGATTAAGACCTATGATGAACTGACTCTCTAAACTTGGAGCTCGAAATAAATGAAATCTTTCCAATCTCCTCGTAATCGACGATGAACCAAACTAAAAAAAATTCCGCACAAAGCGAAAGGGTTCTTGCCTTGATCTATTGCTTTGAGTAACAGGTTTCTTCCGACATTTATCAAATTTTATCAGCATGACCTTTATAGGAAAGAAAGGAAATTTTTTTTCGACGTTATATAAATATGGCTTCTTTGAACCAGTCTTTAAAAGTTATATATAGTCTACTAGATAGATCAAAAATATTTGTTGAGGAAATTGGAGCCATTTAAAATTGTAATTTTTAATTTAATATTTTCTGAAATTAGTCATCTTTTAGAGCTTACTTTAGTTTTGTTGAGATATTGCGAAAATTTTTAGTAGGAATTTGGCGTTTTAATTAATAATAGAGAGGATACAATGTAAAAGTAATATATTTGATTGATGTTAGTTACTCTTTAATTCCTTCGCTACTTGGAAAATCGTTTATTTATCAAGAACGGTTTTTTAAACTTGTGGTCATATTTATTTTAGGACATAGAAAATTAAAAATGGTTTAGAATTTCAAGTAAAAATGAAGTGTCAATATTTCTTTTGGCTTAATGAACTGTGATTTGAGAAGTCACTTTATGGATATAATGCCAGATATTTTATTAAAAGGAAAAGCAATTTATATCCTATTTTTTGCCTATAAGCATAACAATTTTTTTTAAAAAAAAGAACTGCTTTTTTGAATGATTAGGGCTGTGTAGGAATTTTAATTGATTTTCTTAAATAATTTGTCTCGCTAACAATAAAAGAAAATTGGTAGATATTTTTTACAAGATGAGCTTTCAAACACACAATGTATTACTTGCACTTTAAAGAAATATAATGATGCTAGTTATCGAATATTTCTCTTAATTTTCTCTCACAAACACTATTAAGCAGACGTAAAAGACTGCTTACCTATATCCTAATCCTCAGATCAATTCTGGTAGTAAAGTAGCCTTGTGGTCATGGTCGCGTCATGAGTTCGAGCCTAGTGCCAGAAGAACCGCCGTGTAGAGGGGCTGACGAACGTTAAATCTGCCATGGCCCAAACGTCCTCCCGTTGATGTGGTTTGGTAGTTAGGTAAAGGTGATGTAAGCTGAGTTGTCGTTCTCGCCACTTGCCCATGGTACAACATTGCACATTCCCTCTCTAAAAGCCCTAGTGAAGCTTAACAGGGCGGCGTTTATTTTCTCTCACTCAGACTAATTCTGATCTATGACTTCCCTATTTCAAGACATGCAGTAAGAACATTAGATTATAGAACACGAGTGAAATACTTTAATACTGATACTCAACGATCGTTGGTTTATGGCGAACTCTGCCCTCAGAACAGCTACTTAAGCAAAAAACCTTACGTCATGTCATCAAGAATAAGTCAAACTCTTTGGGAAAAATGACAGCTGACATGCTTTTGTTACTAAAATTGATTCAGATATGTACAACTAATTCTCGCAGACCAAGGAAAACTTTAACAGATTCTCATTTTTCACATATTACCACTTTTCTAGCGACACGGTCTGTGCTACTATAAATAGAAATACAAAATTTGTCATTTCATTCAGCTAGAACTCTTCATCAAACATAAAAAAGGTGTTCCTCTCGTTAATTTTTAACAAGCAACATAGTTTCATTCGGAATATTTAAATTTTTCATTTTGAGTATCTTTCCTCCACTCGCGACTTTTTTTCTACACTCTGATTGCCTAAGCATAGCCCTGTCTACCATCCTGATTAATTTTAAAAACTTTTTCTTTTCATCTTAACTAAACTAAACACATCACATTCAAAGTATCCAACTTATTTTTAAGTATTTAAGTTATTTTAATGTCAACATTTTAATGTTTCAATAATTTTCCAACTCTTGGTAAATTGGGAACATCTATTTCTATTTTTACTATATCAGAATTGGAGACTAAAATCTGACAGGGCTAAAAGCTTTATTTCCCCCTCAATGGCATTAAAAGTATTTTTACAAGCTTTTATTTAACTTGCAATGTATGTATGCACGTATGTAGTTTGTTCAAGTAGAATCTTGCAACTCAGTGTTGAAGCTGATATCTTCAACCGATGGAGCTGAAATTTTGTATACAAGTATAGTTTGGATGACAATGCATGTTTTGGCTACTTATAATACGAGATGGCAATTAGTTAAAAAATATTAATTAAAAATCTTAAGACTCATTATTTTTTTTACCCCTGTGGGCTGTTTATTCCCCTATGCTAGGCGCCGTAAAATGAAGGAGATGAGGGGACATTTTTTGGAGTCTTGACGTTATTAAAACCGTGATCTAATTTTATCTATGGAACTCAAACAAAAAAATGTTTACAGAAATAGAAAGATCATTTATTTTTACACAACACGGTATAATTATTTTTACAAAATGGAAATTTTTGTATTTTTTATGATTTTAGAAATGAATCAAAATTGATGAGTTTTTCTTAAAATAATATCTGTATTGTTGCGCATGAATTTTTTATCGTTTGAATGAAACAAAATTCCGTACTTAAACAGCTCATGTCTTGCTCTTTTAGAATCAGTCGTTTAAAAAATAAAATGCCCAAAACTTTTTTTTCGAATTTTCAAAACATACTCAAAATTTTACTTAAACGTTTAATTACTTCATCATTTATGAAGATAATCTCACAACACTTTTTGTTTCGTGTGTAGAACAATATTATCCGAGATCTGTACGAAGATTGAAAAAATTGTGTAGAAATTATAGATTTAAAAAAAAAATTGTGTTTTTCGTCTAATACCTTTTTTGCGAGAATCCAGGTATGGTGAACCAGCGTTGAATGAGATGAACAGACTGAGAAACCTATCCAGTGATAGCTAAAAGGTGTAAGATAAATGTAAAGTAAAACCTTTTTAAAAACAAGCTTTTCTTTAAACGCGCTAAGAAGAATAAAATAAACATTTTCTTTAAAACATTTTTTACTATCAACTTATAACGTCATTACTCAATTTATATGATATAAAAGCTTGCCGCGAGATTTACCTGTGTAGATAAACAAGTAAATTAAGTAACTTTATCGGATTGATTTTAATTTTTAAAATTTTCAAACTAAGTAAATAAAAATACTTAAACCTCGCGACGAGATTTACATCACATAAATTGTGTAATGACGTTATAAGTTGATAGTAAAAAAAATTTAAGGGATAAGTTTATTTTATTCTTTTTTAGCGCATTCAAAGAAATGCTTGTTTTTTACAAAAAATTTATACTTTTAATTTATTTCTTGTTTATTTGCATTATAATTCTCGTTGTAATAATTTGTAACTTGCAACAATAGCCAAATGCATACATCGTATTTCTATACTGAATTATATTACATTAATAACAATAGAATAATGCATTTAAAGGAATGTATAAATGTACTTTTATGTGAAAATCTCAATTCTGTTTCCTTATCTTTGTTAAATACGCATTTCAAATTCTAAAAACATTCATTTAGTTTATGATATTGAAATGCTAAAAAAATCACGTGTTTTGATAGGATATTTTTATTTTCGAAATTTTGACTCTCTGATTTAAATATAAAATGAACAATGCTTCTTCAGTTCCATAAACAAATAAAATGATGAATTAGAAAACAATTTTTGAAACCTTAATAATGTAGCGATAAAAGCGTTTATAATATATTTACCTTAAAATAAATTTATATTATTTGTAGCATTTATTGAAACCATTTTATTTTTGTTAATCTGGAATTGATACTTGTTATTCGAGTGTATTCAAATGATTCCTTTAACAATTAAATTATATATTTTCTGATATATATCAGATATATGAATATATATATGATGTTTAGAATATTAAACAACACATATTTAAATTAGTAGATTAAAATTTTATAATGTATTGTGTTATTCCTTTGCTTTTATTAACTATATTTGTACTTCTTTTTTTTTTACTTGAAAACGCTTTAATTTATAAAGAGAGCAAAATTAAATTTGTACTTTCTGCTATAAATTGCTCACTAACATGTCAGTGCAACGGTATTTGCGCAAAATTTAGGAAAAGATATTTAATTGAATATTGTTTGGTAAAATGTTGCTTTAAAATAATTTTTGTTGTTTCCAGTGAAATTTTATTAAATTTAAAAGATTTCCCTCGTTTCTAAATTTTATACGGTTTTTAAAAAATTAGTTCAATTTATAACACATTCAAACAATTATTCTTCGTAAAGAAATAACTAATCCAATATTACTTTTAATGTTTATTGAAAGGATAGTGGTAAATTTCTTATGAATATTAAATCAATTACAGGTAAGCCTCCTACAACGCGGTAGATACGTTCCTCAAAAAAGCCGCGTTGTAAGAAACACTTTGTAGGAGATATGGACACCATATAAAAACAGGTTCTAAAACTAAAAATCATTTTGTGTTAGATTTAATATATGTATTACAATACATAAACAAAAATCAAACACATACATTATTCAAATTATAGAAGTATAAAATTTAAAAATGAATAGAAATGCAAATTAAATTAAACGTCAAACAGAAATTGTTAGTCATCTCCTTCGCCACTACTTATTATTACTAAACGCGAACGTTTTCTTGGTGTTTGTTCAAATTCCAAGCTTGATTCATCGTCTGATTCAATCGTATGTAATGTTTTATTACATAGCGAAAATAGCAATAAACATACCGTGTTAATATAATTTGTTTTGGTTGATAACGTAAAGCAAATCACAAGTGACGTGTAAATATTAACAGAAAAAAAGTGAATTGTGAAATGCGTAGTTTACTTGATTGATTTTTTTCGATAACTTGAGCAGTCAAGGGTTGCCAGTGTTGAAAATAATCTACAGTGATGCCACTTAACGTAATTTTTTATTTGAAGCGTAATAGAATATGTAACAAACGCGTTGTGGGAAAATTTAAACCGCGTTATGGAAAAAAATACTCAATATCTGAAACGCGTTGTAGCGAAATCGCGTTGCACAAGTACCGCGTTACAGGAGGCTTACCTGTACTTATATCAAAAACAACAAGTAAATAATAACAATTCCTAATGCAGTTTTGATCTCATGTTGTTTAATATATACATGATTTTGTCAATTGGAGTATAACTATTTAAATTATTTATTTAAATTCAAATAAATTTATTATATTTAAGTAAACCAAATATATTTATTTTTAACATCTATTTTTTTCAATTTTAAATATGGTATTTTGCTCTTCTTTAAGCTCTAAGATAAAACAGGGCAGAATTTTTTATATTTACCTTCCTACAGCGCTATTCCAATGTGTCTTTGTCAAGAATTGTTTTTCTGTTAAAGAATAAGTACATTGACAATATTATGATAAAGAGAATAAAACCTGTAATGTTTCCTTTCTTGGGTTAATCTTTACTTCCGGAAAATTTTGGATGCATCTTGATTTAATCTACAGCTCTTTTTCTCTCTTTCTCGAAATACCCTAGAGAACTTTTGCTCCATTGTGCTCCGGAGGTGCTCAGACACGGTATCCCAGATTTTTAATCCAATCCATCGGTCCCTTTGGGTGGACTTCTGCATTAGCTTTTGGTGTTACAAAAGACGAATTAATTAGCACACCCATAAAGTGAAGCAAAAAATATCGAATCAACACAATTGAAAGCACAATTGATAATGTAGTGTAGAAGAAATCTTCGTTTTGGGAAATTTCGCAAACAAACTGAATATTTTTGTAAATGTTAAGGAAATTTCTCTAGTAATTGTTTTAAAAAAAGAATAGACATTTGATATCTTGACTTACCTTTTAAAGTTTTTTTTGAAATAGGTTGTTAGGAATATGTTGCGAGATTTAAAGTAGCAGATTAATTTTTGATGTAAATTTTTTACTTAAGCGTCCTCTGTCAGAATTATAAATCAACGAATGGTTTTCGAAGCTATAATTTATGCAAATTTAAATGTATGGATATTCTTAATTGAAACACGCAGAAAGAAATCAGTTTCTGTTCATTTATAAACTCATATTATATTCCTTTCGTTTAAAAAGTAATTTTTCGTACAATTTCAGTCAACAAAAACTTTTTATATTTTTATATGCATGCTGAACATCCTTAATTACAATAAGAACTTTCTATATCATTGCATGTCAATTACAGAATTTTTTTTAAAAAAAATCGTTAACCGGATTTTATTGGACTGTAAATTATCTAATGTAGTCACACATAATCGACTGTGACTGGCCAGAAAATCCGTGCTCGCGGGCCGTAGTTTCCTGACCCTTTGGTTGGCATCTTCCATTTCGAAAACAAATTTGAATTTTTAGAGATTTAAAACACTATATAAAAACTTCTTCCCTATTTCAATCTAAACTACAATAAAAGGCGTGTGATGCTCGATTTTTGGGATAGTGTCGATGTCGTTGAGCTTAAAGGAGTCACTTCTATAGGAATATAGGAGATATATATCCTTTCCCAGACAATGATCTCCTTGTCTTTTGCTCCTGAATGTGTGCTGAGTGACGTCTCGATCCTGTAGAATAAAAGAATTTGTCATTGCTCCTTGATTCTGGAAAATCCTTTTTGTGCCAAAAGTACTCAATCTCTCACAAAACGTTTGGATTCTTCCCCCCCCCCCTTCAATCCGATCCTAGGCTAACCTGAAACTCAATTAAGCACAAGGGAACGGTTTGCTTTACTCTTAAGAGGTTCTCAACTCGAGACATTTCTTCTTTTTCCTTTACTCTTTTATTTTTTTAAGTAGTGAATAAATCACAGTGAGAGAGAGAATTCGATAAACATAAAATGTCTTTTTTTTAAAATCTTTTCTAATTTTGTTTGGATCGAAACCAAATTGGTAAAATTTAGAGGGATTTTTAAAAGTTTTTTATTGCTGTTTTAAACTGTCCCTTTTAAAAATAATTAGTTTTTTATATAGTTTTTATTCAACTTTCGGGATGGGATATCCCTTGAAAATTATTATATTATGATTAAAAATTTATTTGTTTTTTATTAATTTTAGTTTTCCCAAATATTATATTCAGTCTTAATTTGCCGCATTTAGAATTATTCGTATTTATTACGTATTATCAATTTTTTTACATAAAAAAAATAAAATTACTTTTTGTACTTAAGTTTAAATTTTTTTTCAAAACGGTAATTCTCATTTTTTTCATTCAAGATCTTGGATAGAAAGTAGTAAATATTGTACTTAATGTTATTATTTGTTGTAATTTATTGCTAAAATGTAATAATTCTCGAATGTAATACTTTTGTAAAGTAACCAACCGAAATTCAACCGAAAAACTTAAAATTCATAATCTTCCAGTATTTTCAAAAAATATAATGATTTGAAAAGTTAATGTATATTATGGTATTAATAAAGACTAATAAATCTAAAACTATCTAAAACTATAAATTTTTGTTATAGATTTAATTAGATTAAATTCCCATATTGTGTTAAGAAAGTAAAATAGATATAACTTAATAAATTCCCATTTGAATCTTTATATGAAACATTCTTCGATTTTCTAAGCTATTAATACTCTTTATTGTATATTTGCATTGCTAAGTCCTTTATAACCATTAATTGCACTTTATTTCATTTGCACCCTAGGACCGTTTGGAATGGTGTTATTTTTGTACTTATAATTTCCCCCTTAAAGCTACTTTCATTTGATAATTCCATAAAATGTGGATCCAAAAAATAAACTAATGGATATTTTAATAAGTTTACTTTTGTTTCCTTATTTTAACAAGTATTTAAAATTTTTCATAGCTCGGAAATCCCACAAAAATAAATCCTTAAGATGTTTTCAAAATTTCGATGCAATATAATGTAATTTTTGAATAATTTTCAATTTATATTTTCTTTTGAAGGTGCTTGACTACATTTAAATAAATATAATAGTTTGGATGCGAGGAAGAAAATTGTGAAATTTCTTAATACCCATATTACATTCCTGGTCAAATGTTCTTAAATTTATATTCATAAATTTAAGACCAATGAAAAAGTAATTTCTTTTAGGTATTTGTGTTTCATGATTCTTATGCCAGTGGTATGTAATAAAAATATGAGAGGTTACATTTAAAAAAAATGTATATCCTTTGCTCTATAAGTTCTTCAAATTTAAAAATATATATATATATATATTTGTACTTTAATTTTGTAAAAGCTAGCCTCTGAAATTTACCTTATAGAGAAATATTCAATCGAATACGTCCTGTTTGTAAGCGTCCCATAACAAATCCCAAACACTTGAATATGAATTTATTTATTAATCTCACCAGTAATTAAATAACTTAATTTATGATAAAAAGACTCATGCCGGATAAAAGTTTAAAAAAATGATAATAATAATAAAATACTTGTCACAAGACATTAACATAGATGCAGTTTAGTTAGATTAAAATGCACACACACACACACACACACACACAACACACACACACACACACACACACACACACACACACACACACACACACACACACACACACAACGTAGTCTCTATAAATCTTTAATAAACCTTCCAACAGAACACTAGATATAGAATAAGCTCGCGGATTTTTGCCTGACTTCCCCAGTCTTTTGACTTTTCGCCATTTAATTGAATTCTACTTCAATTCGATTTATATAATTACTTTCATTTACATATCGCCTTTCTTCTCTTTTATAAGATGGCTACTAAACCTTATGATCACATGAAAGAAACCTTTAGGTTAGTTTCAATAGGGCAAACTCACGAGATGGGTCATTGAAACCTTGTATCAAATTTGTTACTTTTCATGAAAGGAAATAAATAATAGATTAGATTCGGATATTATGATATGGTCACGTTGTATGGAACACCAAGATTTTTTAGCTCTGTTTGTAGCTGCTAATGCGTGAACAAACCTTGAACCACTAAAGAAAGACTCTCATGATGCATTGCAATAACAGTTGACCACTTGTTGTTACCATATCAGTCGCTACAAGGGTGAACATTTTAGCATACTAGTATACGTTTGACTAGAACATTAAAGTTAAACATAATGTGCTTCGAAAGAATTGTAGTTTGTAATGCCGTGACCGTATTTTAGCTGACAATGTTTTGACCTTCAGTTTAAAGGTTCATTTTTTTAAGATGACGTGCCGGGTATTATGCTGAGTCAGTTGACTTAGACTTGTCACTAGAGCATTTGTCCATATGAAACTCAACTTTATAAATGTCTTTTACAAACAAGGTTTGAAAATTCTTCGTCAAAATTTAGCTCTAAAAGATTCTGCTGATAGTAGGTTGAATTAATGTTGGCTTTAATTGAGGCTTTTTTGATTTTTAATTTGCCGTTGTTAGAAAATCCTGCAATTATTTTGAAACCCTTTGAGAACTTCTATGTACACTGGCGAAGCCATTTCGTACGGTTATTCCCATCAATTGTGAGCATTAGAAATTTCATTTCCTTTTATTACAGTCACTTAAATATACGCATGCCTCATCGAATGCCACCACAAATCTCCATTATTCAGCATCTAGGTATTTTTTATATAATTTTCTACAATTTTGCTTTTGTTTCAGCAATATGTTTTAAGAAAGGAAATGAACTTAATGCTTAAATGTATTTTTAATCTTTATATCTTTATGGATCATCTTATTTGCAGTGCTGGAAGACATTTATCGTTTCATTTCAATGATTCTTTGAGTCGGTGGATGTTCTCTTAGGATCAGAGACTTCACTTTCTTGATAGCTTCCTGCGTTTGAATGAAGTTTCGTAGTCATATTTTCATTTTTTTTGCATTCAGCTAGACGTTTTTTTTTCTTTGAAATATATATGACTAATACCTATTATTGAAACACAACGGCAGAGATTTTTACACCTCTTTATATTTTTTATACTAATACTTCTCCTCGGAAAGTGCATTTACGTAACCTTTCAGCCATATATCAATTTTAGGAGCCATTTTTAAAATAAGCCTTTTACTTTATATTCTAATCAAAAGAAAACATTTACAGAAGATTATTCTGAAATTATCAAACTTTTATATCAATATTTAAA
This sequence comes from Trichonephila clavata, assembly GCA_019973975.1. Lineage (NCBI taxonomy): Eukaryota > Metazoa > Arthropoda > Arachnida > Araneae > Nephilidae > Trichonephila > Trichonephila clavata. Next base: position 589,888 of record BMAO01031182.1, on the reverse strand, counting down.
CGAGAAAATGAATTACAAAATCGTTTCTATAGAGTGTGAACGACTTTCTTTATTACTACTCTTACTAAAAAGTGCTTTGTGGTTTTTCTGCTGTTATGTGCTAGTTGAGTGTTTATGTTTGTGTATCAAACTAAAGAGAGAAAGTAATATTTAATGTCACAAAGAAATATTGCAGTATTTAATACGTGAAAAATATTTTTTTCCGGATGATCCTAAAGGCCGTTCCATTTACATATCGTTTTTGAAATACCGAGTAATGTTAAAAGATGATTATTACGAAAGATTTATTATGTTTACTTTGTGTATTTTTCCATTATATTTATGAAGGAAAATTTCAGATTTAGTTACGAAATTCAAAACAAACTATTTTATATTCCCTGTTGAAATGTTACATATTTCTTCTTATTTTGAGAAAGTGCACTTTACTATATCGAGCAAAATAAAGATAAAAGTAAAAATCTTGCCTCCTATGCCGCATCGAAAAAATCCACATTGTTTCGATTTGTAAATAGATCCTTTTGTTAGAAACAAGTATAGGGTTAAATAAAAAAAGGTTTGCAAGCATTTTTAAACAATAAGATGATAATAAGATCGAGCCTTCTTTTCGCTAAATGTCTCTAATTAACGTCAGTCTGCATTTTTCAGACATGATCAGTTTACGGGGCTCGTAGCTGTAATATGTGTATGCGAGTTTCTGAAGCTTCATATTTTTAAAACTCTACGGTATTGTAAATAGTGGTCTATCAAAATATAAATTGGAGAAACGTGACTTATAAATTCACTCATTCCAAGATCTCCAGAAGGATTAGATCTGCTGACTTGGAACATGGCAGGCATGTTTATTTCCTTCAATAGAGCTCCCCTATGAAAGAGCGATGCAAAATCGCCTTCTCAAAATAAGTGGTAGAAGTGTGATAAAAATACCCATTTTATACTAAGACCTAAAGACTTGAAATTTGGCAGGCAGGCTTCTTTTGCTAAATAGAAAACTTCTAAGAACGTTTTTTTTAAAGATATATAAACCGCAAGAAGTGTCACGGGTTTAATAGATAAAAAGAATCCCTGCTTTTGAACTTAGACTAGAATATTGACAGACCTGTTTTTTTGTTGGTGGTGTTGTTGTTGCGTAGAGATCTGCTAAGAAAGGGTTTTGCGGTAATCGACTTCCGAAGAATTTGGAGGGATAAGGGGCGTAAAAATTAAATGTAATTTCGTTTTTGAAATTCAATTATTTTCCACTTTAAATTCAAAAGGTGAAGTATGTAAGAATATTTTTTATTCAAATGAAAGCGTACTGTTACGAATAAGGGCTCATAAGGGTGTTAATTTTGTCTCAAGAAATGGAAATGTACACAATTTTTGATTAGATGCAATTCTTTGAAATTATAATTAAATTATTCAAATCTTTTTCGCTTTATTTATAAAAACATAAGGTTTCAAAAAAGTGTAAAATATTTAAAATATAATTATAACTTTAAAAAATATAAGCAGATGAAAACGTTGGGTATACGGTTAATTTTTGTATTAGTGTAATAAAATATTCTATATATTCTCTCCTAAGAAAATTAGGGATTATCATTTTAATAATTGGTCACAGAAAAAATATTAAAAAAATATATACATGTTCTTTTGAATTGAAAATTTTAATCAAGCTTTTCTTAAAACTTTTGTGGAATGAAATAAAGTAATGATTGGTTTTATTTTGTAACAAACATATTTATTCTGTCTTTTAAATTGAAATTTGTGCCATTTTTTATAATAATATATTTCTTACAGTAATATATCTATTTAAAAAATAAGTTATTTAGCTGAGTAGAATTCAATTGTAAATGTATTATGTTTCATTTAAGAAGCACTTTTTAATATTGGATGCAAATACAAACAACTCCACCTTCTTGGTGCACAAGATGATACCGTTACACAGTAAAAGAAAAAATCGTTATTCGCTAATGCATGTAAAAATAAATAAGTAATAAATTGAAAAGATGGAAACATATAAAAGTATGCATTTATTTGTCACTGCAACTCTGTTGATAAGAATGTTATCTTTTTCACCGAACACAAAAACTTTTACATCTTTAAAATAATACCCATTTAAATCTTTTTGATTAAATATTTATGTTTATGTTAAATGATACAAAATAATGCCTTCGTATTTTTTTCTATTTAAAACCCATCATTGTCTTAAAGAAATGTATTATTATGGTAATTTTCTTTCCACACACACTTTTCACCAAAAACAAAAATATTTTTACAGCACCTCTTTTCCTTTTTTTTTTATAAAAAAATGGTTATGAAAAAATAAATAAATATCTTTGATGCTTCTTATCGCATGTATTTTAATGGAGATTTAAAGGGGAAAACAATGATTTTCGCTATGTTTATTCTAAGAAACAAAAGAAAAGAAACTTTTAAAAAAGGAATTAGAAATGTATAGAATATAAGTAAGAGAAAAACAATAACAGCTATATTTCGAACTTAAGCAACATCGTTAACGATGAAGAAGTTGAAGGAAAAAAATGACTTTTTATAAAGAGGTAAAAGGTTTTATTCGATACCGAAGTTATTTAAAAGTTGAAAGACTACTTTGAATTTCTATACGAAATTAAGAGAAAAATTATTTGTTTTGTTTTAACATGAATCAACTAGAACCCACACATGCAGAAGCACTAGAAGCGAAATAAATTTTTGGAATACAGTCCATTGAGAAATTCTTAAACCATTCTACTTTTGGAAATTGGGGAAAAAATAAAGGTTCTAAGTATTTAAACACATTATGGAATATAATATTACTACAAATTTATTATCTTGAGGATTCAATAATTTTGAAGGCTGCAGTAGTCTTGTGGTCAAGTTCAGGAAGTGTTTGGCGTTTTATCAGTTCGAGCTAATACTGCTGAAGACTCAACGTGTAGAGCGAGCCAACGCAAGTTACATCTGCCAATACTCAAACTTTCTACGTTGGTATGGTGTGGAAGTTAGGATAGCTCAGGTGTCGTTCCCATAACGTAGTCATGTTTCAAAATTACAAGATATGTCGCCAATAGCCCTCATTATAGTGCGACATCACCATAACTTTCACTCAATAGTTTTGAACTATTCATTAAATGTTTAAGGGGACCATGGCATCATACACATTCAAAAAAATCTATTTTTCAATTTTAGTATAAGAAAATAATGCATATTTTTTTTTAAATTTACAATGTATTACACTTTTATGTAATAAATAACCTTAAAATATGAAAAAAAGTAATTGAGAAAAAAGTTAACAAACGTTTACAAAAATGTTTAGTATTTCACTTTTTCTCGAAAATGTAATTTTTAACCTTTAAGTATACTTTAAAAAAAATTATTGCACTATATGGTTCTAAATTTTTTATACTTCTATACAGGATACCTGTGTATATAGTGGATATATATATTTGTCAAAGTAGTACATAGTTTTATAAAAAATAGTTTTATGTATAAACGAGTGGAAAAATTGAAAAAAAATTTCGAAATTACAAAGTTTAATAATTTTTTAAGCAAAGTATCTTGATATTTTACTTAAAAGTAAGTTCACTTTATTCTGTGAATTGTTTTGTATTCGTAATAAAATAGTTTACATATTTAAACGAAACATTTAAAAAAAAATGGTACTTAAACATAAGCATGTGTTGTGAGATTATTTGCTTAACCAAGCAAACTATTTCCGTTTTAACTCAACTAACTTCAGTTAACTCAATTCAACTATATCGAGATGTGATGGGGTGTATATAAAAGAAGTTCTGAGTACATACCTTGATGAAAAACTAATTCACTAGTTCAGGATTTTTAACCATGCCTTTGGATCAGAGAAAACAATATAATAATGTTTAAAATTCTAGTGTGGTAAATTTGTAGATAGTGCTTACTTACAAAATACATGTAAATCAGCAATTTATTATGTTTTAACCCAAAAAATTTAATCTGGAATATTAAAAATTATCATTGACTTATAATATTAAATGCGAATTCGGGTCCTCAGTTTATAAAAAAATTCATATTTTTTTTTGTTCCGTGTTTTATGTTTATCCATATATTTAAAACTCTTTTTTACAACTATACTTTTTTACCTCTTCCATAGAAATTGAAATACTCACCTTGATAAACTTGCTTGAACTATTTGTCTACATGGTAATGCAAAAGAATTAACCGAATCCGCGTATGAAATGAACAGTTTGAAATACAACGCCGAATCATCATTTGAAAAGAGATACTTGATTTTTCAGTTATCTGAAGCAATGATATTTAAATCGTTCTTCCGAATACGAATCTTTTACTAAACCACGAATTTCTTGGTCATCTTATTTAGATCTATAAGGAACTAACCCTCTAAACTCAGATAGAAAATAAATGAAATCTACTCAATCTCCTATCATTCGTCTGTGAATCGGTAAAAAAAAATATTGCACGGAATGAATGGGTTTCTTCTTGATATATGGCTTTAAGAAACATGTTTTTTTCCTGTGTCTCTCAACGAATTTTATCAGCTTGATTTAAAAAACAAGATTTTAAACTATAAGTATGATTGAATCGAAAAAAGTATTTAGGGTGTAATATAATAAATCAAGCCAGTGTGTGTTCAGTGTTTATTCGCTAAAGTTTTGAGTTACTAAATTTTCAGAAAAGAACGCGTGGCTTATATAGAGATGCAGTTCACAACAAATTTTAATGTTACTTGCAATATACAAAATAACAGGTTTGCGAGATTTAGAATTTGGACAATACTTTTCAAACTACTATAAAAAGTACGATAACAATTTTTTTAAAAAGAATTTTGCCTTTAGAAATGTTTTCGAAACATTTCAAATGATTGCATAGCAATGAATGAGAAATAACCAAAATTGTATATTTAATTAATCATTTAGAATGCTGTACAAAATAAGAGGGGAAGAAGAAATGAGCAGGTTTTAAGTTACCTGAAGCAGTGAGATTAAATTGAATTTTCTTACAAATGTCACACTTTTTCGCAAGGTAAATTATCATATGAAGACCTATGATGAGCCATATCTCTAAACCAAGGCTGAAATAAATAAATCTTATGCATCCGTCATTCAACGGTGGACTAAGTAGTTGATATAGGTGAATACACATTTCGGAATGCTTAATGCATTAGAGTTCTTATCTCCTGTCAGGAAAGAAGGGTGGTGACATAAGAACTTATACTTGCCCCAGCCCACCATCCGGTATAGTGGTTAGTGACTAAGACATCTGGGTCGTAGGGCCTGGTCTCGCATCCCGGAGAAAGCACTGATGTTTGTAAATGTAAAACTTGTGTGTCATAGAGGCATTCTAAATATTCGTCGAGTTGCAAGTCCTCTCGTGAAGTTGATGGAATGGATAGCGATGTGGTTAAACCCTAATAACTCCCTAGTGTTTTCTCACTCAAAATCTTTTTCTTCCTTGCATGATGTTCAAAGCTACTGCTAACGACAGGTGTAAGACTAGCACCTTGTCACTTCCATGGGCCACGTTGTGACTATTTTATCTATCAGGTGGCATAAGAAGCAACAACAACACTTGAGCTTCATCTAAATTTTAAATTTTTTCGCTTAAGTCAAATATTTAATAAAAAAATTACAGTATAAAAATAAAAAATTAGAAGGATACTTAAACTTTTTGGAACGTTCGTTCATGAGATAAGGATTTAAATAGAATATTAAATTTGAGAAGAACTAAGTTGTGTTCTGAATTTATGAAAAAATTATGTGATTTTTAATTATCCTTGTTCTTTTTCTCTCATTTTAAAATGATTCCAAGAACTAAAAGAAGCTCATTCAATGTTTCATTTGAGTACATAACATAATGCTTAACGAAATTTATGACAAAGTATTGAACTAGCAATATCACAAAATATTCTGAATTTTCTAAAGTAATTTTTTTAAAAAATAGAATCAGTCCAAATATTGATTTACATTAATATATTGGTTTTCCTTTCCCTATTTGTTTATTCACAAGATTCTGTTTGTTACTTTTTCATAAAAAAACCGAAAAATTGATTTTTTTGAATTTGTACATTACAACAATAAAACAAACTCCTATTAATACGAACAGAATGTTCGAAATTCGTCTTCTTTCCAAGTGTCAATGTAATTATGAAAAATTTGGAGTCTTGTCTACTTTAATTTGCAACTAATTCCTTCCCATTCCTTTTCCTGGAATCCTCAGGGGAGACATTACAATCCGGGACACTAACTCCTTGCATTCGTATCCCAATTCGTGGATATTCGTTTTCTAGATCAGGAATGGTATACTGTTTATATCTACTGACTGTTGATAAGGTACAAATTCATTGTCACAGCCGAAAAAAGAAGATGGAAGTAATTAATGAAGGGGCTTTGAGTAAGTTTATGTAAAAGGGAATTTTTAGTTCTTCAAAAAATGGAATCTTTTTGAAATGGTATTGCCATTATTACAGTTTAAATGACAAATTTTAAGCACATTTGTGGTAACAGATTCTTCTAAAGGTTTCTTGATAAAAATGTTAGTTTTAGAAGAAACTATATGAAGTTAACAAACTTAGTGTTTCCTCAGCAAGTTTAAATCTGTATTGTTATTCTATCTTAGAAATAGGAAAACTATTAATATAACATCTACATTAGATGCAAAAATGCTAATAATAATAATTTTGTTTATAGAAGGTGTACATTATTTTATAAAATAAAAATGCGTTGAAATTTTTAAAATTTGTATTATTAAACAATATAAGTTTTTAGAGCATGCCTTTACTATAAATAAAAAATGAAAAAAAAGATCTGAAATATTTATACATACCGATAAACATAGTAATACGAATCGTAAATTTTGTAATTAAATTTATTCCGAGTGAAAGTTTCGAATTTTTATGACAATTTAGGAATGAGTTTTCTTTACATCTAGGAATGTCTTAGGCTATTTTCCTGGTATTGAGTTACTTTTAGTTAAATTAAAACAAACGTATAAATGTTTTTTTTTTTTGCTGTTTTTTTTGCCTAGAGGTTAAAGCATCAGACACCAGACCCGGAAAGCCTGAGTTCAATTCCCGCTGCCACCAAATATTTTCCGAGTACACACGGTGTACTTGCTTGTTAAATCAGTGGGTCGGAAAGTCTTGTGGGTGGTCGCAGTAGAAACCACGAGTGCAGGGAGCTGGATAATATATCCCTCCCCTGCAGTTCCAAGCCTAAATTGTGGAGGTCAAGATAGGTGATGTCGCTATCTATCGTTAAGAAGTCCAACCTGTGTGTGCTTCACAGGCTCTGGCAACTTTCATTCCTTCCCTTCGGGAAGGACACGATGGCAACAACAACAAATGTTGCTGTTTTTTTTAAAAATGCCGGTGTTGGAATTTTTTTACCGCCATAAAAGTAAACAAAAAATATTTTTAAAAAAAAATTCTGAAGTTCACCAATAACACCAGATGCTTCTTCAGTACTTTACAAAAAGGTTATCAGAACTTTGAGAAAACTGGAAAATATATTTGTTGTATGGGAATTTCCTATATTTTACTCTCTCACTCAAACTTCTGAAATTAACTCATTGGTCTTCAAACGTTGTTGAATCACGGAAGCCTTGAAACTTCAAAGAGTTTAAAATGAACCTCATAAAAAAAACTCCTTCCCTTTGGAAAGTACATCTTAAAATAATATTCAAATATATAACACGCTGTAGGTACTTAAAGTAAAGATAATTAAAAAATTAACGCATTTTTTAATAAAAAAACTTTAATGATTTGTACTCCAGATGTCATTTTTCATTGCATTATACGATATTGTATCCCAAAGTATGATCTAAAGGTTCGGGGACAAGGTATAGTAAACCTTACCTAGAATAGTTCAGAGTCCCAATGCAAACCTACTTCTAAGCAGCCCCCCCCCCATTAGACGACGATAAACTTCTGTCAGCGTTCGTATAATTTCTGAAACACATTTGGAAGTCATTTTTTGCTATCTTCTGTAAGGCCTCCTGCGATGCTCCTTCCGCCACCACTGGTGACATAAAATGTCATTCCTGTAATTTTTTTTCCTTGATGGGAACTAGTAAAAGTCACATGAGGTTAAGTCTGGTGAATAGGGAGGATATGGAAGCACGTCAGTGCGAGTTTTGGCGAGGAATTCTTTTACCAATTGGGATTGATGTACTGGTGTGTTGTCATTCAGAATATACCAGACGTCACTCTGCCAGACCTGAGGCCGTTTACGACGAATGGATATCCTCAAACGTGGTCTTCGAGAAGCTTGTATCTTCCGCAATTTGTGCAAGCGTTTGGCGACAAGCTTTTTGAACACATTCAGACACCAACGCAACATTTTCCGCGTTCCGTGAAGTCGGTCATCCAACGTGTTAATCGTCTTCGATGGATTCTCGGCCCTCTTTAAAACGCCGATGCCATTCGGCAACCTTGGTTCTCACCATGGTAGATCCCCCATGAACCTCACTTAGCATTTCCAAAAAATCTCCATTGATGTTTTACCTGAGCATTGACAGAATTTAATGTTCAACGCTGTTCAAGAAAAGCCATATTTCTTACATTTCGGAGCAAAGCTTCGGAAGATAATAGCTGCGCGAACGATTCGGTCACCTGACATAAACTAACCCATCCTCGCCAAGTAGGGGAGGGTTGATAGAGTCCATATTAAGTGGTTTAAATTTAGGTACTTACTGTCGTCATCAGCAATGGCAGCAGTCCCTACAATTTGGGATCGTACTACGCAATACATTGGATATAAATTTTCATCTTTTACTTCAAACTATTGAAATCTAGATATACTGATGCTTTCTAAAGTCGTATTTTATATTCTGCTATAATTTACTTCTATATTTTTCTTTTGTTGATTCATATGTAGAGTATTTTTTTAACTTAAATGTATTGTTCAGAATAAAATTAGAATGTTTATATGTGTATCAGAAACTTCTGCGTTTTCTGCTAAATTGCAAACAAAAATTTAGAAGCTTTTCCTACTTAAGCAGACTTTAACGTCGAATCTGTTGATATGTGGGATAAATTTGTTTTTTCTGCTTCATTGACAAGCTTTCTTATTTATTCATTCAAGCTTAAAGAACGTGATTTTTACGAAATTTAAGATTTTATTCATAAAATATTTGTTTTTACAAGAAAACTTTTAAGAATTCAATCTTTTATAAAAACTAAAATTTTACTAAAATTTGGGCTCTTTAACTAAAAGCAAATAACTATCACTTGTGGAACCCCTGTCAAATTTTTAGGGAACCCTAGGGCTCCGCCGCACCCAGGTTGAATATGTCTGGTATTACTTATTGATTTTAAAATAAATTCTCAAAAAGATTCTCACTTTAAACTGACATATCAAAATTTTGTTTACAATTGTTTTTCAACATTACTTTTTCTTTGGTCTCGAAACAAAAACTCAACATTTTTGCTAGTTTCAATCCTGTAGTTGTGAGTATTTTTTGGAAATTTATAAGTAAGATATTTAAGAGAAAAAGAGATGTATGTGTGTTTTAAGTGTTCATGACATATTAATCGATATTAAAATAAAATTTCACTGCCATCAAAGACTTTTTTTGCTGTTTTAAGAATATAGTAATTAATTTTTAAAAATAATTTAAAATGCGATTTAACACTTTTATGTAAATGTTTCAAATTAGAATGCATTTATTTTCAAATAAAAACAACAAAACAAAGTTTGACTTTTAATCAGTTAAGAATACACAGAACCCTTCAAATTTCAAATATACCGAAAAAAAATTTTTTTTTTGCATTTTCCTGAGGTTCATATCATTTGGTAGCTTGCCACCAAATTTCCGAATTGACAACGAAATAGTTTTTAAGATATTTGAAGTTTCATAACTTTCGGTATTAGATTCGGTTTAATTTTAAAACATTTCTTTCACTCTTTAATTGAATCAGTAAAAAATATTTTTATACACAATAAACTCTTTCAGCATGAAATGTTATTAATTTCGATTTTCATTACTAAAATAATTTCTGCTTTTGATTATGTTTTGAGTTTTTTGAGTCCTCAGAATTACTTAAGTTTCATTTCAAGACCATTTTTTATCTTAAGAAATCGTTTATATAACTTGGAATCTTTTTCGTGAACTTTTTCCTGTTGAGAAATACCATGGCCAAAACTTTCTCAGGTTGCCATAAGAAGCTATATTTGGAAGAGATGGAATACTACTGAAAATGATACATATAAAATCAACCCTTCATCGATGCTATAATAAAAGTTCCGGTTATAAGTATTCTGACTACAATTATTGCAAATAAAACTAAATATTTGCATGATGTGCCAATGAACATTATAGTAAAATATAGTAGTACTATATTATGAAATTTGAGTTCATGTTGGGCAAAATTAAAACTTGCTAAACTTCTCCAATTTAAAACTAGAAAAAAATGAAACTGCATGTAGAAACATGGTGGTGGATTTTTAGTATCATTATTGTGTTAAACATTAATATTTTAAGTTTCTTAACTCTTGTGAAATAATGTTGTTAAGATTACGCTGAATAATTGCTCGTCGCAACAAATACCAATATTATGCAAAAATATATTTCGAATTAACAAAAATGTTTTTATTTATAAATAATTAGAGTAGTGTTTTGTGACAGAACATGAGTTGGAAAGTAACATATTAGAAAATTAGAACTTTTCAGGCATTATTGATTTTTGTTTTATGCCTTTACAAACTTTAAGTTCGTTTTTCTAGAACTTCTAATTTTAAAGATGCAGGTGTTTTCTAATCCTTATGGCTTTTTTACTGTTCAAGATACAATCCTGACATTTTTGTTGATTCCTAAATGTACGTTTTATAAAAAAATAGTATGAATTTATAAATCTGAGATCTATAGTTATTTTTTAAATGCTTAAGCTAATATTTTAAATATTTTCGTGTTTTTTCCAGGTTTAGCTAGAAACAAAATTATTAAAAATTAACAAGGGAACAGATTTTTAAATCCATACTAACTTTTGTTCGCAATAATCTATGAAACATGAATCAGTTAAAACAACTAAAGAATTTTAAAAATTGAGCATTTTATAAAGTTTTGAGAAACTTCAAAATTCTTAATTTTTTAAAATTCGGAAATTATAGCTTGTAAAATTGAATTTTTGCTTTCAGAATCAACTTTATAATATACCCTGATTATAACACATAAATTATATTTATTATTACTGTCTCCCAAATTTTTTTTCCGGAAAAGTGTACTGTGCAGTCTTAAAGAAACAATATTTTTTTCTAGCAGAACAACAATTTTCACTTGAAATATAAATCAATATTTTAGTTATAATGGCATTTTCTAATACATTTTGTGCATGTTTAAGAATAAGTATTATTCAGGTTTTAAAATTAATTAAAATTGTTGTTTTTTCGAAAGCAGTTTCATTTATAAAAAACACTTCAAATTTTAGGAACATCCCAATTTACATTATTTATCTTGGAACAATATTTATGTTCGTTTTCTTTTCGAAGCATTTAAGTAATTATATATATATATTTATATATATTTATTTTATATACAATTTTAATTATGAAAATATATCAAACTTCTTTCTATTGTTGGATATTTTGTCTTTAAACACTTCTGAACAGCCGAAGCTAATTTCTTAAGTTTAATTTTTTCAAGTTTAGTTAACTTATATTATAATTTGCTGAATTATATTAATTCTTATCTCTGAAAAACATTCCTTTTTTCTCAGAGATGATCCTGCAATCGTTGAATGTTTTTGTTTCTAAGAGAAAATTTATGTAATTGTAAATTTTTCTATCGCCTAATTTTTAAAGTCTGAACTAAATCACGAAAAAAATATAAAATAAATGTTTCAATTATACCATAAAAAATGAACTATTTTTTTTTCTCCAATGCGGCTGTGGATTGGTATTTTTACCATTGCAGACATAGTACATTCCCCAGGAGTTGGTATCACTTTTTAATGCTGCACCATATAGTAGATGTGAATTGCCGCAAGTAATTTTGACACCCAATTTCCTCCCCAGAGGGAGGCATCTGAGATCTAATGATGTGAACTTGTGAGAGCATCCCAAGCCAAACATGCACTCGGGGGATCTTTTACATGCTGCAAAATCATACGACGACGCTATCGATTTTCTGCATCATGAAAATCCTCCTACTTGGGTCGGGGTCAAACGCGCAATCTTAGACATACAAGGCTAGAGACGCACCAACTATGCTAGCATTACTCGAACTGTGGGGTGCGCCCCCTTAAGGGGGAGGGGTGATAAGCCTACGTGGGGGGGGGCGAGTATATAAAAAAGTCGAAAGTAAAAGATTTAAAAAAATTACGAATATACTGTAATGAAGTAAAACAAAATACATTCATATATAATAAAAAATGAAATACACATTTACACTGATCTGATATACTAATAATTGTATCAGTAGTGCACAATGTATTTTTGCCAATTAATCTATCAATACTAATTTAAGAACAAGTTAATTAATTACTAGTGACTTCCCCTTGGACTTATCATGTACAAAATTTAATACTTATCTTGATAATTAGTGTGGTTTTTAATTAATCGTGTTGTAGCTTCAACGTCAAAATACATTATTATTACATTCAATATACTGTTAATGTATAAAGGGGGCGCGATGAAAATTCTGATTAAAAATTAGGGCTCAAATATTGAAAGTTTGAGAAGCACTGAGCCACGCCACCCAGCCGATAATTGAACCATTAAAATATATTATTAAAGATATATCCTCTAGCAAACCATTTGGTAAGCATATTTTAAATTAATTAAAATATTTTTCTTTCCTTTAATAAAATCTGCTTTACTCTTCATAAAATTTATGATTCATAACACAACTCATGGGTGTGAAATAATTTATATATTTTTCCTATTTTCGCTACCATTTTTTTTTTTTTTTTTGCTCTAAATCTTAAGAAATTTTTAGTGTAAGCCACGTACTTGGAATAAATATCATTTCTTTGTTATAACTAAAGCCTCTTTAAACTCTTTCACGCATTTCTAACTTTTTTACGCATTAGTTTTTATCTCCCAGAAAATGCATTGTATTTGGAGCAAATAATGTTTGCCGGAGTAATAAATTGAACGGAAAATTTGGTTTGTTTATGCTAAAATAAAAAATGCTTAGTTACTGAGCAATATTTTTGAGTGCAGTAGAGACTTTGAGAAAATATTTTTAACAGTGAATTGATGTCTTTATGTACGTCTAGATCTAAAACGTATTACATAAAGAGATTTCCAGAAATGGAAGAACTGTTTCAAAGCTTTATCGAACGTGCATAAAATAACTTTACTTTAAATGAAAAAATAATAAATTCTGCTTTACTTTTATTTTTTACATTTATCCTGCGTAAGCAAATATGGTTCTCGTCAAATATGAAAATAAAATGTGAAGTTCTTGAATGCATGCAAAATTTATAATGAGCGCATCAAAAGAGACAGCGAGAGCAAAACTTCCTAGAAAGAAAGGATATATTCCATTCGAGTAATATGTTATTTGCTAAAGAGATATAATGTAAAATAGAACAAGTAATAACACTGTAAACTATTAGTAAATATCTTTTTGTTATTCTTGCTTTAAGGAAAGGAGATTTTTATAAAGAAATAAGTTCTTTTCCTCTTTTCTTACATTAAATTTGTGTCAAAGTTTTCTTTTTTTTATTTGCTTTTTACTTTCATATAGTTATTATTCGTAGAAGTAACTATTTGGAACATACGATGTATTAATAAGTAATGTAAAGAAATATTTCCAAGACATAAATTATTTAGATCTGTGAATATATTAGTGCAAAATTGATGCAAACTTTTACAGATATTCTAATTTATACTTTTAAAAAAAAATCCTTTACGGAATTAAGTGTTAAATTGGCATATTACGTTTTATTGAACAAAAATTCTGTTAAAACAATATATAAAAAACGATTTAAAAATAAGTTGATTATACATTGCATGAACGATTACAATAAATAGTAAAATAATATGAAAAGTCATAACTATCTAGAAGAAAATTAGTTTAGTTTGGCTTTGACTTATCAAATTTTTCACTATTTTGCTTCTAAACTTATTTTGTGATATGTATTTGTAAAGTGTCTAAATTATAGCTATTTTAAATCTCTTTTTACAGCTTAAATATGAATTTGTGTGGGGAATATTAAGTAACAAATGAAATTTGCATTCTAGGGGAATTAAAACCAGAGTGTGTATATGTAATTTTTTAAAACTAAGACCATATATAAAAAAAGTGTTACATTGGTTTTTTTTAACTATTACTTCCAGAAATATAAAGAAAAATGTTAAAACCCCGATACCCCTCATTTCAAAATATCAATGCAAAGTTCAAGTGCAAAAAATAGAACTAAAAAGAAGTAATTACACTAACAGCATAAATTCTAACCCCACAGCATATAAGTTACAGTCCATCAATATCGTCAAATCAAAAGACGTCACCAAACACAGTGATATACAGCCAATATTGAAGAAACAGTTTCCGCGTGAATTCGAACACAATAATTTAACTATTATAGCATTTGGCGACATTTTTCAAATTGGCGTTGTCTTTTTGTTTGGCGGAAGGGGTCGGTGGTGTAATACAAAAGTGTGAAAAAGTCTTAATTTTTAAAAATTACTATCTTTTGTATCAGTAAATTATGATCGCGAGAGGAAATGCATCAGCTTAACTTCAAACTTCCATTATCAATTAATCCAAATAATGAAATGAAAACTAATAAACGCAATAAAATTGTTGGCAGATATATATTTTTATAATTATAATATTAATTATTATAGTATTATATAGGTTAATTTTAAATTTAACTAAACAAATATAATAATGCATTAAAATAAATTATTTTATTCGCACACGATAATTTTACAGATATAATCACAACATGAATAATTTTCGAAAATCAGACGATTCTTACAAACTATCTCAAAAATCAAAATATTCATCCCGCTAAATAATGCAAAAAAAAATTTTTTAAAGACAAAAATACAGATTAGCATAGTGGAAATAATGTAAATTGTATTTTTAAGAATAGAATACTATATAATAACAGAAGAATATTATGGAAAGTAAAATATTGGTCCCCTGCAAAAATATCTCGATTATTATACGAATACTCAGGCATAAAACCACTGAAACAAGAGTCATTAAATATTTATGGCCCTGAAGTTCATCATTAAAAGTCAAAATGAATGAATGATTGCTTCACTATATATGATATCATTTGTATCTGACTTATTTTCCATATCATTGACAAAACTGATGTTCCTTTTGAAATGAACTGAAGTAATATGTTGTCTGCCAACGTGATTTGTTGTAATCATTACCTCAAGGACTTTCAAAACCCCCTGTTGAAATGAAGAAGGATATTGGTATGCATTCAGGCTTGAAATAGGAGCACTTCAGATTGAGCCATCTGATTTTTTTTCTTGAAAACTCTTTCTGAAGCAATTATTTTTTGTTACATCTGAAACACACATTTTTAATAAGGTGATCCTGTTTTCAGTTTGTGTGTTTTAATTAAAAAATTACTAGATTTAAAATTTTGAAATTATAGATATGTCTTAATATATTTCTTCAAACAATATGTAGGAAAAAATGAATTTTTCAAATTCGTGAAAGTTTTCAAATGCAAAACATTAGTTGAAATATTTAATAAGAAAAATTAAATTTCTAATGTCTGTAAAACATTTTTTTTTCAATTTTATCTATTAATTACGATATATTTATTATACATACATCACACATATCAGAAGAATATTACTTGAATAATCTTATATGATACACATTAATAATAATTTAATTTGTAACTATTTGCATAATTTAGATTTCTTACATTACATTATAGCATTTCTACAATGCATAATTTACTTGAAAACATATTTTGTTTCTTCGAAAGTAATGATGTTGAAATTATATACTACGAAGTGTCCCTAAACTACTTTTAGAAACCTTAAGAGAGGGTACAATACAAATAAGATAGTGTCTTTAAAATATCAACGTGGGGTCAGAAAAACAAACCTTTGGCGGAAAAAAGAAGCAATATGGACTTTTTAAGCCTTAAAAACTCGAATGTTTCACCACCAACATCAAAACAGATCTGGCAACGCCTAGTAAGTGTCTGATATGACATTTCGATAATGCCATGCTTCACGAATAGTTGCAGCAGTGATCTAAAATCTAGCAATGAATTGAACTTGTAGATGAGAGCCTTGAGTTGCTCCAGTAATAAAACAGCGATGCTTGTTGAGTCGGATGGTTGTGTGGCTAAGAGATTGACCCACTTCGATCAGTCCAATGAGGGCCGAATGTAGTACTGAGATCATACCATACATTAGTCATGAAATGGGCTGGAACCCCGTCATCGTGAATCTAGAAGACATTTCAAAGGGTAATTGGAACGTTATCTTATAAATGTGGTATTGACTCTCCCAGAAAGATGCAACACACCAGGCCATTGAATCAAAGTGGTTGAAAGAATAGAAAGTATGACACGATAAATAAATCATTTTCAACACCCACCTGCATATTAAATAATTGCTCTTGGGACGTCCGTGAAAGGATCAACTGTGAGTTGGAGGTAACTCAGACGCGGAAAATGTGAGAATTGAGAACTAAGGTGCACGTAGAGGAATCCTCCCCTATAAGAAGTACATGTAATGAGTAGTTCAGTGCAGTGTTAACATATTCGGAAGGGTGAGGGAAGTAGTATATTAATCGTGAGCAGACCCCTTTCCGTTCAAAAAAAAATTCTATGGAATTATTTGTGTAGTCAGTTGAGAAAAAGAAAATTTTTCATTACATTTTTTCATAGTAACTAAGAGATCGGCCACGGTAGTCAAATGTCCGTCACGAATTCGTAACCTGCATTGACGAGTCGCAGGCACGAATCCAATTGTCAATAAAGATCCACCTTATAGATGTGATGAAATTCACGTTACCTGTCAAGGCTCAAAATACTCCCGTTGTCGTGGTGTGGGAATTAACAAAGAAGAGAAATCAGCTTATATATGTGTCATCTTCTTCACTTAACCGTCATTTAAAGTTGTGAGCTCCTTCGGCGAAATTTCCCGTCTTCCTTAAGAGTACGACGAAGATATATTTGATTCTCATGCTGAAATTTACATTTAAACTTACATTTATTCTTATTGAAGATAAATTTAACTATGAATTTTAAATTTATAAAACAATTAATTCTCATTTTAATAAAACATATAGCACGCCATGCATATAAATTAAAATGCAAAAGCTACCACCGTCAGTAATCCTGGAAAATTTTTAAATAAAAAAAAATAAAACTGCATTTAGGAAATAAACAAAATTTAAAAAAAATTTAAGTAATAAAAATAAGTGCTAAAAAAAGCTTTAAGTTCTGAGTAGTTTGAATATTTGTATTATATTGAGCTATATTTTATATTGTTGTCCCTTAAAATTTTAAAGAATAAAACAAAATTATTCGGAATGAACTATAAAATTCTTCGCTAAGTCCACCGAAAAAAATTGTAATTATTCCATTGTAAACATAAAATAATTCGGGTGTTACTAAACGGCAAAATAAAATTATAAACAAAGTATCGAAACTAATTAAATTATTCATGAACTATAAATGTATTAAAATTTCTCAATTTATATGTGCATATTATAGATAGTTTTTAATATTTATTTCAGCTACAACACTATGCAGTGTATACATTTAAAATATATTCAAGAAAAAGTGAAATTTAATGTAATTCTTTCCAAATTTACATGAAATTTAAAACGAAATTAACTGAAAATAATTTTTTTGTTTTTCTTTACGATTTCAGATTATTCTAATGTATTGGATGATTCATAAAGAAATATATAGTTTCAATACATTAAAAATCAAGAACATTTTAAGACAATATATGCTATAATGTTTGAATTAATTGGGACAAGCATTTTTCTTGTCTGAGTTGGTATGTGATTATCAGTGATGTCTGGAACCCCTTCAAATCGGTTATATCTGTCTACAGGTAATGTTATTGGTCAACCTCGACTATAGTTTACACGTTTGGTTGATTTTGGTGTATCAATTGTCCAGTTGTGACCCTTTCAATGTGGCGGTTGTTGGTTATAATTCTTTCGTTCTTTTGTATCAGGTATCACTTATTACTTGTTCTGAGATGGATATTACTCTAAGAAAGCGTGCCCCTCATGAGGCTCACCTTTTCTAGGTGAATACGGGTGTCACAATCCCGAGGTGCCCTTGTGATTTTTTTCCTTTTCCCAAGGGGTTTACTGTCTTTGTTACACACGGTGCCATGACCCCGGGGTACCCTAGTGATCCTTCTCTATTTTCTCGATCCCCTTTCTTGTCATTCAATTTTCCCTTTTCTTTTCACGTCTAGACTACAGACAATTATTTTCAAGCACATATATAAATATACTAGCTGTTACCCGCCCGCTTCGCTGGGTATTTCATGATGTTTTATAAATTTTTACTGCTTATATATATGTATAAATTATTGATATCTAAGTCCTAGCATTAAGAATTCGATTGAATTGAAAAATATACTTATACCTGTAACTGTCACCTGTTGATAAAAAAAAGGGCAGAACTCATCTAATTTGTATTTTCTAAAAATCTCTAAAATTGAAGCATAGAATGATGTTTGCTCTTTCGTAACTCAAAAACCAAGTGGATTCCCGCAAAACCAATTTTCGGTGGATCTCTACTCCGTAAATTGAACATGCAAGCCAAATTTCAAGTCTAAATCTAACAGAAAAAAAACAAAAGTTTTACTATCAATATCCCCGTAATCCCGTTGAGAGCCGTTTTCCAAAATTACCGCTCTTAGCGGATTTCAATTCAACAAAAGAAAAATGCAAACCAAATTTCATTATTATAGTCCTTGTAGCTCGAAAAAAGTAATTTTTTTTGTCAATACGTCCCAGTAACCCCCTGCAACCCCCAGAACTTGATTTGCTTAAAATTTATTCTTAGTGGATCCCTATTCAACAAAAGAAACATGCTTAACAAATTTCAAGTATATGGGTCTAACAATTAAAAACAGGAATTTTTTTCTGTAACTCCTCTTGACCCCTCGCAAACATCTTTGGGGGTCAATTTTCATTTTACTCTTTGTTAGAGGAACTCCATTTCATGAAAGGAACATGCCTACCAATTTTCAAGCAGGATGATCACGTAGTTTAAAAATGGAAATATTTATCGATTACGCCTCTTAATCTCCCGAAATTAAACTTGGTATTTGATATTCGCGAAACCCATTTTTTAGCGGCTCTCTACTTTACGAAAGGAATCTGCTTATCAAATTTCAAGACTGTACGTCGAATAGTTTCAAAATGGGGATAATTGTCTATAACGACGCTTGAGCCCCCGCAACGACGCTTCTGGGTCTGTTTTCACAAAACCCATTTTGTAGAGGAATTGCACTCTATGAAAGGAATCTGCTTAGCAAAATTTGAAGACTGTGCGTCCAATTAATTAAAAATGCAAAAAAATTATCAATAACGCCCCTTGAACCCCCGCAACACCACCTAGGGGTCGATTTTCACAAAACACATTTTGCAGTGTATTTCTATCCTATGAGAGGAATCTGCTAACCAAATTTCAAGACTGTGAGTCTAATAGTTTAAAAAAAGAAATAATTATTTATATCTGCCCTTAACCCTTGGGGCTGCACTCCTTGGGGTCAATTTTCTCCAAACCCGTTTTGTAGCGGATATTTACTCCATGAAAGAAACATTCCTACCAATTTTCAAGCAGGCAGGTCAAATACTTTAAAAACGAAAATATTTATCTCTTACGCCACTTATTCCCCTGCAACGCCACTTCGAGGTCTGTTTTCACAAAACCTTCTTATAGCTGATCTCTACTCTATGAAAGAAATCTCTTTATCAAATATAAAGACTGTGCGTCTAATAGTTTAAAAATGGAAATAATTATCTATAACGCCCCTTAAGTCCCCTCAACGCCACTTGGGGGCAATTTTCACGAAACCCATTTTTAGCGTATCTCCACCCTATGAGAGGAATCTGCTTACTAAGTTTCAAGACTGTACGTCTAATAACTTAAAAATAAGAATTTATAACGCCCTTAAACCCCCGCCCCCGCAACACCCCTTGGGGGTCAATTTTCCCAAAACCCATTTTGTAGCGGATATTTACTCCAGGAAAGAAACTTACCTTTTTCAAGCAGGTAGGTGAAGTAGTTTAGAAACGGATATATTTATCTATTACGCCCCTTAATCCCCCGCAACGCCACTTAGAAGTCTGTTTTCACAAAACCCGTTTTGTAACTGATCATTATTCTACGAAAGGAATCTATTTATAAAATTTAAAGACAGTGCGTCAAATAGTTTAAAAATGGAAATAATTATCTATAACGCCCCCTAAGCCCCTACAACGCCACTTGGGGGTCGATTTTCAGCAAACTCATTTTGCAGCGGATCTCTACTCTCTGAAAGGAATCCGCTTACCCAATTTCAAGATTGTACATCAAGTAGTTTAAACATGGAAACAATTATTATTAAAGCCCTTAACGCCCCTTGCGTTTCGAATTTCGGAAAATCCTTTCTTAGCTGATGTCTACTCTATTAAAGGAACATGTCTACCAAACTTCGAGTCTGTAGGTTGAATAGTTCCAGAGATTTCGTGATTAGTCAGTCAGTCAGTCAGTCAGTGAGTCGCTTTTCTCCTTTATATATATAGATATGCTTATATTTTACATTTCATGAGTATTTTTGAGATTATTTAATATTTTAACAAACGGGGTATGGCGCAGAATAGCCAGAAGTGGCTCTAGTGCCATTAAACACCACATTCGGTCACTAAGGGTAGCGTTCTAACATAATCACTCTTAATAAACATACTTCTATGACTGTGAGAGATATAACTACGGTAGTTGGTATGCGCAACTCGAGTATTTCAAGAACATTTCAAGATTCCGGAACATCGTCTCCAAAAAGAAAAGGAAAATGTGTAGGCTCAAATGGAAAACTACTTCAAGAACTTATAAAGTTCCAATAGGAAATAGCAAAGTAAGTCCAAGAAAGATAAGCAAAGACCTTCGAAGGATGTATTCGATTATGGTGCAGAAGTGAGCCCTTAAACTATAAAGAAGTTCCCGTGACATTTTGCTAAATTCAAGAACATAAAAAGCATTTTCCCCAGCTAACACCACCATTTTGACTGACTTGTCACAGGACATGTATGCTATTGCTCATGCCTTCAAGATATAAAAACTTTTGTGTACATTTACCTTACGGATCGCTGAGAAGATACGTGTCTTTGTAGTTTTACAGCAATTGAAAAATGTATACTTCTTCATGAAGCAACTGATAATATTTTTATAGTTCTTCAATGAAATTGGAACGGATATTTTATTCCCATTCATTTCAGTTTCCACAAAATTTTAAATATTAGTTTATATTTCTTCCACGATGTCTTTTTAACTGTACAATAATTTTCCGAATTTTACATAACCCGTTCAGGACCATGATCACATAGATGTGATCACGCGTTTCTTCCTCTAGGGCCCACGGTATCATATATGTGATTCCGCTTTCCCTGCTCAGAGGCCCATGATCACTCATGTGTGATTTGAGTGTGGAACGTTTTTAAACATTTGTTCAAGGCACTAGAGGGTGGTTAAAGTCCGTTTTTTTTAATAATGTTTCACAAAACTTTGAACTTCAATATGAGCTTTCTTCTTCATGCTTTTTTAATCAGATCCAGTATATTTATGAATGTAAACAACTGCACATGTTTAACTTTTTTGAGAGAATCGGGCATTCAAAGGTTCGTGATTTATTGTGCACTGGATTTTTGCTTATATTTTGACTAAATTTTAAAAAGATGGAAAGCTTATTAGTTAATTGACATTAGACATTCATAAAGAGTATTTTTTGTTTATTAAAATGAAAACATTGTCTTTAAAATTCGCAATTGTTTATTTTTTTTAAATATAGCGAATATTTTTGTGTACTGTGTATTTAGATATTACCAATTATGTTAAATTGTAAATTTTAGCGTATTTGATTGTATTAAAGATTTCATAATAACTTTAAAGATAAATTAGGTTTAGCAGTGAAATTCGTTCGGTACCATGCGTGCGTATACTCTCGGAAAGTGATGGCCTGGGGAAACATTTTTTCTCCGATCGCCGGTCCTGAAGGGAATAAAGTGATTTTTCTGGCCTCAGTATTCGATATGAATACAGGGTCTAAATAGTAGTTGGCTTTGTCTCAGTCAAGTTGTTTGATAAACACCAGTAATATAGGGCAAAATATAATAAAAAGTACTATGACTTTTTAGAGTTAATTTTAAAGTATCCTAGTTCGAGTAAAAACATCGTTTGTAGAGGGCAATTAATGCACGTTTAATCTGAAGAATTTGAAGTTCATCATTTTGGCATGGTATGGAAGCTTGGAGTGTGAAATATCAGCACAAAGATCGTCTTCTTTACTTTCCCAAAGATCAGTGCTCAATGATACGTCGCCCACTCCCACGTGTATTGTAATGACCCTGGTAACCTACAGATGAAGGTGACGTACTCATGGATGGCGCATCATGAGTTCAAGCCTATACTGCTGTTAAATCTGCTTATTTGTATTAAATCTAATTTTTCTGGCAGCAGTAGTCGATAGGAATAATGGGTGTAGATCATAGTTGGCGTGTTTTTGTTAAGTGGTTTGCTTAACATCCACCGTATTGAGCAATAGAGGAAAGTCTAAGATAAAGATGGTTATATTACGTTTTAGAGTTAATTTCAAAGAATCCTAGAACAAGTTAAACGCTTAATGGAGAGGGTAATACACATTAAATCTGTAGAATTTGAGGTTTTTCATATTGGTGTGGTATGAAAGTCTGCAGAGTGATATATAAGTTCAAATGTGGTCTTTTTTATTACTCCAAGACTCAGTCATCATGAGTTTGTCACCCACTCTCACGTGTATCTTAGTAAGTGAGATCAAGGTCACAGATTCGTGGCTGGTGAGTCACGAATTGATGTAGAATGGGCCAAGGCACGTTAAATCTGTCGAGGTTCAAGTATCCTTTCGTTGGTGTGATGTGGAAGTTATGAGAGAGGTGTTAATTGAGGTAATGTCTACATCACTACGAGTATTCAAAATTAAGAAGTCCGTCACCATTAGTCCTCGTGCCGGCTTTGAAGACCGACGTTAATATAACTCTCTCTTTCTCTCGCATGTATCTTACAAATGCTACATTCATTAATAATCAATGAAGCAAAATTTTAAATGTAATGCTTTTTCTCCGTGCTAGAAATTTTGAATATTACTTTAAATACATGTCAGGTTTTTTTATGAATTTTTTAAAACATTTTTATATTTTTTACGTTGTGTAAGATTGAGATTATATATTGGTAACTATATTATAATACTTTTAAAAAACGTTGCGTTACAATAATTGTATAAACAGAAATAACCCCAAAATAAATTTTACAAATCTATTTTAACCCAAATTTCTGCTCTAATTTTATATATTGGAATCATGTACTGTAGTTTTTACAACTCAACTCAGCTTCACAGATTTATATGAAAATTACTGCATTACTTTCTTCGAAATAACTATCAATAAAGCACTTCCACCAGAGCAACTTGAGATATTATTAAATTCTGTTATACTGAGTTATACTGCGAAATACTGCGTCAGTTATACTGAGATAGGGAAAATGTATATGGGGGGGCTTCTCAGACAGTGTCATCTACGTATTTCGACAGGAGGGTTTCGAATGACGTTTCGGTCTTCTGGAGTTAAAGAACGTGTCTACTCTCCCGGATTCTGGAAAAGCTCTTTCGTCAAAAAGATTCAGTTTCCCAGAGGGCTTTTGGGCTCCCGTCCCTTTCTCAATCCACTGGAAAACTTTATCCTGACTTAATTAAGCCCAAAGGTGTTGTTTGCTTCTAAAAGATTTACAGAGAACCCTTTAGTTCTTCCCTCTCTTTATTGTTCGTATTTTCTTACAAGAGATGAAAAAAAATGGATTAAAAAATTCTTGAAACAAAGAAAATTATCCTTTTTTTTTATTCTTTAGGATTTTATTCGTGTAGAGACCAAAATAGTGGAATTAAGAAGCAGTTTTTTTTTTCAAAAGTTGTTTCAAAAAGAAAAAGTACATTTTTTTTAAAAAAAAGTAATTTAATTTTCTTATGCGTTTTTCTTTTATGTTTTTATCTACTGCTTGTAAATTATTTTTTTTTTCAAATTGCTTCTAGTGCAGAACATTCCACACAAAAACAATCTTAAAAACTTTTTTCAATTCCTACTATTTATTTCACTATCTCCATATATATAATTCAAATTTTCAATCGTTAGTAAAATAAACTTGTAGTGGATGACAAGTGATGTTAATACAGTTTTTTTTCAAATATTAATTCATTAATTAAATTTTTAAATGAATAATTAGTAACATAAAATAATAGTCTAACAGCAAATATAGAAATGGAAAATCGTCCGTTTTGCCCCTGTAGGGCAATAAATAGCGTGTTGGACTTTTGATCCAAAGGTCATGGTTTTCAATCCCATCTGGGATGGCCTAATTTCTGAGAATGTGATTTCTTTTATGCTATACTATTTTATTAGAACAATTAAATTTAATGAATAAAAAGTAACACACAAAAAATAGTCCAACACCACATATAGAAAGAAAAATGGAAAATAGAAAGGAAAATCACTGTCTATTTTGTCACTTAATATTAGGATTCTGTCACATGTATATAGATATTTATGCTAATTGTAAATATGTATAAAAAGTAACTGAAATAAAGTTTTTATTTGTTGACCCAAGTAAGAATTGACTTAAATTTTTTTTTAATTATTTATTTATTTATTTTTATTGATTTTTTGCTGTTATAAAATGCATCTAAAATTATCAATTTCCCTTAACTTTTCACTCATTTGATATATATAAAAATTTTCGAAGCATTCTTTTTATTATAGTATTTTTTTATATTTTAGACACTGAGTTAAGGCTAACCATTTAACCAATTTAGTAGAAAATCTTTAAAATATTGTTTTTACTCTATTTCTAAATTATATCGACTTGTTTTCAGTTGTATCATATTCACATTTAAAAGATTTCGAATTCTATGCTGATGAGAGTTTGTATAATTTATTTAAAGACAACTTTTTTAAAAACCAAAACTTTATTAATACACGAAACGTACAAATATTCGAAATCTGTTTTGCAACTCGGCATTTATCGCATGCACAATCAAATTATATCCGTTGCCAATGCTCGAAATATAATGTGCACAGAGTAAATAGGCTGTCAATAGTCCTATAATAATACTTTAGACACGCATTTTATGCATTCATATATATGGGACTTAAATATCATACGTATATCACCACACCCGCTAATACCATAAACTGAGCTGAATATGTTGGAAACTGAAATAAGTTTGATTAGGTATCTGATTGAAAAAATAAATACATTTATTGGACTTCATGTGATGATATTCTAGATAATTTATATCTCAAAGCAGAAAGTTTATCATATTCCCTTGGTAAGAGAATAAAGTTCTCTTGAGATAGAATTCTCTCTGTTTTTCTACGGATATAATCCTGTGTTTCTGTGTCATCCCTATGTATAGAATAATTGCTTACATAAGCAATATCCATGTATGTTTCGAAGAAAGATATTTTGCCTATCCTTTTAGAGAGAAATTAAATGAACTTCTACAGTCGAAATTGTTGTTTGAATTTTGTTTAAACCGAAATTCCAACCCTTGGAATAGTACGAATATTAAATATTAAATGAAACTGAGCCTGTGGCACCATCGAACGGATTCATGTGGAGATCAGAAGAAGAGGTTATAGATCATACCTCTTCATAATGCGAGCTTAGAATTCCGAATTGATTCGTATTACCATTCCTCATACTAATTATTGCTCTATCTAAACGTTGATTCAAAATGAATTTATTGATTGAGAAATTTGTCATGAATACCTTACAAAAGAATCAAACCATTTCAGGCATATGCCTCAAGGGTTTTTTTACAAACTTCTTAATGTAATTTCCTGAATTAAGAATTGGGTTTTTTGAGTAAAATTATTAAACAAAAATATGCTAAATATTGATAATTTATTTAACGCTTGAGCAAGTAAAATACTATTCTGAATTAAGTGTTCAACTGTTAAATGCAGTATTACACTGAACTTACGTGATAGGTGAGATGAGTGATAAGTGCGTAAGTCGAATCCGCGTATGTCGGGTTACGATTTGACAGATAAATTATTTTTAATTGGGTCTGGAGAAGAAAGGATATAATTTTTAGAAAACAATGTTCAATAAATATTTGATAACAAAGATATGAAATTGCAAACAGAAAATATTTTGAAGTAGAAAGTTTCATAAAATATGTCAAAGTACTCTGTGAAAGGTTTTTTAGTCCTCTCGCAAAATTACCTATCGTACCGTGCAATTTTTTTCTATCCCTTGTTTATTTGAAATATATACTCTTTTTGTTGAATCCCATATTTTCTTGAAACTTTTTTTAAAACTAAACTTATGCTTTATGTCAAATTCCCAACCGTCATTCGTTCTTATGATTCAGCTGGGTCTAAAGACTCTGCAATGTCTTGCTCTTGCTCATGCATTTCTATGAGCTCATCTATTATCAGCTCCTGATTGTGGAAATTCAGTAATTATTAAATGCCATCATACTATTCACTTCTAAATTTATTTGCCACGCAAGATCGACAACTTTTTCAATAACATTACCAATTTCCTCAATTTTACCAATATTTTTCTCAAACAATGGACAAATCGACAAGATTTGAAAACCACGTAACTCCGGGTTCAAATAATTCAGGGTAGCGTAAGTTGAGGTATTACTGTATATGAAAAGTATTTTCTAAGAAAAATGTATTATATCAATTAATATTTACTAAGTGTTAATGTAGAATTAAAAAGATGGTGTTGAGAGTTTTCAATGCGATAATAAAAACAAATTGCTGACATTTAATTATTTATACTAAAATAAAATTATTTTTGAACTATTTAGTATTTGGATTCGTAATTACAAAATACATGGAGTTTTTTTTAAGCAAACTATCAAAATAATGGAAGACTTGTTTAAAATTTTCCTCTGGTTTTCCATTAAGAAAATTTTATTTTAATATAAAAAAAGTATGAAATTGTTATTCTTTTCAGAAACAATGGGGCTTAGTTAAAAGTGAATTCCTGAGCACAGTCACCAGTTTTTCTTTTTTAAGTATAAATGTAATTCGGAAGAGAAACAAAAAAAAATGTTTAATTGTAATCAAACATCCAGAAGCTGCACAAATCTATGTCTTGAGATTAAGGAGGTTGGCAAAAAACTGTGGAATTACATGTTTTGCTAACAAGAGTATTTTTATGTAATACTGACACAACTAGAGTCCACATTTCACAGCTACCCTGTGCATGCTCATCATGAAAATGTGCGTATAGAAAATCCTTCCTGTTCTCAATTTCTTCGGAATTCCCTTGAATGGTCACATGGTTATTTCTTTTTAACTACATCTTCAGTTATAAAGAAAAATCTTTAGGGAAGTGTTTCTCAAACTTTAAAAAAAATTTCTCTCTCTGACCCTATTTTCAATCAGTTTTCATCATCCCCCTCTCCCTACAATAACACTGTATTGAATGCAATAGTAATTTACTTTGACGCTAAACTTGCCATAGAACCATTACTATAAACCACACAAATTATCAAGATAAATTTTAAATTTTGTACGTTACTTTTAAGTAAGAGATATTTTAAGAGTAATTTTAAATAAGTTATATTTTTAAGTAATAAGAAAAGTATTACGTTTCATTTCCTTTCTAATTTTTAAATTGAAGCAGATTGCAATAAAAGAGTACTGTGTATGTCAGAATGTATTTTGTTTTGCTTTCTTTCAGAAAAATAATAATTTTTTTAAATATTTTTTTATTTTTGACTTTTTGACCCTGTAGAATTATTACGCTTCCCTAGGGAGTGTGCCCTACAGTTTGAGAAACGATGCTTTAGGACATGTTGACATCTATAGAATTGTATACAAAAAACGCTTCTTTCTATAGTTTTTATTAACCTGCCAGCAGTTAGAACTTATACACTCGGATGCGAAGAAAAAAACATGCATTAAACATTAAGCTCTATTTTTCCACCGAGCAAATTGACGCCCCTTTAGCCTAAGGGGAAAATTCAAGGTCAGAGACCTTTCAACCAGCTCTCACATATTACTTTAATTTTTGCTTATATACTGCTGAAAATATTCCTAGTGATATTTCGTTGTATATGTATGGAAATATTTTCTACCAGATGATGCAGAGTTTTATTTCTCTAACTGTAAATATAAAAGGATTCAACGTATTTGAATATTTTTAATAATTACTGAAATAATTTTAAACTAAATCGTATTTTTTATGTGGATATCGCTGTTTTATCTTTGAAAAATATTTCTTTATTTTTACAAATTTAAATCTCCCCTTTAAAGAAATATATAATTTAATATTAAAGAGAAAACAAGTGCAGTAAAAATGTTGTTCTGATATTTTTTACACCAGTCTTTTCTCCCCCTTTGGATAAAAAATTGTGATGCTTTTGTTTCAAAAAAGTACATTACAAAACCCTTTTTACAAGCTTTTTTTAAATTTTATATATGCTGTATTAAAGATTCGTAAGGAAACTTACAAGAAAAACAAGTAAAATTTAGTATAATGTATTAGTACATATGTGTACAGAAAAACAAGAAAGCAGACATTTACAATGAAAAAAGACTACCATAACATAAAGCTATTTTTTAAACGAAACAACGGCATTAACATTCAAAAGTACTTAAGAGTAAAATGGAAAACGCTATTTTACATTTGAAACAAAAGACATTTATTTCGTTCTTTAAGCTTTTAAAAATGTAACACTTCACTGATTTGTTACACAAGATCAATTTTAAAACGTAAGGAGGTATTTGAATGAGAATCTTTCGAAATAAATACAATCACACAACAGTGCAAATAGTGAAAAGTGAAACAAAATTTCTGGAAATAGAGCGAAGCGTTTTCATAAATATTTTTCTGGAGTGGAAATGAAATTTTAAGTTTTTAATGGAATAATGTTTTTGATAAGAAGGAATTGAGAGAGGGAGGAAGGGTCAAAAATGGATACAAAAAGAACTAAACGAATTGCACAGTTGATGTACCAGACTCAACTATTATTTTCCGTAGTTTTCAAGAGCTTTAGTTATTCCAAAGTGATTAAAGAGATATAAAATTGAATACAACGGCGAACAAATTTTACATTTTTCGTGAGAGTAGCTTACTAATAAATTTAATACTATGTACTACCAAAAAAACCTATGGAGTCCGTTGAAATTTTGAATAAAGGGGATTCTGAGACTAAAAAAATCATAATAAAAATGTAGCATTCTTATGAACAAGTATTCAAAAAATTTGTGAATGGTGTATATATATATATATATATATATATAACATTAGCTATACAAATAATTTTTTTAGTGATTCAAAAACTATTACATGCGAGTTCCAATGCATGTGCACAAATTAAAAATTACTTTCTTTCTTTTTATAACTGAAGAAAATTACCGAAGATAAAAAAAAGAATTGGTAACTTCAACTGAATATATCTTTTTTTAACGTCAATCTAATTCTGGAAAATTTTGGATACCACCTAATTTAATCCGCATTTTCTTCGTTCCTTTCTTTTTTTTTCTGGAAAAATCCGTGTCTTTGCTCTCTCCAGAAATTCTTAATGTATCCGGTACTTCGGAGAATTAATCCGGTATTTCGCTTCCGATTAGTGGACAAAGATCAAACAAATCTAATGATATTTTACATGGATCTACAACTAATTGATGGAAAGCAAAAGATAAATTAGTCAATACACTCAAAAAGCGATGAATGAAGTTCTGAACTAACACTATAGTTGAAGAAATGTAAAAAAGAAATCATTTCTGTATGTGAACCACAGAGCAATTTCATTTGAATTTTTTGAAGTTTCTCTGCTACTTTTAAGAGAGCTATTTTCATGACATTTATCGTGAGAGGTACCTCCTGTGATTTTTGACAAAGAAAGAATACTTTCTTTACTTGACAGGAGCTTTTAAAAAACACCAGAAATGTGTGTTGTGGCAATAAATGAACGTGTCTTTTGAACAAAATTAAGTAACATACGGTGGTTAGTTTTAAAACAGTGCTTGGTAGAACTGATATTAAAATGAAAGAAATTTCATGGAGGAGGTTTGGAAGAGGTATCTTAAACCAGAATATGTATTATTACTCTTTAAATCGTAAGAAAAAAACAAGCTGGCTATTAAATAAAAACAATGTTAGAAAATTTTTTTACACCAGATGAAATATCCTTATCAAAATATTTTAAGAGTTAAAACCATTTTAATCTGTATTTTCAACTCTATATCTCAGCTATATTAAATACTTTTAACGTGATGTTTTGCTTTCAAAGGGTTCCTAATTTTATCTTAATTTGTTATTCCCCATTTCATCATT
The DNA here is from genome assembly GCA_019973975.1 of Trichonephila clavata. Lineage (NCBI taxonomy): Eukaryota > Metazoa > Arthropoda > Arachnida > Araneae > Nephilidae > Trichonephila > Trichonephila clavata. The sequence goes on along the minus strand of BMAO01031182.1, from coordinate 559,416 downwards.
TTTATATTATAATAACCCTTCAGCGATATTTTTATAAATGTCAATATATAGTTTTATTAAATATACTGTATTATATGTATTTGACAAGTTTAAGAATTAAAAATAAAAAAAAAGAATAATTAAACGTGTTAAATAAAAATCATTTAAATACGATTTTTCTGGGGAAAAAAGATATTTAACTACATTATAGATAGCTTGTGAGTATTAATTAAATATGTAATAAATAAAATAAATTAATAAAGCAATATTGTCTTTACTGAAAAATTTATAAAAAAAAATTATTATGAGTTGAAAGTATTCTAAACAAATCAAAGCTATTAATTATTTCTAAGAATCTTAGTTTTTATTTTTAAAAATCACTTTTATGGGAAATGGAAAAAAATGTTATTATTTTTTATAATGGAATCCACCGTTTTTTATTTAAAATAAATTTTTTATTACATTTTTTATTGTACACAAAGTTTTCTTGAAAGCTTATATTACTTCTTGAAATTATATATAAGGATTTTTTCGCATGCATCTTAAAAGAAATGACCCTCCTCATAATTCATTACACTATAGAATTCATAAAAAACTTTTTTATATTTATATTCACTTTTCGATAATATACGAGGGTCACTGAAATTTTTGCGATACTCCTAGGTTTTTGAAGTTATACTTACAAAATTTTAGAAGTGTTCAAAGAAGTCTCATCCAGCATCAATGCACTTTTGTAGACGAATTCTCCACATATTAAATGCATCAAACCATTTATTTCTTGGAATTGATAGAAAAAATACATTTATAGTCACATCAATCTCTTCTACTGAATGAAAACGGCGTCCACGTATGCTCATTTTAGACTAAAAAATAGCCTATAATTACACTTAGCTAGATACGGAGAATAAGGTGGATGTTCCATAATTTGTCTTTGCTTAAAAAACTCAGCTGTTACTCTGGCTGTATGGTCAGATGCATTGTCATGGTTAAGCATTAGTCTCCAAACATTAACTCCGTGGAGAATTTCTGTACGACATTTAGTTGTAGTCCGGTTTGATAGTTAGTCAAAACGACGTGCATTTCTTTTTCCATTGCTCGTTGTCTTTTTACCATTGTTGGCTTGGAATCATCTTCAAAGACACTTTGCTTTCTTGACGTTTTGGAGGGTCAAAAAACGGTATCTATATTTCATCACCTGTTATATTTTAGAAATGATTTGGATACCATCATTAGCAATTTAAAGAGTTTTGTAATGATTCTGACATGCTCCTCTTTTTGGTGCTCAGTTATATTGTGGGAGAATTAACGGACAAACTACTTTTTCATATGTAATTCTTCATGAATAATTCTGTATATGGCGCGGATCTAATGCCGAGTTCCTTCAGTATCATTTGATAGGTACAGAGAGTAACATCCATTAACATTTTTCGTATGGTAGACACATTATCCGGGATTACTGCCAACCACACACCTGCGTGTTCTTCATCCTGAAGAAAATTGTGATCACTGCAAAATTCTTTAGACCATCTGAATACAGTAACGCGACATGGAAATCTAGTACCAAATGCTAATTACAGCCCTTGAACGCAATCCTCTCGATTTAATCCATCTTTAAAATCATAGCACGATAATGCTCACGCGTCAATTCCATTTCCTCTTCTGTCTAAAATTTATTCTACGCTAAAAAACTTGAAGTAAGTCAATAAAAGTCGTCTGCTGTGTTAGAATATTTTGTTTGTTTTTTAAATTTAAACCGTTATTTTGTAACTTCTCGTCTGTGCGCATCTCCAAAATTCCAGAGTTACCCTCGTATAAATAATATGTCATAAAGATTTTTAAACGAATTTTTAATAACATGTAAAAATAAAATCTGCACATAAAATTTCATTTCTAAAATAAAAATCCAAATATGATTTTTTTAAAATAATTTGAAAATAATTTAATATTATAATGTAACTTTTTATAATGTGCTAAAATTACAATGCTTTAAAATATTGTGAATGTGTTAGAGACCTTCGTTATTGTTTTTCAAACAAAAATATAAACATCCAATATTTTGTTAAATACCAATTCCATTTTAGCAGTGTCATTTTTCTCAATGTTCTTAGGTTCTCATTTGATTTTCAACCAATAACAATTTTTCTTCAGATGCATTGCAACAATTTGGCTCTTTCAAATTTTCTTCAAATTGATAAAAAAAGGCTGTTCATTTATCTTTCTCATAGCATGTATGCCATTATTATAATATTGTTTTTCAAAGATTCCTAATTATTTTAGTACAAATAGAATATCAAGATCCTTTAAAATCTTAGAAGCTAATTAAAAAAGGAGTTAATCGTTCGATACGCGTTTTTATGCGAAAAATATGAATTACTTATTTCTTACTAATATTAAATAATGTAGAATTCCGGCATTGGGTTCGAAACAGCAGTTTTCCTTTGATACTATTTTCAAATTTATCTATCTTTTAAATTTTATATTTTTATGATTATTTTAATGATGTTTTTAATTACTCTACTTTCTTTTTTTTGAATAAAATCGTTTTCATTATTTAAGAGTAATTCAAGTTTTAACGGAACAGAATAATACCATAAAATTATGAAAAAATTGTTGCTATATGTTAATCTGAGACAAATTATTTTTTAAACAATTTTTAAATAATTTTTAAAAAAATTCTAATCTTTTTTTTTTATAAAGTCACATTTTGTGATGGATTTTAATGTTGTGTTATGTTGATAAATACAAAAAATGAACACTTGAATTTAGGAAATTTGCTTAAATTATTTCGAACAAAGTTAGCGAGAAAAAATTCATGACTTCATTGGCATTGCTACCTCTTGTGAAGTAAACAAGTTCTTATTTAGTACAAAATCCTTTCCTTGCAAAAATAAACTCTCTGGAGAACACGTCCTCTCTTGTTTAGGATTATATCTGGAGCAAATAATGTTCTTTTGCATAAGATATTCAGTTTTAAATTTAGTTTATTTTTTTTTCCAGAATCTTATGGTTTTTAGTTGTTTTTACTTCATATTTACGGTATATGTGACAAGAGAAATGATCACAGTACACAAATATTTTTAGCGCCTTATACTTGTCTAGACAGCTTTGATTTTTTGGAAAGTTTTACAAACACATCAACAGACATATAGTATATAGACAGCTTTGTTCTAAAAGAAAGACTTCAAATTTTACATTTGGATTTATTTTTTCCTTTGTTCAAATACTTTTTTACACTTAAAGAAACAGTAATATAAGATAATGTTCAAATAAAAAAAAAACTATGTTTCTGAATTTATGGAAGCTTTAAAATAGTTTCATTCGAGGAGAAAATATACCAATAAAAATCAAAAGCCAATGATATTCATTGTAAATGTTAGAGATTGTAAAAAAAATTAGAGATAACTTCAAAAATGTAAAATTCGAAATAGTAATAAAATAAAAGCTGCAACTTTTGAAAGTAAAGATGTTTATTACCAAAAGGAATAATACTATAGAACTTTTTTTTCATTTAAAACATATAAATTCAAATCATACACACATACACACAGTATCTTTTTAGACAAGATTATATATATATATAAAAACCTTATTTTCTGCTAGAGATGAGTTTTGACATCTCTCATTTACTAATTGGATATTAAAATTTTCCACCCATTTTTTTATAAATGTATATTTTAGTTTAGATTTAATCAGAAGCATATAAGTTTCGAGCGTGAAAGACCTTATATATCTTAAAGTATCTATTAAATCTAAAATAAGAAAAAATTATTGTTCTAGAAATTAATTTTAAACCCTAAACATTGGGAAAGATTTCATTTAGATATCATTTTGAAAATTGATGAAAATTCAAATAATTTAGCACTATTTGAAGATCAGAAATAACTCACCGTGGACAAAAACTATAAGAAAGGAATTTTTTTTAAAAAAAATATTATTAGGCTTTAGAAAAATAAATGTATTTTATAGTTCTTGAGGTTTAAATTGAAAAATTACTTTCCTGTAATTACACTATAACTTGACAGTTAAATAAGATGATGATAAATATTACGTACAGTTAACATTTTTTGATTAACTGCATCTTTTTATTATCGTCACACCGAAGCAACACCACTAGAATATTCATAACTGGTCAATTTTGAAGCTTGGTCAAGTGACGAGGAGGACATCTGATTTGAATTACCTGAGTTGAGGACCAATTTTTCACACCCCTCGAATGTGAGCTCTGTGCACCTAGAAAGATTTAACGCACATTAGGTCCTCTAAACGGCTAGTCTTTAGCACGGCAGGACTCTAACTCATTACCCCACCAAAACCAGCCAAGTGTTCACGACCTTGGCCACTTGGCTTTAGCTGCCTCAAAACTGTATTTGAATAAGAGTTTTAACATAAATACGACACAATACAGAACCAATACAAAAAAAAAACACATTGATACGTAATCATTTCCTATATCTATTGCATAAAGACATGTATAACTATTAATAAGTTTACGTCATTTTTATTGGTGAAATTAACTGTATATAATTTCGTAAAAAAATTCACTGCATCAAAATTTAAAAAAAATAATTTTAGCTCATCTATAAGTTTTATTTTTAACTGTTATAAGCAGGGCACAGTAAATTTACTTTGTATTTGTTTTGAATCTATTTAAATTCTAGCGAATTATTTCAATCGACTACAATATTTGGGGAAAATGTATTTATTCACCAAATATATTTGTTAATTCGCGGTTTGTATTTCTAAGGGTTTGCGTTAAATTTATCATATATTTGAATTTCAGATTGTATTAGTAGTAAAAATAACACCTTTTGTAAATGAATATTATGCTTTAAGCTATTTGATCAAACTTTATTTTCATCTTTCTCTCTCTCTCTCAATGTATATTTATAATTACTTTATTAATTCCATTTTTGATTTATTCGGGATTTATATTAGAATCTTATCTTCAATAATAATGTATTTGATACATAAAAACTAGAAATAGCTATTTAAGAATGAGAAAAAATCCCGCCAAAATCCAATTCCTTCGAAAATGTTTGTTTTAAGCAAAGTGATACGTAGGTTCGATAACAAGCAAGTAAAAAAGAATAAAAAAAACGGAATTTCCTGCTGTCGGAAGAAAAGGAAGTTGGCCCTTCTTTTTTTCCTTCGAAATCTTCTATTTTTTATTCTTTCAATCGCGTTTTTTCTTTCTTCTTTATTTATTTTACACTTTTCTCATCTACGAACGACTTCGGTACTTATCGTTTTCTCTCTCCTCAATGCCTCTGTTATTTTCTTCTTTGATTAGTATAGCGAAGTATTAACTCTTTATTATAAACCCCTTTTTTTCGCCATTTTATCCTTCGGTCTTCGAGCTAAAGTAATTGCTTCTGACAAGGTCGATATGCACTTTAAAAGTTACTTGCTTAGTTGCTATGACGACCACTGCCTGAGAAAACTTTAAAGAACAGCTGCTAGACACATATAAACAGTTCGAATAAAAAAATATCGAACTATCGAGTTCTACTTTAAAGTATCTTCGCTTGAGATGGACCCATTAATATTCTATTAAGGCACCAATTGATATGACGGTGTTTAATGATCCTGTTTTTGTTCTAGAATTCTATTCTAAGGGATTGAAGAATATGGATATTACTTGCATATATACGTTATTTCTTTGGATACTATGCATTTTTTAAAGCAATATAGAATTATGGCATTCTAATTTTTAGTTCGGAAAAAATAATTTTTTGTATAGTTGTATATAAAAGTTTTGCTGTTTCGTGGTGACATTCTTAAAAACTTTTATTTTCTGAAGACCTTGTTAACCGAGTAAAAATCATTGCTATTTTTGTAGATGGAGTAAAAAAAATATATGGGAAGGGTAAATTGTGAATAATTCGATGAAAATACTTGAAACCTTATATTCGCTAAGTCAGAGGAGAAATCCTATCATAATTTGTCTTCTTCATTGCTAAAAGTTTTCGCGGTGAAAAAGCACAGCCGACGAATCCAATTATTTGAATAACATATTTATTAATAGAAAAGAACAAACCATTGTCTAAACGAAGACAAATCAACGTATATTCGCAAAGAAGTATTATAAAAGGTTATTTATATAATAGTGAAAAACGTACTCGCGTTGAAAACGAAATTTACAACGTTCCAGAAACCGCTCTGTAAACAGTTTCACTAGAAGAAACGCAAACAGGCTCTTATCGTAGTGAGCGTATACGGTTGAATTCTCTTCTGAACTAAACTAACCCTTGTTTAAAAGGTCCTTTTTGCAACCTCTTGAAAATTTCTTGAAAGGTCGGTCCTAGAGCCTTCTTGGTGGTTCCTTTGTAGTATCGTATTTTTCTTCGAATTTGTCCTGAACAGTGGAAAAGTTTCCTATACACTAACCTAGTCACATCTTCTATGGTTGCCATAATCTTAACTTTCAAGTTCATGCTGAAACGTGATTTTTGCTTGCAAAACTCAACTTTTTTCTCAAGGAGAGTGTGACTTCAGAGAATATAACATACGTGATGTGTTTCATTATTATAACATAAAATGATGCACAGAATCAATAATTAACAAAATTATTGTTTTTCATTTATTTGCTACAGTAACTTAAAGGAAAATACAGGTAACGAATTTTATAGCTTTCTAAACTCCAACTAAAAGTACATGTTTTAAAAATGCGTGGGTTATATTGCTGCATAGCAAAATATCCTTGTACCTCAAGAGTATGTTTTAGACAATTATTTTATCTCTATATTTATGGCTGAGAATATATGAGATACAGGAAATTACAAATTATATCTTTTTACTTATATTACAATTTTATTTATAAAATTACTTATAAATTTATAAATAAGAATAACGTATATAAAATATTCAAATTCCTATTTTCGAGGTTTTTCTTTGAATGTAGTATTTTGTAGTCAATGTAGTCTCTTTTATATGTAGTATTTTCTACATAAAATGCATACATGATCTAAAGGAAGTATTTAAAAGAAAAAAATATGTCTAATTAACCTTACTTCTTAACTGCGTGGACTATATTTTTTTCCTTTCGTTTACATGTTTGAATGTTTTATATTGATATTTTTAAGGTAATTATCGGATTCATTTCTTAAAGTACTGGTAAATGTAAAAGTGGATTTCAGAAATCATGTGCTACTGAAGGCATGCTTGAAAGCTTCTTTAAATAGTAGTATGTTTATCTTAATATGCCATAAAAGCTTATTTGACTATTTCTGCTTGTCTTTCCCGTAAAATCATTTTGTTTAAAAAAGCAAGAGAATGTTTAAAAATATCTTCCGAGGAATTCTTAACTTTGTAATATTTTTTGTCGTGTAAGAGGAACTTGTTTACAGTGACTCCAATATACTGAGTTACTGATTTTAGTTGCTGAAATTCCAGGCGCTGTAAATGGCAGTGATCAATCTCAAGCTTTTTTCTCTAAAAAAACAGAGTTGTACAGAATAAGAAGTGGTCTTTACCTTTCATTCATATTAGACCTTATAGCTTTTTCATACTATAAAATAAATATTACAAGATCATTGTACATTGTGGAAGTTAGAAAATTGAGATAACATCTCAATTGCTACTCTTTTCACTTGATCATGCCCAAAATGTGAGATTCGTAGTCAATAAACTTCATGTAGCCTTAACAGTTCATTCTATGATGATCGTATATACACTGAATTTAGAGTTATTTGAACCATGATAGAGCAACATCAGCTGATAATTATATAAATATTTATAAGACAGAGAGTTGATATTCCAAACGAAAGGAATAGTGTCTTGAGGAGCAGCCTTTGTTCAAAAATCAACCAAGATGTTCCTTTACCTCTTAACTGAAATGTGCTGTGTCAAAACCTACAATTATCAATCGCTTGGCTTATATACGCAAACGTTAAGACGACTGAAAAAGGGTGAAATCCAAATTTCTGATATACTTCATCATTAATCATGACCCCTTCTCAGAATATCTACGAGGGCAATTCGAAAACAAACTTCCGTTTGGGCGTGACGCTGGAAGTATGGTTCGGAGCACCCTGAATTGAATGCACGAACAATCTCTGATTCAGTACGCTTCCAGTCGGCGAATAAGAGAGTCGTAGGGCCAAGAGTTTGCTAGTGATAACGTGGCAAAATGTGTGCGGCTATAGAAATTCCCGCAAAATGTGAAATGCAAGGAGTGATAGCTTCTTCTGGCCAAAAAAAAAAAAAAAAACGGTCAGCAACGGATTTCATCGTGAATTGTGTGCCATATACGGTTCAAACATTATTAATGAAGGTGTAGTGCGTCAATGGATACGCTTTTTCAAGGTGGAATGAACAAATATCCCTAAGGAATCACGAAGTGGAACGCTGTCTGTAGTGGTGCTGATATCCGATTACAATTTGATCAATGCAATGAACAAGTGGCTTGGGGAACAACATTTCACTGACGAAGAGGAACTTAAAAACGCTGTGTCACGTTGGTTTAAATCATAGGTGGCTGCTTTTTATACAAAAGAAATTGCTAAATTGGTTAAACGGTACGAAAAGTGCTTGAATAATGGAAGAGACTATGCTGTAAAATAAAGGAGAGTTTTACCTTTGATAGGTAAATAAATTTTTCCCCTCTGTCCTAGTTTGTTTTTTACAGTGATTCGGAGGTTACTTTCCGAACTGCTCTCGTATTTCGTTAAAATTACAGTATCGCCTCCTCAAGATATACAGATTTATTGAAAACGCGAACCAATATGTGTTCCACAGCTTCCATTCTAAATATTTTCCATTAACTTCTTATAATTCAAACGCTATATTGATGTTTAGATTGACTATTATCAAGAACCATGTTTCCTTGAATAAAATTACAAGATGTTTTAAAGTAGCTCATGCAAATTTTTGTGGGTTCAAGAGTATTCATGAAATATGTATTTTATTATTTTTTTTATATTTTGGGGATTCCTGTACTTTTTTTTTATTTCCTTGATGAATGTTGGCCTCTCCTCTCTCGCAATAAAATTGTGGTTATTTCTGAGGAACTGTCTGCAGCTTTAAATATCTTTGGTAAGTTAATTCTCTGTGGAGGAGAAATAATCACTTGACCAAATCTACTTATTTTCAAACAGTGATAATAAAATTTTATTTCTTCTCTGCTTTCTTAACTTCAAATATTTAGAACTAAGTATTTCCTAAAGATTAATCACGTCTTTAAACATACTCATGTAACCACATTTTTGCATTATGCAAATTTAAAATAACGAAAAACAGAATACATCCTTTAAACAGCAAAAAAGTTCTGTTTTCAGTATGCATATTTTAAAGTTAATACTACAGCAATCCAATTGGATTCATTCCAAAATCAGATAAAAGGAAAACGTTTTGAATAATTAGAGAAATGGAAAGAGAAGAAAAAGGTTTTGGGGGAATTAAAATCAGAAATAGGGTTAGTACGAAAGCAATAATTCTTCGCAAAAATATTTTGCAATCTTTATAAAGAAAGATATATTTTCTTTGGGTATTAACTTCTAGGGGAGAATCCTGGTAATCTTCTAAAGTTTTGGACAAGGAGAATTTGGAGAGCTTATTATTGACTGGTGTTTATGAATTAAAAGGTAGTAACTAAAAAATTCTAACATTTAAAAAGAAATTTTGTTGTCTTTTCTAAAACTTGTGTGAGTTTAAACCTTACTAATTACATAGATAGATGAAAGTTGAATATTTTAACTAGGTTAAGCCATTTTATGTTTTATTATTTACTTTGGCTAAATCAAAATATAATCAATTATTGTGTTGGCTTATAACTGGAATAGATTTGAAATATATTATGAATAATATCCTAATATTTTTATAAAACTGGTACTTACACATTGGAATGAAGATGATATTAGAACCCAGAAATTTATTTATATGGTCATGTTTTAATTTTTTTCCCCTCATTTATTATAAATTTGAGTTCTAATTTTTTTTAATCTTCATTTTTTTCAAAGAAATTATTCTCCACTCATTTTATTTTGTACTTAGTTGATGATTTATGATTTATTCATCCCAGTCTTTTAATAACTAGTTAAACAAATAGTCAAACTGTTATATTATTTCATTTTGTGTACAAGGCTATTTTTCAAGACTATTGACACTTTAATAAAAAAAAACTAACTATTTGTACCCCCCCCTTATGAATTGATTTCCTATTGTCTTGTTCGGATTTAAGATAGGGAAGGCATAGAAGTTTGTGAAGTAATGCCTTGGGAGCTCTCCGCAAATTTAAATTCTGTAGTGGGGAGTGAAATTTCTTGTTTCGGGCAATTTGAACCAAAAAAGCTCACAACAAGCAAACATTGTAACGGTTTTGAATGTTTTGTTTGGATTCTGAAGATCCTATTCTCAAAACACACTAGGGATTGACTCTATTAGAAGTCGGTCGGAAAATGGGAATAGTTTGTTTTTAAAGGGATACATTTAACACTTTAGATGTTTAAAATTAGAAATATAGTAAGTATTAAATTAATATCATTTTGTAAAATAATTGAAGATCATATAAATTAAGATAATATTTTTTGCTAAGACTAAAAATTCCCTTTCTTTGATGAGATAAGTAAAACACAGATTCTCCATTTACTTGTGTTTTGTACATATTGATTCAATTCAAAGATCAAGGTAACTAATGTAACTTTTTAATGAGTGTCTTACCAGGTGCAAAACATAGTATACAAGAATTAAGAATTTTTAATTGAAAAAAGAATAATAATAATCACACCGCTTTTAAATAATCTGACCCAAAATCAGAATATAATCTTGGCTGCAAAGCTGTTACTTATTTAGCACCACCAAAGGAGTACGTGGAACTCAGGGAGGCTTAGCCTTTCTGATTAAAGAAAGATGTACCAAAAATATGTTTTAATTGCAATTATTTGCATTTCTTTGCATTCATTCGTTTTCCCTTCAACGATTTCGCACTGAATTTGTGACGAAAGGATTAAGAAACATATAATGGGATAAAAAGTTATAAACTTATAGACATATTAATAACAATATATTAAGTTAATATTTAATCTAAGAACTCGGCCCGTGGTCATAATCCACAATTCATTTGCCGGTTTTGCTTAAAATTGATGGATGAGTATACAGTAATAGTAAAACTTTCGTACTCAATCTGTTATCATAAAATAATATACTTTCATATTGATATCTTATTTTTAAAAAAATATGCTCAAACACACAACTTAAGGAAAATTCCTTTTAGTGAAAACTAGTACATATTCCACTTCTTTCACTAACTTCCACATGTTGTGTTATTTTCTTCATTCTTTCTGAAATACTACATTCATCCATTTCCTGCATTCCTGAATATGAATAAGTCGAGTTTGAACAAACCAGAGATCCGCCACATAAATTTTTGATTAAGTTTTTGTATTTTACGGAAGTTTTTGATATTTATATTGTGTTATTGATATAAATATCAAAAATATCAAAGCGTATAGTTTGATATTTGGTGCAGTAACTTCACAAGTCATAAACAACAAATAACATGAATAAAAGCTCTTCACCGTATGCATGAATAGTGAATCCTTCTCTACCCAGTCATCTCACGCGTGTTCTTTAAACCCGTTGGAGGCTAGTTCAAACCACCTTGTTCTTAAACAACTGATGCCTCAGTTATAACCCACGTATTGAGCACTAGATGGCTGTACAACCAAAGAGCTTCTAGTTGATTATGCATTTATTTTAGGGAAAGCCTAAGACTCATTTTCAATAAATCAGGACTAGTGATTGAAACCGTGTCAACCTGACTCGCCATTTCAACAAAAAGAAGACCATAATGTCAATGGGAAAGCGTTACATCATGACACACAAAATTTTATTAAAATATATATCAGTTAATGCAATCGATGAAACGCCAGGTTCCCTCAGTATCGCATGGACAAGTTCTACCGTAAAGCTTACTTTGGGGCCGCTACAGTCATTAGTACCCTTTTCTTCTTCCGGTTAATGCAAAATCTCCATTGTTTTGAGCTAAAAAAAAAAAAAATTAACAAGGTATATTTTAGAAAAGATACTGAAATAAATACTATAAAATCCTGAATCTGATATCTACAGATCATCTTCTATCTATATAGTGCAAAAAAAGTTTCAAAAACTTGCATTAAAAGTTTGAAAAACTCGGTTGAATTTCGATGTTTTCCACAAAGATTAACATTACACCAGAAGTAAGTGAGGGTTCCACTCAATGTTGTTGTTTACAAAGTAGAACTTGTCCACAGGAAGTCCGTCAACCGCAAAAACAACTTTTTTATTTAGGAATAGGAATTAGGTATGCAGTGGCCCTTACTTTCATATACTTTCATAAGTGATATACTTTCATAAGTGACAAACAACAAAAATGATAATAATAAAAGTGCTTAACGATTGTTCTGAATAGGAATTCTTTTCTTCCCAGGTAATCTAACGCATGCACGGCTTAGTTGTGAACCAGTTGATTGATGATTCAAATAAAGTTCTTTATAGACACTGGTCGAGGTCAACATCTTTCGGCCAAAATGGCATTGTAATAATAAAAATTAGACTGATTTGAAAGTTTAATATACTTGAAGCAAGCGCATATGAAAACAATTTTTTGCTGAATTGTTTCTTCTCATACATTGAACCTTATTTAAATAGAAATCTGGTGAATTATTTCAAAGGGTAACAATTAAAATTTTCTGATGAACAATTAAACTTCTGTAGCAAACTTATTTAAAAGAAAACTTTTTTTAAAAAATCAAAAATATTTAAAAGACATTGATTTTAAATTAATTGGGTTAACGATGAAAGAAATATTTCTTTTAATTAAACTTGATCGCTATTTTTCAATATTTAATTATCTGTTAAACTTTCGTGAATGGTTTTGATGACTTAATTTTCCGAGTGACCGTGCAAACTGTACAAAAGAGATCAGAAATAGATATCGATTAAACATTAGGAAGAAGTTGTATTTTTCTTTTTTTACTAATCGAATGTTAATCTTTCCTTCCTTTCAGTCGGAGACGTTAACTAATCTTTAAAGACTTTTAAAAAAGTAGAAAAAAAAACATCGAAATAGAATTAAATGTGAGTTGAAATATGCTGATAATGTGTGTATTTTGTTTCTAATAAAAACATTTATTTACTAAATGTTTCATTGACATCACTGAGACGTTTGTACGAAGACGAAAAAAAAAATATTTTTTAAAAACTCATATTCAATATTTTTGAAGAAGCAGAAATTTCCATGGTATAACTCTTAGGAAAAATTAATTTTGGTGGTTTAAAAATAATAAAGAGCTTATTTGTAAATATATAAAACTACATTATATAAACAAATCCTATTGATTTTTTAAGGTGCTGAAACTCTTGTGGAAAAAAAATTTATTTTCATCAAAAATAATAGATTTATATTTACCTATATAACAACATTTAATAATTGTATGTATTTAATTATTTGATATTTATAAATAATAATTCAAAATATTTATCAAGAGTTTACTAAGCAATCTTGGTAATGATTCAAGCAAAATATGATTCATCATTTTTAAGATTTACATGAAACGTCCTTAATATGAATTGCATGATACATCATTATTTAGAATTGCATGATACATCATTCAAAAAACTGCATGATGCATCATTAAAACAATAGCATGATACATTATTAAAAACTCATCATACATCATTTTTATTATAATACATCATTATCAAGTTCTTACTAGGATATCAGTAATTACAAAGATTGACTGTATTTTAAAAACTCTCGCTTATTTCAAGAAACATTTGCTCCGAATAAACCGCACATAAAAGGCATAACATCTGATATATTAATGCTGAACTCTTCATCTCATGTGCCATTGACTGAAAAAGAGTTAGTTTCAAAAATGAATCCTGTTTTGAGTCGAGCGTTTGTGACCAGAGAAGATTTGTTCGGATACATCCAGGCCAAGACAACGTTGAGATATTAACTTGTCACTCGTTACTTCGACAGCCGGAAGTTATAAGTGTGAACAATTTGCCTTAGGCTCTCTATAGAGTAATTTTGTTACTCACCATGCTATCCTTTTTAAAATGGCTGTACTTTGGTAACATTTTCATTCCGCCATTTCGCCCTTTTTGAAGGTACACTCATGTCCATAAATTAAGATTAATTCAGAATCACACAGAAATTGAACTCTAAAATAATAATTTCACCTGTAGAATTATCACACACATCTTGAAGAAGAATATGCAAATTACAGGAAACCACCAGATACCGCGGATAGTACGTCACAATGACGAGAGGATAAGAGAGGGGTATATAAGGAATGGTGGCAAAGAAGTAAAATTGTTCACAAGCGCTTTAAAAGCCTTTCAGTGCAATAACCGCATAGTTATGGCACAAAGGAAGCATTTGGATGATTTTTTACGTGGTAGAATTATCGGACGACTGGAATGTAGACGTACCCAGCTGAAACTATCCGAGGAACTTGGAATCACCCAGAGTGTCATCTCCAGGCTTTGACAACGATTCCAAGATGATGGTAATGTGAGTAGATGTTACAGCACAGGTCGCCCCCGAGTTACAACGCCGAATGAGGACCGGTATTTGGTAGTTACTGCCAAAAGAAACAGACGGAGTACAGCATCAGACCTATCTCGCCAGCTACCGGTACGACAGTTTAAAGGCAGACCGTGTACAGGCGGTTAGGACACATTGGTCTATATGCTCGTAGGCCTGTCAGATGTGTTCCCCTTACCGCAACTCACTGTCGCCTGCGATTAACCTGAAGTAGAGAGCATGCATTGTGGACAGCACAACAGTGGTCTTGTGTGATGTTTTCCGACGAGTCCAGGTTTAGTTTGCAGTCTTATTCTCGCCGGACTTTCATATGGAGAGCGCCAGGTACCATTTACCACCAAGAGAACACCATTGAACGACACCGTTTCGGTAGAGCAGGATGGCTCGTTTGGGGAGGAATTATTCTTGGTTCCAGAACTGACCTGCATGTTCAGAGCGTAATGATGACAGGCCACATCTATCGGGATGTCATTCTGGAGCAACATGTACGTTTGTTTCGGGGCGCCATGGGTGTTGAATTTCTTTTTATGGATGGCAACGCCCGTCCTCACCGTGCAAACATTGTAGACGAATGCCTTCAATCGGAGGATATCACCCGTATAGATTGGCCAGCATACTCACCGAACTTGAATCCAAAGAGCATGTGTGGGATATGCTTGGCTGATCAATTGCAGCCCGTCAACCCCCTCCCACCTGTCTACCGGAACTTGGGACGGCATTGCTTGATGAGTTGTGTAATATTCCTCAAGATCAGATTGATAATTTGATACTCAGTATGCGTAGGCGTTGTAAGGCCTGTATTGCATCGTCCGGGAGACATACTCCGTATTAACTATCATACTAACCATGTTATGCTGTTTTTTGTAAATAGGTTCTTTTTTAAAATTTGCTCCAGGGAGTAAAAATCGCAATTTTTATTAATTATGTCAAACATATAGCATCTTTTTTGCTCTTTACCTTTTGTTTAATAAATAGACTTTACAAGCAAGTCATATTTGTTTTGCTTCTATCTCTTTCTTTGCCTGAACCACATTATCCTTAATTTATGGACATGAGTGTACATGAACGTCCTGGCTATGCATGGAATCATATCGACACACTGTCATCGTGCTTTTAAAGCGCTCTCCTTGCTCAATAGACTGTCATATCCCTACCGGAAAGAATATTATTTCAGCTGAATGAGCATAGCTCAATATTTTAAATAGGCTTAACATCAATACCGATTCTAACTATATAAAAAGTGAAGCAGAATTATATTTTGTATAAGAGTAAGAGTAGGTCAATTTATCATTGATTGGCTCGCTACATGCTGTTATTTATGCTGAATGATTTCTTTTACAATATATTGGTTTTTACTATACATCTAAATTTCGTCACTTGATTTACGGGCAAAGTTTCGCTGGAGTTCTTCCTTATGTTGCTAGGTATCAAGATCTCGTTCATTGTTTTAATTCCCGCTGGGATTCTAATACAGCATGGGTAGATAAGCTATCTAACTAATTACAATTATAAATGATGAGAACTTACTTTATTAATAAAAGACTTGATATGACTGCGTGATGTGTAGACAAGAAAAGTTAAAGGGAATAAGAAAACCCTTCTTCTTAACTGAGCGACATGCATTCCCAAACCTTACAATGAGTCAAAAATTGTCGGAACCCTGAATTCCAGTTTTTTATATGACGATAGATATACACATGATGCACTCACAAGAATCAATATGAGGCAATATCGCCCAAATCCTTACCTCGTTGCCTGTAATCAAAATTATTTATAAATTATTCGACAGTGATTTTCGCTTATATTGAGTTGTTGTCTTAGCTAAAAGTGCCAATTTAGTGGGCGGGGAAAAGCCTGAGTTAGAGAGGATACACAAATTCGGGTAGCTCATAGTTACAAGGGGTGACATTTTTCGGTTTTGTTTTATTATTTGTTTATGGCGTATTTAGAAATCAGTCTGAAACACTCAACATACTTCAGATAGTATATTTATTTATATAAGTGCCAGGTATTTGGCCACTAAGCCATTAGTCTCGATCTAAATTTCCAATACTTAATAGCAATAGTACTAAAAGATAATAGTGCAGCGCATTCGTTAATATGGTCCGTATCTATGGACTGTCCAGAGTTACAATGAGTACAGGCTGAAGTGTGTTTTAGTCGAATTTTAAGAAAATGAGCATTCAAGCAATCGTGTCCAGTCAAGAAACGAAATAAGTTCAAGGCTACAGGACAATGAAAATCTAGAATAACTGGTTTTGAAGTAATGAGACACTTCCAGAGTCTAGTACAAATGCTCAAAATTACAAGGAAGCGAAGCAACGTTGAGACAGATTTAGATTTATCCAGAGTGCTTCAAGAGGAGGCCTGACACGTTGCAGCCTCCTTCAGACAATAGGTAATTTCCAAAAACAAATAATTGTCTATTTAATGATTTCAAAATCAACATTATCATCATTCTTGACAGCCCTCCTACGACCCTTTTCCTATTAAATTCCATTTAGAGCTGTACCGTGTGTGAGTATAATGTATAGACCATTCGAATGAACTAAAATGTATAGAAATGCAAATTTGAAACTGCAAGACACTGTGTTGTCCTTAATTTTTTTAACCAAATTTGATAACAATGGACGAACAACGTACTTTTCTTCAAAAAGAATTTACATTCGCTGTAATTTTAAAAATAATGCTGAAATAAGTTAAGAAAAAGATTAGTGTGTTTCATTTTTACGTATTCTGTAGACACTTTTATTATCTAATTTATCGGATTTTTCATTCTGAGCTTCTAACGTTGAATATTCTTCGTGTAATAACATAAGCTTATGTTTTTCCTTGCCCCCAAAACGGATTATCTTCTTTAAAAGAGGCCCGGCTTTGATGATCCTATGTTTTATAAGCACTTTAGTAAAGATGAGAGATAAATTCAAGTTATTTGATCCACGTTTTATTCAGCATATCCCTTTGAAAGAGATTGGATCAAAGAAAACATTTATCTCAGTTACTTTTAGCTTTACTCGGATAGCTTGAGACAAAGGTTTGAATACAAATATCTTTAGCTGATAATAAAAATAATGAAACATTCGATTTTTAATATATTTTCTCATAAGAAATTTTTTTAAAAAGTAGTTTTGGATGAAAGTACTATAAGCGTTTGAATAAATGACCTAATAAAATTGCTTAGTAAAAATTAAGCTTTGAACTTACGTTTTCAATATTATACAATGTGAAAAACGATGAAACCAAAATCTTTTTTTTAACGAAAACGAAAATGTGTGTGAATGTAAATACTGTATTTGTATTAAATTTAAATACATGAAAATAAGGGGAATCATAAAAAAGTCTGCAGTTTCAATGCACTTTAAATCAAAAACAATTTAAAATATGATATGTTACTTGTAACAAAATTGTATGCGTCTGGGTTTGATGCTCGATGCCACCAAATACCCAATGAGTACACACGGTGTACGTGTTCGTTAAATAAGTGGGTCCGAAAGTCTTGTGGGTGGTCGCAGTAGAAATCATGGGTGCAAGGGGCTGGAGAATATTTCCATCCCCTCCAGTTCCATGCCATTCTGGAGGTGGTGATAGGTGGTGTCATTAACTATCGTGTAGAAGTCCAACCTATCTCAGACTCTGGAAGTTTTCACTCCTTCCTTTTGGGAAGAACACGACAACAACAAAACAATATTTACAAATTTGTTAGTGACAGTCACAAATATTCTATGCATGAATCTTTAGTTGCACGATGCACATTGAGACGGTAATCGATTTTTTTCCCAAACGCGTGTTCAAATATCTGTATCAAGTTCATCGAAAGCGGTTGTGGTACGCTGTTTCAGCTCTGCTAGATGGACAGGAAGGGGAGTGATAAATACCTTGAGAATGACGTACCCTCTTGGGAAGAAACCACAAATCTTTAAATCAGGAACAGGGATCGGCAGACTTTCCAGGGTACGGGCTACTTCTAATTTTTTCAAGGTGTTGCAGTCCACCAGTGTCGTAAGTGTAGTGAACTAAAAGAAAGTATGCAATACAGTCGAGCCTCCCTTTTACGAATTTCTCTATTTCTCCTGAAACCAAGAACATTTTACGATTTTCTTCGTAAAATAGCCTCCAAATAGCGAAGTACATTTTCTATTCAACGGAATTTAGTCTTATCATTCGATTTTTTTCACTCCGTATTTTTTAAAATTACGTATTTACTCGAATCTAAGCCGCAATTTTTACCCGAGGTTAATGCTACTAAAAATTGGGCGTGGCTTAGAATCGAAGGGAAATAAATGAGCTGAATGGGGTATTTTGTTCAATTAAATCTTCATAAATATATTTAAAAGTTTTAATACTGATAAAAAAACTATCTTAAAATCCCGCGCATAATGCGCAAATATATTTCCAAGCTTCAATTTTTTTTAGGTATATTCGCAGTGTAATAGGCACCTCATTTTTACGAAGAAACTAGAAATATGCGTATGCAATCCTCTTATGTTTTGAAATTGTTTATTCGAGTTATTATTCCAAGTTGTAGAAAAAAATAGAACACTCTCTTCAAGAGCTACAACCATATACTTTCATAACGAATGTCATTTCTCTAAAATAAACAGTATTTTGATATATGTAGAAGCCTTATTTTCTTTTCTGCTTATGTTTTTTTTCTTTTGAAGCTGTCATTTTTATACCCGGCGTATAACAAGAAAACCTGTAAATTTCGATCGAATTTTTTGTGTTCAAAGTGCAACTTATACGCCCAATTTTACGGTAGTTATTCGCTTCTTTAGTTTTCCTTTTAAATTTGTTTTAATTTCGTAAAATTGTATATCGATAAACCACATTTTAGACGATTTTCAATTTTCACAAAATCTTGTCGAGAATTTGGGACGGGGCTTAGATTCGAATAAGTACGGTATTTTCTAGACCTTCTTATTAATGGAATGATTATTACGTCTTAGTGAAGGCGGTCACCATAAAATGTATTGGTGGTCCACCGGTCGATCGCGATTGACTTAATGCCTACCTCAATTCTAGGTAATCTAGCTCATTGGCAGACCAATGTGGTGGTGTATCATCCAATTGGGAGAATTAAGTTGTCAATGTCGTCCTGCAGCTGTAACATCAACCAAGGAGAGTTAACATGTCCAAAATAGTGACTCCAATGAAATTTTGATAAATTTAAGAACACAAAAGTCTTTTCCTCTGCAAACTTAGTCATTTTGACTGGCTAGTCACATGATACGCATGCTATTGCCTACATCACTTCTGTCAGGGGCAAGAAACAAACTTAAACATTGCATCTATCTAATTTTTTTTTTCAGATTCATTTAAAAGAAGAATTCAGTTATCTAGTTCATTAGTAATTTTTCTCTGTCCCTAACTGGTGTACTTTCCAAAAGATCAATTTTAAATAAGTAGTTATTTTAAATTACCCTCAAAAATATTATTTTTTAGAAAATTATATTTTTTGCAACTGATACTTTTTATTTTTATTCTGATAAAGCAAATAGTTTTTTTTTTACGTTTCAATTTACTTAAAATGTAAAGCTTCATTTTTGATGTCCAAAAAAATTTGAAAGTATTCCTTGTCACAAGTATTCCAAGAAATCTGCGTCGAAGGTTTCTTAAAATTTCAATGTTTACAATAATATTCTTTAAAAATATTTGAAAAGTGGGTTTGAATTTTCCTAAGAATTTTTCAATCTTATTTCTCTTCAAGTTTTTTTTTTCAACATCTATTTTTTTAGAAAAAAAATTACCTTTATTTTTTTGTGCATGATGTTTTATGAAAAGAGTTTCAAAATATTTTCCAAGCATTTGTACAAGATCTTCTTTGGATCTTTTCTTAGTTTTTTCGCCAGCTTTCCTTTAAAATGTTTTTCTTTGTGTGATATTTTATGAAAAATTTTGTGATCCTACAAAATACTTTCCATAAATACAATTAAGCAACACATACTGTAATATTGTTTCAGAAAACATAATTATAAACACTGAAATCTTTCCCAAATTCGAACGAAGAATTAATAATTTTAATGAATTTTTAATGTAAATCCAAAGCCGAAAAGAAATCTCTTCTGGTTTTTGTGAAACAATTAAGTTGAGTATCCTATTATGAATGTGAAATGTCCTTTTAAAAAGCTCTGCGCGTGTTTTTTTTTTTGAAAAATTGTGCGCAATAATTTATAATTTCAGTTCATGACAGGACGGCTGGGTTGGTTTGGGGACTAATTTTTTACGTCAAGTTCACGGGCTCGGCACAGCCTAGTCAGTAGAATTTCTTGACACAAAAAGTCGACAGAAACCATCTCGTATCATTAAGCGTCATGTAAAAGATCACTTGAGTGCCTGTTTGACTTGGCTGCTCACCGCAAAGTTTAAT
This sequence comes from Trichonephila clavata, assembly GCA_019973975.1. NCBI lineage: Eukaryota > Metazoa > Arthropoda > Arachnida > Araneae > Nephilidae > Trichonephila > Trichonephila clavata. The sequence continues at coordinate 538,540 of BMAO01031182.1, read as the reverse complement.
TCCTACTATACTGCTCAAATTAATTGGGACAAATATGTTTTTCTTCTTTGAGTAGGTATGTGATTTTTAGTGATGTCCTGAACCAACTCAAACCCGTTATATCTGCCTTTTGTTAGTGTGATAGATAAAATTTGACTATAATTTATTCATTTTAATTTATCAGGAGCTCAGTTGTGAGCCATTCAGTGAGGCTGCTGGTAATTTCAATTTTGCGTTCTGTGTAAAGCGAGTTACTTTTACTTGGACAAAGATAGATATTCCTTCGAGGAATCGCGCGTTCTAAAATAAATCGCTCTCAATGAACACACTTCTATGACTTTGGAAAATATAATTATGGTAGTTGCTGTGATAGAATTAAGTGTTTTAAAAACATTTCAAAATTCTGGATCATCGTCTCCAAAAAAAGAAAGAAAAATGTGGGTGCATGCGGAAAACTACTCCAACAATTGATAAAATTTTAATATGAAGTAGCAAAATAAATCCAAGAAAGACAAGCATAGATCTTTGAAGAGATACATTGAATAATGGTGTTTAAGTGAGTACCTCAACTGCACTGAAAAGGCTTTTGGAAGGTGGCCTTAAGCCAACAAGACTGAGAAAAAAAACTACAGATGGAGAACAAAATAATACGAACAGCTGTGAAATAATGGAAACTCTTTCTTAATAGAGCGCTGGACCACCCTTTGACTGAAATGCAGATTTAATGAGACGTGGGATTAGTTACATAAAGGTCATGGACAATATTTAAAGGAATGTTAAGCCATTTCTCCTGCAGAACGGTCTCTAATTCCGAAAGGCTGGATTTAGGTGGAAATCGGGAATGAAGTTTTGACTCTAAATACTTCCATAAAAGTTCAATAATATTAAAGTCTGGAGACTGAGAGGATCAGGCAAGATGCTCAACTTCATCGTCATGCTCTTCTAAACAAGCTTGAAGGGGCGTTGTCGTCTTGAAAAAGCGGTCGCTCTTCAGGGAATACAGTTTGGTCAAAATGATGGACATGATCCCCTAGAATGCTTCGATAGTGATTGAAATTTGATTTTCCCATGCAGAATAACAAGTGGTCCAAGACCAAACCAAGATATCACAGCCCATACCATAATGGAGCCAACCCCATGCCTCACAGTCGGAAAGAGGCATTCAGGATTAAATGCTTATCTAGGCGTTCTCCAGATATAAACGCGTCCGGTCGTCTGAAATAGGGTGAATGACGATTCATCTGATTATATTACCTGTTGCCACTGCTGTGGGGACCAACATTTGTGATCTCTGCACCATTGGCGACGCTTGAAAGCCTTAGTTGCTGTCATCAAGGGCTTACGAATTGCCACTCTGCCATAAATCTTCACAACATGAAGTTCCTTTTTATCAATTTTTGTTGAAACGAGGTCCTGAAGGTGACTGTTCATTTCGAATGTTATCTCGGATAATGATTGATCGTGCTTTTGGACCACTTTGCGCTTCAAGACCCGTCTATCACTATCAGTAAGCTTTGAATTTAGGCCACTGTTGTGCTTTGAAGACGTCGCCTTACCCTCTATCATGTAAGTTTTCATAACGACTGATGTCGTACTACTTAAAAACCCCCAAAAGGTTTGCCGCTTCCGTAACGATGCTCCACTTAAATGCGATCCAACAATCATTCATTTTTGGAACTCTGACAGGTCTGACATTTCAACTTATAACAGACAGTTCGATTGACGCATGCAAAGTAGATGACTGTTCTTGAGAGATTGATACCTTCCTCTTCACGCTCACTAGATGGCAGACTTCTGTTGAAGGTGGCGGGTCTGTACTGCAGGTGTGAAGTTAATCATATTTTTTTCGCAGGTGTTCATATTATTTTGTCCTCCATATGTATTTCTAACTCAGAAAATGATGAAAAAATGTTTAGCATGGGCCAAAGAAAACCAATCATGGAAAGTTAACCACTGGAAGAAGGTGATTTTGAGTGATGAAATATTTATTTGTCCAGGGATACAATTCAAGTGTAGCTAGACGAAGTGAAGTTGAATTTTAGTTAACAGGTCATATCCTACAGATTGTAAAACACCCTTCTAAGCAGTTGTTTGGGTTTTTTTTCACAACAAACGGCCCTGGAAGCTTAGTTCATCTTAAATACTCAATGAATTCTGTCAAATATATAGAAATATTATGTAGTACGATTGTTCTATTTATGGAAATATTTGATGGAACATTTCAACATGACTTAGCCCCTTGTCACAATTAGAAATTGGACCATTTTTTACGCGGAAAATAAAATAAAAGTGCTCAATTGGCATGAAAATTCCCTAGGATTAAATCTTATTCAAAACTGATGTCATATTCTCAAGAATCGTTCCGCTAAGATGAATCGCCCGACCACAGAGCATATGATAAAAAGGGCTATATCAATGTGTTTCCAAGGTGATGAAATCAAGAATATATGTGTTACTTTAGTGGAGTCAATACCAAGACGGGTTGAAAAGGTCATTTCTGTTAAAGAAAGACACACTCCGTTCTAATATACAAATTTTTCAGTTTTTTTAAGGGGGTGTGCAATGCAAAAAAGCTACGGTATTAGAAAAAAAAAACACTTCTTTCTATTTGTCCCAATTAATTCGAACAGTACAGTTGTTCAGTTCCGCATCATCAGAGCTCAAGTGCTTCCCTCTTGGAAGGAAACTAGGCGTCAAAACTACATAATGACAAGTGATATCCACATATATGGTATCACACTAAAAACGATATAAGTTCCCTGTGAATTTACTGCGTCTGCATTGGCTGTCAGCAATCCGCTTACAAGAAAATGTTCATGGCATTAAAATTGTAATTCAAATGTAAAATTCAAATGCATTCTTATCTTTTTTTTATGAATTATTGTTTTACAAGATACATTCGAAATTTAACAAAAATATAATTGTTGTAAAAAATGCAGTATTCTTTCACTATTCTTCTCAATGCTTTTCTTTCTTTAAATGTAAAATATACTTTTTCATACTGCTATCAATTGAATAAAAATTCACACTTTTCTTTGTTTTATAAATGGAACTTTAATTTAATAATAAAGGGAAAAAAATTAATGAAATATAACGATAATAATTTGAAGCAATTTTATAAGCATTAAATAGTATAAGAAGTACAAACAAATCTCCACCTTTTTTTATTTTTTTTATAAAAATTTGGGCACTTAATACGAAAGAACTTCACATTATGTTTTATTGGAAGTATTGTTAATCTCTAGCCACTATTTTTCCATTTCTCTCTATGCATATGCATACCTTGTCTTAAGAACCCTTCGTATTTTGAGGTTATCACCGAATCAACCAAATTTTTGGTATCTTGATATGATATGAAGTGCTGCTGAAAAAGGCCAAACGCCATCAATCAGAACAAGAAAGGAATCGAAAGGAACAATGTCTAGTGAATACGGTGGGTGGAGTATGACTTCCCAGTTGAGTGTTTTAAAGTAGGTTTTGACTTGCGTCGCAATTTGTGAACGAGCAGGAGAACAGTTTCGTAGGAGAACAGTTTTGTCGTGTTTGAAAAAGAAGTGGGCGCGTTTTCCTTGAATGCTCAGGTGAATCTAATTACTTGCACTAAGTAGTGAGCTCCAGTAATTTCTTCGTTCGATTTGAGCAACTCATAATACGCAACAACAAGCTGATCCCTCCAAATACAAAACATGACTTTCTTTCCATCAATATTCGGCTGTTAAAGCATGATCACGTGGCTCCCATAAATTCCTCTTCTTTAAGTTATCGTATTGGCTCCATTTGACAGCAATATTGGCTAAACCAGTGCTTCTCAAACTTTCTACACTTGCGATCCAATTTTCAATCATGATTTCTATTGCCTCCCTCCATACAATATGATAATGCATTACATTCAATAATTTAATATACTTTAACGTAAAGCTACAATATATGACTTTATTTATAAACTGTACAAATTATCAAGATAAATATTAAATTTAGTATAATTTTAAGTAATGTCCATAGAGAGGTAATACTGCTATTACTTATCTAAAATACTAGTAATGAATAAACTTAACTATGAAATACATTGTGCAGTACTGATACATTTATAAGTATATTATATCGGTGTAAATGTGTATTTTTTTATTGTGTCAGAACGTATTTTGTTTTGCTTCCTTTCAATAAGAATTTTTTTTTTTAAAGTAATATTTCGTTTTCAACTTTTCGATATACAATTCACAATTGTAGGGTTATCAGGCTGCCTAAGGGAACGCGCCCCACAGCTTGAGAAACGCTGGGCTACACGATGCAAAAAACTCTTTTGTTCATGGTTGTTATGCAAAATTTCCCATGTGCAAAATCGGCATTCAGAGTTATTCGACTTCAATTCATATGGATAAAAACTAGACATTTACGTATAAAAAATATGTATATGATACACAGAAAATCATTAACACTTAGAGATTATGATGTTGCCAGATTTCCAACTTTACGATATGACGCTTTAAAACTGTAAATTTAAACCACAACTTACTGGTGATGGCAACTTTTATCAAATGACAGAAATTGATTTGTACACCATATATACCCATAAGCAAGACTCAGCGACGAAGGAAACAAATTTGTAGAGAGAAATATCTCCCTAATTATGATTTATATTCAGTTTAACATTTAAGTAAAACAACAAACAAGCGATACCTTATTTCACGCAAGCCTAGCCATTCATTTCGGCGATGTTTTTAAGTCTACTTTTTTATTCACGCCTTTCTAGATGCTTTTTTCTGTATACAATTTAAAAATATTTTAAATTATTTTTCTGAATTCTTAAGACACATTCATACGAAGTATATCTTACAAGCTTTTAAATTAAGAGTTAAAATTTCACACAAAGGTTTTATAATTTAAAATTTCATAGTGGAAATTGCTTTTCGGAAGAATATCTACAGTGATAAGGAATATGAGACGTATCTTGATTAATTTGCAAGGAAGTGTTTCTCGGTTGCATAAGATTAAAGTTTTAAATATCCATTTACATCTCTCTTTGAATGAATTTTCTAATATACCATTTCCAAGTTTCCTAGCTTTTTTCAAGATTAACATGACTTACTACATACATTCTTACTGGTTTATAAGAGAAATGTTACCGTAGACATACAATTGAAACGAAGTATTAATTACGTGGATTTCTGTAATACTCTTGTAGATGTCCTTTCCTAATCTTGTATTAATATTGAAATATAGTATGTCTAGACTAGATTCGACAAACAAAGTGTTCGTCAGTTCATCATAGATAAATATGTTATTTGTGAAGTATGGGTAACCGAGATTAAAAGGGTAAATAAATCAGATTCATACCAGGAATGGTACAACATTGGGATAGAACAGAGGATGCTGTTGATCTTAAGGTATCCGACTACCCTAAAACTGTGAATTTTGCCTAAAATTGATAATTTTTTAGGCTTTTATTTTATGGACCATTTTATTAGATTTATAAAAATACAAAGTTTATCATTTTCCGTTTACTAGAACAAAAACTACAAGTGGTTTAGTAAAAGCAGATGTCATTACTTTAAGCAAGATGTCATACTTTAAAACGCGTTTTACTCGAAATGTGATTTTTTTAAAAACAATCGAATGGGATCAGCAATTGCTAAAACATTTTTGCACATAAATAACTGAAATTTTTTCTGTAAGTTCTGTATAATAGTAGAATTGTTTTAACTTTCAGATTTATCAATCACTGTTTTATTACAAAATTTACAGTCCCTTATGTGAATTTAATCACTCTTTTTAAGCATTTTCATATAGTAACCGAGATAAAGTGCTCTAGTTTTTGTAAAAATGAAAATATCTCTTATCCTGAAGTTCATTTCAAAATTGAATAATATAGCAACACATTAGATTGAAAAAATTGAAAATTCTTTCATAAGCCTTTGGTGCAGAAGGGGCCGAGTTTATGCTATTTTTTGTCAATTCTTACCTATTTTTCCCATTTTAGTAATAATAATTTCTTTTTCTGTTCTTAATTTTAGCACATTTTTCTTAAATGCACTAAACAAATCTAAAAATAATAAAATCCCCATATCTCTTTTTTTTAAAATAAAAATGTTGTCGCAACCAGTAGGATACCTTGATGTTTTACTCAGACCAGTGCTTCCCAAACTTTCAATATTTGTGATTACATTTTCAATCATTTTCATCACGACCACCCCCCTTCAATAACACTGTGTATTGAAAGCAATAATAAAGCACTTGGACGCTAAGTCTGTAACACCACCTTAACTATAAACCGTACAAATGATCAAGATAAGTATTAAATTTTGTACATGATACTTTTAAGTTATATCACACAATAAATTAGTTTAAAGGGTCACAGGGGTGTTAATCTCGGATTTTTTCGAATTTTCGAAAAAAAATATATGTTGTTCCTCATTTTCTTTTGAACATTTTGATACCAACCACGTGATAGTGCTGCAAAAACTTTGAAAGTTATTAAAATAATTGCAAACAGCAATTTAGTAATAACAGTGTTTAAATGGACACATGCCACGCCCAGTTTTTTTATTTCCGCATACGTTTCATTTTTCTGTTTTTAAAAAGCCTCATGAAATATTTTAAACATTTGGGTGAATGAGAAGGAAGCTTGCAACTCAACACATTCATTCTTTCTGTGTTTACATTCCGTTTTTGTAATGCTACCACGTTGTTTGAAATAAGTTATCGAAATTCAAAACAACGTTGTTTGAAATCGTTATCGAAATTCAAAACATTATTTATCTTTTGATTTGAAATGGAAAATATACATCCTAGGCCTTCAGGTAAGCATCCTTACAAAAGAAGATTTAGAGGGAACCAATTCATGAAGGTATGTCCTCATACAAATGTTGCAGAAAGGAGAGATACAGGTTAAGTGTGCTTCCAGTAATAAAATCTCAGGAATTCAGACTTCATTAAAGTCAAATCTTGTTAAGGTAAGTGAAAACTTTAAAGGATATCGATTTTTTGATTTTATTTCAACCTTTAGATCTATTTTGTCAGTATCATGCTGTTTAAAATGTCATAAGCCATTAACAATTAATGAAAAATCCACTCGTGGTTTATGTTCGAATTTTGAAATACATTGTAAAAACTGTGGGAGTATTTGTACTTTTTCAAGCTGTGAAAACACTGGGAATAAAAATAATGCTCCAGAAATTAACAGAAGATCTATTTTAGCAATGCGATGCATAGGTCAAGGTTTACAGTCATTAAAAACCTTTTGTGCTGCAATGAGTCTTCCTAATCCTGTTGGAAAAAAAATTATATGATGTTATTAATAATAAACTTTCACTTGTTATGAAGGAAGTCGCCGAAGAAAGCATGAACCGGGCAGCTGTCGAAGAAAATTCTTCGTCACCTGATAACATTTTAACGGTAAGTGGTGATGGGACCTGGAAGACGAGAGGACATTCATCGTTGATTGGAGTATGTACTCTCATAGGGAGCGAAACAGGTAAGGTTTTGGATCGGGAAGTGTTGTCCTCATTTTGCAAAGGATGCGACAGTTATAAAGGGGTAAAGTTTGGTATCAAGTACAATAAATGGCTAAGAGCGCATAAGATTTCATGTAGAAAAAATTATTCTCGCTCTGCTGGTAAGATGAAGGTTGACGGGATGTTGAGGATTTTTATTCGATCAGAAAAGCTTCACAACCTGAAATATTCGAACTACATAGGAGATGGCGACACAAAAACATTCAATGCCCTTTCTGAAAAGAAGTCGTACGGCGATAACCATCTTATTCAGAAAATAGAATGTGTAGACCATGTGCAAAACAGAATGGGTACAAGACTTAGGAAGCTTAAATTAGTATATGGTAAAAAGAAATTATCTGATGGTAAAACTATAGGCGGTAAAGGTAGGTTAACTGATAGTTCAATTAATAAGCTTACGCATTACTATGGTAATGCTATTCCATGCAATTCTACTAGTGTAGAGGAAATGCTGAAAGCCATTTGGGCTGTTTGGGGTCATTCTTGCAGCACCGATGATGAACCGATGCACTGGTTTTGTCCTACAAATCCAAATACATGGTGTAAGTATAATGCTGTAATTAATAATAATTTACAAAATTATAAACACAAATCCTCAGTTGCTAAAGCTGTTCGAGATGTAATTAAGCCTGTATTTGCAGACTTATCTCATCTGGCACTCCTGAGGAAATGTTTAGGAGGTAAGACACAGAATCCTAATGAAAGTTTAAATTCATTAATCTGGAAGTTTTGTCCTAAGACGATTGGTTCTAGCCTTCAGATTGCAGAGATTGCTGCAAATCTAGCAACCAACCTTTTTAATGATGGAAATCAAATACTTATTAATATTTTAGAGAAATTTGGCTTAAACATTAACAAAAATGTTTGTGTGTCCCTGGCTGAACGTGACAATCATCGAATATTTACGTCAAGAATGAGGAGCTTATTAGCATCGTTTGAAGCTCGCTGAGCCAAAAAAATTGAAAAGAGTAAAGAAATTGAGCTGTTTAAGCAACAGGAAGGCATATCGTATGATCCTGGAGCATTTAAATATGTAAGTTTTAAAATTTATTTTCTCAAATTCAATTTAAAACTTTAAATTTTTTTTCTCAGTTTGTGTTTTTTTCACTTACGCGCATTGCGTTTCAAAAACTATCATACTTTGATGCATAAAACTTTACAGAATTATAAACTCTATCATAATCTTTAAATCCTAGCTATTTATAGTATTACATATTTGTAATTTTTTGAAAAATTTCAAAAAAATTAAAAAAATGTACTTTTTTTATGTTTTAAAAATATTATTTTTTATTCTATTTATATAAAATCGCTACCATCTAATAAGGATATATTTGACTTTATAAATCAACTTATTGCTAGTAATTAGAATTATTATTTCAGAAAATATCATGCGCGTCGTAAAACTTACTATTTGTTTCTTACAAAAAAATTTCTTATATTTATGTGCTTATTATTTTTAAAATTATGATTATATTTTAGACATTTTATACTTTTTTGAAACTTTATTCCTTTATAAAAAATGTGTAAAAGAATCAAATTATTTCATTTTAACCTCAAAGAATTATTTCTAGTCGAAAACTGTTCATATTTTGTGCTCTCGAAACATTTTTAACACCCCTGAGACGCCTTAAAATAATATGTGTGATAAGTATTATGTTAGTTTTCCTGTTTAATTTTTAAATTGGAACAAATTGCAAAACAATTTTTGATTAAATTAATTTTTTTTTGCAATCATCCCTTCTAAAAGTACAAATGACATTATAAAATAGTCTTGTCTCTGTTGCTTTCTATGTTATATCGATCCCATTTGGCATTTTTGTGGGCATATGTGCAATCCTTTTGGCAGCCTCTCGGACTTAAGTGTCAATTTCTAATATTAAACCTTCCTATGAAAAACTTCATTCTGCATGAATGGTTCATAGAGGTCGCCAACAGTTTTAAAATTTGTTCTTAACTTAGAGTTAGTAAATTAATACAGAATATCGGTTCTGTATTATAAACAGAATTTATTATGCCATAAATAGAATATGAATTTTGACATATATGAGGAAATTTTATTAACTAAAGAATGTTTTAATTAAGTTTGTAATATGTTGATGGCAATATATACAGGGTGTCCACCCTTAATGTGACCCAATAGCTAATTCCCGAACCGTTTGGTTTAGATATATCACTTCCAATTTGAAAAATGTTTTTAAAAAGTTAAAGCATGTTTTTACGTGCTTTTCGAACTAAAAAAACCCATTTACAAAAAAATTACAAAAATTAAATTTTTATACGGTTTCCGGGTCTTATCACTTATATTTAGGAAAACATGCAGTACACAAAAACAAAATAAACACAAAAAGTTTCAATGTTTTACGATAAAAACTGGCTGAGTTATGGAACTTTAAAAATCTTATGTTTTATCAATTTTCTCGTCTATTTTCAAGAAGCTAGTACAGGACCGTCTCCAAAGTGAAATTAGTTGGAACTCTGCCAGGAAACTTTTGCTCTTGCATGTCACTTTTATGTAAATCGTTTTTTAATTTAAAAGCATGCCTTAATAATACAACAATTGAGTACTTAAGAAATAAAATTTATTCTGTGTACATGTAAAATAGAAAAAATTTAATATTTTGGACGAAGAAAACATTTCAAAAGTAGTTTCAAAAAATAGACTTATATGCTGCGACTTAAGTCTGATTTGCTGCGTTTTTGCTGATCATGACGAACGTTAAAAATCTGTTGTGTAGTCGTTTGCAATTGCATACATTCGTATTCTAATATTGCGAATTCTAGTACGGGAGAACGAGATGTATACAAATGAAGAATACTGCGAAATGGTACTGTTTCATGGGCAGTGTAATCGAAATAAGAGAGAGGTGGCAAGACTTTATGCCATTAAATTTCCGACTCGAAGACATCCATCTTATTGTACAATTGCCTGTGCTGTTCAGCGCTTATATAAAACTGGGAGTTGTCATAGACGTATTCCCTTGTCCCTTACCTTCACCATTATTTAAGTTAATTTGGTCATTCTGATATAATAAAGACCCTGATTCATGATTGGCGCATCATTCCACATTATGCTATAATTTGAACGGCAAATCCTGTATTATTTTGCTGCTATTTGTTAAAACAAGCTGTTTTAATCTTTTCGGTATAAGTTGTATTTCTTTAATTTTTATTGTTTGCCATACAGCAATACAAATTTGTCAATCTATGATGTTTAGTACGATGCGTTAATATTACTATGATGCTTTTCTTTTGCTCTATCTGGAATTACTGTTCTTTAAACTCAATTTATATACGACCCCTTTTTCTGAGCAACTCAGATGCTTCAAATTTATGTCGGCATAATTCGGCTAGATTTTATCGTAATAAAATGAAATTTTTTGTGTTTACTTTGCTTTTGTGTACTGCATCTTCTCCTAAATACAAGTGATAGGACCTGGGGACCGTATAAAAATTTAATTTCTGTAATTTTTTTGTAAATGGGTTTTTTGGTTCGAAAAGCACGTAAAAACATGCTTTACCTTTTTTTAAACATTTTTCAAATTGAAAGTGCATATCCAAACCATACGGTTCGGGAATTAGCTATTGTGTCACATTAAGGCTGGACACCCTGTGTATATAGCTTGTTTTCTCAAATCAAAGAATTCTTATCAAAGCAGTCAAAACATTTTCTAGTTGGTGGGAATTACAAATAAAACTTTTATTACTTTTTGTGATAGGCATAAGTATTTTGTTATGTTTCTGATTTTGATGAATTACAAAAAATAAAGATAATTTTTAATATTCGAAATATAGATTCTTAAATAAAATTATATATATATTCATACCTTTAAATGGTGATTTGTGTTTATTAATTTATTCCTTCAGTTAAATTTCTATGTAGATTTTGTTGTTATCCTTTACTTCAAAATAATTTTTTATTGAAAGTATTTAGATGTAAACGTTATTGAAGAAGAGGCTACATTTTATCAATGTATATTTACTGAAGAAATGAACGGTTTTTATTATATAAATGAAAAATGAAATGTATGGTGAATATTAGTTATTGTTTTATAGAGATACCTTTTATTTTGGTCGAAGCAATTCAAAAAATAAAATTACTATTTCTCCTCAAATTTAACGGAATAGAATACTACGGTTATTATTTTGGGAAAAAAAGGGATTAATTTGTGTTAGCTAGAAGATTTTTTCCCCTTGAAAAACACATTTTTCTAACCTATTTCTTTTCTTTTTCATTTGTACATGATTATTGATTTGCTATAATAGCGTTTAGGACTGTAAAACCACCTGTATCTTTCTGAAAGTTTAAAAGGGAGAATTTTATAGGAGGAATCATTTATTGGCTACAAATCAATTTTATATTATACCATATGTGTGGCAATGTAGGTGGTTTTTATATAGATAGGCAAGGGTTTATAAAAAGGGAAATTACAAAATAATTTTAAATATGAGTAGCGTCTGGCAATAAGTTAGTTCCCCACAGGCTATAAACAAAAAAATGTTTAATCACTTGAAAACATTATTTGCAGAAGATAAAACAAACTTTCAGCTACTTTTCAATACATGAATCTCCGGAATTGTAACATTTTTCAAAATACTCGCATTTTTGTGTGTTAAGAATTGCCCCTTAGAGGTTTCTTATTGTTGTTGCAGAACATATTTGACGATGGAATTGAGGCATTTAAAACAATCATTCTCCTATTTAAAAAAAACAATTATTTTTAAATAGAGACAGATAAATTAAATGTAATGAAAATAATATTACAAATAAGAGTTCAGAGTAACGTTCCAATTTAATGATACAAAGTAAAATCACATCATCCGTACGCGAAGGAAATTTTCGACTGTACGGAAGAAATTTAAAAACAAAATTATGAAATGGCCACTGTAAATAAACAGAATATGAAATATAAAAGTTTGTACTTCTCAAGTTTATAAGGATCAATTTACGTGACGTCATAAACACATGATAATGATAAACATGTGTTTCCAATTAATCAGTTCGAAACTCATGTGACGTCATAGTCACGATAAATGCGATCATCTATCTTCCTATCTACGCTTCATTGTAGCCAAATTGCTTTTTTTACAGAAACTTTTTTTTTAAATAAAGTAATATTTGTCACTTTATTTGAAAGTACATAAAGAAAACAAGATTTTTTCTTAAATTTTAAAACTTTTTTTTTGCTGAAGTTTTCTTTTTTAGCAGTTGGTCATCTTTACACAATGATGGAATTTGAAAATTTATCTAAGTTTCACGAATAGAATATAAAGTATGAGTTAGTTTAACTTCAGTTTTGAATTTAATCTAGAACAGATCTTTAGCATGTGTCTGCCACAAATTTAGTCCACTGTGATATCCTAGTTACCGTTTACACGGAGTTTACAATTCAACTGTTTTTCTTCCAGTAAATATACCATCATGGTGGTCTTTGTTTTCTGGTTGAAAGTAGTACATAATAATTTATTTGGCAATCACTAAAACCTAGCAGTTATGTATTATTCCTTTCGATGTTTTCATTTTCAAAAGTAGCTATTTTTGCATAACATTTAAATAATAAAAATTATGAATATTTAGGCTTTTCATTCGAATTTGCTAATGTTTTAAAAACAATTTAAGTAGGCTAAATAGATTCTTGTTTTATATTTTAAATTGTAGAAAATTACAAACATCAATTTGATTTACTCGAGTAGATTTTGATTTCTGAAATCGTTTTAAATGCCATTCTAAGTAAGGGAGATTATATGATGAGACGGGGCCGTGGGTACCCTAGTGGTTAGAACAATCGCACTCCAGACCGGAAAGCCTGGTTTCGATGTCCGATACCACCGAATGCCCGCCGAGTACACACGGAGTACGTGCTCATTAAATCAGTGGGTTTGAATGGTGTCACCATCTATCGTGTTGAACCGAGCAAAATCGTACTGTCATCTTCATGGGGCTCAAAGATTAGGCTAACGACAGGCGTATAATTCTAGCAATTAGGCGCGATGAATTTTGTTGACCTTGATCTGATGTTACTGTCGATCAGGTAGCAGAAGCAACAACAACATATGATGAGACAAAATTTCAATGAAATGCTGAGTGAAATCTGAATTCTCCATCTTTTTAATCTGAAATAAAAGCTTCATATAAAAATATCATAATGTCAATATTCTCTGATAGTATTATGATTAAGTAACTCAGAATCTAACTATATTTGTTCATTATTCAAAATCTAACTCAAAAATCTCAGAATCAATAAATTTTCAAAACCACAAAAATACTCTTTAGCGGAGCGTATGAAATATGTTCATATTAGTTTTATATAATTTTTCCTACACGAGATGTATTACCCTTTGTTAGACACACATATAGGTAGGGGACAGTTATGTAGTAACATAGAAGGCACTAATTAATTTTCGATTTATAAAATATCTTTTATTATATTTTTCAATACAATAATTATTCAAATTAGTTATATGAATAGGAACTAAAGAAGTGAAAATATATTTTCCTAAATTAGACATTTTTTTACTTATAAAGTACTTCGTTTTATACAAATTAAGGAAACTTCTAAAACAGAAAATTTCATAAAAAGGCTACCGTAATTCTTTATTCGTATGAATAATATTAATTTATTTCCTTGTTTTAGTTATGCACAACACAGAAGTATTTTCAATCTGTTTCGCATAGTTTACGTGGGAACTTCTTGCAAGGCGTACAAAATAGTTCTGTATTGTAGTTTTTACCACGAACGCAAGGGTTTCATGTACCTTTTTTTTGTTCGGATGCCTTTTAGATGTGCAGAGTAATAACTGACTTGAGATAATAAGAGAATCTCTGTTTTAGTCAAGTGATTTTTTTTTGAAATTTGCAAAGGTTATTTTTAAAGGCTGGAATATTCTGAGTATCACCTTTATATGTAAGCGATGATAAATTTTTTGCACAATTTGGATCCAGATTCACATTATTTTAATCAGGCATACTCCTTTCACGTTTTATGTTATTATATTTAAAAGAATGCTGCAAAAAGTATGATAGAGATGTAGCAACGGCAAAAATATTACATTGCGTTAAAACGCAGAATATGACCTTTCATGCTACAAAGCGTATGCCATATTATTTATGCGTTCTTTTCAGCAAGAATTATGAAAGAAGCATACCTCCTGCTTGGATATCCATCCTTTTCTACCAAAAGAATAAGGAAAAAAATATCAATTTCTTTTCACCAAACTTGGTTATGAGGCAAGGACCATTGTATGTTTTTTACTGATATTAACCCACCTTCGTTTTATGTCATATTGCTCCTGCACTTGGGAAAAAGCGTTGATTGTATTTTACGGCATTGAAAAACCGGAGAATCAATGGGTCTATTTGCATAAAATTCATTTGTTGCTCTTGTGCGATCCGTGCGAGTAATAAATCTTGAAGCGGTCTCGTGGTGCCTACGAAGATAAAGAGGATCAAAATTGCCTTCCGTTCAGAAATTTCAATTACGTAGAATACGAGAAGGTAGACGCGTGTGTATAGTGGTATTGAGATAATAAAACAGAGTTTCTAGAAGATTCTATTTGAAGAGTTTCTGGAAGAAAAAAGATAACACCGGGGGGTAAAGACGAAACACATGGGAATGAAATGATACATGAGTTTGGGGTTTAAAGTATACATATAAAGCAGTAAGTAAGTGTTTTATACCGAAGTTAAATTGTGGTAAACGCGTCACTAAATAGGGCTAGATCATTATAAAATCGATATAAAACAGAACTACGCTTGCGAGTAAATAGATAAACTCTAATCAAAAATAGACTGTTAATGATTATATAAATCTCTTTTCCTTAACTAATTTTTTTAAAACAAATTAAATGAGTTTTATTATTTTTCACGATGTAGAAATATTCTTGTTTTCTCATAAGTACGATAGATGTCATTGCGGTCAAAAATATAACTGCGTAAATATACCTGTTGTTGTTATTTACATATTTTAATGTACAATACATGGATGGGATATATAAAGGGATGTTTGAAAATTTTAAATTCATTTTAAATCATACTTCAAATAAAAATAGAATTTATAGATGAATACTTTTTCCCCCAATTGTCTTAATGATTTCATGAGGCAACTAATTTACTAGGATTTAGCTCTTATTGAATACTAGCCATTAAAATATTTATATGTTAAGATTTCGGTCTGGATTACGGCTGTGTTAAATTTTACAATGAGCGTGAATACTCAATTAATCCCAAACACTAATGCGAACTGTAGTTCTTTTCAACTTAACAATCAAATTTAATTGGTATATGAAAAAAAATGGAAAGGAGTTGATTCCTTTTGCTTAAAATGTTTGGTTTCTGATCAGTTATGATATATGAAACTCCCAACCTAGTGTTTCTCAATGTGAGGCTAAGACCCCACAAAGAGACAGTTTGATTATTAAGGGGGATGGAATTAGAAATAGGACTCATTTAGAGCGTAACTGGCCTATTTATTATAAATAAAGTACACATTTTGGACAAAATGTGTTAAATAAAAATTTTGAAATGTTTTATTGGCTTCAAAATGTGAAGTAATTGATACAGCATTTAACGTTATGGTCATTCATCCAAAAATTTTGTCAGTTGATTTTAAAAAAAAGGATTTTCTAATTGTTCTTACAAAAATTGATTTTTTTAAAATTTGCATGACGCAGCTAATGCTAGTAGATCTTTCTTATATTTCAGATTTACAGTTGTCAAGGAGAACTCGCGAAATGCAAAACGATGTGTCAACCAAACCGTTGAGACGGATCTATACTGAGACTACAGTTAATTAAATTGGATTATTTAGTTAACTGTAGTCTCCTGTAATTATTTATGTTTATCAACACACACATAAGAATTTTTAAAAGGCTGGGATGGGGGCATAATAAAAAAAGGTGGAGAAGCACTGCTCTAACCTATCGTATTTTCAAAACATTTTTGACATGGTATGGATAAATCTTGAATTTGTCCTAATTCAGGGCACAACGACCAGTTACGTTCCAGATATGCTCCGATGGATGGCCCTTTGTTAACTAGGAAAGTACTTGGACAAATTGCTGGTATTATTAAAAGATGCATGCATTGTGCACTATCAGATGTTATTTTCCTTGTAAATGGCACTGACTACATCCTGAAGGAAAGGTTGTGCATCTTCTACATGTCTTTGGACCACCATATTATGATCAATACTGTCGATTAATAGACGGGCTTTCGTCTGCAATTTCACCTCAAACCATGCTGTCATATTGTTCCTTGATTGTGATCAAGCACTTGTGGACTGATTCAACATATATTGATATGGGAGTGACCAGAACTTTTTGTACAGGTTACAACAGTTCATCTCACTTCGTTTGGGCGCCGTAAATGCTCGCCGTCGGGTGCGACTGTTCAAGTGTGCTGTATACACACTGGACTCATGTATGTGTTTGTCTGCTGAGGTATGATGAATGACCTAATTTCCCTTTCTAAACCCTCTAATTTAACCTCTCTTAAGCTCGTATGCCTGCTTGAATTAATTATCATTGGTGTCAACCTTTCTTCGCTGCTATTGCACTCTCCAAAAGTGCGGATGAAGACTTCTCTAACATTTTTATCCTCGACAGTATAGCGATGCAGTTATTGTAAAGTTAACAGGTTACTTCTCATATGTGGCACCAGAGTGAATACGAGAATTCTACCATTCTAAAACTTTTATATAGATCAGTGAGCTAAGCTTATCTTGAGATACACATTTTCTCTAGTTTCAATTTCCATAGGTTGCATTTACCAATCTCCAAATGCTTTTATCAATGTATGTAAAATTTGCTGCAATGTTTCATATCTTCATGATTTAATTTACTATTTTTCTCATTGCATTTTAATTCGTAATTTAAGCAAAATTGCATTTTAATATTTTTCTTGTTTTGGATTACTAATATAATGGTTTTTAAATTTATGTTTTTCAACTTTTCTCTTAATTACAAAGAAAAAGAGTTTTTTTAAGGGAAAAAATTATTATTCACATTAGTATTTAAATACTTCTTTAAAGAATTATTAGCTTCAATTTTTATTGATGGAAACTCTTTAAGCTTTTGCTACCTACTTAAAAATAAAATAAGACCAAATTCATATTTAACGAAATGAAGAGAATACATTTTAACTAATACATTTGTTACTTAATATGAATCTTTATTTGTAATAACCAAGCCATGCTGGAATTATATTAATGTGGGATGGCAGTACAGCAAAAATAGTGAAAAATGTAAAGATATTTCATTGCTCAGACTTCTTAATGAACGGGCTTTCAGTAAATCTGATGTGCATTCGGAGATATCAATTTTAATTGGACGGTTATTTCCAGCGAAATAAAATATCGAAACTGCATTGATAGTTTTATTCCTCTTTAATAAATAGAATCTAGAAAAAGACGTCTGTTCAGCTTCACTAATGACGAAAGTAATTTTTCCTTATTTTCCTTTACTCCAATTATAAATGGATGTTTTCTTTCGGCATACTAAAGACGTGGCTTATGTTGGACATTTTGAGACTCATAATTTTTTTTGTAGCTTTCTACCTCTTTTAACTTACATAAGTATTAGAAGAAATTAAATAAATGCCCTGGATTTATGTGAATGGACTTAAGGCAAGCTTCTGGAGATTTACTATTCATTAATGTTTTTTAATACTTCTTCCGTTGGTATTTTGACAAAGACATTTTCTTAATAAACCTAAAAATCAGTAAAAGTATGTGTGATTTTAAGTCGCGTTGCTTTATTTGAATATTATTGGCTGGGTGTTTTCTACCATTTCAAAGGCGTTAAATCTTTTCGCAAATATGCATGCGTATGTCGGTTGATTAATTGGGTGGTGGCACAAGCGCGGAATTAATGACACAAAAGCCAAATTAGGCAAAATCTGCGCCAAGCAACGATTTAAAAAATACTAAAATTTGCGAAAACTGATTCTAAATTAAAGGTAATGTAATAAAGTCAGATTATGTTTAAAATGTATAGCTCAAGGAATAAATTCTCTGATGATAGAATAAAATCCACAAAAAAATTATATTTGATGTAAAATATCAATTCTTCGTAAAAATGCAAATATATTTTAATTGAAGTTTTCTCCAAACAAAAGGATCAAAGTTAAAAGATTTTTTTAAAAAAAGTATTTCTTTTGGATGAATAAGAGGAGTTGAAATTAAATTAAAATGTGTAAAATGGAGAGGTGATTTAAGCAAAAGTCCCGTACTAGAGGACTCTATCCGAGCATTAAATGTTTACGGCTTAGATGTGTGTGTCCGATATGAAGTGAGCAACAGGTCTTCATAAAGGTACCGCTGCCCAATGAGCAATGCAAATATGAATAAGATGCAGTTTGTTATTGCCTTGCTGATCCCAACTCTCTTGCTATAAATGTTTGATAAAGCACAGTACAGAAATTTTCAGTTCCTGGTAACAGACAGGTTTATGCATGTAATCAGACAAGTAACTTCATTAGTCACTTCATTACCAGGTATACCCTCACGTTCATAAATCCAACAAAAAATGATATCAAAACCCATTCTTTCTGATTTGTGTAAAATGAGTGTTGGACATTTGCTTAGTACGTTTTCATCTGTATCTGTGTTATGATGAAGCTCTTATTACCGATGCGACGTTATTTTACTTATTAACCCTGATTGCCTTATTTCGCATCATTCTTAATTTAAGATTAATATTTCAGATTCACCTCTTTCGCATTATTATTAAAGATTAAATTGAATGAAAAATTAAAAGGAATTTGTTTACTCAAAGAAATCATACTTATTTTCCAAATTAGCTTATTAGTAAATAAAATTAGTAAAACAAAATACAGGAATTAACCACTTATCTGAAAGATGAAGGTCAGAGATACGGGGTCTCCAAGGGGCTCAAACGAGCCCTTCCGTCTCTATCCCAAAGTCGGTCTAACATACGGGAGGGGAGAAAAATACTTAAGATCTCCCTGATTTTTGAATGCGGTTCCTTATAAACTCCACCGCATCACATCAATGTCCAATCCGCGGATTCTTTCTTCCTAATTTTTTCACCTTCCTGATTGGTGGAGACTAAACACGTTGTAATACTCTTAACATACTTTATGAGTCTAACGACCCTGGGGTATGCTTGACGCACCCTAATTCAAGGAATTTGTTGACATCCATTCAACGGGGAAAAGGGAAAAAATCATGAAATACAAGGGGTCCAATATTATGTGCTAGAGCCCTGCATCATTAACTTACTTGAACTATTGCCCAAAGTAAAGACATCATCTATTAAAGTTTTTAAAAAATCAGTAAGAGAGGTTTTTATCGAATTTTCCAGATACAGGTATTATATAAGATGAATTTTCTAAATTTTAGATAAATTTGAAATTAAAATAAACTGGTGTTATTTTCAGTAGTTGAAAAACTTTGTTGTATTTACTGATCAAGAAAGAAATGGCTGTAGCTTTTCTAAATATACATAACAAATGTAAAATTAAATTGCTTTTGACAAATAATTCACGTAATTGACTTTAATAAATTTCTAAGTACTTTTGAAAGCGAATTGAAATTTTTTCTATCATATATTATATATTGATGAGAATGAAGTATATCCATCGATGCTGTATCTGCTATGCATGTGTGTGTGATAAGTGAAATCGGGGTGTTGCTCTTTTCGTCAATATACTTTCCACTGTTGCTTTTCATGTTTTGTGCTTACGTGTGATATTAATTTTATGTTTTTAATAATTATTTTTCTAGTTTTAAATGAATGTTGTCCTTGTCACCCAACATTCAATGTAAACTGGTCATTGGAAGTGTGTATGGGGATAGAATGAAGTGGATGTAATATTAAACAAAAAAATCTATAGTTAAATTCTAGTTGGTATCCTTGTAATATCCGCATTTTTCTCATTATACATCATATAAAGGGTCGATGAATGGCATAACTCGGCGTATCTTTGAAGACTGACAGGATCTAAATAGTAATAGGATAATCATATTAAAGTATAAAGATCAAAATCCGAAATGCTATGCCATGAAATTTAATTTAACGTGTAGAAATTAAAATACTACCAATTCTCAAACAAACTGTGCATAAAATTTAGAAACAAATGTTTTTCTCATGTTTTGATCCCAGAACTATGGAATTATTTATTCTTGCGTCCCATCATGAAGATTTTATAGCTGAAACAGCATATAGCAATTTTTTTAATTTCCATTTAACATTACTTACAAACATCAAATAACTCCAGATTAAATTAAGAGAAAATTCACATTCCAGCAGCTTCCATTCTGCATGTTAAATATTAATTCATCTGTCTCAGCATTGACCTTATCTTAAATTATATTTCCATCTCTTAGCACCTCTTCGACCCCTAGTATGGCCGGGTGTGAAGATTTATTTCTAGCTCCCATTACCCGGGGCAAAGATCGCCCATCGACAAACAGTTTAGGCCGCTTCAGACATCACATTAATTGGCGGATTTCTGTTTCTCGAAATGCCTATGTACCAACATAACCTTAAATCAGAGAAGAATAATGATTCGCATCGAAACGATTGAGAGAGAATTATGTTTAGTATTTTGCAGGACATATATTTTTATGTGGCCCAATCACATTAGTTGTTAAAAGTGCTTAAAAGATATCAAAGGATAATGGATCAGATTATATTTAGTAAAGGTATCTGCTATATATATATTTCCCAAGCTTTCGTCATTTGGGAAATTTAAAATATATTTATTTATTTCATTCTTTTTGGAGTTTTTTTTTATTTCTTAGAGAAAATAACACATAATTGATCTTACATTTCCATTTTTAAATAAAAGTAAATGATAAGATGTATTATATATAAGACCCATTTGATGTTTTAAATATCCGTAATTGTAATCGTTTTATTGATAAATTTCATTGTATGATAAAAATATTAATTTTCTATGAATTATCTTGAATGTTGCGAAGCATGATAATATAATATCAAAGACATTTTTACTAATATTTTGACATTAAATTCAGATGCTGGTATAATTAATTTTTTTTAACTAAATGCTTACTGATTAGTCTCACTTATTAAATCATAATAATTTTTTAAAAAATTTGCTTAGTTATTTTGAAAATTAAAATAAATGCAGTGTGTTGGAGTACTTAAAATGTTTAAAATATATTTACTTTAGGCGATGATATATTTTAGTTTAAGTTTGCTTTTAATAGGCCTAAAACAATGGACGAATTGTAATCTGCAGTCTATTATTGGTCAGAGTTAACAACTGTATAATACTTTAAAATGTTTTGTGATCCATTATAGGGGCCGTCAAATACGAACAAAATAAGTTAAATTCAGGACTACTCCAATTGCTTGTATAAATGTTATTATTTTCAAATGTCAGTCTGTTAATAATGGTTAGTGTACATTAAGTGACATTTTCTTAATGTCACACAAATAGCTAACAATCAGAGGAATGGTGAAATCATAAATGTCCCTCACACAACACACTCAGTAAATACGCCTAAGTCTAATTTGCACTGGTTACTTTTCTGGGTGAGGAAATTGTAGGCCCACGTATGTCATATGATTATGTGGCATGTAATAGATCCCTTTGAGTATCAATTAGGCTCTGGTACTCTCTGCAAAATTAAATCACGGCAATATTTAACATCCAACGAGAGTTTGAGTTAAAATTAATTCAAATGAGTTAAAATTAATTCAGTAGTGAGGGCCGCTACTAAATGGTATCACCTCTAAAAAGGCTTCCAAATGGGGGGCCTTGCCGTGTCTGTAAAAGTTTAGTTGCCAATATGCAACCTATTACAAAATATATCAATATTATGCAAAGTTGATGTGTATGAAATACCATTATATTTTAACTTATTACCTGTAGATAATTTATCTAAAATTTTGCGCGAAAATATCTTTAATATTGTGATGGGGACAACTCGGAAAGGCAGTCACAATCTTAGATTCCTATAAACACTTAATACCAATTCCTTATATTGTATTCTTCAAGAGAGTGATTTAAAATAATTGAGTACTGCTTATTAAAGAAGGACCTCACAATAATTAATTTTAAAAAATGTACATTAATGAAAGTGAACATTTAGAAATAAATTTCCTTCAATCTGTTAAAATATGACAAATATTTTTAAGGTGCAAATCGCTCTTTTATATGTGCTAAGCATAAATCAAACTAAGAGTTGCAAAACTTCGAAGATCAGTACTCTCAATTTAAAGTATTAGAACTAATTCACTTTCATAATATACTTACAAAGTTCAAGAAATTTTTACCTTTCAAAAAGCAGCCCTGTCAGTCAGTCTTATGGATATAATACCAGATACAAGATTTCTTGCCGTTCAAATTCTTTTTCCGCAGGATAATTAGACGACATCATAGAAGTGTTACTGTGGTCAGAGTAATTTTACAAAAGAGAATTCGAGCACGTATGGTCTAAATCAAATCCCGTTATTAAAAGTCTACTGGTTGGAGATTGTAAAATAGGTATATTTACTAATATAATTATTATAAGTCAGGCCTTTTAAGGTATTGAATTTATTTTGATATTGATTAATTAAAGATTGCATGAATTATTTAATGATTAACTATTGACTTTTTGAGTAAATATGTGTCTCTAACTAGTAACGGAATGTATTCATCACACCTATAGAGATTTCTCTTTTCTGAAAAAAAAAGTGTAGATTGAAATGGACAGATATATGAAAAAATAATCTGTACATTTTTTTTCTATTTCCAGTATAAAATGTCCGAAAACCTTATTACTTACATTTGTATCCATTTTCTGCTGAGAATAAGTATTTTCTTGAAATGTAATCAATAAATTTTTAACACGAGCTGAAAAAGTTTTTTTTTTTAAAAACCGAACAGATCCGATGTAAGAAAAAGCTCTTGTTGCTTCAACTGGGCTAGGGGGACACAAAAGAATGCATAGCAGTGTACATATTTATATTTCTAAGTAGGAATAAAATGTATTATTACATATTTCTAGTTAAGAAGATTTGTTGAATACGTATCTTTCACACACTCAATGTATTTATTTTGTTAAAAATTTTCATAACAAAGTAGGGTCCTTGAAAAAAGTAATACTATTACAAACAGCGTATATCGTTTGATTATTCGATATTATTAACATAAACCAATTAAACAACAAAAAGAATTTTTGATTTGAAAGTTTGCCGGAATAATTCAGGAAACGAAAATACACATTCACTTAATTTCAAAGAAGTAAATTCTGAAGACCTACAATAGAGAAACATCGCTTTTTTTGTGTTTTGTTCTTTTAAAATTTCTTTTTTTTATTGGAAATTCTTTATGAACGCCATCAAACTCTTCGTACATTTTAAAGAAAATATTTCTGTATTATTTGAGTGGCCAAGAATTATCACAATATATATATATATTTTTTTTTCAAATTCAAAACCACCTGCTCCTTTTTCTCACTTGTAGCAGCTGTGCTAAACTAAATCCCAAACCACTTGTCAATCAAATCCATACGATTTGAAGCTGATATTTCTTTTTGGATTTGTTAAAGAAGTTTGAAAATTTGTGTCTGTGTTATTGGTTTGCCTATTTAAATCAATAAAAATAAGGTTATTCCTATACAAATATTTTCAGTATTTAAATAAGGAAGCAACTATTGAGATTTTTTATCTACGTCACATATAATATTCCTTCTTGTTATTAAAGTAGTTTTGTTATTATGCTTTATTTATTGTGTAATATGTTTATGAAAAAAATTATAAAAATGGCTCATATATTTATATTAAAAGTAATGAATAATCTCGTTAAGGGGAGGGGTTTCGAAAATTACTTAAATTATCCGAACACGTTGAAAATGACCAAATTCAGTCAAGACAGATATTTTTGTTTTTTATTTTATTGAATAGAATTTGATTGTCAGAAAACTGTTTGAACAATGCATTTTTTTCCCTCCTGGCACCTTTCTGTTGCGGATCGAATTTTTGTCTATTTTTAATAGTTTTCCGTATCGTCTCTTGTGTTTTAAGATTTAAGACTCAGAGAGAGATTAGAAGGTTGATTAGATGTTGTAGACAATTTTATGACGATTAAGTAAATCTATTACATCTAAAGGCAACCTAACACGCGATCGTAATTCATGACTGACTGAGTTATGTTTATATTACTTAATGCCTTCGAAAAAAGATCGGATTATACTGTGTGTTATTAGTAAGGGACTAATTTTTGAGCTACCAAATATTGTAGATAATTGTTTTACAAATGCCTGTTTTTCCAGGAATGAGCTTAATGTTCAACAATCTGTTATTGCATTGACGCGTTTCTCTTATAATTGGTATTGTATTAAAATAAAACTCTCACAGAAATAAAGCAATATTTTATAAATCTATAGGGTCGATTCATCATCAGAGGACTAATCGTATTATAGCTGTGGTTGTGAGCTAACCATAGATTTTATCTACATTCAAATCATACATATGTTCTAATTATATGTATTCAAATTATATGTCTGCGCCTATAGAAAATGGTCATAGCCACGAGGTCTTGACCTGCCTCTGTCGAATCCCATTGCTCCCGAAGTTCTATTGTGTAGACAGGTTGATACATGTAAAATATGTCAGTGATCCAAGTACTGGTTTCTCGTCCAATCACCGAAGTTAAGCATCATCGGTCGCGGTTAGTATTTGGGAGGGTGACCACCTGGGAGCACCACGTACCGTTGGGAATTTTTTAACCCAGTTGCTGAGCGGTAGCACAACAGTCTTCCATGCCACAGGTTTGAGTTCAATCACCGGTCTGGGCAAGTTTGACTCAGCCTTTCATCCCCTCAGTAGATAAATAAATGAGTACCAAGCTTGCTTGGGAACTAAAAAGTCTGTGAACGTCATAATGGCCACTTGACCGGAACATCTTCTCATGCACCTCAATGCCCTAGGTCACGTTCTGAGATGGGCACATTAGGTCTAGGACCTCATGGGCTGTTACACCACTGAGTTTAGTTTAGTTTTAGTTTAAAAGTTCTTCCTGCATACAGTATCAACGTCAGAAGTGCCGGTTGTGGTGTCGTCCCGTCACTTTATCGTGTTACGGGGGCTTTCGTTGATACAATCGTATAAATTCGTAGGGAGAAGTTAATAAATAATATATCAATGAATTCCTTTGTAAATCTGTTACCAGTGTTGGTTCACTTATCGCTCACGACAAAGAACAAAGTTGGCACTTGAGTTGCTATCCTCATACTCTCCAAACTTCTACATCAAGTTAATTTGATGTATTTGTCTTTCGATAGGTTTATGTGGATTAACCTTTTACCAACAGGGGCATATTTAATGGCAACAAACGTGCTGGTCCTGAATTAGTGACTCATAACCCTACAGCTACATTCGCTCTATTGCCGATCCCGTGTTCCTATTTTTGATAACACAATAATGTCTGTAATTTCGATTACCTTTAAAAATCCACCGGTGTCTTGTCACAAAACATTTCGAGTCGTAAAAGTACTAGGAACATTATTATTATGCGAGATTCATTCTGTGGCACTAGCAACATATATATCAGGATTTACTGGAATATAATATGAGTTTCATCTGCACTTCTTTCAGATTCCTCGCTGTCACTTTAAACTTAATTGGATGTCTTAATCGGAATCTAAATTGGAGCAAGACAGCAAACCACCATCCGATTCGTTCTCTTAAAACTCTTAAAACTAACTAGCAATTTCCTCAGGGCTTAGACCTTTTCTACGAGTCATTGTTTCAGGGTGTCTGCTCTGAACAAGGTTAAAAAATCTAATGAAGTTTTTGATGAACAGAGATAAGCAAATGCAATGTAACGAAACGCTTAGACACAACGGTTTGGGTATATTGGGACATATTTCCGTGGTGAACCCAAAATCATTGCATTCAAGGTCAAATAAAAGTGCGATATTACATCCGTAAGTTTGTTTTAATATTGGCATCTACTTAGGGATTTATCTTTTGCTAAACGACAGCTATTTATAATGATAAATTGCTTTGGTGTTCGGAACGACACCAGCGAAACGTTCTAGATCTATTTAGTTGCAAAATCTCTTCTACAATTAACCTAGAACTACAAAACTTTTTCTGTGTTATCACCAAGGAAAATGATTATAAGTCACGACACATTTTCAAACTCCTTACAAAAATGTGAAAAGGAGAATAAATGAAACAGGCTTCGGTACCTAATCGACACTGACGAACATTTCTGTGTTAAAGAAAGCACAATGTTCTTTGCATGTACGAATTGGAATATGATATTTTAATATACATATATTACATCTACAAGTTGGATTATGCTTAAGTTAAAATTTTGCAGTTTACCTTTCCTATGGTATTTTGTGAATTTATAAAAACATCATTTGTTACTTTTGTAGTTCTGAATCGTATTCACTGCAGTCATATTATATTAGGGTAGATGATAAAACTGTCTTCTGGCCTCCCAAAATTTCACTGTTTTAATCTTTGTACTTGAGTTGCCGTGACCCATCACATAGTGGGCGTACATGTGCTAAGGAGCTGAAGTGATGCAGGTCTCATTAGTACCATCATCAAAACATATTATATACTGCCTTAAAATCTCATCAAATCATTGTCATTATATCTTTTATGTTTTTGTTATTTCTAATCCCTCAGAGATCTAGCGGCAGCTAGATCAGATCCAGGATACTGTGAACTCTAGCGAAGTCAAGCACCAGTAGAGAACTTTCATAAACATCCGTCAGAGCGAACCCCAAGCAATCCAGGATATGATCGGTGGATGCCGGCTTCAGATTGCATTTTTTGCACAATGAAAAGACTTTACGTCCTGAGTCAAATGTCCTGTTTTTTAGATGTCCACTTATGGAGTCTTGAGATGGCCGTTTGATCATTTCTGTCACCTCCGAATTTCACGCTCCTTCCTGGGTCTTCCTGCTGAACCAAGGATGGGCGGGAGGGGTTAGCCAGTCTTGTCTGACTGCTTTTTACTTTATAGAGAAAATTTCTTTATATGTTACTTTGTAGTCCCGGTTGAGAATCTCAGAACCTCTTTTAGCCAAGATGTCTTCAGCATCGTTCCCTTGGATGTTAACATGGGAGGGAATCCACTGAAAGTGGACTTACCTTACCTAGGTTAGATTTCTAAGATGGTTATAATTCGTATGCCCACGAAGTCGTATATATTGCTCCGGTCCTGTAGATAATGAATTGAGCTCCGACTCTCAGTAAGAACCCAAATGTCATTAGAATTAGTGCCGTCAAGGATGGCCTTTAATCCTTCATTTATGGCAATTAGTTCGCTTTTGAATACCGAGCAGTTTTCCGGGTTCGGTCTAGAAAGCTGGGCTGAAAGACTTTTGATAAAGACACCACTCCCAGCGTTTTTCAAATCGTCTTTACTGCCATCTGTATAAATCAAAATAGAATCACTCGGAATGCCATCTATGACTTCCAGAGCCAACTGTCTTAGGTAATCGGGAGCATCTGAGTTCTTGTTCGTGACGACATAAGTACAGTATGTGTGTGTGAAAGTAAACTCTTGGTAGGCCATCAATCGGGTTCTCCATATTTTTTATTAATTTAATATACTATGATATTAAAACATTAATCAAAACAATGGATAAGATTATACGTTGGAAATATATATTAAACTACGATATTGGTTTCATTCAACAGAGCTATATAATTTAATTTTATCAATCTTTTTTATCTTGAATGCATCCGAGGTGCATAAAACTCTTCCCTGTTTGATATCCATACGCTTTTATAAAACAATATTCGAACTACTGTTCACCGAACTTTTATTAAAGTTAACCCACCGTCTTTTGTTATCTTGTTCTTCCTCACAGAAAGGAGTTGATTGCATTTTATCGCATTGAGGAAGCATATCATCAAAGGCTGCATTTGCATAAAATTCATTTGATGTTCCTATGTGATCCCTGGGAGCAATAAATAATTCCACCAATCCAGAGATATATGTGAGCGAAAATAGAATCTAAATTGGCTTCCCCTCAAGAAATTCAAATTATAAGGACAAAATGATGGTGCGAATATAGTTCCCCCAAGAGAGTAAAAACCGGTGTATGGAAAAGTATAAGATCAAAAAAAGGACTAATTCCTGTGAGGGTGTATCAGCAGGAAATGAAGCTATAAGAGTTTGGAAGTATTAATAATATATCATTGGTACAATGGATAAGAGTATTTAAAGAGAAGTGAAAAGAATAATTGTTAATTCTCTGTATGTTTAGCAGTTTTTTACCCTATCCAAGAGTTGTACTAAGTCAATCTGCTCAGAAGAAAAATATGGTAAAGCATTTGTTCCATTTTCTATTCATAAACGATTTGTTATTCTTTTTGTTACCTCAAACAGCATGTTTTGATTATATCACACCTTATTACTTTTTGGGAACAGTTATTATTTTCTTGTATAAGTGGAATACATATTCATGTGTTTGGGTTTTGTCCAAATCGGATTATATCTAATTTAATGTGTAAAATATAAAAATCATAGAAAAAAAGGGTAAGTTTACGATATATTAGGGCTATTTTTTCCTGATTGTCATTTGTTTTTCTAAGCTTAGCACAGTGGTTTTCAAACTGTGGGGTCTGCCCTACAAGGGAGGCGTGATAATCCAATTTTGGGGGACGCGCGAGCATATCAAAAAGTTGAAAATAAAAGATTATTTAAAGAATATATTTATTTACTGAAAGGAATAGCAAAAGAAAGTACATTCTGACATAATTAAAAATAAAATACAAATTAAAACTGAGGCAACATATTTATAAATATGAGAGCTTCACAATGAATTTAGTAATTAATTTATCATAACAAATTTGAGTTTAAGGGGACTTGTGGTACACAAATTTTTTTAATTTAATGATTTTCATAATTTTTTGATCATCTCCTGTGTGTATGTGTGACGTAGAACAGATTTTGTGTCCAACATTTCATAAAATTTAACCATTTAATTTTTTAAGTGAAAAATTGAAACTTCTGAATTAATTTTTAAATGCTACTCCTATTACAAAAATAACGTACATATATTAAATTTGATTTTACAAGTATGTTAAACTAATGTATTACAAAAGTTAGTATGGGTTTTGGGATAACATGATTGGTATTCGTACAATAGTTCTTTATTGAATGCTTATTGAAAATTCGTTAAGAAATGTATAAATTTTAATTTAATTATTTTTTTAAAAAATAAGTATTGCTTTGATAAAAAAATACATACCATCTTTAATTCCATTTACTATTAGCAGCAAGTAGAAAAAATTTGAATTATTTTGCACAATGGAAAGCTAAGACAAAAGCCGAGATAAAACTAGTTATTTTACCTTTCCGAGATAAGTCAGTTTAAATTTTTGATTTGTCATTGGGATGTGAATAAAAACAAACGTAAGATTTATCACAACTCTGCGTTTTTTAAACTTAGAGCTTTCATCTTCTGCGAGTTTGTAGAAACGTACTGTAAAATCCGGCATTACAAGAAGAATTACAAGCGCTTAAAATCTTCCATTCGTTTTCTGGAAGTCATAGAAACACGCATGTCTTGAAAACAAATTGTACGAAAGTTTTAAATACCTTCTATTAGCACTTACAAATAAACTTCTGTAACCCTTCATAAAACTGGTTTCTTATAAGACTGACTTTTTGCATATTTCTTGACATGAAAGCACGATTGGCTGTTACCTAACATGCTTGCATACTTCCATCTACCTCTGCAGCTAACTGCATCCTGTTCAATTCTGATTGGCTTCCAGAAATTAGCATTTTCCTCTCCGTGCTTAATATTTGGAAGTGAGTGTACCTCGAATAACATGAGCGCATGACATCAAAACATAAAAATAATGCATACTAATTTTTCAGATTTCTTCGTAAAAAATGGGGTGCGCGTTATAAGGTGAATAGTATAGCTAAAATTAAAAACTTCAACTTGAAATTATAGATGCTCGTTATACAACTGATTTTTCGTTATTTAAAAAATAATTAGGCTAAATAAATTATTATTTATTTTTTTAACGATTTTTGTCTCAATTAAACCGTACTGTATCCCCTTAATTTTTATAATTATTAGTGTTAGAAATGGAAATTGTTTTCTGAAATATCTTGGTTTTTCAGTGCCGAAAATTCATCCACCCCTGCTCTAAATTCAAAGAACAGTTTATTACTAATTTGCCTTTTGATTTCGCCACTTGAAGTGAAATCTATGCAGATTTTCTCTTCGCAGTTGAGTTCTGTAACAAGGCTTCTAATAACTTTAGTACCTTCTTTAAATGAAATAAAAAATAATGTGCAATCAATTTCAATTTAAAAATTAGAAAGAAAAAGTTATCTTATCCTAATAATTAAAAAATAAAATATCTATTACTTAAATGTAGCATAAACAAGATTTAATATTTACCATGATAATCTTTACGGTGTATAATTAGGGTCTCTTTACAGCTTTAGAGTCAAAGCTCAGTATTATTTCATTGAATACATTGTTATTGCATGGAGGGGTGTGCAATGAATATTATGTTTGAAAATTGGGTTGCAAATATTTAAAGTATGAGAAGCACTTGCTTAGGATATAGTTTAAAAATTTAGCTTGAGACGCATTAATGGAGAATTATTATCTAAAATTCTAAAGTATTCTTTTTGATGTCACTATCATTTGAAAAGTTTAAAATGCACATTTAATAAAAGAAAAATTCAAAAAACAGATAAGAAACAAAACACATCAATTTGCCTTCAGTTAATTAGCTTTTAATGGATTATATGCGTTTTTGTAATCGTAGTTATATTGAAAAAAAAAGTTATATTTAATTGGAATCATACCTGTCTGGAAAAGATGTTCTGTTGTATGGGGATTTAGTGAAATATATATATATATATATATATTTCAAAATTTAAAATATCCACAAAAGAAATTGAATTTTCGAAAAAAATGAAAAAAAAAAACTTTATTTTGAGTTTAAAGTCATCTAACTAAAAAAATAATTCCTACAATATAAATTACCAAAAGTGACAATGACTAATAAGTGAGTATTGAGTATTACAATGTCCATTGCAGCTTTTAATAGCCGAACTCTCTCTCCAAACCGTTGATCCCACAATCCAATCCAAGTTGTTTACATTCCTCCTCTGTATTATGTATTGCAATTGCGACAGTAGGTTTTTAAAATTTAATAAAAAAGAAACTGTTAAAGGAGCTTGATGTGTTCTTTTCTGTAGCTGTTTAGCATACACCACAATTAACTATAAAATGTACTTAAACGCTTTTTTTACTTTGACGAAAGAAGCTTTGACTTTTTTCAATAAAAAATTCAAGTACATAAACTACCCCCCTCCACCAAGTGCCAGTATTTAACATAAATAATGTTACTCTTTACTGTTTTCTTTATCTCTATAACATACAAGGAGTGTTCAAATGAAAAAGTACGAAACGGCACTGTGAGTCTAGATGGAGACTTTATTCAAAGTATACACCATGGGCCTGAGCACACATTAACAAGCCAAATGATTCCTTCTTCCCAGAATTCCTGTAGACGTGACGACACCCAGTCATTCAGAACGTCCTTGAGTTTACCGTCCGATTTTTCAAATGTTTTTCGGGGGACCAAACACATAAAAATAGCCGAGCAAAATGCCCAGGCCGTAAGGCGGATGGTCAAACTTTTCCCATTTAAACTGGGCTAGTTTCTCGTGTGTGACCCTAGAGACGTGTGGATGCTCATTATTATGTAGCAGATCCACACCTTCCTTGGAGATGAATAGCGACCGGCTTAACACCACCTTCTGCTAGAAATCGGATAATACATTGATGATCCTCAATCGTCGAATGTTGCATTGTGAACACCATCATGCCCTCACATACAGTGCATCACCAATTGGACGGGGCTCTTTATAAGAGCCTCTGCTTTATCTTGCGCATTCACGATATACACCAGGGATTTTATTTGCATCTCTAAATGTTTCCCTACGTTCTCCAAAAGCCGCATAGGCAAATTATATTAATGGTTGCGTTGTTACGACATTTCGTTCCTTTTCATTTGTACACATTTTGTATTTTCCGAATTGGTGAGTTTTAAAATTTCGTAAAAAGTTTTTTTCGATTTATACTAATATGCATGCTAATAATAAATAATAGATGATATATTCCCATAATCATAAAGTAATCCCATACATATTCCCCTAAAGTAATGGATAATACATTAAATAATTACAAATATCTTTAAATAAGTAAAATTTTGTACTTATGCTTTTCCTAATTAAAAGTTCAATATCGTTGATGAATTCCTGTATATCTCTAAAGGTATCTCTCCTGTTAATTTGTTTTTTTTCAACCAAAGTCTTTGTCAAAAACAAATTTTTGTCACATTATAACATTATAATAAACATTTTTCTTATGTAAGCCACTGAAATAAATTAAAATGAAAACAATAGAAAAATTTTGAAAGGGAAAACACGCCTGAAAAGTTATGTTAAATTTTAAGATACACGCTTTAAAAAAAAAAGAACCGAATTAGTTTTATATTGTTTTCTATAAATGCTTAATACTCTGTTGTTTCAAATATGCAATAAACATAAAATTAAGAATTCATTTTTTAATTTATTCTTTCATCCTGCATCTAACATTTTATGAACAGATTTAACGAATAACTATACTTATAATTCGGAAAATTCATCCTCTTTGAACTATCTACTTTGCATGCGTTTTTCAGAGTGGATTACTCTTTTTGAAAGAAGTTTGAATTCGATAGCGCAGTTCGCGAGAGCAGAAAGACGAGGAAGTAAAATTATTTCATTAATTCTTTATTTGCCTCTCTTTGACTGGATCAAAGGCAACATTAATCCAAATTATTTTTATTTCACTTTCAAACTTCGGAATAGTTTGAAGCAGAGCTTTGAACATAATTGCATTTAGTTGTCTAGATGTCGAAAAGGCAGAGTTAATCGTAAATCCTAAATTTTTTTAAACTATACTTTTATTCATCAATGCCAAATAATGCATTGCTTTAGAATAAGAGTTGAAAAATATTCATGTACGATTCAATGGCATATTCTGTATTATACTGCTTCAGTTTGGTAATAATAGTTATGTTGATTTGTATTCCAAAATATCAATATTTTTACGTAGAGTGAAACGCGTGGATTTTATGTTATCTGTTGAGTAAAACAGTTCATTAAGAGAGAGGAAAATTTTTCATCCAGAAGCAATCATTAGCAATATAGGATACAATCGTAAAAATTGGACAGTAAATTCCAGAAGGTTTCCACACCTTCTTCAGGTAACTGACTAAACTGTTGGTGTCTAAAAGTACAAGTACGTAAAGGTTATTCGCAAGCAACTACAACCTAGTGAATTCTTCAACAGTCTAAGTGATACTGACTCAGTTTCAGCGTGTTGCTGCTATTTATAGTTTGCACGGCTGCCTTCTAACTGTATCTCGAAAGATCTTACGTTATAGATCGTGAGAATAATAGATTTCTCCAGTAAATTTCAGAAACAATTATATGATAGCAAAATCACCAAAAATGGTCACCAACTCGCCAAATTTGGTCACCAAAAATGATGTGCACTTGGGTGCATTTCCAATATTTCACCAAGTTTCTATTGAAAAGTCAATATAACATAAGTGGCAGATTAGCTAGCAAATACTACAATTGTTTCTTAAGGGCTCTAAGGACTCTTAAATTGCAAATTTTTAAATTTTTTGAAAAAAATATATTTTAAAGCCTCAACATTTCTGAGCATTTTGATACCAAAATGTTGTTGATATTGTAAAAATTTCCGAAGTTATTGAGAAATAACTAGAGAAATTTAAACAAAATCCCTATCTCTTTCGTATATTTAACTTCATTTTTCTCAAAACATCAAATGTTAGCTTGCGCGCAGAAATTCTCCGAAACTATTTATGATATCGATTTGAAATTTCATACACGTGTTCAAAATATGGCTCTTCATAACTTATACTTCAATTTTCAAAAAAAAAAATTAATAATTTTTTTTTTATTTGAATTTGAATTTATTTTTTTCTTAAAATTTTAAAATTTTTGTTGTAATTGCATTTAAAAAATATTTTTTTTCTCTTAATTTTTTAAAAGTTAGTATAACTTCTAAAGTGAACATTTTTATACCAAGTTAAGTTAATTTTGTAAATTTTGATCAATTTTGTACCTCAGAATCTTGCGCGCTGTAAAATACTAATTTTCAAACTTTTGAAAAATTGTCCAATTTTTATTTTCTTATAAATTTTAAAAACAATTTCTCAAATTCTCCAGAAATCTGAGAACGAATATAAATATATGTGATTATCATGTGATAAAAATTTCAATTGATTGTTTTGCTTTATTGCTAAGTTTCATTGGTTTCAAGAAGGATATTTTTTTCGAGTGCACAGATATATGTTAAGGGTCCTGAGACCCCTTAAATCAATACAACAGCAAGTCATAATAATACATTAAACATCCCTATATAATCTATTTTCACTACGTTCTTAAAAATATAAACAAGAATATATATTTATGTTTGAGAGAATTAATCACTTTTTTATTATGTCTCATCTAGACTGCGTATTAAGTATAATAATTTAAATTAAAAATAAATATTTTAATATGTAATTATTTTAGTACTTCTACGCAATTAAGATTTTAGCTAAATAAAATTCTTAGTAAAAAAACTTATTACACAATGTTTAAAATATTGATTAATGTGTTTCAGAATTGACAAAGAGTTCATCGGAATTTCATTTTGCAAAAAAATTTGAATACCGCTGTTTTGAATCCATTTTTGAGATAACAATTAAATAATATTTGAACAGACTAGCCATTATTTTAACATGCATCCTGAATAGTACTTTATAACAGTTTAGATATAATATGTGTTTTTTTGCTTTTTTATGTAAAACTGATTGGTAATCTACTCTGCTGTTTTAGTCATGAAATATAAATAGTAGAGAAATCATCACACTGCACTTACTGGGATGAATTTTTTAAAGTGAGAAAACTAGGTTTCCTTTTATCATACACTCTAGTATAAAATATTCTTAAATTGCCTAAAAATATGAAGAATTAAAACAAAGTTATGCAGTGAAATTGCAATTGCCTTGGGATAGCAATATACCTATATCCAGATGACTGTAGCATTGTGTAAAAAATATATAAATAGACACATATTATATTGTTATTAATTTGTACTATATAACTATTCTTATAAAAATTATTCTGACGTGATTCTAGCTATAACACACGAACTAGCATGTTTTGAACGTAAAATGCTAGTTTGAACTAAGAGCATGAAACATATCATTTCGGAAATTACTTCTACATTTCTTTTTCTTACTGCCAAGAATGTGCTAAGAACACATAATTTCACATATTATTTCCCACTCTGGGCAAAGTACTGTCAGACTATGTCTACTTAATGACGCAGAAAAGTGACTTCTGCACAGAGTAGTCTGTGATGCTAGACAAATAACACGGCATTGTAACTAATAGCAACAATGAATATAATGTGCACGATAGACGTGTTTCTGATGACAATACAACGGAATTTATGTTGGTGGGATACATAGCCCCAGAACAAAAACAAAAAAAGTCTTTATGTATTGGTAACAAGTGCTATACAAATAATCGTTCCAACTTTAAAAAATTATAAAAAAGAAGAAATAGGGAAACAAAAGCGCAGTTTCTCACAAAGAAGTCGGATTTTTTTTAGAAGCAAAAATATTTTTATTTATTTTTATTAGATGCGTGTTTTAAGTAACAAGCTCCATTCAGAATGTCATACCTTCATACTATGCCAATCCATCAAAGCGATTCCTATTGACTACTTTTGGTGAGGACAGAGTGATTGGTCGAGGCTGCAAGATCACCATGTTAAGCCGTCCTCACTCTTATCTACTTCTGGTTATAGGGTTATTTGAAATAACATGTGTATAATTTTTCCCAGTCCACTGGTCGAGCATAAAGATTCTATCTGTCGGGATATTTTTGCAATTCACTCCAATATGTTGCATTCAGCCATAACGGACATTTTGAGCCACCTTCGTTGTGTCGGATAAAATTCTAGAGGTCATAGTGAATAATTATTATTGCAAGAATAATTGATGGAGTAGACTATTGTCCTGTACATTGTGTTTTGGATTTTCAGCGCTTTCTACCGGTAGTATTTTTAACTAAAATATTTTTGCCACTAAAAAAAATGATACCTTTGTATGAACCCTTTCTTCCAAACGGCATTCCTGTATCATCATTTCTTCTATTTTTAGAATTTTTTTTGAGTTTGAACGAACGCTCACGCTCACCCAGTACACAAATATAAAGTGCAGAGCGTCTACTGAGTTCATACGCATATCGGACTTTAGACGATTGGAAAAGCGTTGGGTGACAAAAGGTATCCATTCCAGTGGATACGTGCTTATGCACATGCCACTTCGTCTAAACCATTCTCAATCAGTTTGGGGACCATTCTGGACAGTTCCAGCAAGTGATTTGTCTAGAAACAAATTTCATTGAACATGTTTTGGATATAATTGCATGGTCAGTTCATGCACAAAACCTTGCACCAAAAACAATTTCTCAATTACACACCATTGTAGAGTCTTCATGGCGCCCTTCTGGGTGGCGTAGTCTGTTTGTCGATGACTTTATACGCCTAAGATTGCGGACTTAACCCCGGCCTAAGTCGGTGGATTTTTATCTTGCAGAAAATTGACAGCATCCATTTTATGGACGCTGTGTCATGTGACATGTAAACTATATGGATTATGTGGCATGTAAAAAATCCTTGAATGCCTGTTTTGTTTAAAAGCACTCGGCCAAAAAAATCCCAAAACGGTTTCGCATTGTCAGGGCTCACGTGCCTCTTTTTGGAAAGGAAACTAGGCATCAAAATTACATTGCGGCAGTAGGTTTTCCACCTATCTGATGGCGCACTATAAAGAGATACCAAATTCCGTAGAATGTACTAGGTCTGCAATGGCTCAATACCAATCCGCAACCTCCAAATAAATAATAATAAAACAGACGAATAATTTTTCGATAACTTGTTGAGTGCTTGAACCAGTCAACGTTAGTCTTGAAATAGGCCACGTTTGGTTGCTGCTTTTCGGCAAGTAAAATTATGTCTTCTGTAACATTTGGAAATATGTGATTTTTATCAATTCATTCTTTAATTTTAGAATTTTTTATAGTATTACAATTTAGAGGTACAATAAAAACAAATAAAAAAATAAAAATTTAATCACTCAAAATTAAAATTTTGCTTTAAAATATAAACAAAGTATTTTCCTGTTTTAAGACATTACTTGGGATTGTTTTCTAACTTTCTCAACAAAATGTTACGTTAAATATTTCTACTTCAACTTGTCTCTGTCATATCGATTTTTTTAAAAAGAAATATTTTATTTTTAAGAAGTTAAGCTCCACTCTAAAAGAATATCAATTACAAAATTAAACAACACAACTTTAAGAAAATCATCGATTTTTAATGAAGTTTTTCATTAATAATTTGTTTTCACTTTCAAATAATTGAGGTATGTTATTGAAGATCAATAATTTTAATGCAGTACCTGAGAAAAATATCAAAAATTATGAACCACATTTAAAACTTTTTCCATATTTGACAAACATACATGGATTGATATATATGAAAAAAATGGGAAAATTATGGGTTGATATTGAGAGTACTTTTAAAATTAATGGTGAATCGGGCCGAAATAAGTGATTAAGAAAGCAAAAAAATTGCAAAATCTTTTTGAAAATATAATATAGCAAAAACGTTTAAAGACAATAAAAGTTTAAGTATGAATATACACAAGAATAGGGTTAGGAAAACTAAAGAAGGAACATAATATAACTAATACATGGAGATTTGTTTCATTAACAACAGCTTTTCTTTAGCGTTAGTTTTGTAGTTTGCTCACAGCTTCAAATGAAGAATACTAGTCTCATTGTTCATTTATCAAAATTTTTTATTTTAAAATATATTGAAAATTTTATCGTAGGCCCACATTAAACTATCTTTAATGATTTTAAAGTAAATTAAACATTGGAGTAATTTTTAAAATATTTTGTTTTCAACAATTGTGATTAACTAATTTTAATTAAAGAAATATTACATGTATACATTACCATTAATTGCAGATTTGAAATGTGATATTTAGAATAATAATTTAAGAAGGAACAATTGAAAAGCAAGAAAAAACATATAAAAAAAAGTTAATTACATATTTAAAATCATTAAATGTTTAATGCTTATTATAATATTTAATGTTTTAACTTATACAGGGTGATTCTAAAATCATGTGACAAACTGTGAGGGACTGTTGAGCTCTGTAAAATCTACAAATTTTTGTTTTGGAATATATGAACGGAAATATGCCACGTTGAGGTTCTAACAGAAAAAAATCGCGTAAACGGAAACATAAAATATTCATTATCAGCGGGCTTAAAAATTGATCCCGTAGAGAAAATGTTAAAAAGTACTTTTGAAGTTGCATCCAACAACCATCGTGCATGCTTGGCGACCTTTATGGCGTGGCTGGCTGTTAATGTTGGCGAAAGTTAAAGGCAGTAAAGCGGCATACCAGTCATCTGTTGCACCACCAAAATTGACATTTGCGCTGAAAGTTTTGCTTGTTATGGGATATTTTACTTATAGCGAAAAGGCAGGCATGTATGTAATGTACGGTGCTGCTAATAATATAAGGACAGAGTAGAGAGAGGAGAGTGATAACGCGCTACGGCTGTTTCAGGAACGCTTACATTTGCCAAACCACAAAATGTTTCTGCAATTACACCGGTAGCTGTGGGAAAATGGTTCTTTTACCACCAGTTCTGATGGAAGGGGGTAGATCGAGGACTGAACGACAAACAGACCTGAAAGAAATCATCTTAGATCATGTGGACGAAACACCCGTCTCAAGAACAAGGGCTATAGCACGTCGCCAGCATGTCAGTCAACCAACCGTTTTGAGAGTTTTACCGCTGGACTGTTGGTTGATGCAATTTTTAAAATAGTTTTACGATTTTCTGTACGGATTCCCTCGTTAAGCATACTGCTAATGAGCTTTTTATGTTTCCATTAATGTGTTATTTTGTTTCTAATTGTACTTCCATCCATATATTCCTACTCAAAAATTGTATGTTTTATTGAGCTTTACATTCCCTCAAAGTTTGTCCCATGACTTTAAAATGACACTGTATAATATTTTTGAACAGCTGTGTTCATGGATAGCAACTATACAGTCACTGAACACTTCTTTCTCGCTTTTTAACGTATAGTTTAAAAAAATGCTGTAATATATGCATTGTTTTATTTTAATAGAAACACAGAAGAATATTACTCAGTTAAAAGTATAGCTTAATCAGAAATGTTGTAAACAAGAACACATAATAGAAATACAGCTTCCTTCATAAACAAAGTTGATTTTTTCCTCTTTTTCTTACCTGATCCTCGTGTATTATAAAATAATACGGTTCTTTCTCAAATAAGGGGACGGGGGATAAAAAAAAACGACTATTCGAATTTTTTTTCTTGCTAAGAAGAGTCTTTATTTCTAATTCAGACTCGATTGTTTATCAAGTACATTTTTTTTTCACTCAACTGTTATTTTCATTTCTGAAAAGCTTACATTCTAACCTTTTTCTCTTTTTAGCTAACAAACTGCACTTTTTTATTTCATTTCTTTTTTCTCCCTGCTATACGTGAAGCTAAAGAAAATAAATAGCTCCTTCATTTCTACTATCGTTTCCCTTTTTTTTTTTTGTTAATTTATTATTTTCTTTTTTTTCTTTATTCTAGTTTGAAGAATCTTAAGTTTCATTTTAGAGACAGTACTTCTTTTTACTCTGGTTTATAAAAAAGTTATAAAGAAAATACTCGCTATTTCTTAATGAAATGGGGAAGCGAAATATCTTTATATGTTTGATGTTTTCATTAATAGAAAATTTAATTTTCTATAATTATGACAAATAGGATTTGTGTTACGAGTGCATTACACCACTTGAAGAGTAATGGGAAACGGAAAATGAAATGTTAAATTTATTTATCTCGTAGAAATTCATTAATAGACTGACTTTCGTCATTTCTTACATGGGTTCATAAATAAAAATCATAAATGTGAAAGTGTAATTCCATTAAATTGCACGGAATACAGAATAACAATAAAAAATAAGTATTTTCTCTCTCAGAAAATATATACTAACTTGATTATTTATTTTTATTTATGAAAAAAAATATTTTTTAGGCTTAGTATTTGAATAATTATTTGGTTATTTATGTATAAAAAGAAGTAGCAATGATTATTATTAAAGAGTTATAGAGAGATTTTTTTTATAGAGAAGGAATATTAATTTGAAAACTGTATTTAAAAATTTTCTCTTTTTTACATGAACTTTGATTGCAATGCATTTTTCTATCTTAAAAGTTCCAACGGTTTAAATTATAATAGTGTTCTAAAATATATTACTGAACAAAATGACTTATACTCTGTATTCTTTTGAAAAACTGTTTAGATACTTATGCTATTATATTTGATATTTTTATTGTTTATCATGAAAATTTTTAGATAAAAATTAAATAATTGTTTTTCAAATCATTCATGCTCTCGAAATTTCATTAAAATGCCCGCACATGTTTTTCTAAAGATTTTTTCAGACTATACTTATTGGTATCGAAAAAAGGATCCCACATTAAAATGGTTGCAGTTAGAAATTTTCTAAAATTAAATTCATTTTTTAAAATGCTAAATAATTGGTTTATTTTTTGATACTGCACGTTGCTCTTCAAGAATCTTGCATCAGTCACAAAAGTTGAAACTGTTCCGTATCTCTGAATATTGAAATTACAAGAAATATTTTATATATTGTATTAAATTTTATAAATAGGTTGTGGTGAATATGATTATTTTTTCTCAGAAGTTATTCATCGAAGCCTTTGATCAAACACAAAAGCAGCCTGTAGGGTTTATATGGAAGATAAACCATCATTTAGATGCTAGCTAATATTAGTGATACGAATTATAATGAAATTAATCCGTGATCATTTACGCATTGAGACTCAAGAACAAACCCAAGTCTTAAAAACTTTAAAACATAAAATTTACCAACATTAAAACAAACAGTTAAATTCCCAAATCTTAACACACATACACTTTTCGTCATAAAAATTTGCGCACCAAGAAATAAATGTGGAATCCTAACGAAACTTACCATGAAGGTACATGTCGGACAAATATGCAAATGATTGGAAATGCAGTGAGATTGCTTTATGCCACTACAGGGCGTTGAACTTCGTTTTCTTTGGAGAATAAAATAGGTAAACATAGCTTGTTTTAGCGCACTTAATCTTATGCAAAAGAAACCCTGATCTAGACATACCGTTACGAGCCTCTCTCGAAGACAATATGGGCAGTTGCCAGAGTTCGAGAGGGCAAGAATAATAAGGATGATGGAATATGGGTGGTCAGCTTGGCAAGTATCTCGTCAAGTAGGCCATTCTGATTTGACTGTGAAGAGGTTTCGGGAAAAGTGGACAGAAGAGACGTCATTTACACGGTGACAAAGCT
The DNA here is from genome assembly GCA_019973975.1 of Trichonephila clavata. Classification (NCBI taxonomy): domain Eukaryota; kingdom Metazoa; phylum Arthropoda; class Arachnida; order Araneae; family Nephilidae; genus Trichonephila; species Trichonephila clavata. The sequence continues at coordinate 496,532 of BMAO01031182.1, read as the reverse complement.
CAGTACACCCTCGTAAGACTAGTCGTCAGGAAGATCACCCATGTCATATGAAACGCATATGTAGAGCCAACTGCCTCACTGGCCGCTGTCCACACACAGCGGCACACATGCCACTGTCCACACTTTCACTAGGGGCCCCTGTTTCATCCCGAACCATCACAAAGTGCCAGGTTGAAGGACATATGTTATTGTGAAGCCCATTACGTGTGTTGCCGATGCCACCCATCTACCGACGCCTACCGCCACCTTGTACTGCAACAGAATGAAACCAGGTCGTTCTTAACGACGGATCTAGTATCAATTTGAGCAGTGATGAGGTTCGTGTTTGGAGGCCCCATGGTTAACTCTTAGGTCCTGCCTTTTATTTACAGCAACGCAGCGCTCTCAAAGCTGTTGCAATATAAAGGGTGCCATTGCTTACGATGCACGATCACCCCTAATATTGATCTATGGTGCAATGGCAGCCCCGGGTATACACATGACATCCTTCAGCCACATGTGGTGTCACTCATGGCAGTGCTCCCACGAGCCATTTTTTTAAACAAGACAATGTTTCCCATTACAATCTTTCCCCGGCCTGCTCAATTCCCAGATTTATTACCAATAGGACGGCATTTAGGACGGCAATTTGAACAGCCTACGAGTTTGGCTTAAATAGGGGAGAGTTCACAGCAAATATGAGACGAGATAACTCAGGGCATCATATGGAACTTGTATACTTCAAAGCCAGCTCGTATTGCACCATGCCTTGCGCTAGAGGGCGTTCAACAGAGTACTAGAAATATTGTTCATTTGTACTATATCTGCAGTAAAAGACCCTTTTTCTTTGCTTTTCTAGTGACTTACTTATACATAAGTAGAATTTTCAATGAACAATTTCGTTTCATTTTGACTACTTTTTCTTGAGTTGCAAAGTTTTATGCCAATGTTTGTGCATAAATCCAACATTCAATCAAGCAAACATCTCAAGAAAATGTCATATAATAATAATCCTTTAATCTCTGGAATAAGCAGATCACACACACACGGGCATTTATATATTAAGGGGAAAACTGATGACATAGGAAAAAAGAACTTTATACCAATCTCTATGCTCCAATCTCAATCTCTAAATTAGATGCAGCATGTTCGGTAGTGGTATGATTAAATAGCATCGCGATCTGCGCATATTTAACTTGGCGGAGAGACAAAATAAAGAGATAGAATCAGGTTGAAGGATTATTTCCAATATTTAGACAATCAGATACTGGATCATGTATTTTTAGCGGAAATTTTGTGCAATATATTATACAAAGGAAACTTTTTTTAAATAAAACCCTTTGTAAACATTAAGTAGTTTGTGTATTACTTTTGATCAATATAAAATTTAAATTTCTTGGGAGAAAGTGAGGATACCTTAGTATTAATCTCCATCTTGACAAGTATAGAACAGATCAGGATCTAATCCATCTATAATAATTAGAACATCTCAAACACATATGATATTTAGCCATAATCTCCCTCCCCCCTATATTTGAGGTACTTTTTAATTATAAGTATAAAACAACAAGCTTTATAATTCTTCATTGTTTAATCTATTTTACTTAAAAAAGATTCGCATTTTTCGATATTTTTGCTACAGTATACATTAATTATCTTTCATAAGTTATTCTGCCTGTTGTTGAAAACAGTTCTAATATTAATGATTGCCACCCATCCAGTATAGTGGTAAGCGACGCTGACTGCTGTGCCGCAGGATCGAGTTTCGAATCCCGCAGGAGGCATAGGTGTTTGTAAATGTATAGTCCCCCTTTGTGGCATGAAGGTACTCTAAATAGCCATCGAACCACAAGACCTCTCATGAGTTCGGTGGAAAGGGGAGAGAGCTGGAAGACCACTGACCACCCCAGGGCGATCTCTCTTAAAACTGGGGTAATAACGAGCCAAAACGTACTGTCACCTGCATGTCGTTAACAAGGCTATGGTTAACAACAGGCGTACAATCTAGCACTTTACCATAATGAATTTCGTGGGCTTCAATCCGGCCCATGTGGATCAGGTGGCATTAACAATACTAACATATTAATGGTTTTAAGAACATTTTGTTTATTATATATAATTTAATTTGCTGGAAATTTCGCTTATTCTTTAAAACAAGAATTGTTACTCAGTTATTTTAACTATTTTCCTTATAATTATTATTATCAGTCGTGACACTACTGAATTGTTTGCTGAGTACAAAATCACACAAACATCGTGGGTACGTCAGCTCTGTAAGAGAGTTTAATGCAGGGTTGCTCCGCTTTTAAAATTCTTAAAATAATAGAAAAAAGTAATAATGAATAGATTTTTTTAATTTTTGTGTAGAATATTGCATTATACAATTTCCAAATAAAATTAGAGATAGAATAAAATTATAGTTTGTAAAGACATCTGTTCATTGAAAAATACACCTGTGAGTAAAATTTGATAGTTTTTATCTTTTAGTGGATATCATTTATTATAAGTCATTTCGAAAACGCGCTAGAGAGAAACATGGAAATTTTTATAACAGAGAAAATTATGATTCCATTTAGGATGTAGAAGTGAAATACTACCTCTGACAACAAAGTTCGGTGAATGAAGTTAGAACTCTCGATCTGACAACACTGGCGAAACAAAACACTGCACATATGCAGAGGCAGCTCTTGACAAACTACCCCACCCGGATGTTTAGTTGAGACTCATTTCAGTTCCATGTAAGACTTGTTTTGCAAAGTACTTGTTTAGTACGTTGCTTCCTGACTGAGAACAAGAAAATGAACTAACAAAAGATCAATTTAAAGTTTTGTTTTAAGCTCTGAAGACATCAAAAGAAACTTATGCGATGCTGATACGTGTTTATGAAGATCAAATATTGTCCATGAAGAGTATGTACGAGTGAGTGGCTCTCCTGTTTTCGAAAAGCAAAGAAAGTGTTTCTGACAACCCCCGTAGCGGAAGACTGGCGACCTTCGCCTGTAATGAAAACATTGAGAAAGTGAGGAAATTAATCACTAAAGGTCGTCAATTAACTGTACCCATGATAGCTGATAAATTGGGGATTAACCGTGAATCCGTACAGAGCAAATCAGTACCCAGATTTTAGAGATGAGAAAACGTATTATCGATATTGACAATATTCCTAATATCCAACGAAACGTGACGCGAGGCTTTTCAACTCTATTCCAAAAGAAAACTTCTCGCAAAGTTTCCAGGGCATGTATAACCTATCTCAGTGGATCTTAGTTATTGGAGGTGACCATTTCGAAGGACAGTAAGGTAACTTCCATTAATATTTCATCTACATTAGTGTTAATGGACTGTATCATTGTCAGAGGTTTATACGAGATGTCGTTCCCCACGTTTAGTAACTATCCTAAAAACCTTTATTCTAAATGATGCTTTAAATATAATAAAATGTTTTTCTCTATGTACATACTTCAAACAATCAAAAATAATTTTAAAATGAAACTTTCTGTCTTTCTGCTTAAACTAATCTTTAATTTATATCTTGATAAGACTTTTTAAAACCGACTTGGTTAAATAAAATCTGTTTCTAAATTTCAAATTTATTGAACATTCGTTCAAAAAAGTTAATATACAATTGTTATATTGGAGGGAAAAAAGACATACTTGCTTCGAATTACACAATATTAATAATTTCTAAGTATTTGCTTAATTTAATTTTAGTTCAGTTTTAACTATTCGATGCAGAATACTTGAAGCCTGCAAACACGATGTTCCCTTTTAATTTGTCCTTTTAAGCGATAGTCACTGTGGAAAATTGCAGTTCATTTACTTCTACTTCAAACCATACATCAACGTCATCGTGGAATTTTGAGAAAATTCACAGTTTCAACTCTAAATCTACTTTACCTTCTAATTCATCTTCGCGTGTTGATTCTCTTATACACTATATTACCAGTACTTTCCATCTCAGAGAATCCAGAAATGAAAAGGATTGGAGATTTATTTTTTGCCACTAATACCCGAGTCAGAAGTTTTGCTTTACTTCATTGCTATGGATCTTTATGCGTTGAGTGAGCTAATATTTTAACGTCGCACGGTTGAGCTACACGAGGACTTTTGGTAACAACTTCGTAATTTTGAACCATGGTCAAACGACGAGGACGACACCTGAGCTAGCTCCCACCTCTCCTAACTACCACACCACACCAACGGGAGGACAGTCGCGAGGCCGTTATCTTGACCACTAGACTACCGCGGCTGATCTTGGTGTGTTATCAGTGAGGGAATATTAATGTCCCACTGTTCAGCTACACGAGGGCTTTGGGAGACGATCCGCGTAATTTTGAACCATGGTCAAGTGACGCTTACGACACCTGAGCTGAGCCCACAGTACATTGAACGCGCACCTGACATGCAAAGGTGCTGCCACTTCAATCATAAGGAAAAAAAAGTTAATTTAAACTGAAGTAAAGCATAATGGCGTATGGTGTTTGCCACAGTATTCAAGCTTTGATTCAATTTGTGGTGTGGCTGGAAAAATTAAGTCTGTTACCCCGGTATATGGTAACATTATTTGATTTATTATCTGATAACGGAAGTCTTATTCTGATTTTAAAAATGTATAAGAAATTTATCTTGGGTTCTAATATGCTATCGGAGAGCTACGCGCTAAGTTGTTTATGTTTAACTAGAATGACGATAACGATTCCATATTTTGGCTCTTGAACTAAAATAGAACAGTTGGAATGAAATTTTATGGATATTACATAGCAAACATTATATTAAAATTCTATATAAAAAAGAAGCCACATATAATAAAAGCAGAACACAAAGTAAATATATCTACTTGATTTCGGTGAAGTTATATACAAAAACATTATTATATAATTGTCAGTGTCAATTTTAGATTAGTTTTATTTTAACTGTTTAAATTTCACAAAATACACGATATTCTTTGTTTATTTAGAACCTTTATGAATCAATAACATTCCCGGTAATTTAAAATTATTTCTGAAAATCTTAAAACTGCTAATAATTGTTCTTTATAGTTGATATTACAATATTTATTAGAATATAAAATGCAGTTAAAACATAAAGCTTATTTTCTAATAAAGATTAAATTAACGTCCACAGAGAGCAGTGTATTCTAGATTATAGTATTTTATGAATATTGAGGTGTGGATATTTACAAAAATGGATTTTAAAGATCAATAGATTAAAACCCAAACTGTATGGGTATTATTGATCATGTAACTTCAATCATTTTACGACAGGAATTCAATTTTATCAATAGACTGTATTTGGCCTTTTTATTTATCTCATGTTAACGATACTAACAACAAAAATTTGTTAATAGTAGGAATCTCTAAAATTCTTGTGTGTGGGGAATTTCTTGATTAATTCAACCTGAATGCAATAACAAATATCTTTATTTCTCTAAAGTGGAATTCGCCGTTTTGTTTCATGAAATATTTCACCGGGTAATTTTTTCTGTTTAAAATTCCAATGTGGAATACACATTTAGAATTAATTGTGTACATGTACTCAACATATATTTGAAATTCCATTTTAAATGAGAAGGAAATAAAAGAAAAGTACACACTATAGTTTTTTCTTTCCCATGTTTTTACTTTCTTCGAAATAACTAGAAAGATGAAAACATTCCTTCTGTTCAATTCTAGGAAATAATTAGCTGAACAATACGTTCTTGGAAATTCCTTTTTCATAGGATATATTATATTATTATTTTTCCGTATTCAAACTTTTTCTTTAGTATAATGATATAAGAGAACTCTTTTATTTATACATACATCTCCAAAAGATTTTGCTTTCTGTCTGAGCTCGAATTTCTCAAAACACTGTTTTTTTGTTTATAGAACCACCTGCTTCTTTTTCAGACAGATAACAGCTGTGTTGAATGAAACCCTATACTCTAAATCAATAAATATTCTTGAATTTTTCTCATCCAGGTTTTTTTCTCTTTTCGTTAGAAATTTGCATTTGTATATTTTTTTATGCTATGTGTTTTTGTAAATGTAAAGAAAAGTACGCGATGAGGAATTACAATATGTGTACATCAATATAAAAAGATTGTAAAATTTAATAATATTAAGGCTGTTTGCTTTTGTACGTTTATATTCTAAATTATATTTCTAAAATATTTAGAAAAATTAAACGCATTTGCAATTTTGTGTTAGGTAAAATATTCCATAACTGTTATGTATTTATAGCAATTGGTTAAAAATCTTTGTAGATTATCTATAAAGGTCTCACAAAAGAGAAACTAGCGACTTTTCTGAATCAAATTGAACTCACGGATATTTTCTTTTGTATTTGGCATTCATATTATGCTTCATAAAGTCTTACTGAGGTTGTTATTTTTAGATTCTTAAGCTTAAACAACCTTCATTCAAGTTTTTAAGGAACTATGAAATGATTACTCAACGTATTTATGGTTTTTTTTTGTTTCGGCTCTATTCATAATTTTTATATGAATCCTTTATAGTATAATGCAGACTTTTTCTTCAGTCTACAACTATTTCCCGATTCTGGAAATTTAATTAGTTTTTCAATCTTTCTTTTTCTGCACATTAATGTTGTAATCTTAATTTTTTATCCTTCGAATATTTTGATAATGTAAAGCACAAGCAATTTTTTTTATTAGATATAAATATTTATTTGGTAATTTTTTTAAAGTAAATACATGCTTTAAGTTTGCGGATAGGAATTAAGCCTTAAAAGAATTACTTTTCTAGAGGATATATTTTATGTGTGGTATGTTCTGATGCTAAAATGTTAATATAGTTGGAATGTTTTCAGCAAAATGTCACTTGAATAAAAAAAAATGCAAATTTATTGAACATGGTTTGAATACAAATGTATATTATATTTCATAGAAATTACTCTTCAAAATAACTATGAGTAACTTTTTAAATATTTAAGATAAAATGCAAAACATTTGAAAAGTATTAGAAAACATAAATATAATTAGCAAGTATTTTCTATAGTTTTCTGTGATAATTCAAAAACATCCTATTCAACATTTTTTCTGTTTTCCAAGTGGAAAAAAAAATGTAAAAGTTAAGAATTAGATAAAATACTCGGTTCAAATGTTTTTTTTTATGAATTACTTATATATATTCATAAATGTCCTATCTTTGACAAGGATTCCAATTTTCTTTATGCATGTTTTCACAGTGAACTGCAATATCATTTCGAAAGGAAATTTGGTAAGGTATTTGAAGCTGTGTGTATATAAACTCAATCAATAGTTCTGGTATATAAATTTTTGAAACTGGTCATTCTCCCAATAAAACTGATGAAACTATAAAACTCATTCTTTTGAAAAAAAAAAAACTAATTTAATAGCTCCTTCAATTATGACGTGACATATGTCTTACTCATATTAACATTATACCACATTTTTTTTCTCTTTTATAGAAATATTAATCACATTTTATTGAATTGATAGTCATGTGGGGTCATAGGCTTTTTGTATAAAATCTATTTATTTGCTCTTGTTGATTCACAAAGACAAAAAAAAATTGCCATGCGAGAAATTTTTGTTACACACGTTGAGATGGTAAATAGTCTGTACACCGTCCCCGTAGAGTAAAATGTCATGCTGGAAAAATATAAGTGATTATAGCATATAATAGTGAATTAAGGATTGATATCTGAGGATAAGATAGTTATATATATTACGATCATCAACAATTTTCAAACTAATAATGTGGTTTGAAAATAATGGGAAAAGTCCTTTGGGGGTAAGTAAGCACTTATAAGAAATTTTCAGGATTTTTTTTTTTAAAAATTGATATTTTTGTGTTTGCTGCAAAATTTAAATGGAATTTATGCAAACTAAAAAGAAGCAAGAATTTTGGAAAGCTATTTTTTGAAAGTTTATTTATTTGATGTATTATACTAAGGCATAGCATGGAAATATTTTTACAGATATAAAAAGACCCATTAGAAATTATTTCCAGTCAAATAATTAAACAGAACAGTAAATAAATACAAATTATTGAATAAATTAAAATTTACTTTAAAGTTTACCTGTTGCCAAATCAAAAATTTTACCTTTTCCTTTTAATGCATCTGATTATGTCAAATGAACACATTGAATGTATTTTTTAATTCAATGGATCATACAAAAATAAACTCTGGAAAAATAATTTAAGCACTAGAAGTAAAAAGAAAACATTTTGCATTTCGTATTCAGACATGTAAGAATTTTATAACATTCATAAAGTTGAACTGCTACAATTTCATTGGTTTGATCTGAAGCTAGAGAAAAAACAAGACAAATCATAAAAATTTTAGAAGTATGGAAATATTTTATTTTTATTTATTTTTTATTTTAGACAAGACAGGTCTCATTTTATCAAATTCTCCATAGGTTTTTATATCGTGAATTTTAAATCTACAAAGAAGATAAGATTATTTTCTTAAAGTTTTAAGTCCTAGTTTTTCATTTCTCCTTTTCCTTATCAACGAACTTATTGGATTTAGCTTACTCTACAGAATTCCAAGGATTCCTGACATATTGTATGAGCATTCTACGACAGTTGAAAGACAAACTGAATTATTTAATTAAATTATTTCTTTGCTTTCTTTTAAAAGAAATTAAAAAAAGCACAAAGGATGCATAAATCATAATTATTTCTATTTTACAAGGGTAATTCAATACATAATTTGAATATAATTTTGGTTATGTGTTTTGATAGATGAAGGCACAGATTTGATAGTAAAACCTTATTAAAATTTAATACTTATAAAAGAAAGATATTGTTAAAATCATTTTTAGCTTGGATTGAAAATTATTTTCCAGATATGGCTATTGTTATTATTATGGATTATTTTATTATTTGAATGTATATATTGAATATGTATACAGCAACCCAGGCACTGATGTGCTTTGAAATGGAATAAACAACTTAAGTATTAAGCTATTGAAATAAAATTAAATTGTATAAGTTATTTTTAATTAAATCTAATGGTTAATGTATGTTATAAACTCAATAAAATAATTATTTTGCAGCGGTGACAGTACCAAAATTATTCATTTGTTACATTCATGCAAGTGAATAATTTTATTTTTAAGTGAATAACGTATTATTTTAATCAATTACACTTTGTTGTTTATTCTATTGCTATGACAACGAAAATATTTAGATAAAGCGTATCAAATTTCATAAATATTAAATGTTTTGTGGTTATATAAAAATGAGAAAAGATAGAAACATTTTTTTCCATTCTTCGTTTTTTTTTAAAGTACTGTAATATTTTTAAAAAAATCGCAGTATATCAAATTATTGAATTAAATGCTTCTAATTTAAACTTATAATGAACATTGTAACTAGAAAAATTAATTTTTTCATTGAATAAAATGTTCAGATTTTAAAAATTAATTCAATGTAAACTAATTTTTAAATATTAAATCAGCTTTTAATACTAAATTAATTTTTTAAAACACTGCAAGCATCGATTTAAAATTTAATTTGTACTCTTTAAGAAGTAAGTGGTTATAATTAATGTAAACAATGAAAAGATCTTGAAAGAGTAAAATTTTTAATTAATTAATTAAACATGAAGGGCTTTACATAAAACTGTTAAGTAAGAAAAGTTTCCATTGTACCAAATTTTGCAAACAAAGGAGTATATTAACCTCATTATAAATAATTTTTAAATAAAAAAATATATTTTAAAGAAATCAAGGCTAAGAACAGTTTTTTTAAACATTCTTCATTTAAAGATTAGTTTTCCAGAACTGAATGATCAAGAAACAATGATATTTAATTATGATCATTTGGAGCCTAGAGGGGCTATATTAATGAATAAAATTAGTATATTAAGGAATGACATGCTAAAAGCAAAACGAAAAAAAGTTTATTTTTCTGGAGAGAAGTTTATTTTAAAATCTTTCGCCATCTTTCATTTTTAGAACTTTATTTTCAACTTTTTAGCTTTACTTGAAATAAGAAAGGTTGAGAAATAAGTTATGACTTACTACATGTATTGATATTTAAGAAAATATAATTATTAAATTTCTTTTAAGGCTGCAAAATAAATTTATTTTAACTCGCATCTATTGAAATAAATTTAATGAAATAACAATTAGTTAATAGGGTATTTACAATAACGATGGAATACTACAAGCGTCTAAAAGTTATAGTTCATTCCTATTTTTTCTCAGTTTTTTATTAGGTTATCCTTTATATTTCTATTTAAAATAGAACGTCAAATGTGTTTTAAAATTTTTTATTAAATCTTTAAATTATCAATTTTTTTAAAAAAAATATGTCAATGTGTTTTTGGAAAATGCACTGGAATGTTTTCTCTTCCTAGAGACTTTTTTATTAGTATTTTCACTAAAATAGAAATAATAATATAATATTTGAAATAAAGTTTTTTTTATTATTAATTAAAAATATTTTTTTTCTACTGTATGAGTTACATTAAACAAAATTTGATTTTATGGTTTTCAAAAGAGATTTACTTTTTATACATTAAGAATTTATAAATTTGGTTGATGTTTGGATAAACACTACTTATAATTCAATTAGGTTTGTTTCTCTTGTGTTTGGCAAATTGATATTGTATGTATAGCGCATTTTCAGAAGCAGGAAAATATTAAATATAAGTTCTAAATTTTTAATGTACGAGTAAAGACACACATATAACAAAAAATAAAAAATGTTCCAATCTAAGTTTTACACATAAAAGTTTTAAATAAAACTTTTTCAATAAAATTTTGAAGGATATTAAAATTTTTAAAAAGAAAAACATATTTCTTTTTTTAATGAGTAACTTTATATTTCTTATTTTGATTAGACTCGGTTACTTACTAAGATTGTTTTTGCATTTGACGAAAACTATTTTTTTTAAGTTGCCAATCTTGCTGTTTAATGAATTCTTCCTTATAATACTTAACCGGATGGATGAAATCTTATATCAAAAAGAACAACATTTTAACCCAATACGGATTAAATAAGAAAGTTATCATTCTTGAAACATATATTTAAAAAAATATGTTTAGTATTGTTGAAGGAAGGCACTTGTGAAAAATGGTGAGGTACGATTATTGGTAATTAAAACTTTTTAAAAAAACTGTTTATTAACAATCTTGCGGTTTTCAACTGCAATTTTTTACACCATTTCTACTTTTAATCGAATACATTACTCTTAACAATTACATCAAACAACTTCTTGGTGCTTTCTGCCTCATATAATGCAATTGATTACAAAAGCTGGTGTGTGTGTACAAAAAAAAAATTACAAAATCTCTGAATTTTAACCTAATCACTTTCCAACAAATACAATAAGGAAAGTTCATTAAAAAATTATCATTTGTTACAAGGGGATTTAAAAAAATAATTCTGATATTTATAGCTAACGGTCCAATCTTAAATACACGAGAACAAGGAAAAGCAAGTTTTAAAAAGAAGATAACGCCTTCTTTTCATTTGAAATTGCTTCTTTTTTTTCCCTTTCATTTTACCTCAACTTCAATCGTTATAAAATAAAAATACTCTGTTTGATATAGAAAAAGAAACCATCTGTCCCAACAGATGGCTGCTTTATTTTTCTTGCCACTAATAGTCTTTATTTTTTAAATCAGCTTTGATTCCACTTGCAGTATATTTTTTTCATCACTCTACTGTTATTCATTTTTGAGAAACTTACATTCTAATCTTTTTCTCCTTTTAGTTGGAGAGAATACAACTGTTTTCCTTTTGTTTCTTCTGTTGAATTTATTTCCTTTAGATTGTAGCTAAGAAAATAATTAGTTTTTGCTTGTTCTGTGTTCTGTTCGTTTTAAAGATTAGTTTCTTTCTGCTGTATTATTTATTCTAAAGAATTCTTGGCTTCATTTTATTCATTGATCTATCTATAACTTTAACTGTTCTTAAAAAGTAAAATTTATGTTAAATTACATTTTTTTAAAGAGTTAAAATGTTGTTCCCTCTGAAAATTCCATTTAATATAAAATCTTTAAATTAGAATTTTTTTGATAAATTTTATCTTTGTTCTACATCAGCATAGTTGAAAAGTAAGAAAAAGAAAATGTTTAGATTTTTTTAACTTCATATAAACTTCATATCAACGCACCCAATATATAAACTTAAAAATAGTATCAATTGGAACAAACTCTTGAGTCAAACAACTTTTTTAGTTCAACAACATATTTTCAAAATTATGTTCATAAATAAAATTTATTTTTTCCATTAATAAAAATGTATTTTTAACTTTCTCTTTACTTCTTAATATTTACATTAGAGAAATTAATACTTCCGTAAATAGACAACAGAAATTATAATTTTTGTTGTTTTTGCTATTGAATATATTTGCAACTTTGCTTATTTCTTTTCATTTGCTAATATTATAGTGTAACACTTATGTATTATTTATTTTCCTGTACAGAAATGTAGTATGTGTGTATAATTTAGATTAAGTAACTTGCTTTTGGAATAATGAGAGATAAATGCCAATAAATTAACAAGCAGGATAAACAATACGCCTCTTAAGTATAAAGCTTCCATCTCTCCTTTAAAGCAAAATTGTTTTTCCATTGCCAAAAATACCTCTTTTCCATATTTAAATTTGCAAAATTCAACATTTAATGATTTTATTCCTTAATATATTTTGTTACTGTTGAATACATTTTCTTTAAATCTACGTATATATCCATAAATCACATGTTTAATTTCTTTATTACTACTCTAACTAATTTAAATTAATTACTACCCTAGATATATCTATAACGATATATATATATATATATATATATATATATATATATATATATAAATTGGATCATTTATCTGTGACCGTCAATTCCGCATTACTGATAATCTTCCTTTCTTGGGTATGTATCCTTACTGAAGCTCCGATATCTTCAATTATTATAACACTAACTTCAGTATCAGCTTGACGGTGATCAACTATTTCTCTCTCTCTTCGCTTGACTTTTAATAGCATATGCATAAGTAATAGTTCCTCCACAAAAAGCGATATTATAATCAAAGAACGGTTTAAAAAAATTCTCTAAGGGATTAGTAATAGGCGTCGATAGGCTCCGTTACAAATTCTGCTTAAATGTTTAATATCAATGAGTTCAAATTTATAAGTTAATTTATTTCCACAAAGCATAGTTTTAAAAATTTAACCAATTTAAAATTTTTTGAAAGTTATATATAATTTAAAAAGCGTTTTTGGATGTATTGGATTAGCATTCGAGTTTTTGCCTTGTATGTGTCAAATGCAAACATTCAAAGCAGTTTTACATATTAAGCAATTAATGTTTTTATAACGTAGGGCCTTTAAGAGCAACACAGGGAATTAGTGGGATATAATAAATAATTTATAACTATAAGTTTTTATACAAAGCCTTGTTCGAGAAAAATATTTTTTGGATTAAATATATAGTTAAAATTAATATTTTGAGTAAAAAAAATTGTAATTCAAGCAACGCAGTGTGGGTTTTTATCCAATAAACACAATTGATATACAATTGCAAATACTAATAAATATTTTGCAAAAAGAACAATGAAATGGCAAAGAAATATTTTCCGTTAAGGCATCAGAAAGAAGCTTCCAACAGTCTTATCTGTTAAAGGAGCTTTTTATGGCACAGTGAATATTTTTATTGGTATTAGACCCCATACACACCGTTTTTATCATCTGGTACCAACGCACGAGGAGAATCGGTGCGTACTGTTTTTATTACATCCAAAAAACTTGGTATCGGAGATTATATTTGGATAAAATTCATTTGTTGCTTCGTTGCGATCCTCAAAAGTAATAAATCTTAAAGTAATTTCAGATGTATGCGAAAGAGCAGAAATTTAAATTGGTTGATATCGAGAAAATTCAATTATTCATGGGAATGGATAACAAGTTCCATATCCAATATTCCTTAGATAAAAAAAACTCCGTTCATGGAAGATTGTAAATAAACAATTTTATTCATAGCGAGAGTGAAATACATTATAGTGTAAAAACAAATTATAAAAAAAACAATGTGAGGGGGAGGGGATAAAAAAATTCTATTAAAACAGTAACAGATAAATTCTTAATAAAGAATGAAAAATAAAGGGGTCTCATTTGAAAGAACACGGATATCTTTAACAAATTAAAAATTATCTTTAAAAATTAATAATTGTGGTTTTTTCCTTTGTATGATCTTTTTCCTTGAGAGGGAAAGTAATAAACTTCTTGCATCAACGTGAAATAAAAAATAAATGCAATTTTAGTCTGACCTTTATTTATATTGCGTATTTGAGGTGGGTATCTTGATTTCCGAACTACAAGATGTTTTTAAAGTTTCATTTCGAATGACAACGGCAATCATTTTAGTTATGGTTTCAATGGAACAATGTAGCAGAAAATACAATATAGGGATCGGGCACACACACACTTAAAATAATTTGATATCAATAATGGTTTCTAATAAATTATCTCTCTCTGTCTAAACTTTAAATTACGACATCGACAGCTTCGTAAACTTTATCAATAGCTACGAGTCAGTGAAAAAATTAGCAAATGGAGCATATTTTCGCTTACACACCAAGAACATGCTGTGTTATCAGGAAGGCGATCCAATGATTCAAAACCAATTATTCATATTAGTTTTTTTTCTGAAACTGAATTTAAAATTTCTAAGAAGCCAAGTAAAGATCTATATTCAAAAACCAAATTCTTATACCTCAGAAAATGTAATTATTTTATTTCGAATACAAAAATCGTTTTAGTCGGCTCACATATTGTAGTTTGTAGTAGCATGCATGTATGTACTGGTGACCAAAAGTTTATCATAAATCGTAAAATGCGAAAAACATGGAGTAAATATTCGTAAAATTACTCCAACTTTCTTGCGGATTTTAATTGGGTGATGTACAAACATTGGGTGTATGCAAAACTTTTCAGTCGACTACGTCCTGCACGAAACACCGACGCATGTCGGAACGCGGAGAAACCGATTTACGCAGCATAAGGCAGTTCAGACAAGTTTCGTGTTACTGCTGTGCGAAGGAAAGTTGTTAACCATCAAACAAGGTGAATGATGGCACAAAGACGCCAATTGGACATGTTTACGAAATGAAGAATAGTTGGAATGCTGGAATCCTCACGATCACAAACCGAAGTGTCTCGGTTTCTGAATGTGGACCAGTCTGTGATCTCAAGACTGTGGCAGAGGTTTCAAAAACCGGGAGATGTTACCCGACAGCCAGAATCAGGTCGACCAAGAGTCACAACCCCTCGCCAAGACCGATATATGGTAATAAGTGCGCGACGTCAGAGGGGCCGCACTGCCAGAGCACTGGGTTCGGCGCTCACAGTTGTCACAGGAATACGAATTTCGAGACGAACTGTTTACAGAAGACTCAATCATGCTGGTCTGTATGCCAGAAGACCAGCAGTTTGCATTCCCCTCAAGTCTGCGCATAAACGCGCTCGTTTGAACTGGAGTTTGAAATATCAACATTGGAGTGTGGGAGAGTGGGCCAATGGGATCTTCAGTGACGAGTCCCGGTTTAGTCTGAGTAGTGATTCTCGACGGGTAAGGATATGGAGAGAACATGGAACACATTTGAACCAAGAAACATAACGGAAAGACATATTTTTCCATCAAGGGGAGTTATGGTATGGGCAGGTATAATGATGGACGGCAGCACAGACCTCCATTTCTTTGACACGGGGTCTGTGACTGCTCAAAGATACAGAGACGAAGTTCTTGAGCCTTATGTTCGCTTGTTTTGAGGTGCTGTCGACTTCCTATTCATGGATGATAATGCGCCATGTCACCTAGCAGTGCTGATTGATGACTTCCTTCAAACGGAAAACATCCAGCACATGTCGTGGCCTGCGAACTCCCCTGATTTAAATCCTATCGAGCATGTATGGGATATGCTTGAGAGACAAATTTCAGCCCTTTCTCACCCACCAAGCTCCGTTACTTAACTGAAGAGAGCTTTTCAAGAAGCTTGGAAACGTTTGAGCCCACAGCTCATTCATCTTCATATAGTACATCGCTGTGCAGCGTGCCTGACTGTCAGAGGCCACACGCCTAATTAAACTTCAGCATCAGTATTTTATTTAATATTTTCTTTCATTTTTTCTTTAAAGTGTGGATCCTTGCTATGCTCAGTTTTCTTTCAAATTGCTACTTTGGATCATAAAACTAATTATTATCATTCTTTTGATTTGCTTCCTTATTTTATAACCATTTTACACTCGCATATCACGTTTCCCGCCATTCTGATTTACAGTTCCTTCTTTATTCACATAATTATCAATTATGCTTAACTTTTGGACACCAGTGTATGTATATATATAATATAATCAAACTTTTAATCGTTAATAAAATACCTTCTATTCATTCATCAAAGTTCAAATACATCTTTTTAAACTTGTAACGGATGTCACTTGATGTTCATCCAGTTTTTCACATACAAATTAATTAACTAGATTAAAAGTTGTAGCAGCAAACAGTAGTCCAACAACATATATAGAAATAATAATTGTGGGTTATGTCCCCGTAGCGCGAAGGATAGCGCGTTGGGCTTCTAAATCAAAGGTCATGGATTCGAATCCTACCTCAGATACTCTAAATTTAAAAATATTTTTTTTCACTATACTATTTTATTAGACTAATTAAATTAAATTTAAGAATACATATTATCAAACAGAAAACAAAGTCCAACACCCTATATAAAGGAAAATTACAAGAAAAATCGCTTTCTACTTTATCACTTAATATTGTGATTCTGTCGTATGTATATCCATATTTATATTAATTGTAACTATTTAATAAAAAATAACTGAAATAAAACGTGTATTGTTCACCTAAGTAAGAATTGACTTAATTGTTTTAATATTTCTTGTTGTAGTTTGAGCAGCACGCGCCGACTTTCGTTTCCCGTACACACATGTTACTTCTAACGTTTTGTTCCTGATACTTGCATACGCGTCTTATTTCTACTTAATTACGTGGTTATTGTATTGCGGTGCTTCTGAAACTTCCTATACTTGCGCCCCCCTTTTCAATCATAATTTTTATCGCGCGCCCCTTCCATACAATAACAATATATCGAATTCTGAAATAATATAATTTGACACTAAAGTTACAATACGACTTTAATTATAAACCGTACAAATTATCAAGTTAAGTATTAAATACTGAATATAAATTTATGACATACCCATAAAAAAGTCACTGGTTATTATAACTTGTCCTTAACTTAATAATGTTAAAAATTGAGAAATGCATATTGTGCAGTACTGATATATTTATAAGTGTATTATATCAATGTAGTTGTGTATTTTATTTTTTATTGTCAGAATGTATTTTGTGTGTTTTACTTCCTTTAAGTAAATTAATAATTTTTTTAAATCTTTTTTTTTTCAATATTTGGATATACTCTCGCCCCCCATATGTAATGTTATCACGCCTCCCTAAGGGGGGGACCCCACAGTTTGAGAAACGCTGATTGTATTGAGATCAAAATGAAGACCCCTTTTCTGCAATTTCATGACTTTCTACTTAAAATTTACATTGTTGCTTGAGTTTTTCATACCATTTGAAATTTCTTACATGCTATGAGGCCGCAGTGGGTGAGCGATTATGACTGTTGACTCGTTTCCATTATTCTTTCCATTGACTTCTGAGTACGAATCCTGGAGCCATTAAATATCCATAATTATCTTTTCACGACGATGACGTACTGATCAAAAGATCATAGGGAAAGGTGTGTCCCACATATGCATCCTCTCCAAATACCACCAGTAGTCGTAAACTACGTTTCTTACCGGTTCTATTGGTTTGCCCATTCTCACGGAAGTGCATAAAGGTCTGTCATCCGATAAGGGTGTTTGAGACTGTTGCATATATGACACACCCGTTGAGAAAGTGTTCAAGGTTCAAAGTCACAAATGCCAGCTTTGATGCCATTTTGTTTAATTGACCGTGGTTCAAAACCTATTAGGGCTATTGCCAATAGCTTTAGTGCAGCTCCGAATTCAGACGTTTATAAGCAATCAATCTATTAAATTTGTTTATTATATAACCTTAGCATGGCAAGGTTAGCATATCAAAAGAAGTCTCCACCTCTACCTCCTCTTAATTGCTTTATCAGTATCATGTAGTCTTTCAAAATCCATAAATTCTAATCACTTGACCGGAAGAACTTGTTCCCATGCGAAAGGTATTAGTACGAGAGTTAGCAACGTTAGGAAAACAAGAATTTTAGAAAAGCTGATTCTTTAATGTATCTTTCTCTGTGTCCTTCCGAACAGTGTGCGGGCTATCTGGGTGCTGGTAAGCGTTGCGTTTATTACGGCGCATCATACCTTTACAAGAAAAAATGTAGATTTTTAAATTATTTTAGGAAGAAATTTTTCTTTATCACTAAATTTAAAACGTTATTAACAACACGAATTTATTAATGCCAGACATTTTTGTTGTTGCAAATAATGTGAAAGACGCTATTTTTTACTAAAAAAAATAATTAATTTCAAACCATTTTAGAATGTCTGTAATTTTAATATGATTTTATTTATACATAAATAAATGCAAATTTCTATTTGCCAGACACTAATTCGGTTGCGTTCTTAATAGCCAGGCCGATTTATTGGTGTAGTATACTGCGGTATTATGCATGTCGTTAAAGAGAGACATTGGCAAATTAGGTAGGCGGAAGAGAGACAGGAGTACGTTACACTATTTAAAGTATTCGAAAAAATTTATTTTGATGTCTTCGATGTGGAGTATAATAAAAATGTAATATTTAAATTCTTATTAAAATAATAATAAGAAGTTGATTAAGGGGGTTCACCCATGTGACGACCTTTTTTTTAAAGCATTCTTAGGAAATTTGTTTTGACCATTAGTAAAAAGATAGAATATTAAGTTTTTCATGATTTATTTATTTGTATTTTAAGAGTATGTATATAAAATTTTAGCCAAAAATATCTAATAGAACATAAGTTACAGAGCTCTAAACACACCCTCCTCGAAAAAAAACGGACGCTCACTTCCACCACGATTCCGGTTAATTCGCTTACCTGAAATTTTAAAAAAATTAACAGTGTTTTAATATATAAGCTTAAATGCACAGAATGGGACTATACTCAATTGAAAATACCAAAAATTGGATTTTTGGTAGATCTCTGAAGAAAAACTTTCGAATTTCATGGGGGTTTTTTGTTATAAAAAATAGAAATATTTTGAATTTTGGAACGATCGTAGCCCATTTGGTGCATATATATGTGCTAACCTATACATTTGAAGTCGTACGGTCAAACCATTCTTGAGATGTAATAGAGGAAATCTTGAAAAACACAGTTTTGAGAAAAAACGCGTTTAAAGTTTCGAGTCCGATTAAAACACAATGAAAATTTAAACTTAGCGCTACGAACAGCTTCTTATATAACAGCTGCTTCTTTATAACGACTTCGAATTTTAAAAATCACTTTACCACCGTATCCTAGACTTCTAGACATGTTAAAGAAGCAATTTATGAAAAAAAAAATTTTTTTTTGAACCCGTCACATGAATGAACCCCTTTAAAGTATTTTTTAACAAAAGGGAATAAATTGTTTTTATAAAAGATAGTGGAAAAATTGCCATTGATACAATAACAAAATTTTCATTACTACTTATACATATTATGTTCAGGTAATCAGAATCTATTTTCCCCTGAAATATGTATTTTCATTCCGTAATAGTGTCAGAAAAAACTGATGCATCTCCATAGTCGTCATCATCGTCACTGTTCCCAATATCATTATCATCATCTTGCGTTTTGTTTTGGTTTTCTAGTAGTGTTGGTTCTGGAGAAAAAAAAATCATTATTAGGTTATCATGGTCTAAAGAATAATTTACTCTTTCGATTATCATATTATAAATAATACTTTACGTTTTATGATAATGTCAGCAACTGATGATGGAAACTGCTCCCCAGCAAACCAAAGAAATCATACTTATTATCATTAATGGTCCACCCGGAAGCTAACGGCGATAAAGATGAAGGATTTTTTTAAATGAGCATTTCTCCAAAACTTTTTCACATATCGCACTGTGCAATAAATGCTGATATAATTCAGCTTTACATGGTGGTAAGCTCGAAGAATTGAAACTTCGACATTTCTTTCCGAAATTATCTTCGGGTTTTTTCGATTGATACGTTTTGGAAAATAGATAGAAGAGAACATCATTTACATTTGAAGAGTTAGGCACCTTATACATGTGACATATAAATTTTTCCAATGTGGCAAATGAACGTTCAAGTTTATCTTCATCGTCAGTTATAATCTCTTGATATGCTAACTAATACTCGACAGATTTTTCGAGCAGCTTGATGGGCCTTATTTTACCTTTCCGAAAAAATGCTGGGGTGTAATCGCACCCTGTTATTGCGGGGAAACATGGTAGAGCAGAGATTCCCAAAATGGTCTATATAGACCCCTAAAGGTCCATAACGACCTACAAAGGGTCCACGCCAGCTAAAACATAATTTGGGTGTCCATAAGATGTAAATGGGGGTCTACGATTGTGGCTCTCATTAAAACAATTTGTGACTTTAATCCTTAAAAAAATGATGTAGTGGAAACCAGATTTAAATGATTTTCCTAAATTTAATGAAATTAACTTGTTATTAGGTGACAGCATAAATTTTACTAAGAAGAGGACTTAAACGCTCACAAGTGGCCGTGGTAGCCGAGTGGTCTAGGCATCGGATCATGGCTAGCGTGTCATGAGTTCGATCCTAGTACTTCTAAAGACCCGCCGTGTAGGGGAGCGATGCACGTTAAATCTGTCGAGAGCTCAAACGTCCTCCCGTTGGCGTGGTGTGGTAGTTAGGAGAGGGGGGTGCCAGCTCAGGTGTCGTCCGCGTCACTTGACCATGGTTCAAAATTACGCGGACCGTCCCCAAAAGCCCTCGTGTAGCTGAACAGTGGGATGTTAATATTCACTCACTCAACGCTCACAATCTTTTATGGAAGGTGTGAAATACCGATCAAACACAATGTCAATGAGAGATGATTTAAACTGTGGAATCATTTTAAGGAATTTTTTTGATGTGCCATCGAAAGTTTGCGGTACTTCTTTCATGAGGTGTAACATGAAGAAAACGTCTAAAATGCTAATATTAAAAAATAAGGATTGCTGATTGGCCTTGCTAACTTTTTTTCTCGAAAATTAATTTAATTGTGTTTTATCTGTTTTACAAATACTAGCATCTGCATGACACATCGATCTTGGTATCGGTGTTAGTGGAAATCCCAGTACTTTTTCAATATCACGCGCGCGACTTTGTTGGTCATAGATATACCTAAGAGTCGACCAAACAGATCTTGTTGCATTCTTAGCTCAATAACTTTGTTACCAAAAGTTAGTTTTTCTTCTTTGGAGCACCAACAAAATTAAGCACTTGTTTTTTTATTGGCTTATCAAATCTATCCTGATTTTCAGCACATTCAGTAATGAACGGTTTCCGTAAATCTTCACCATTTTTCTTAATGTTCAGCAAAAAGTTCGCTAAATTTTGAGTACAGGCTTGGCAGTTGCAATATTATATAAACTATCTTTGTCTAAACTTTCATCAAATTGATTAATATTCTTCTCAAAAATTTCAATAAAATCAGCGATTTTTTTTGCCGTAAATTTTGGTTCGATTTGGTTGCAAATCCGTAGACACGTCTTGTAATTGCTCTTCAATCCACAAACATCGAGAACGTGAGAGATTACAGCAGCTAATAATACTGTAACCTTTGGTCCAGCGTTGACGGGCAGCTATGGAATTAGTAAGCTGTGCAAAACTACTGAGGCGTCTAGCCGCTTCGGCATGGATAGTCTTCTCCAGTGTAAGATCAATTGGTATCCTCAAGAATGGTTTGTCGGTTGTTTTTATTCCAAAACATCCATTCATGAAATCATTGTTAACACGCTTTTATAAGTTTCACTTGTATGCAACGGAATCTTTGAACTCGATTTTCACCCACATAAAAAGGTCAGACTAATTCGAAATTTTGCACACTTGTCAAGGACCGATGACAATACAAAAATTTCATAATTTTGTTCCCTTGTCCTGATCAGGACATCAGAAAAAACGATTTCCAGATTTGGCGAATAATTTATTGTACCTTTTCCAGATTTGGCGACCAAGTCATTGTACCTTTTCCAGATTTGGCGATTAATTCCATATACCATTTCTAGATTTGGCGACTAATTGCATACACCATTTCCAGATTTGGCGACTAATTCTAGATCCCATTTCTAGATGTGGCGTCGAAAAGATTAAGTTGCAACCCTATAAAAGCGAAAACGTTTGCGCGGCAATTTTCTAACGGTAATATTAACAATTGTATAGTTTTTCTGAAAATGAAAATAAAAAAAAGACTCGGCAGGTGAAAAAAAATATTTATGTTCTAATCCAGCGTTCCTCAAACTGTGGGGTATGCCCATTGTGGGGGTACATCATAACCATACGTGGGGGACGCGAGCATATCGAAAAGTCCAAAATAAAAGATTTAAAGTAATTATTAATTTAAAGAAGCAGCTGTTATAAAAGCAGCTGTTCCTAGCACTAAGTTAAAGTTTTCATTGTGTTTTAATCGGACTTGAAACTTTAAACACGTTTTTCTCAAAACTGTGTTTTTCAAATTTTCCTCCATCATATCTCAATAACGGTTTGACCGAAAAACTTCAAATTTATAGGGTAGACTCGGCATATATATACCTACTAAATGGACTACAATCATTCCAAGATTCAAAATATTTCTATTTTTTATAATAAAAACATAACAAAAAAACCCATGAAATTCAAAACTTTTTCTTCAGAGTTCTACCAAAAATCCAATTTGTGATATTTTCAAATGAGTATAGTCCATTATGTGCATTTAAGTTTATAGATTAAAACCTGGTTACTTTTTCTTTATTTAAAATAAGTCAATCAGCCGGAATCGTGGAGGAAATGGGCGCTCATTTTTTCGAGGAGGGTGTGTTTAGAGTGCTATAACTCACGTTCTATTGGATATTTTCAGCTAAACATGTATATACATACTCTTAAAATACATACAAATAAAGGATGAAAAACTGAAAGTTCTATCTTTTTACTGGTCGTCAAAAAAAAAAAATTCTCTAAGAATGCTTAAAAAACAGGAGGTCACATGGGTGAACCCCCTTAACTATTTATAATTTAAATAATTTAAATATTAATTTTTTATTATACTCATCATCAAAGACTTAAAAATAAAGTTTTTCGAATACTTTAAATAGTGTAACGTAATCCTGTCTGTCTTTCGCCTACCTACTTTGTCACTGTCTCTCTCTAACGGCAGGCATAATACCGCGGTATAACTACCCCATAAATCGGCCTGGCTATTAAGTAAGCAACCGAATTAATGTCTGGCAAATTAAATTTGTACTTATTTATGTATAAATAAAGTAATATTAAAATTACAGACATTCTAAAATGGTTTGAAATTAATTTTTTTAAATAAAAAATAGCATCTGGCACATTATTTTCAACACCAAAAATTTCTGGCATTCATAAATTCATGTTTTTAATAACTTTTTAAATTTAGTGCAAAAGAAAGATTTCTTTCTAAAATAATTTAAAAATCAATATTTCTTCGTGTAAAGGTATGATGCGCATTAATAAACGCAACGTTTACTGGCAGCGAGATAGCCCGCACGCTGTTCGGAAGGGCGTAGAGAAAGATATATTTTAAAGAATAAGCTTTTCTAAAATTCTTGTTTTTCTGACGTTGCTAGCTCTTATACTATAAGTAGGTTCTTTTTCTTCCTAATTACTGAATCATGTCTCTAATACTTGGTATCAATGAATTATGTCATTGCCCGTCGTCACATAGTAGTTTCAATTATCAAAAAAAAATATATATCATATATAAATGTAGCATAATCAAAGGTCTCTTGAAGAAGAGCAGTTTTTTCTGGAATATAGACGTTTCCTAAAGTTAAGATGTGAGATGGAATATTGTTTTGGTACAGCTGATATATAATGATCATCTTAAATTTTCTCGAGTGATTTCCGGGCTAGTATATTCCAAAGGAGGATGGATTGTGGTTATATTTAATGAATATATAGCAATGAATTTAACTTTTTGTTTTATGCAACATATAAATTTTATTATAAAAGTCTGATAAACTCTCTTGCTTATTCTCTTTCTGGATGAAATCATAGCTTTTGAATCATAAGAAAAAAAATTTTTTTTTGACAATTGTTTTCACTACCTAACAAGTTTTTACTGAACTATTTTCAGAATAAACAAAAAGGATCCTTTGTTTTTCCTGTTTATGGTTTCTTAACTACCCATTCTAAAACAACGTCAGAGCTATTAGCGGTGATCTTGCACATTTTGGAATTAGCTTTACGTGAGAAAAAAATTAAAAACTGCCATTTTACTCTTCAAACTTTTACGTCAACGTAAGGATTACTAACCTTAAAACATTTATCTTGCTTGAGCTTCTCTATATGAAGGATCCTTTGTGGTGCAATGGATTGCAATTTACCAGGTACATTTCTACCTTAGAAATTCAAATTAGAGATAAGGAGGGATTGCAAAGAAAAAAAGAATAAACAGAATTGTTACAGTTCAACGGAATTGTTACAATTCTTTTCTAATTTTGTAACCTAATTCTTTCCAACTTGCCTCAACTTTACTTGTTATAAAATAGAGTATAAAACTTTGTCTTTCGGCCCTATTAAACGTTTTTTCTTACCACTCAGTACTTTAATTTTTTTTTTCAGTTTCGTTTGTTTTTAGTTATTTTTTTTTAGTTGTGCTGCTCATTCCATCAAAACTTGTATTATTATTCCTTCTTCCTTTGAGGTATTTTTTATTTCTTTAAAGGTACTTCTTTTTGAGAGAGGGAGGGGGTAACAAAAGAAAATTAATAGTTTTTACTTGAGGATTACACATTTCTTTCCAGGATATTTTTTTGCAGAAAACTTAAGTTACATCTTTTTATGTACCTTATGAGACTTCTATATCGTTAGAATTTCGTTGAAAATGATGATTTTCTAATGAAAAATAAAGTAATAAATGGTTTCTTTTTAACAATTTCATTTGGGAAAGATTTTAATTTGCCGTAATTATGACACAGGGGATTTTCCGAATATGAAATCAATGGAATAAGAGAACAAATCAAATTACAAAAATATTTTATCTTTCGATCTGATTTATATACTGTCTTTCAGTATCCATGATGTGCATTAGATGTCATTTTTTAATTGGACGGTTATTATTCAAAGAATAGTTTATGGGCTGGGAAAGTTTTATTCTTACGGTACAAATGACATCTTTTTCACTTACCTAATGAGAGGAATTTT
The DNA here is from genome assembly GCA_019973975.1 of Trichonephila clavata. Lineage (NCBI taxonomy): Eukaryota > Metazoa > Arthropoda > Arachnida > Araneae > Nephilidae > Trichonephila > Trichonephila clavata. The sequence continues at coordinate 471,204 of BMAO01031182.1, read as the reverse complement.
CTTTGTCTTTTATTTTTTAATATCAGTGAACTTTATTTATTTAAAAGAGAATAATACTTAGAGCGTTTATGTTTTCTTAGTCGTTTTAAGCTGGCTTAAAGTTATAAAACTTTTAAAGCTGATTTTTTTAAAAAAAAATTTAACTTTTACTCATTGTTTAAATATCTCACACCAATTTGAAAAATTAAAATATGCATGTATTCACGATTTAAAAAATGAACAATTTTCTCTTATCCATTTCAAAATGTTATGTTGATATTTTAGTGCACACTCATTCACTTTACTTTGTAATTCTAATCTCATATTTGATCCTTTTACTATTCTTTTAAGCTCTTTCGAAGTGAACCACATTATTTTTATAACTTTTTTATAAACGAAATTATTGGGAATATAAAATAGAATTGCAAATTATTTGAAAATGCTAATTTTTACAGAAAAAAAATTGAATTTCTATTGATATTACTCTGTGAAACAAAAAAAAATCTTCATTAGCTTTGTTTCAGCAATAAAGCGTTAACTTCTCTATGATAAAAATAATTGCTGAGTTAAAACAGAGAGAGTTAGAGAGTGTAACTACAGAGCCATAGATAAAAAATTTTATATGATAAACATAAACTTAGTTTTTAACAGCAATTTTCATACTCAAACAATAAATTTATTTCATGTAAATTATATTTCAAATGCATTTGAACATTTATTTAAATATCTTCTATGCCATAAGCCATAGTTTTACTATACCTTTTCATCCATTCTTTTAAGGACAATTAAATGGAATAACCATTATCCCCACAATGCGCATAATTACTCCCACACAATTTCGACACACCTCATCCTAGATACCACCTTGATTAAATTTGAAGGAAATCCAACCGGAATTGACATCGAATAACTGCATATAGATCTTCCATTTAACTCTCTCCTACACTATATTCTATCTCTTCTCATCGTTGCCATTTCAAATTTAACCTTGGGGAAGATTTATTCTTGTGCTTAATATCTAGACTAGAAGATTTCTCCTCCACAAACAGTTAAAGCCTCGTTCGAATGTCAGAATAATGAAAGGATTTAAGTAATCCTCGAGGTGGAATATCATTCGTCTTGATTAGAGTGGGCCGAATGTTCACTCATTTCATTGTAGATTAGTTTCACTTCCCTCAATCAAATAATTTGTGAAGAATGTATAACCTAGATTAAGGATAAAGACCTAAAATGGCATCAGTAACTTGAATGTGAAAAGTTCTAAGAATGAAAAAGGTGTGAAAAATGCTTGGTGTTAAATTACATGTATGTATGTTTCGTAATTCATATACATAAAATATTTATTCAGCAGAGAACATATTAAATGTTATGTGTATATTAATTTAACTTTACACAAAATGGATTGTTTTCTTATCCTCACTTGTACCTATCAATACCATAAGTTCTGGCACAATTATAAAGGAGTTAAAATATTACACTTTGTCATTAGACTTGAAGCTAAATATTCTTAAGGATTTATTTTTAAATTTAACATATTTCGCCTTTCCTTTTGACTTCACACAGGTTTTAAGTCTCTTTGGTCAATCATCTATCAAGACACATACTACTTTCATGATAATTTCCGTAGCTGCCTTCCTTTAAGTTGGGTCAAATATTGTTCCAATTGGGATACCATGTTTGACACACCTTTCACTCAAATCACAATTTATATTCGATTGGATTTAAATCCGGAGAACTAGAAGGCCAATTTTTCTGTTTTATGATATTTTTTCCGGCTCATGCATTTTCAACCACCTCTGGACCATCTTGAATATTATGAGCAGGGAAAGAGTTTTATGTCGAGAAGTCAATTAATTTTCATTGAACAAGTTTACATTCAAGGATTAACTATTGGTTCTATGATAGTTTTTTGATAAATATTTTTCGTGGTTATTACTACTTTCTGACCTAGTTGCCAGTTAAGGTAACGGACTCGTGGCTGGCTTGCCAGAAAAGTTCGAGTTCAGGACCACTGAAGACGCCCGGTGTTGAATCTCAGTGATGTCTTCACAGCTAGTACCCTGTTAAAACCCCAATTTATCATGCCTTGGTGATATTAGTTCATGCCAAAGAAAATTATTGTAACTTCTTTTAATTACAAGTATTAATACCTTTTTTAGATATGTGTAACCACTTCAATCGAGTGGTTGACACTACATCCAGCTTTGTACCAAGTAAAACTTGGTAATAATCCTTAATTAGTTATTAAAGTTTGTTTGTTACTTTAAATGAAAAAAAATGATTTAACTGAATTAATTTTAAATTTTTGACGAACCTGAAAATTCTAAATGTTTTTATACACCTTATCAAATTTGTACGGAAGCCGGGTAATGAGTACCTTGCAAGAGTTGTTTTCTTCTTCGGCTTCGTGAGTACTTAAAGCGTATACGCTATCATCTTGGCTGTTCAAAGATTCTGCAATGTCAGAAATTTCTTTGGTATATAAGATTCGTACGTGATCGTTATGAAACTGCCGTCACAACAATGTTTTTGCTTTAAGGTAACTCTAGTGCTCAATTTTTGTTGACTGGTTGCTTTTCGACCATCTTTTGTTCTATAGGTCTTCGTTTTCTACGCGAGTTTTTGACACTTTCATCTGCTTAGCAAGGATAGTTAGTTCTATGAGCGACTTCGATGAGTTCTCACTCTGACTGCTTTGGCGAAAGGTGGTGTTCTCATCGAGCGTGGATCACAGTGTCTGCTATGGTCTACAATGCTGTTGGTCTTAGAAAATCTTATTGGTTGTGTAAATGAATAGCCTTTTGATGTCTAAATGTTGAAGAGTCTTAAAAATCACCTAAAGGCTCTTTTTTCTTTTTTGATGCAGAGAAATATCAGCCATACGATTCTGCTGCTACAGCTCTGACAGATTTAGAACAACATTCTTGAAAGACCACATTATTCTCTAAAAATACTGCAGACAATGTTTAACGACGAAATTTAAAATTCCCTGTTACGTTTAAATCACAATAGACGATCTTAAATTTTTGTATCAGAAATTATGGCATGGCTGGCTAGATATGTTTTCAGAATGTGCGTCATTTGAATGCTTGTTCTATTCTGTAGTTTTTCTATCCATATGCATTTAATTATGTTATTAATTTCAATCATTGCGGCATATAAATTTTAGCAATGTATTTTTTATACTATGAAAAATTCTGGATTTTTTTATCTAACTCTTGATTATGAAGAAGTACAGTATATTCCAGAAGTTACATATTTTAATACAACTCATGGAATGTTTATTTGAGTTTTTATTTGGAGGTAGCAACTACTGTTATTAAAAATAAATCGATTTTTTATTGAAGAAAAAGCAAAAAAAAAAAAAAAAAATAGGGTTTAACACTCGATACTTTGTAGAAAATATACTGAGAATCTTTACTTGTCACTGTGTTTAAGGAATCTATTGTACATGTTGTGAGACATAACTCAAAAATGTTACTAATGTAATTTATTTTGAAAGAAAAATGAAAATTATGTATGTTGTAATTTAAAATTTCAACATACTTTATTTCTTTCGGTTCATTAATCATTGTTTAGACAGTATTATTTTAAGTATCCTAAAAACACTGCAATTAATCTTCATCTTTAGAAGAACAATAAATAAAATGTAAGATTTGCTGAAATAAGTTCTAAATGCAGTATTTTCAATTGATATATGATAAATAGTTACAAATAAAATATTTTACTTAGATACAAAAAAAATTGATTTAAAAAAATTTGTTGTGGCATTTGAAAATCTGCTCTTTTTAAATATTCGATATATAAAGGCATTCACACAAACATGTTCTAAACGTCATAAATGTGACTTCTAACAAAAAATATCAAAAGCTCGTAAGAAAAAAAGTCATTGACCCATATAAAAATTCTTTTAACAATAGTGTGTTCTGCAATATTTCACTGTGATATGTTTCGAAAATATCAATAATGTAAACTGTCAAAAAAGGCTTACGTGATAAAATGAACTACACAATGCTGGAAGATGTGTCTGTTAAAATAGTTAGTTTTAATCCTAAATAAGAAATGGCATTTGGGCATTTCTTAAGACACAAAACATTTTTAGTCTCACCAGCATTTTTTTTTTCCTACTTCATTTTCGGCTGCTTTTCACACTGTGAATTCAATATAAGTAGTAAGCAGTGTCTACTCTTTTACAACGGAATATGCAAAGAGTGTTTCTTTATATATTATGTAGTGGAGAAACTTATATTAGTTTTCTATCGGTGTTTTTTATCCTTTGGCCCTCCCCCTCGGGAAGCTTCGATTGTATTTTATCGCGTTGAAAAACCCGAGTATAAAAGGGGTATTTGCATAAAATTCATTTGTTGCACCAGTGGGAACAATAAATCTTGAAGAGGACTCAAGATGTATGCTAAAAAGATCTAAATTATCTTCACTCAAGAAATTCAAGTCACATATAGAAGGAGATGAAATAATATATACCGTACTTCAGGGACTGTAAAAACGGTGTTTGAAAAGTTGTAAATAAAGTAATAATAGCAATAAATTAGACTGAGGAAAGACGAAACGATTGAGTCTGAAATACTCCATATGAACAAATACTTTGAGATATTTTAAGTTTCACTTATACAGTTTATGTTGGGTGTATAAAAAGGGTTACGTTACTTTGTACATTGAATGGATACAGAGTAACCATGGGTAAGTAAGATATTATGCGAATCAATTTGTATTCAAACAATCCAGAGGCTGTGGTAACCTAGTGGATATTTTTACGTACTCGTGGTCAGCGGGTCGTGGGTTCGAATCCTAGTTCACCTTAAGACTCACCGTGCATATTGGCTGATGCATTTGAAATTTGTTGAGGTTCAATATCCTATAGACATGCCAGCTTCTTTTCTCGTCCTCGTCACTTGACCGATGTATAAAATTACGAGTCCATCGCCACTAGCCTTCGTGTTTAATAATGAGTAGTTAAAAAACACTCTCACTCCCTTCTATCCCATGTGTATCTCGAATTTCAATCCGCAATCCCTAGAAATATTAAGTTTTCCTGTATAAAATATAAGACATTTTCTCTTTCAAAATTTCTTTGATGTATCAGTTGATTATATTGTATTGAAAAACACATTTTAAGTCCTTCGAATATAAATTCAGAAGTACAGACAGAATGAACCAATCAGAGGGCAACAATACAATACTTTCATCCATTTTAATAGTTATAAAGAAAGCAATAATTACACCATGCTTCATAGCATGTAAAACTTACATTTATATTAATTTTATTTATTAATATTCGGTTACATAAACTAAAATTCCTTTAAATTATTTTTTAGGTATTTTTAGGAGATGGTTTACGTTCAAAACTACTTCCCTAATATATTTTATCAAAATGAGGCTAAATAAGATCTGAACGTAAGTGCAAGAAAATGTTCAGATTTCTTTATATTATAGGCAGAAATTACAGTTTTGTTTTCCCAATTATAACTATTGAAAGCGAGAAAGTAGTTTCTTAATAAATTGTAGCAATTATCAAAATATGCGGATTAAATTAATCAAAAATATAATTTATGCATGGATTTAGAATAGCCGTTTAAATATTATTTTCATTTCTCAATGAATATTTTTCTATTTATTCGTTAAAGAGTGCAAATTGTGTTTTTTTTTTAATTTTTAAAGTTAAGATAAAATTTTAAGTGCTGTTAAGAAACATATACAAACTGAACTGTAATATATTCAAAAGTGGCAAATTTTATAATAGAATTGCTCTAAAATAATCCTTATTTTTATTAATCGTGACATGCATTTTTAGAATTCCTTAGAATTTACTTTTATTATTTCTATTAGTTATATATTAGTAAATTAGTTCTGAAAAATAATCTTTTATTGAAGTAAACTAAGAGAAAATAGTACAGATATCAAAAATAATGTTTCATTCAATAATAAATATTTTGTAGTAAATTTCTGCATACATGAACACAACTTTTACCACTTGTTACATCATCAATTATGAAACTTGGGGAAAAAATGCGGATTGATAAAAAATACAGAAAAAGGTAAAAATAAGGGGAAAAAAATAAAACAGATAAAGCTTCTTTTTAATTTGATGCCAGTTTTTCTCCGCCTTATTTCAACTTTATCGTTAACAATTGCAGGTGTTCTATTTGATGTAGAAAGAATGGGAAAAAAACCGCCTGTCCGAAATGTTTTCATTTTTTTTCTTTTCCTATTGAAAACTTATTTCTCTCTTCTTAACTCTGCTTCGATACTCTTTTTAAGATTATTTTTTTCTTCTTTTCTACTATTATTCATCTCACAGAAGCTTACATTTTAATCTTTTTCTACTTTTACCTAACAAACATCTGATTTTTTTTTTATTTTATCTCTTCCTTGGCGTCTTTTTGTTTATTTTGATAGATGAAAAGGAAAACATGCAGTTTTTACTTCTGTTATCATTTGCCTTTTTCTTCTAATAGAGAATAATTTTGCTTTTCATTTCAGTTTAAAGAATTCTTGTACGTGTATTTTGTTGACTGGAACTTTGACAATATAATTTTCCCGCAAAGAGATAAAAAGTGTTGCTTTATAATGATATGGATAATAAGTAATATTCATTTTTCATTTGATATATTTTCGTGTAATGCAAGATTTAATGGTCCGAATTAAAGCATGTGGGATTTATGCATTACTTTAACATTTCCAAGCTGGGAAATTATTGAAAAAAAAGTATTTTGTTGTTGAAGCTTATTAATAAAAGGACGTCCATCATCGGCGTAAAGCATTAAGAAATATTAACTTAAGTGGGATGTGCTTACTTTCTGTCGAATAAAGAAAAATGTGTTTTTAAAATTTTACGCTATCAAAATTAGCAAACGGAATGTAGTTTATTTTCACTAACAAGGTATACATGTAATTTTTCATTACTTAGAACTCAAAAAATATTTCGTTTTAATTTAAAGCAAAAGTATGTTAAATATTAATTATTTATAAAATTTCAATTTGTTTTAAAAATTTCATTTTTTGTTCTAAAAATTGTATTCTAATTGAAAAGGAAACTGAAATGTGAAAGACACTCTACATTGCAAATTTTGTTTCCTCTGTGTACATGTATTTATAGATTAATAAATTGAGAAGCTAAAATAAAATAGCAGTAGAAACATTTTATATTGTTTGCATAAAATGATATTAATTAAACATTTTCATTCTCAATAGCGTTATATACATTTTACATAATTTAATAATATGGAAGAAAGCCTTTACAATGCTTTTAATTATACGTAACTTGAGAATAAACCCGTTCATTTTATTGGCCATTAGAAACAACTTTTCCCAGTCATTTCTTCAGAAATTTCTTACATGTAATTATGATTAGTTTATTAACTAAATATATGTATTTAATTTTAGCTCTATAAACTAAAATTACTTTAAATATTACTTAACATAATTGTATATGTAAAGGCACTGCAGAGGTATAAGTTAAATTCAAAATATCTATGCCAAATATGTTGCTGAATGAGTGAAGGATTTTAACATCAAACTCTGAAACAACACAAGACCTATTGGCAACGGACTTTGTATTTTTGAACCATGGTTAAGTGAAGAGAACGACACCTGAGATAGTGACTTACTCTTCAAACATCCACTCTACACCAACGTGAGGGAATTTGAGACCCAACAAAATTGATGCGTTTCAGTCGCTCTTCACATCAGGTCTTCAATGGCATTAGGACTTGAAACAGTCCCTGGATCGCACTGTCAACGAGTTTGAGACCATGAATACTAGGCTACGTTGTCCGCATATCTGATGTTGCCTTTAATGTCTTGATGATATTTCAGTAGAGCTTCTTTGTCCGTTAAATCAGAAAAACTACTAAATTTTCCTGTATATACTTAAGGTATCCGACTGGTTGCGACAACTTTTTTTTTAAAAAAAAAAGATATATAGGTATTTTTCCGTTATTTTTAGATTTTTTATTGCATTTTAAGAAAAATGCGCTAAAATTAAGAAGAGAAAAAAAAATTATTATTACTAAAATCGGAAAAAGTAGGTAAAAATTGACAAAAAATAGTATAAACGCGGCACATTCTGCACCAAAGGTTTATGAACAAATTTTCAATTTTTTCAATCTCTAATGTGTTGCTATATTATTCAATTTTGAAATGACCTTCAGGATAAGACATATTTCCTTTTTTACAAAAAATAGAGCACTTTATCTCGGTTACTATATGAAAATGCTTAAAAAGACAGTGATTATATTCACATAAGGGACTGTAAATTTTGTAATAAAATAGTGATTGATAAATCTGAAGGTTAAAACACTTCTACTATTAAAAGGACTTACAGAAAAAATTTCGGTTAATTATGTTCAAAACTTTTTAGCAATCGCTGACCCCGTTCTATTATTTTGCAAAAATTACATTTCGAGTAAAGCGCGTTTTAAAGTGTGGCATCTTGCTTAAAGTAATGGCATTTGCTTTTACTAAAACACTTGTAGTTTTTGTTCTAGTGAACGGAAAATGATAAACGTGGTATTTTTATAAAGCTAATAAGATGGCCTTAAAATAAAATCATTAAAAAATTTGTCAATTTTTGGCAAATTTCACAGTTTTAGGGTAGTTGGATATCTTAATCTTGCAACAAATCTAATTCTAATAATAACATTACAGGTTGTAAACATTTATTGTAACGAATATATTCCCGTTCTTTCTACTAATAGTCCTCTTGGGGAGTAATGGGTCTTTAAAATTGTATTTTTAAATTAATGAATATTTCCTTAATTTAAATGATTATTGCAACAATTCTGTTAGTGATCACATGCATATTTCTTCAAAGCATTATAAGGTTCTTTACATTGTTTTATGAGTTATCTGTACATTAGAATAAAATTAATTGAAACTTTTAAATAAATCCATTATTTCTTTTTATTTATTTAATCAATATACGATTCGGTATATAAACAGTTTTATACGCATCCTTTCTTATTGTATCCAACATTATTTTTTAAAGCAATTTCTAAAAGAGTGTAAAAATAAAATAGACTTAAAAAGAATTATAGAAAATATTTGGGTTCGTAGAATATTTTAAAATAGATTAATAAAATATATAATTCTTGTGAATTCCTGTAAAGCGCATTCTTTAAAATTCTCCTTTTATTTTTTTCTCTCAAAAAATTCTCATTTTTCTATGAATTTTCTTTTCATTTATCTCTGCTTCTATATTTTGTGATAAATGCTGGAGCCGTTTAAAAAGTTTTATAATTTTGATTTTTTTCCGTAAGGAATATAATTCTTTCAATATAATTCTTTGAAAAAGTAATGCATTCCATTTGAACAAAAAAGGGATTCCATAAATAGAAGTGTACTAAGTATACAGAAGAGGCAATTCCTAGAACAAGTTTAATGGTAAAATCTAACACGAACCAACAAAGGATTCCAGGAAATCTGAGAGAACATTAATACACTCTTCATTTTATTTTGTTTTCCTTTCCCAAAATTTTTAAAATTTAATCAAGGAATATTCGAGAATATAATTTGGAAAAGAAAAATATGATTTTATGCATGAAAAATTTCTAATTGAAATTGATTTCAAAAGTCAGGAGCAGACAGCGATCTATTAAATGCCTTCAAGTGATTTTAGGAAGAATATATGAACTCTTTCTATTGGAAATTGGAGGAAATGATCAGCATGTTTAAGAAGTTGCTTTTAGTTAGATGAAGTATGATTGCATTCAGTGAAAGAAAATAAAATGGAGAATATTTGATTCTTAGATGCTGCCATATCGAGAAAAACTATTTTATATAAATGTTTACTCCATAAAAATATATATTAATACTTTTTAAGAAAACTTAAAAAGAATTTAAAAAATGAAACTTTTATATATATATATATATATATATATATATATATATATATTCTTTTGTATTTTGCTCTGTTGTTTCAATCTTTCATATCTCCTTCTAAATTCTGTTGTATTGTTATCTGGCAATTGATATTCTTTTATGTATTGATCATGTGGTTCATCTCTCTCTTGTAGAGAAATTTTGATTATATATATATATATATATATATATAAAGAGATGATTTTAATTTTAAAAATCTTAAAGTGCCTTACTGGAATTCCAACCTTTCTATATCTATATACAGAAATATTATTTTCAATTATATTTATCGTAATAACGTATTAGTTAGTGATAAATTTAATATATATTTAAATTTTAATAACTTTATTAAACATTGTATGGAGCATGGATACTCTCTTAAATTTATAAAAAATTACCTAACAGTTAAATAAAAATATGTTATTAGTTGTACAGTTTATCGATAGATGACGCCTCAAGCTTAGTAAATTAACAATACCATTTTTTATTTAAAATTAATTGTATATGTCTTGGTGTTACTTTTATTTTCTATAAATTTCAAAACCAAATATAGAGTTTTAAATGTGTGCATAAATAGTATTAATGTTATTTTATCAAAACTTAAAAATTTTCTGCGTTACTGTTATTGTCCACTGACGGAGAATATGTTTGTAATTCACGCGTGGTAAGTCTTTATCTATTAGTTTTAACTTTGATTTAAAATATTTAGTAATTATTACAGGCTATAATACTATCGTCTTACATTAATAGAGTATGGTTTTATTTATAATGATAGTTAGCTTTCTCTAAAAATTCCCTATGGCCCAGAGTATTTGCAAATTCAGGTGAAGGTTGGCTGGCCGAAAAACACTGTTTAAACCTGCAATCCTGGTTTCTAAGGCCAGGAGTTTGCCCTAGTATTTCTGTGGCTAAAACTATTCTATCATGACTATAGTTATCTTAGGTATATAACTATTTTTGTATATTTTTGTAATATATATGTATGTTTCATTATATTGTGTGTGGATCATTTGTGATATTTATGTATTTTAAGTAATATATAATATGCTTTTAATAACTTTTCTCTCTCTTTTCAAACAAATATTTTTAAAAGTATTAGAGACATTGTAAATTTTGGCTGAAACATTTCGTGATTTTAACAAAATTTAGTTTTACTCGTAAAACTTTGTTTTAGAATTCTAAAGTGCCAAACCTTATTCGATTTTTCTGGTCTATTTAAGAAGCGCATTTTTTTAACACAAAACTTTTCTTTATATGATTTTACACTTCACTTATTCTAAAGAACCTCATTTTTAATGACGTCAACACGTTCAAAGAGAGGTAAATATTTAATTAAAATGTTTAAATTAAATGAAACATCTCATATTGTTGGGTCAAAATTTAAAAAAAAGAATCTTATCGTCTTCGACATACATGTGTCAAGTTTTCATTCCCAAAAATGTAAATAAAGTAATAAATCTGGAGAGGATATTTATTTATACAAGCATTATAATAAACGAGTTACATTTAAAAATGGAAGAAAAGAATTTGTAAATGTAATTTTAAAACAACATGTATATGTATGTTTATTTGATTTTCTCTCATTTCATAATTCGGTTTTTAGGTGACTTTTCAATTCATTTTCTAATCCGTATTTAGAGTTAGTTGTTTATTGAAGTTTAAGTATGATTATCATATATGTTTATATGTGTTAGCTTCATAGACAGTTTAGTCAAATAATTATCAAGTTAAATGATAAATTGTTATGTCAATACAAAAAAAAAATATCACTACGATTTTAGTGTATTTTAATTTTAAAAAAAATTATTTCTTGCATTAATAACCTTTAGTTTGGGATAATTTAAGTAACAATTATTAAATTATTTTTATAAATTTTAAACCATATTGCAATAATTACGAACTCCACCAAAATATCAAAATAAACTAATAGGCCAATACATTTTACTACATAATGATTAAATTTTATTTTGAATTATCGTACATGTATTTTGCGGGTACACAATGGGATCAAACAAAAAAAACCAGTATTAGCAATTAACTGAAGTATGACTTTTTATTGACGCATGTCTCTGAATAATTTTTCAGGTTTTATTTTTATAAACAGTTATTGAAATTATTTGAAAAATTAACTTCACGTGTGAACTCATAGCAATTAGCACAACCCTAGATGTTTACCTTACATGAACAATTATCACTAATTCCGAAGGCATCATTGTGCTCTCGAATTGTAGATCTGCTCTTGAGGCCATCAAAGAGGGGAAAATAGGGCTTTTACCCAAGATATCAATTCTCTTATATTCTCCATTGATGCATTGAGAATATCATGTACTCTCCAGTGTATCCCGGCCCATGTTAACACCGAAAGGAAAGGGATGGTCAATTCTCTTGCCGGTGAAACCAGAGCACTTGAGCCTGTAACTTCTACAGTCTTTGATGTCAACGCAGTCGCAAAATAAAAGCTCTTCTCAAACCTAAGACAAAAATCCTCGCTGTCAGAAATAAATTATAGCCGAGAAATTACAACAATAGCTAGACTAATGACAAAACATTTTAAGGGCATGAAGATTCTGCCCGATGGTTCCAGATCATATGTGGAATGCAGGCACTATTCATGCATGCAACTGGATCCTAAACACCGATTTAGATGTCCTTCCATTGTTTGTGCCCTTTTTAAAATAGACAATGACTGCAGCATGGGCATTGTATACTCGGATCGTGCCATGGATGTTGCCACGGCAGTAATTCACGCCTTTGGCAATATTTGACTATATCTTTATGTTTGTTATTACCACCTTTGCACTTTGTCATATACGACACCACCACCAAGGACACCTTCAAAAATTTAAATATTTTCAGAAGATATTCAAAATATTAGAATATTTATAAGATTTTGTGATAGGCCAAATCTAATGATAAATTTTGCATAAATAGCACCTCTGTGCAGCTAGTTTGTATATAAATCCTGTGTTTAAGAATCAGTGCAGTGGAGAGCTAAAAGGTTATTTGAAATACATACTACTGGAATCTAATAAGTGTGGTTACATGTGTGGTTCTTTTGCTCTAAGGACGCAGTCAGCTGTGTGTTGCAATTAAAAAAATTCTATCTAGAAACTAAGAGAAACACTTTCAGATATTTTTGGAAAATTCAACATTTAAAAAGAAGTTTAGCAAACTGGGTTCATGATTGAATTATCACATGAACAGTGATTCTCGACTTTTTTTTTCGTGTGGTGAACTTTTGACAATTTCCAAATTTGACAGGACACCAACAATAAAATAAGTTGAAAATAATTTTACTTATCTATATGCAATATCCTATATAAAATACAGTTTATGATTATAGTTAACATTGTTAAATAAAATAATAAGTACGCAAATACAACAAAAGGTTTATTGAGTACTTAATTACAAATTAACTATAAGAATCCTTTTAATATGAAATTTGAGCTTGATGATTTTTGATAATTTCGCTTATATTTGTTCTTAAATTTGATAATGTCACTCTCATTTTTTGTTGTGTTTAACTTTTGACAGGACACTAACAATAAAATAATTTGAAAATAATTTTAATTATCTCTTATACACTATGTAAAATACAGTTTTTGGTGATAATTTTAAATGTTGAATAAAACAATAAGAGTATGTCAAAGACAACAAAATGTTAATTGAGTACTTAATTACAAATTAACTATAAGAATATATTTAATATAAAGTTTGAGTTAGATGATTTTTTTGATAATTTTGCTTATATTTGTTCTTAAATTTCATAATGTAAATCTCATTTCATAATTTAGATTTAAAAGTCTATATATTTTTTTAACTTTTATATTTGTTAATGCTTAAAATCCGAATTCACACAAATATGATATAGAAAATTGTAATAATATTTTTAAAGTGTTTTGGCTATTTTGAGATATCAGCCTCTAATTTTAACCCAAAATGAATTAAATGACTCTTCCGAATGCTTAGGAATTAAATTACAGTTATAAATTCGTTTTGTTTTTCATTCAAAGTTAATTCATATACAGATGTATCCATTTCTCAAATAGATTACCAACTCAATGATTTTTTTATATCCATCTACCCACGAAAGGAAAATTAAATCATGAATACCCCTAGTTTCTTTCTAAAAAGTAGCCGAAAGATTCGGTTCCGAATTTTAATATTTTCACTAAGTAAAACTAATAATTTTAAATCAGTTTGGTGGCACTTTTCAAGAATTTGAGGGCGAACAAAAGTGTCGCGGAATCACTGCACTAAGATTAGACAGAATGCTCAAACATATCGCGAGAAACAACCGCTTTAGAAACATGAGATTCACAAGTAGAAATTGTTGTGAATAAGGAATGGATGCTTCAATATTTGCCACACTGCGACTTTTCCATAATCTTTGTCTTAGGAACAGTTGACTAAAAATAAAATCATTCAGTATTTGCAAGCAAAAAAGAGTACGAATACTGAAGTGAAAAGACAAATTTCAAAGAGATATTCTGGACATGAAATGGTCCACATGTATATTTTTAATGAATCAATGATTTGTTTCTCATGATCCATGCTGAATCCATAATAGGGCTTTGTATAGATGAGGAGGCTCTTACAGCAGTATGCTGAAATGCTTAAAGGAGTTTTCAAACCGTAATTTAAGTGTTAAAGTATGAGAGTATTGAGATGCTATGCATTTTGAAAGAAAAGGTGAGCTCCGAGTTGTGTACTGCATTACTTGAGCATTTTACGATAGCAGCATCACTGATATACTTATGGAAGGCTTTAACTTCCCACAAGTCTCTGCAACTTGCTTCACGTTAAAAAAAATTATAGCTTGACTAAGAAAAGAAAATTAAACACCACACACACACAAATCCTTGTTTGACCTATTCACCTAATATAAATCTCATTGAACATATATAGAGAAACACATTCAGCATTTAGCGCCAAAGGACAAAGAGGAAACTGATGAAGAGTATTAATCCCTTTTGAGTAATAGCTAGAAATTACTGCATATTATGCAAAAAGAACGTACGTGACATTATTAAAGCTGAAAAGGAGATGTTATTAAAAATTAAGTGCTTATTGTTTTTTGCTTAAATGAATTATACTACTTTTTGTGTGTTATTTCACATTTTTGAACTATTCCATTTTTTTTAAAAACAATTAGAATTAAATCATTGGAAACAATTAGCAGTGCCATTTTATATTAATGTACAAAATAGATATGTGTATAGAGGGATATATTATATATAACAGAAGGGGGCGAACCCATATGACCTTGTGTGTTACTTTGGTAAAACATAATTCCGCTGGCCCATCATATAAAAATATATATCTATTTAATAGATTTAGACTCATTACAAAAATTTATTGGAGTAAAAAAAATAAAATGAAATGAATTTTTTTATGAATACAATTATAGATAAATTAATATTAATAATGCAATGGTGAAATATGAATAGCTCTAGCGATAAGTATAGCAATAAAGATATAGGAATCAAGAGTGATACTGCGGGGAACGCTTCAATGCAATACTGCTCACTTCTAAGTATGTTTAAAAATAAGACCACAAAACAAATTAGAAACAGTTATGGGATATATTTGTTATAATACACTGCTCTAAAAACAAAAATATTACACAAAATAATCCTGTTTTGTAGAATGTTGTTATAAATCTCGCGGGTGGCAAAGTTATTCTACGTGGGTCGCATGTGGCCTTCGGGCAGCGGGTTGACCACCCCTCCTATAACATTCTCAATATAATGCAATATATTCATTTAGAAGCCAATCGATATATCAACCCATTTTGTGCTATATGTTCAATTAGAGTTCTAAAAACATGCAGAGATTCTAGATAATCTCTTGATTAAATATATGAAAAATTCAGATTAGAATCTTTTTTTATATACAATGCAATTTTACATACAGAGAAATCTGTACATACCTCTAGCGATTCTTATTGAAGTTGTACTTAAAAACAACTGGAGTTTAATTTTTTTTATCATTTTTATAGTTAGGAATATAAAACACCGATAAAAACAAATTTGTTGTTTTTTTTAATATGAAAATTCTGTAAATCCAATTCCAGATATGTGCCGTAATTTTGACAGAAATAAAATAAACATTTGAATGCAATTATTGCATATTTTTATTCTCAAGGATCTTAAGATTTATCATTAAAGTAATATTCCCCCCCCCTTAAATGAAAACGATATTTAATCTTATTCTGACCATTGCTGCAATTCTGTTTTTACTGGCACTTTTTTATATTTTATTTATTAGGTGAGAGAAAATTTCCAACTCTATATATGATTCGATATTATTTTTAATAGTTTTCTGAAGTTGCTTTTGTAACTGTCACAAAATATTGGTGGCTGAGGAAATAATCTGTTTTGATGCCACTTTTTAAACAGTTCATAGCTGAAAGGTCTTTTTAACGCCACGAGATTTAATTATTTCCTATTTTATTGCCACTTTGCTATTTTATCGCCACTTTTCCTATTTTTCCGCCGCAAGGTTTTTAAGTCATAAGATTTAATTACTCTCGTTTTTAGAATTCTTTATTAAAAATAAGAACTTAGTGAAAATTGTACATGTGGAACTTTGAACAATATACGTATCACATTAAAGAAAAATCGAACATCGAACTATATCGATTATTCTACTGTCCTGCAGTTCAAAAGTAAAACACGATTAATGTTTATTTCTGGAAAGGTTTTTTTTCGTATATCCAAGTACCCACTAAATCTTAATACATTTTCGAATTACGATTCTTGTTAATCCGTGTCTAATATTCTCTCTTCTTTCAACTTAAATATAAATCTGAATGTTTGGATACTTATACGGAATATTAAAAAGCTTTTAGGGAGCTGTTAACATGTTTCTGCCGAAAAAAATCGGATATATTTTAAATGGTATTTTTTTCTAAGCCCCTATCCTCTGCTTTCGGAAGAATGTACATGTGAGAAACTGCCAAATGTCGTGATATAGAGCCAATAGTGGATAACCGTTCCCGATCATTTAGAAAATGCTTACTGCATTTTGACGATACATTTTAATTTGGTAAAGCATAGAAGAATGGGTTGAAAATAAAAAAATAACTCTCTTAAGGGAGGAGGGGTTGCGGGTGTGTTGAATAAATTCCCTTTATTCAATTATTTGATGTGTGAGTGTTCAGACTTGAAATTTAGTGAACATGTATCTCTTGTTGGGAGGAGATTTGCTATGAAAACGGTTATGGAGAGAATTCAATATTCATTGGTGGATTAAGACGTTGCGGGGATGTTATTAGGCAGACATGAAATTCTGCTATCAGGAACTTTTTTTATGTTGAGAACTATTAAGAACAGGATTTGGTATAATTAGTTCTCAATAGGGGTGATGTGGCCGTGGCAGCCTAGTGGTCAAGGTAACGGACTCGTAGCCGGCGTATCATGAGTTTGATCGTAGTAACGTTAAAGACCCGCCGTGTAGGGGAGCAATGCAATTCGTCGAGAGCTCTGTCTGTCGATCTGATGAGAGCTCCTACGTCCTCCCGTTGGTGTGGTAGCTAGGGACTGTGTCTTCCTCGTCACTTGACCATGGTTCAAAATTACAAGTTCTGTCACCAAAATCCTTCATGTAGCTGGACAGTGCGACGTTAATATTCACTCACTCACAATATGGGTTGAGGGACCGTAAGAAATAAACATAACATTTTAGAATTTAAGTCTTTTCCTTTTCAAATCAAGAGGTAAGAGCTATAAACATGTTTTTGTGTACAATCGAAAAAATGCTGACTTGTATACCAGTATATAGAGTCATACTTTATCATTAAAGATCAATAAAATATAAATATTGTCCTTGGTCTGAGGTATTAATAAATGGGTCAAATGTTCTGTACATTTTTAAACTTTATTTAAATAACATCAGGAACAACAAATTATGCAGTAAAATCTTAAGTCTTAACCTTAAATTAAATTTTTACGAGTGAGCATCAGATTGTCCTTAAATGTAATATATAAAGATATTTTTTCATATATAAAAATCAAATGTGAAACTACATCTATAATACCACTTTTTGTAATGGGTTTTTTTTATGCGAATTTAAAGCAAAACTACTTACTTTTCGGCTACAGAAATGAACTTGATTATTTAATATATCTTCAATATTTTTCAAAACGAAATAATTTCACACGAATGAAAATATTTGAAAAAAAATTAAGTTATTTTTTTTGAGGAATTTATTTCTTTTCGGTTTTACCTAATTTGTTAAATAACCTTAGTTCTTATTTTTAATATTTATATGGCTTTTTTGTTCAATTAAGCATATTAAGGATTTTCACGGTTCAAAGAAATATGGAAGCGGGTGAAATACTTTAAAAATGTATTTGTAAGAATGCAGTGTGTATCGCATTTTCAAAAAAAGAAATGTCCTTTGAAAATCGATAGCATGTGTTTGTAGCAGTTATTATATTACTGACACTTTATTTAAGCCATACGATATCAAGTGTTTATTGTAGCATGAAATAACTGAAACAGTTTTTTTTATAAAAGGCATTTTTATTTATCTTTATTTGTAATAAATATTTTTCAATGATTTTTTTTCCCGAAATGTCATTTGTCTTCTTGGAATATTGAATTGGATGGGACCTTTACGTAATTTCTCTTGATTTATATTTTGGAAAATTAAAATATTATTTTTAGATGAATGATTTTCATTCCTTTCTGGCTGTAATTTTTAGCAAACTCCTACGACTAATACGTTGCTTTGTTTGCATTACACATTTTTTATATCCGCATGTCTTAGATATCTTGGAACGTGGCTTATTAAAACTAAATTTCTTAAGGATTCCTTTATCTTTTTCTCCTTTCATTCCTTATTTCCGTTATCATATGTTATCGAAATATCAGTTATATTATTGTTATCAGTAATCAACAATCTATTTAATATTTTTATAAGCAATATTATACTTATTTTACATTAAACTGTATGCAATTACTTTTAAAGAAATATTTTTTAAAATTCATTTTATTTTGAAGAATTTTAATAGTTTTCAAATGTATCTATAAAAGTGTCGACTAAATATTAAATAAAATAATTAAATACATTATTATTTGTTATGCAATTTAACAAACTTGCATCTGAAAATTGAACTTTTTTCTTCTGTGCTTCCTACAATTATATACATAATTAATTCAATTATAAGCATGGAAGTTAGAATTGAGTTTGCTTTTATAATCAAATTTGATAACAAGATGAAACGTAAAGAATAAAATTGTTTGTAATACCTTTTGTTTACCTTCTTTATTCATTAATCATCTTTAATGACAGTTATAATTAATTAAACATTCTATTAATATGATTTCTCGTAATGTCCGTATCAAGTTTTGCCTGTTTTATAGCTAATTGGACTCTTCGAGGTTCCAGTTTCAGGATTAGAACCAAGCCCCAAACATACATTTTCTTCCCAACTGTTTCTATGGTAATCATTACTAAATGTGGTGAACGGTACTCCAAAAACTATTCCTTTAATTTTTTTTTGCCATGTTTTATATAGACACCGTTTCTTGGGAGAAGATTCCTATGGGAATCTGTGTGTTTATTCATTGACAGTGAAACACATTTTGAATAATCCCAATTTCACTTTTCACTTCAGAACTTTTAAAACGTACATCTTATATAAAACTGAGTTATTTTTGGAAATTTCCAAAGATCTAAGTTATCATTTCTTCTATGGCACTAATTTCTCTGTATACATTTACTTTTAAATAAAATAATTCTGTATCTATTGTGTTTAAAGTTAATTTTTCATAATGCTCTATTTTATGATTTTTAATACTTCTTAATCATTAATGTGGCAAAATACATAACATGAGGATTTAGTGGCAATAATTCAGATCAACAAACCACGTTTTATCTCTTACAAATTTCTAATTTTAGATTATATTATTTTCATGTTGTTGTTGCTTATGCCTCCTGTCTGACGTAGTCAGATCGAGGCTTAGGGCGACGGGCTGGGTGACAGGCTAGAGATACGTCTGTCATTAGCCTAAGCTTTGAGCCCATGAAGATGACAGCACGATTTCGCTCACGATAGATGGCAACACCATTCGGACCCACAGATTTAACGAGCACGTGCTCCGTTTTGTACTCGGCGAGTATTTGGGGGCATCGGACATTGAACCCAGGCCTTCCGGTCTGGTGTCCGATGGCTAGACTTGCATAAATTCAAGCGTAAGAAATGTCATTAGAAAATGCTATTAGAAAAGCTCTCATACTTGGGAACTTGGCATGTCTGCAACGACTTAGCTGCCAAATCGCAGCCTATTAGATAAAGAAGAAAGGTATAAGACATAGAGAAAGGAAACGCGGCTACTGCACTTAGCTCTTCCTTATCAATAACTTTACTCCATTACAAGATGTAAATTAAATTTAATTTGAAATATTTCTCCTAGTACAATTGATACGTAGTTGGAACATCCCAATGGCTCTGTTGGAAATTAAATATAACTGTATCTCCCAGAGTGCTCTGGTTAGTCTAACAAGTAGCCTCTCTAAATGTTTTTCCTATGGTAATGGCAAAAAATCCGACCCACTTATAAGAAATGATGTGACCATCCAAGTTCACTGGGTCACATACTGAGATGCATTGAAATTTCAAAGGAATCTTTAACATTTGATCCCTTTATTATTACAGATTTCATTTTTTGGTAGTCAACAAACGAGCTGATCTCACATAGATTGGATCGTTTCGATAATAACAACTAATAAGAACAAAAATGTGTTATAAAGGAACTATAATTAGTTTAAAAAAAAGGTTGTGAAAACTAATAAATTTGGTCATTTCACTAATGTTCCCAGATTGGTTTCACTATATTTTATGAACCCATTCAGCCGTAATCTCCAAGTGTTGTATTTAAAGCTCCCTTCTCGTTCTTAGGTAATCTGTTATTGTAAAGCTACCCATAATAATATTCTATCATAAATTAGGGAACCTTCGAGAAGTTCGAAGTAGAAAAAACTACTACTTAAAGTACTATAACATTGTGTTGATTGAATTTAAATGTTATTATAATAATTGTTTTCTAAAACTGATGTTAAAATAATTTATTGCATATAAAAAATTTTCTTTAGAAATTATTTTAAAGTTAAACAATTCTTTGTTTCTTTATTATCAAAACTGAAATTTCATATATTAAATTAAAAATATATTTATGTTAATTAAAAATATAAAGTCATTGTTTAATTTTTTTAAAAATTTAAACAATTTTACAAACTGAAATAAACTGAATCGACGGCTTTTTAAATTAAATATAGCTTAAAATATTATATGCATTAAATAAAATTTCTTTGCAAATGAAAAGACAATATACAACATACCATTGGCCCTGAAATACTTAACAAAACACTTCAAACGCTATGTTTCTGTAGTACCATTCTCATTCCATACAC
The DNA here is from genome assembly GCA_019973975.1 of Trichonephila clavata. NCBI lineage: Eukaryota > Metazoa > Arthropoda > Arachnida > Araneae > Nephilidae > Trichonephila > Trichonephila clavata. The sequence goes on along the minus strand of BMAO01031182.1, from coordinate 449,927 downwards.
AGAAGTTTTTACGATCAGTTACCGGCCTCGCGAGAGAAATTTAAGTTACGTGGGAAAATATTTAGAATTCCCGTTTAGCGTGACTGACAAAGTAAGAAAAAATTGTTTAATGTATAAAATTGAGCTTGAATCCCTAGAGCATTGCGCTTGGAAAATGTCCAAGGCCTAAGAGAAACTTTGCACCTGGACATAAACAGGGAACTATTCAATGCTGTGAAATAATTCAACTAAAGTCGTAAACATTGGAAACAATGCGCTAAGTGTACGAACGGAAGTTGTACAAAATTTGGAACACACAAGTTCCAAAGAATCTGGTGTGAGCTACTTGGAAGTTTTCCAAATCAACCAACTACTCTAATCACTAATATCTGCTAGACTTAAAGTGATTAAAAAAACTAAATGTTAAGCTTCGAAAGAACATACAGTTTTGCAGCCCAGCTAAATAATTTTTTTCCTTCTCCTGGATTTCACTTTGATTAAAGATTTAATAATTAGGCCTGCGGGAGTGAAATACAGCATTAGGTCTTGGGGGGTGAGTAATTAAATTCCTCCGAGAGTGTAAAATATGAAGAACAAGTATTTTAAGTATTAAAAATAGTTTTAACGAGTTTGCTTTGATTTCGCCTTGCTTTTTAACATTTATATGTTTAAATATTAAGAGAAGGCATATTTTTAAATATAAAAGTAGAAATTCTTCCATCAAAAATCAAATAAAAGTTAAAATAAAAATAAGGAAAAGGAGATAGAATCAGTCTAGCAAATATTAATAAAGTGTATTTCGTTGAACTAAATTATCTTTTTTGTTACAAAGTCGTTAACAATGAATTTCGTTTGCTCATTTTTGTCCAAACATTTCTCATATTTTAAATCACAAGATATGCAAAAACAAAATGTATTTCGTTTTAAAGCGAAATGAATGGAATTTGGTTGTGCTAATGCATTTACACTTTTGCATTAAATTAAAACGTTGTACTAATTTTTACTTACATACGATCATCATAACTGGTACCACTGGAAACTCAGAGTAGAGGGGCTGGTGCATGTTAAGTCTGTCATGGCTCAAAATCCACCCGTTTGGCATCGTGTGGAAGTCAGGAGAATGGAATGCCAACTGGGGGGCAGGAGTCATTGCCCACATCATTTGATAGGTTCAAAATTTACGAGGTTCGTTACCAATGTCCATCATGTTATTTCTCAGTGCGATGAAAATTATAGTATCATATCAAATTTGATCACTTTAACTTTAATTCACATAAAGAAGTATTAACACAAACATTATTCCCACTATATTAAAACATTGCAACACTAAAGTCTTCCTATGAATTGAATAATAAAAGCATAAATTTCGGGATATTTGGATTGGAAATGGTGTACATAATTATACCTTTTTTAATACAGTAAAAAGAAACATTTCAATAAATTGTTGTCTATCTAAATTTCGTCTCGAAGCTTTTTAAATGTTGGATTGTGTTACCTTTTACTTAGAATCAAGCTTTTTAGTTAGTATAAAATTTAGAAAAAAATCAGAACTTAGCTGTACATAACAGTGGTCAATGTATCAACTACTGTAATATATGCGGAGCCGGCCGCTATTGCCAAGCCACAACATAAACTGAACCTTTCTGCGCATGTCTAATAGCGTGCACAGTGTTGTCTTAGCTATACTGTTTAGAGATGCTCGAAGGATACAAAATAGATGTTAATGGCTACTATGATACAAAAATGGACGAATAACCATTGTGTCTGTTAGAGGCGATTATGATCGCGAAATTTTAGATGTGGTTTTGGAACTTTTAAACAGTAAGAGGATCAATTAAATTCAAAGTTAACTAAAGAAGTTTTTGCTTTCACGGCCACCACTGACATCTACAATAGAAATATATGTATAGTTTCCTCTTTCAAAAAATATTTATTACCAAGTTCTAAAAATTTCAAAGAAACTATCAAATATTTTATTTCTATTGGGGCTTTGGATTAGTATTTTACCATTTCAGACCAAGTGCATCCCCAGGAAGCTGATATCACTTTTTAGTGCGGCAACAATTTGGTGAACAGCAATTGTCACATGTAATTTTAAAGCCAAATTTCCTCTCTAGAGGAAGGCATCCGAGCTAGCTCTGACGATGCAAAATTGTTCTAAGAATTTAATTTTACAGAGAGCACTCTAGCCAAACAATCATTAAAAGATCTTTAGCATGCGCACAATCATACGACATAGACGCGGTCAATTTTCTGCATCAGGAAAATCCACAGACTTGTGTCGGAGTCGAACCTACAACCTTATGCGTACAAAATTATTACCAAACCAACTATACTACCTAGCCCGGTGCATAGAAGTATTAACACATATATTTTTTACTATCGTATCCCAAACACTTCAGTACTAAAATCAATTCATAAATATATTGTATTTAAGAGGACATGGTATGAGGTTTGTACACGCACAATTTTTTTTTAATGATTTAATGATTTTCGTAATTTTTTGGTAGCCCCTCCCTTGTGTACAAATGATGTAAAATAGATTTTGATTCACACAATTTCATAAAACGTTAACAATTTAATTTAAACCCTTAAAAAGGGAAAAACTTGAAACTTATGAATTGATTTTAAAATGCAACTCCCCTACAAAAAATTAACGTACATATATGAAATTTGATTCACAAGTAGGTCAAACAGTGTGTAACAAAAATTGGTATGAGATCTGTGATAACGTGACTGATATTCGTTCAATACTTCTTTTTATGAATGCTTATTGAAATTTCCTTAAAAATATATATAAATTCTGATTTCAATTATTTTAAAAAAAACATTCAAATGGCTCTGATTCAAAATTATGTACCAAATTTTGTTGCATGTTCTATTAGCAAGAAATAGGTTAAAAAAATTCAAAGTATTAGGCACAATATATATATATAAAGCCTTAGCATTTTAAATTAAGACAATTTAGTTATTTTATCTTTTCAAAATAAGTCACTTTAAATTTTTCATTTTCCATTGGGATGTGAATAAAACAAGCGTAGAAGAAAGATATTATAACTCTGTATTTTTTAAACTTAGAGCTTTCAAGTTTTGTGAGTTTGTAGAAAAATGTATAAAAATAATTTAGACTAAAAAAAATTAAATTTGATTTTTTGACCAATTTTTTTCGATGGAATCGTACCGTGTCTTGTGAATACCATAACAAATGCATGAACAAATTATTCATAGAAATTTGGTCTCGTAGCTTCTGGAAGTCTGGGTTGTGTTGTATTTTCCCAGTAATCAAGCTTCTTATTAAGTACCAAACTTAAGAATCGGAATTTAGCTGCAAATATCAACCACCTCTTTCAAAATAATTGTATTGCAGAAATGTAGACGATTTCAAATAAACTATAAACTATGTGTGTAAATTGTTCCCACCTCATCAATATACCAGTTTGTGTTAGTTGATTTTTAGATCCCCTCTGCTTCTTGATATTTTTTATAGCACTTCTTTTATTCAGTTGCTTTAGTTCAAAACTATTATATTCCACAATCATTATAATTGCTACAGATCAATTTGGTTCACAAAAGAATAAATCTTGCATTTTAAATATTTTTAAAAATACTTTATAAAAGTGTTAAAAACTTCTTACGCACCTCAGCACGTCCATCGCTTCCCTACACGGTGGGTTTTCAGTGGTATTGGGATAGAGCTCATGAAAGTCTAGCCATGATCCGATGCCTATTCCACTTGGCTACCGCGGCCCACAAAACAAAATTGGGGTGGAACCGAACCAAATTCTACTGTCAAATGTATGGTGCTTAAATCTACTGATAAGGACAGGTGTACAACTAGCACTTGCCATGATGTATTTCCTGGGCCTTTATGTTACCATTAAACAGGTGGCATTAACAACAACATAAATAAAGTGATAAAATTATAAAGACAAAAAATTTTTTTGTAAAACTTTATATTAAGAAAGAGATGATTGATATTAAGTTTTTTCACTTGCAAAGGTTTGTGATTCAAGAATCTAACTTTACTATAAAACTTTCCACGGGAGTCGTTAAATGAAAATATGTAGGTATTTCTAAGCTTTTACAAGAAATTAATAAGGCATTTTTTATGGTTCCTAAAAGTAATATTTTGTAAAGCAAGCTTAATTACGAAAATCTCTGAAAAACATGATTTCTTTGGTAATATAACATCTAATATTTTATCTAAAAATCACTTTCGTTTTTCGGACTTTGTTTTGTTAAAAAAAATAATTAATACATTACTTCCTTGTTTATTTTTTTGTTTTAAAAACAAGCAGTAGTCGCGACAAAAATCGCATTCTTAAGTCAAAAGAAAATGTTTTTGTAATGAAAGTAAGTTACATATATTTTTCATTAAATAATACTATAATGATAAACATTGTTTTCTTTTAAATTTGTTGAAACTTTAGCATATTATTAAGCAAAGAATTCTATCCTATTAAACAGAAGAAAAAAAACAGAAACTGCTGTCTGAAGAAAAGTCAGGTTATCGAGTTTCTAAAAGCACTAAAAAAGAATCGTTAATAAAACATTTTTTTAGCTAGCTTAATCTGTATGCTTCTAAGAGAGTTTTAATTATCTGTTTCGAGTAATATTTCTTACATAAACATGAATAATTTTAAATATTTTAATATTATATTTTTGGCAAATCATTTTAAAGAAATGTTAGTTTTGTTTCATTTGGTGGAATGCATATTTTCAAACAAAACAGTGATTTTAAGTAGATATTCTGATTTTAAGAATGTACAGGGTGGTGCAAATAAAAAATACTCGGAGAACAGAGTTCCACGTTACACTAAAACTGGCAAAAGAAAGAAGATAGTTTACAATCATACTTATATAAAAGAACATCCATTTATGTCTATGCTCTATTAGGCCTTAGTCAGCAAGTTGCAGAAGGCATATCGAAGCTGGAGTGCAAAAATCACTACAATCTCATCAGAAATTTTCTACTGCAGTTCTTGAAGACTATGAGGGTTGTTGCAATACTCATTAGACTTCAGAGTTCAACACAAAAATTAATCACACAATGCCAGATCAGGTGACCTAAGTGGGGCCAGATATTGCCAGAACCGACGGACCTCTGCTAACAACTCTCCCAGGAGTGAATATAGTATGAATATGATCCATGGTTCATGAAACGTCTGAGCAATCTTCCCATCTTCAAAATATTCGTAGGTATTTTCTTCCGCAGTCAATGTCACCACAAGGGATTCCAAATATTGGAAATATAATGTTACGAATTCACCGTCTTATAAAATAAATTGAGACATTCAGGTCTAATCGAATCCACTCGTTCGGGCCGCTTTCATTTGCCCCAATCTGTATTTTTCGAAGGCACTCATATTGTTTGGCACTAAAAATACAACACTAATTATACGGTACTATATAAGAAAAAATGGGAGATTTCGAAATATCTATGGCGCTCCAAAAGTAATTACGTCAGTAAAGCTGTTTACGGAAGTAAATAAGGTATAACATTAAAGATATGTGGCCACCATTAACGAACAGAAAACGATCCATCAAAGAGACCAGAACATAAAAGGATATATGATAAATCTGTAATGACCAGGGTAATTCGTCCGGCGCACCATCTATGTATCTCCACCATGCACTTACTGTTGCGAGAATGATTTAAAGAAGATGAATATGCTACATACAGTGGCCAAATTATTCAAAAGGCTCTTAAGAATGTACCAACTGAATGCATCCAGCGAAAGTACTAAAGACAGATCAGTTCACTTTCGTCTAGTTGTTGATGCAGATACAAGATTTGTTATTGGCTGGTTGTGACCATCATACATATACGTACATTGACACTCAATAATTTTCCCTCACAGTGTTCTGAAGTCAAGCATTGACCTAATAGAATCAGCGTCTCATTTGCAGCTTTGTGGAGGTACATATCGGTATTAAAGAGATTTTTTTGGTGAATCATGGTCTTGTTTCAGAAATGACACTAGATATGTACAAGTCTTTCATTGATTTTGTAAAAAGTTCAATCTTGCCGCAACTGTGAATATGTCCATCCAAGCAGACTTTATGGAGCCATAATTGATTTGCTTTGGTGGCACAATGATTATATGTGGGTGACTTGCAATAACTTAAGCACCTTTTTTCATTCGAGAGTTCTTCACTAACAAGGTAGTACGTTGCATACCAACCAATAAGTCTTACTTAGTACCCACACAGCAGTTGTTTATAAATAAACCACGATGGCTGTGACTGTTTCGTCGAAAAAATCTCCTTACTAGACCCATCTTCACTTGTCACAAACATGCGTGTCTCCTCCCTTGAGCAAGAAGTAATAGGTACTGTTACAATGTTCCATGGTTAAAGGTCTAAAGAACTTCCCCGCTAAGAGAAGTCCATTCACACTCCTCGTCCAGTGGAGCCAGGTAGGAAGTTAAGTCTTGACATTACAGATAATTTATCGATTAATCTACCAGAGTAAACGTTTCTTTATTGTTGTATTAAAATATTTTCGTTGATTTTATGATATTTCTATGCCGACAGAAATAAATACACAGATCTGGTGACATAAACTAGTCAATAGGCTTACCGGCTCATCTCCGAAAGAATTTTGAACTTAGTGTTTGGAATTAACTTTGATATTATTTCTCTACTCACCAATACCATTCCAAGGGATACAACAAAATCGGTAGGTAACACCTCCCTAGCAAAGAATAATACCTTTTATATAATTTTTTTGTATAAATATGTGTGTTTTTAAAAAAATTCTTACCGTAAACAAAGCATAATAGGTTTGTATTTGAAAGACTGTTGCGAAATTTTAATTATTAATTATCATAAAGTCTAAATATTATTATTGAACTATAAAAAGAAGCTTAAAAAGAAACTTTGAATTCTCTCCTAACTCACACAATAATTTTTAACTTCTCATAAATTAAAAATTCTCTTTCAAAGAATTCTTAAAGGGACGCGGCACACTGTAAGTATTCAAAAACACATTTTTAAAGCAAAAAATTATCTAGAATTTTAAAATATTTCCTTTCGAATTCTTAAATTGATTATGGATTTTTTAAATTGTGCAACAGCTAAACTAGACTATGTTGCACCAAACAATTATTCAAAACAGATTCAAACTACGAACTTAAAATAATTTGATATAATTTTATGCGTAAAATTCATTATAATTACATGAAGAATTTATGTACAGATATTGTACAATGTAAAATTATTAGAAGTGTATCTACTAATTACGTGCATGGGATTGGCTATTCAGATGCTTTCATTTTAACATTTATTCTTATCAGGCACTAAAAAACCCCAAAACTACAGCTATTTTCTTTAAAAAAATTTTATTCGCTTTAATTTTTTATCCATGAACATAATTATCAAAATTGAGCAAATGCTTTTTTACATTCAATATAAAAACGTAATCTTAAAAAGTAAAATGCCTCGAAAAAAAAAGTTAACATTTTTTGAAGGTCTAAAAAAATAAATGAGAGCTAAAACATGGCATTCATTTTTATGTGTAATGCAAGTCATGTTAAGGTGTATTTTTAAGATAAAACACTTAAATTTTTGTTTTTCATTCATACTTGCGACAACTTTTTTTTAAAAAAGGGAGACATGGATATTTGTTTGTTGTTTTTAGATTTGTTTAATGCGTTTTAAGAAAGATATGCTAAAATTAAGAAGAGAAAAAGAAATTATTATTACTGAAATGAGAAAAAAGGGGTAACAATTTACGAAAAACGACATAAACGCGGCCCACTCTGTACCAATTGTTTCTGAACAAATTTTCAAATCTGATATGTTAGTATGTTATTCGTTTTTGAAATGACCTTCAGGATAAGAGATGTTTTAATTTTTACAAAAACTAGAGCGCTTTATCTTAGTTACTGACTAAAATTATTAAAAAAAAAGTGATTATATTCACATAAGGGACTGCACATTTTTTAATAAAACAGTGATTGATAAATCTGAAGTTTAAAACACTTCTACTACCAAATAAAACGTGCTCAAAAAATTTTAGTTAATTATTTTCAAAACTTTTTGAGCAATCTCTGTCCCCATTTGAGCCTTTTAAAAACACGTTTCGAATAAAACGCTTTTTAAAGTATGACATCTTGCTCAAATGTAATTGTATCTGATTTTACTAAAACACTTTTAGTTTTTGTCCCAATAAAAGGAAAATAATAAACTGGGTACTTTTATAAAGCTAATGAGATGACCTATAAAATAAAATCAAACAAAATTTGTCAATTTTTGGCAAAATTCATAATTTTAGGGTAGTCGAATACCTTAAAGTAATATCACAACCAGTCAGACCCTTAAGTATTTATTCCTGTTGATCAGAAATTACCAAATAATAATTTCCAGTTATTATTTGGTAAGGGTTTATTTATATAATTCAAGAAGATATTCCCCCATCTCTCCCAAGTCCTTCACACCCTTAAATATTAACCTTAGCTTTATATACTAGAATGAATTCCCAACAAGTAAACTTTAGGGTTTTTATTCACATTTATTATATGTGAAATTCAAAAGAATATACCCTTTACGAAATACAGTGTCACAAGATCTTACTGAAATCATCTATCTTAACTTTTGAGCATCAGTCGCTTTCAAGGCGGAAGAAATGCATGCATGTTTTGAAATCTGGAAGATTGGCAAAGAGCGCAAAAAATAAACCAGTGGTAACATAGCTTCTCCTTTTGTAGAAGTAAAGTTCAAAAGATATTACGTAACTTTTGGTATCCGATACAGAATATGTTGAAAATATTCAGGAAAGGTTTTTCCCCGCTTTTCTTTTTAGCGACCGTCACCAGTAAAAAAACTTCAAAACACACATATTGGACATATAGTACCAATTAGGTTTAAAAGAAATTTCAACGACAGTGACTATTTTTTTTTTTGCTCAGATTTCCATTGTTTTGTAGACGAGACATTTCCCTTGTATATAAGACAGTTTGTCCGGGAGTTAGAAGAAAGTTAAATTTAAATAAGTCTGGACCATTTGCTATCAAAGGAAAAAGGTCTGTTGTTCCTCCTGGTTGTTTTTTATGCATCAAACGTAACTTATCAACCTTTTTATGTAGGTAGTGATATTTCACTTTAAATGATACCTCTCTTATCTAAATTTGAATAAAAATTAGTTTGCGCTACTGTTATGACATCAACATTAAAGAACTGCCTGAAAACGTTTGAAAATGAATGAATAATTTAAGACTGAGAAAATATATCTTGATTATTTTTTACTGTAACAGAATCGTAATTAACGATGACCATAGACGATGGCCTACAAATTTTGAACAGCAGTGAAAAAGAGAAGACGTGTTTGTTGGGCTGGTAACCTTATGCAACTTAAGTTTTATAAAGTAATTCTCTTTCATTTCTCTTCAGCAGGACGCTGCTTTACAGTTAATATTTGGAAACATGCTATCCCCATTACTTTTGCTGAATCTTATGACCATTACTTGCTCAACAAATCTATAAAAGCTTTCATAATGATAGGTCTATCCTTCCAGACTGTATCGAATGCCCTTTATATATAAATGTCTTTCAAAGCAAAGCTTCTCTGGTATCTCGAGTTGGTTTAAAGTTTTGGGTATCAGTGATCTTTTGGCAAAGATGTAGGACTTGATCTGTGATATTAAGCCCTTTCCTGAAACCATATTGCTCAGGTGGTGAAAGATGATTGCGATCCAGAAAGAAATAGTCTTTCAAGAAACATTTTTTCCAGTAGTTTACAAGTCTTACTGGTCAGGGCTATAGGCCCATAACTCAATGGAGTTTGTTTCTTGGCCTGGTTTTCTGATAAGAATAACAGCTGATCTCTTCCAGTAAACAGGGAGCAGACCACAGGTCCAAGAATGGTAATTGATATCCAAAAGTCTTTGCTTTCCAATTATACCAAGGTATTCCACCATTTGGCCATGTATTTCATCAGAGTACGTATGCCAGATATTTCGAACATAAACAACAATATAAAAGCTTTAAGGGCAAGACAATTATAACAGGGGCTTTCCTAGAGTTAATTACGAGAAGAGGGAGGGTTTCTCGATAGAACGATTACTATAATTTAATAGTAATAATAAAATAAATTGATGTTATAGAAAAAATTAGAAACTGATCGCATGGACACTCGAAACTTCAGGAATCATCTGTAGTAAACAGGGAGAAATTTTGTCCATTGGGAGAAAGATCCCAAGGAAGAAACTATTACTTGCGTATCAACTTATCCGGAAAATACCCGTACTCTGAGCAGTAGCCGTTTTATTCTAGTGAGAAATAAGCATACATAATTTGTCTTAAGATTACTGTAGTTCAAAGTAAATTCAAAAATATAAGAAGGGCCTTTGAAGCATTAAATGTTATGGCATTTTACTATTATAAATATTTCTAAAAAGAAATTATTGTAAAACCCCAAATCTATTTGAAAGAAAGCTTGTAAGAAAAATTTTATTAGGTAGAAATCCCTTTTATAGATTAATATTGTTTCGATTAATTAGTTACCCCAGCTAAACAGTTTTCTGAGAAAATAATTAGCTTCAATAGAAAGAAGTATTCTCTGTAAAGCTTATGTACATTGAAAAATTTATTTATCCAATTTTTTTATCGTTACTGGATACATCGTGAAAAAGGTAATATATAAAATTTATTTCTTAAAATTTGAAGTGATCACATAAACTTCACGCAAGAGATTTTCAAAAGATAATTTACTAAAAAAGAATTAAGCTCTCGTATAAGATGATAATAATCAGGAATAAGAACAAAGAGATTAAATTTTTTTCTCGATATTTGTGGAAAATAATTGAATGCTTGAAGGGAAATTTCCCGAGATGGGTCTCTTTTATTAAAAAGATGTCAATAACTTTGTCACCGCGGGGAAAAGATTGCTCCTGCTATTGTCATTCATCCAAATCATTTTGCTCCAGGTCATCCAACAAAATGTTTGAGAAAATCTTAAAATATATATAGCCTTTTATTTAATAACTCTAAGGAACTATGTCTTAGAACAAAAGTAGGAGTTACATCCTTAGTAATGTAAAAACATTTTTTTTTTGTAAGCGTCTTTATGAATTTCAATTTAGCTTAGAAAATTAAGTCTTATTAAAAAGAAAGCGCATAGAACATTAAAAAAAAAATTCAAGATTAATTTTCTTTCTGTTACGTTGCCAATTTGTTGCGGCAAATTGTTGTTTATGTTCGCTAAAATGGGTAATAACATTACACACATATGGTTACCTTCATATTTTTATCCTGTAGTGATGTGGTTGTCATGGATATGACGTTTATTAGAGTTAATTTTTGTTGCTTTTTTTCCCGCGGTAACCCTATTAATTACAGACGATTTTAAAAAATTAATCATTTTCATTGCAATAATTCTTTAAGCTACTGCTTTAGTCATCTGTTGTACTTTGAAGTAATTCTAATATAATTGGTGAGTATCAGGATAACTTCAAAGAATATGAGAGCTATGCTTTTAATTATTGCAGCAAATCGCGCATTTCCTCATTATTTCACTTTTTAATAATGCATTTTTAAACGCTCCTTGTTTGATGAAATTCATTAAAGGAAATCGTGGTTTTTGGGTTATTGCAAGTTATCTGCAATTATTAATTGATATCCATTGATTAATTTAATATTATAAAATTTTCTTATGTATAATATTATGTAATTATTATTATATTATAAAATATATTAATATATTAATAATAATTGTATTATATAGATATTAATTATTGACGGATATTGTTTATTTTCAGTATATTTTTATATTCTTTATTTGAAATATATATTGAAATATATTTCAAAGCAGTTTTTTAAAAGTATTTTCCCGGCGATTTGTTACAGCTAGGTCGCCGTCTTGACTTCCATATCACTCGACAACAAGCGCACAGGTACGTAGAAGTGCTATATAGCTCCTTTATAGCTCCGATGTTACAAAAATTATTATAATTATAAATAACACGCAAAGAGAGAATATGATTCTAATATTTTCAGTTCTTAGTAGAACCTATTTATAATTATTTTCTTTTATAAAAAAAATATTAAATTGTCATTTTAATGAAAATATCTCAATGTGACTTTCAGTATTATGGAACAAAGACCCAGTCCGTAAGAAGGGAATTTTTACACATTAACAGTTTTTATCAAAAAAGTACCTTCTGAAATAAAATTACTTTAAAAATAGGATAAAAAACAAAAAGGGCAAAATATTCATTCAGTCAAAATATTGAGGTTTATCCATCATATACTCAATAATAAGCACAAGTCTTCGTAAAAATTTATACTGATGCATTTTTTATAAGTTAATCATTGTATGGTATTGAAGATATGCTTGTTTAATTTTTCATTTCATCCATTACTGGTTTGTCAGTGGAAGCTTTAAATTTCAGAAACCGGTAAGATTCTTAGATAACTATTACGTAATTTGTGTAACATGCGAAATAATCAACTTCTCTTACGATATAAATAAGTGTTACCAGAGCATATAAATATATATTCTTAAAATAGGGGGATATCTACAGCGAAAGATTTTTAATCTTCACACGTATTTAAGATTTCTAATAGAAATGCAGATTCACAAAAAATAAGGCGAATAATTACGCTCTGGAACGTTATTTTGAAAAAAGGTATAAATGAATAAGTTGTTTTGTTCTCTAGCATTTTTTTGAATTAGAATACACATACAGAAGGGCTTAAAGAGTATTATTACAAATAAAAAAATATTTAAATGAATTTTTTGGCGAATAAATGAAGAAAGAATGGCATACATTTTCAAAGCATGCTACTTTTATAAAAATTCTTCTATAATAATATAATAGTTTGTCTATATATAACTAAGACTTGTATACAGAGGCAAAACTAGGTTTTTTTTGTAATACTAAATAAAAAATAATAAACATTTTTTGAAATTTCTGTGCTGTTATGTACTAAAACATAAATGAATCCATTTCAAATTTATGTATTTCAAAAACCATAGTTCAATTCATAGAATAAATTGTTTTGAAAATGTGTAATTTTTTTCTCATGTTTTGCCAGAAAAAAAAAGAATTTCATTTAAATAATTTTACTGCAGTAATATCCCCAAAACAATTTAATATGTATATTCTAGTTTAATTGTCACTAAATATCGCAAAATGATTCTATAATACACTTTTTTCAAAATTACGGTTCTGAATGTTACCCATTCACCTTAAGAGAGGGAATACTAACGTCGCACTATTCAGCTACACGAGGGCTTTTGGCTACTGACCTCGTAATTTTTAACTATGTTGAAGTGACGAAGATGACACCTAAGCTGCCACCGCTCTCTCCTAACTACCATACCACACCACACCATGGGAGGGAGATTGAGCTCTCGACAGAATTAACGAACAACATCCTTTTCTGCAGGGCAGGGCTTCTGTGGTCGAACTCATGACACGCCAGCCACGAGTCCGTTACCTTGACCATTCACCTAAAGTCAGAGGTGAGCATTAAGTCGATTGCGATCAACCAGTGGACCGCCGAGACATTTTGGCGTGACTGCCATCACTAATACCTAAAATGTACATACTAAAAAAACACATTTGTGGCACACTGACCAAATAATCTGGATACTGGATGGACCGCAATACCTTAGAAAAATTAGAATTAGCCGTACCCAGGAAAAGTCTGCCCATACTTGCCTTAAGTAGTTCAATTTTTGCAAATCCAGCGAAAAAGGCTAATTTATGGAAGAGTATAACAATCCTCAATTTACCACCTTACGTAGTGTGAGTGAAAAAAATTGAAATTTATAATAAAGTTTTGATTTTCGAAGGGAATACTGCATATACATTTCTATATCACTGTACTTAAACGAAAAAAATTACGTCTCTCTAATTAAATGTTTTCCTATATCATCTCAAAAGGTAAGATATTTATTACAAATACTACTCAAATAATGAAAGTTCACCTATATCATGCCTATCATTCTGCTCTCTTATAACAGGGATATACTTATTCCGTGTCAGAATTTAGCAACCCAACTGTACTCAGTTTCTGGATTTCCCGGATTTATGCACGCATGGAGAAGACAGGGGTAGGCTCCTATTCCTCTGATCGTGCTTTGGAATGCCACATACATAAGCAGTATATGACCAGAGAGAAGTAGAATAATGAGACTACTTAGAAACACGCTTTGCGTTGCTTGAAACGCGTCATAACGACCGGGAAAGGATATGATTTGACAAATCTTATTCATATGGTAATAAATTGTTGTTAAGAGAGAAGCTAGTGACGTCTTAAAGTATATCTAGCACCTTTGATATTGTAAGGAGAGTTACGATGGGAAACTTATGGAAGACAGGGTATGTGTTCCTAAAAAAATTGTTTTACAGATAAGTTTTTTCTAAGCAATATACTCATCGCTGATAGTTATATGATTATGGGTAAAACGTGTTATTTTTATAATGCTTTAAGTTATAATGGAAAAAGACATTATTTTTAGTCTTCTCGATCTTGGTGACAATATTAGTTATCAAATGTCGACAATTTGCCAAATTTAATGACAAAACAAGATACTTTGAGAAGAGTCAACTCGGTGACTTAGAAGCAGCATGCTGGCCTCATAAGCCAAAGACTAATGGTTCAATACTGCCTGGAGTCAACAGATTTTCTGCATTTAAAAATCGTAGGCACACTTGGTATATGATTATGTCACATGTAAAAGATTACTTGAGTATTAATTTGGCTCTAAGCAAAATTAAATCAAGGCAATATTTAGTATCCGATGAGAGATTTAAATAATTAAATTCAGGTGACAAAAATAGGGTAGAGGGTGCCTGCCGCCCATAGATGGTGCCACTAATGAAATGGCTCTCGCACTTGGAGACTTTCCATGTCTGCAAATCCTTAGCTGCCAAAATGAAACCAATCAGAAAAACAAAGAAAAATATAAGATTATTCTTTGTCGAGATTGTAATAGAATTTACTATAGTGACTGTGTTGTCTGTGAAAGTGTGATGCAAGGAAGCATGATTAGAGGAATAAAAAGTTATGCGTACGATTTATTTGCTGTGAATTGCTACCACAAATCTGAATATCTGTGTTCTCTATTGGTGGGATTTTATCTGAATTTATACTATTGCTGATTTATAATTATTTTAATTTATTCTAGATAGAAGACAATATACTGCATTTAGAGGGAAGTCCGATCTAATTTGAATTTACTCTGAAAGAACCTGCTTGTTAACTGCATGGATGTCTTCCATCATTTGAAAGATGATTAACCATGCAACATTACACACGCAAAATGTGATTCCAAAATTGAATGAATCATCCTCTCCTGCATTGTATATGAATTTATGCAAGAAATGCTTTTATAAGTATTGGATTTCTTTAAGCACAGTCTGTAATAATCAATGTAATATAAATTAAACAATCATTAATTGGTTCATTTTCACACCTAGTGCTTCTTAGTGAAAAACTATATATTGAAATTTTTTTTGTATCAAGGTGAACACTGTTCAAATAATTAAAGTATTATACATTTCAGAGTTGCAAACTTAGTAAGCTATAATTCAGGTTTTTCGAAGTATTTTAATCACTATACATACACCCCTCCATAGTTTATTGCCTTAAAATTTAGATATAGAAGGAATGGAACTATATAAGAGAGATTTGAGTTACATTAAAATCTGTTTTTAAAGCTGCACACGAGAACGCTTTTGGTGACAAACTTCGTAAGTTTGAGCCATGTCAGATGACGAGGACGATACCTGAGCCTTCTGCCCTTCTCCTAACTTCCACTTAAGGACGTTTGAGTCTCGACAGATTTAACGTGCTTTGGCCTCCTCCACACTGCGGGTCTTTGGCGACCCTAGGCTAGAACTCATGGCATATCTGCCACGAGTCTGTGACCTTGACAGCTATACTACCGTGGCCATATAGATATGTATATAAAAATGTAAATTAAAAGAATTAATTCCAAGAATCATCTACTTTCAAAACATTAAAAATATAACTTAAGTTCGATCAGACACCTTAGCAAAATATTATAAATGTGATAATTACATTTCAAGAAGTAGCTAAAAGTTTTGTTAGCAAAGTATATATTTTACCAATACTTAGAGCTAGCTCTACATAGAAATATTCAACTTTCTTACGAAACAAAATCGTTTTTAATTTTAATAATGGAACCTTTTTAGAAAAATATCAAGAAATTATTGAGGGAAACTTCGAAGATTATCTTTTCAAACTATAGCATCATTTTCACAGAAAAAGAAAGAAGTTCTTGCAACATTTTTCATTGAAAAAAAATCGTTCCTTACGAAAACAAAGAAAATTTAGTAAACATACCGATCATGTTCCCTCATTTTAAAGGAAAATATAAAACTTCAAACTCTTCCAAATACCACTTCGAGGGATTTACTGGAGAATAAGAGCTTTTTATTCTTGATTTCTTTCTGATGGACTTTTGACTTGTAAAAACTATTTCAATTATAAACGCTTCATGCATAAAATCGCTTTTATTTTTTAGTATTACATTTTCAAGTAATTTTTCAACTCCTTTTTTGAAATACATTTCTAAAACAAAATAAAATATTCTGAAACACTTGCGAGGAGGTTGTGTTTATTTTGTACTAAATTATGGGATTCTAAAATATATATAAGTTTTTCACTTATTTTTCGCGTGATTCCGTTTTATTCGTTTGCCATATATATTAGATTATTCAAAAAATATCCATTCAAAATTAAATAAAATCCTTTCATGGGGTAAAAATTACATTTTTTCTAAGGTAATACATTTTTGATCAGTTACATAGTTTTTAATCACGTTAGAACATCTGCAAGGATATGAAGCAATTAAAGATTTTATAACTCTAGTGTCTTTAAAATAGTGATATTGAAAAATACAAAGGCAAAAACATTCTTAAAAAATGAAGATAAATTAAGAGTTCTAAAAAGTTACTACATAAGTAAAGAATTCTGAGATCTGTAAAGGTCTTAGCTCGAATATGATTAATAGAATTGTCCTTGTTGTATTCCGATTAGGATGCATAAAATGAAAATTTTTTTCAAGTAAAATTAGTGATATTCGATTAGGATGAATAAAATGAAAATTATTTCTTTTCAAGTAAAATTGACATTTAATATAAAAGAAAACAGCTGAATTGGAAAAACTTCTTATACAAATTTTAAAAAAAACTCTTTAAAGTACTTACAATAATTGCTTAAACAAAAAATAGATATAAATGAAACTAAAGTAACGCATACTTGCAATTTTAACAAATTCAAATGAAAATGCACATTAAAAACGAAAACTCCATTATATAATTATCAGTTAATTTTACTTAATGCATACTATTCTAAAAGTTGTTGCACAGTGATTCATGGTTTTTTGACAAATATTTTTGGTTCAGATTTATGCACTGAAATATTGACATGTTTTAAAGTATAAGCTTATATTAAGATAAACATAGAACAAAGCTAAATGAATGTTTTTTTTTTGGCAATTCAATTTTTGATTACCAATTATATTCCCGAAAGTCTTTATATTCCCAAAACTTTTACGATGGAAGAAATTGTAGAGTCTGACATTTTAAAATAACACAGAGCGACTTACTGAAAATGTTACTGAAATGTCCGTTAATGAAATACGATTTATTTATAAAAAACCTTAGAAAGAGAATATAAGAACTGATAGAAAATGAGTTGTGTTACATGATAACCCACCACCGAATTCTTGTCAATTAGACATTTTGTTGCCACAAGCATTCTGCTGAACAAAAAATTCGATGACGATTAAATACTTAACAGTAATCTTTAAAATAAATCAATTCAGTCTCCAAAAAAAAAAAATCGACAAGAAATCGCAAGCTTGCACCATTTGTTTCATTTTAACCAAGGATTATGGGCTTTAAATGATAAAACATTTTATAAGAAAATAAAAAAAAATCTTGCCCTATCAAGAACTTGAGAAACAATTATAAACAACTAGCAGTTATTGTAGAACAAATTATATGCTATCAACACAAAATTGTTTATCAATGTTCTATGATTATTTACATTGTTTAAAATATGACTAATGAAAATAATAAGCAAAAAGATGTTATGTATGATTAATAATAAAATACTTAAATAATTAAAATTTTTGAAAGAAACATGTATTTGAGTATTTTAAGCACAGTTGGCTTACATGTAATATTTCCATCGTAATTCTACCATATGAGGTATTTGTTTCGGTATCATCTTGCTGTAGAATTTGAAATCTTTTTGTAGTATTAGAATATCGTAATAACAATCCTGATTTAATAATAGGGTTTAATTTTTCACAATGATTATAGATTAGCATTTATATGATATTTCTCAAATGTCGGTGTAGTGAAATAAATTCGGTTTTTGGATAAAACAAGTTTCAAAAAGTAAATATTCCAATCATTCAGTAATAAAAAGGGATACCAAAATTGTAAAGCCTTGATCAAAAAAGCCTTATTTCCCCCAAATATCTCTCCGTTTTATATTTAAATATAGTTTAATTCTCTTATTTCGTTTTATTCCACACAAAATTGACATCACATGACGTAATTTAATAAAGTTATTTCAAATCTCGCTGAAAGGTTCTTTATAAACAATGGGAAATTAAATAAATTTTTTTCTTAAAATTTATAATGCTTATACAGTGTGATTTAAGAGAATCACCTTTTTTAAGTAGTTGAATGTTATATTAATAGATATACAATTAGATTTCATTAGACACAAATTTTCCCATTATATTAATATTTGGGACAAAAAAACGCCACTAAATGTCTGTCAATGAAAAAACCTTTTAAAGAGAAAAATACAATAATGACAAAAATGATTATCCTTGAGCATGGAAGGAATTGTAAAAATCATAGAAAACGAAAATGCATAAATTTATATAATTGTCAACTTAAGAAAAAATGTGGGGTGTAATTGGATTTTTTATTGAAATTTTTATAATTAATGTAAATGAGCTAAACTTCGTTTTTCTGTGAAATTGTCTTTAAAAATAAAGCAATGTCTTTATTTCAAGTCAACTTTTTTCAAATAAATCATTTAACGTGAAAAATATAGCTGTATGCCAGCAATTTTCCGCTAGAGAGTTTAAATTCAAAAATTAAACTAATTCAACTGTAGATAAATTAGCAAAGTTTATATTCGTTATAGGAATCTATTTGATACCATTCCGAAAACAAACTCCAAAATTTTTAGAAACTCCCCAAAAGTTTCATATAAGATGGGGTTACTACATAAGCAGCCAAAAGTATACATATATGTTACACTACCTATGGAAGAGTAACTGGATACCCCTTTTGAAAATGAAATAATCTGCTTTTCTGAGATATTTTACGTCACCGAGGGGTAAACAACGTTACAGTGATTTATACGTTACAGCCATGTTGCTGGGAGTTCTTTGCTTTTCGAAAAAGATGTAAAGGAAGGCGATTAAAAAATATTCAAAGAATAACTATTGCATAGATGATGCCCTCTATAAATTGAAAACTTACGAAATTCACAAGTTTAAAATTAGTAGCGTCTATTGAAATGTGGTATTATCTGGCAGACCATGAAGCTAGGATTTCAAATACCTAAGGAAGCTGCCGGAACTATCTAGAGGAATTGCAACCCAATGATTGCCCGCATCTGTGAGCAGTTTCGCAAAATACATTCATAGTTGTTCTCTCGGTGAATACTATCCGCAAAAAAAGAACATCTCTTTAGTAACAAATCGTGATCAAAGGCTCGGTAAAAAATTTGGAAACAGGATATCGGGCAACGACGAATCGAGGTTCACCCTCTTTCGATCAAATGGAAGGATCAGAATTTGGAATCTTGCCCGGAGAATACCTCCCCTCAGAAGTACTATGATGTCGGTATTATGGAGGCATTTTCTTACGCGGTCAAGAACCCGTGGTTGCACGATCTGTCACACTCAACACTATGACTTACTGCATCAATCTGGATGACCATATCGCTCTTGCGTTGTATCCATCTAGCAAGATAGACCATTGCTCATTCTGTATATCAGCAGTTCTATTGTGAGACCCACCATGATTTCGTTTGAAGACAATGATTTTCAGCAATTGAAAAGGGATGCCGAGAAAATTAATCAAATTTCTAACGATCACCTATGGGACGAGTGGAAAGAATTATGAAATAAGAAGGAAGTCCGTGTAACGTCGACTGTAGGGATGTCCTGGCCATCCAAAATCGAAAGTCAACTGACTTTCTTCTTTGAAATGAGCCAAATAAAATATTGAAAGTCTACACTAAATATTGAAAATATTGTTAAATATTGAAAAGTATAATGTGATTGGTTTATGTGTGTGCGAGAAAAAAAAGAGTGAAATATTAAGGTGAAAGTGAAATGAAAAGAAAGAGCATTGCCTCTTAACTGCTACTCATAGAAAGTCCACCAGCTGCTGATGAGTGGAAAACTTTTTTTTATCTTAAGGTATCCAAATATTTCCAAGTAGATGATGTTGCAAGGAATGTGCCTTGACTTTTTAGGTTAAGGTCGTAATTTTATAAATGTTGACAACCATTTTATAATTTAATTTTCTTAAGAAATTAAATATTGTGGTGTCAGACAGATTTATTGAAGTTATTGCGGAAAAGAGGTGTTCCTGTTATTTTTACAAATATTTCTCTAAGAAAAGTTACCAATCAAAACGTATAAAAAAACACACAGTGGGATTTTATTCCAATATTGTATCATCAGAAAAATGAAAATGCTTTTTCTTACGACCAGATCATCTTTGGTTAAATTGTAGAAAATACACGAACATTTTTCAGCGTTTGGTGCTTAAAAATTTACTTTAAGAATTTAAATGAAACGTCAAAAACATATTTAACTTATGTTTGACTTTGATTAAATATGTGTTAAGGTACTTTATTATAGCTTACATTTTTAGCGCGTTTTTCACGTAGTGGAACAAAAGCGCTATTAGGACGCAAATTTCGTTTTGTCTTCGTTCCATATTTTGTCGTACCTTTTTCTCGGCCAATAAGCAACCAATTGACCTCGGGTTTTTGGCATTTGGTTGCATTTGTTCCCTAGATGAGCCGAATCATATTTAAATTTTCCCATACTTTTCCCGAATTTTCCTACAAATTTTCCTGAATTTCGCTAGTTTATAACAAAATTTTCTCAAATTTTACCTTGTAAATTTATTGTTTGCAAAAAGTTTTTTAAAAAAAAATTGTAAAATACAACATATGAAAAACGCGCTAAAATTACTTGGCCATGCCAATGATTGATATCTTGTTATATCTTAGCCTAAATATCTTTGTATACCAATCTATCTTATGATGTGATTGAACCTTAAAATACATATTTAAAAATTTTAAACAATTTCATCAAATCGAATTTCAAGGATTGACTAAGTATTGTAAATTAAAACTTCTAATAGACAAAAACAAAAGTCCTCCAACGTATTTGTTATCAATTAGGAGTTTATTTATCTCACTAATGTATAAGTGTATTATACTTTTCCTTTTTCTTACGCGTTTTGCGTATAATAAAGTTTTGTCTTTCTCTACAACCATAGAATCACCATCTTGAACAACCTCAAGAAAATACACCTTGTTAAATATTTAAGAACAAACATTTTAATTCTTATAAAATACCAAATCCTAATAGATTGCATTTAAAGTTAAGAATTATTTAAACAAAATAAGCTTTTTTAATTCTTTAACTAACTAAAATGCTAACGGAAATACATTTTTTGCAACCATCCAGTGAAATGTTGAACAGGAAAGGAAAACGTGAATTTATTTACTGACTCTGAATGAAAAAGAAGCCGCTTAGAACGTAAATTTTTCAGAAACACTTATATTCAAGCTGAATTAAAATATTCGTAACAATTTAGACAAGGTTGGAATAAAAATTTGAACATTAACATGAATGAATGTAATGGTTAGAACAGACCATTTTTTTACATGTCAAATATAATACCTATATGAATAAAGAATGAAGGCAGGATGAATATAAATTAACTTAAAATATAAAGCAAGCGGTAGATTTGAAGAATAGAATTCCTTTGTTTATTTCTTATTGTAATTAGCTTAGGTACGTATTTACCAGTGTTTTCTCATATTGATATCACATGCTTAACAAGATCATTTAAATATTTTCTTTTTAATTTTTAATAATGTAAAATTAATCTTTAAATATTTGTTATTGAGTTAAAAATGTATAAGCAATATTCTTGAAAATAAATCATTTAAAGGTAGTTCTGAAAATAGTTTTGTGTTTGTAAAATATATGTTCTTGAATATGAATCCTTCAAAATATGATTAATAGTTATTCTAAATAGGTTTCATTTTCATTTGTTTCAAAATAAGAACCAACTGGGCTTAATTTTATAACGTGGTGTTTATCGGTATTTAAATTTGTCAAATTTAATTCATTAAATAATTCTCTTGCAATATTTTTGATCATTTCTAATGTTTTCTTAATTTTAAATTGACTTTTAGTTCAACTCGAGCGTAAAACCGTTTTTTCAAGAACTACATACCATAAAATCTGGCGTATAACGCAAGCCTACTATTTGAAGGAAGAACCTGATTGTGTGCTAGTGTAATGCTCTTATATTTTGAAGTCATTTATTCGAGGTATTATCCCATACTTTAGAAAAAATAGCATGTTCTAGAATTACAAACTTTTAAGTTCATTAGGTGTGTCACTTAATTATAAAAAAAAATATACCAATCTATCTAGAAATCTAATTTTTCTTTTATGTTTATCCTTTTGTTTATTTTTGAAGCTATCAATTTTAAATCCGAAGTATAACATGCACCCTTAAATTTCGATCTTATTTTTTGAGTAAAAAGGGAGCGTTATACGCCGGATTTTACGGTAATTCAGCCTTTTATAAAATATGAGATAAAATATTCCATGATAAGATCCAAAAGATGCAATTTTCTTGTTAAATTGTAAGAAATGACGATTGAAGAGGCATGAGTCAACTTATAATTGCCAGGAAATAATTTGTCGGCTAAAATCCTTACTTTTAATTTTAAAGTTCCAACTGAACTTGCAGCAGGCTCTCACATATTTTCCCTTTTGATTAATCTATGGGGGTATCTTTATGGCAGTGATTGAGTTGAGAACCTTACCTTGTGAAGGCACCGTGACATGCGTGAATAAGCATTGCTCTTTAAGGAGGACCAAAGTGAGAAAATGGAGGAGATAGTGAATTTGAGTATTCCGTGTAGTGTTGACCGTGCGTGTGTCTTAGATGAGTCTTGGAGTCGTCCAGGCTCAGTGCCCATGTTCTCTTAAGCCGTTAGTGAAAGAAAAGTGCTTCTTTCTTATTTAGACGGGGTTAAGGTATCCGACTACTTGCGACAATTTAAAAAAAATAGAGGTACGAAGATTTTTTTGTGGTTTTTAGATTTGTTTAGTACATATTAAGAAAAATATGCTAAAATGGAGAAAAAAAGAAATTATGAGTAAAATGGGGAAAAAATGGGTAAGCATATACAAAAAAAAAAACTTAAACGGGCCCATTCTGCACCAAAACTTTATGTGAACATATTTTCAATTATTCAATTCTGATGTGTTGCTATGTCATTCATTTTTTAAAATGACTTTCAGGATAAGAGATATTTAATTTTTTACAAAAACTAGAACACATTTTATCTTAGTTATTATATGAAATTGCTTAAAATAACAGTGATTATACTCACATAAGGGACTGTAAATTTTGTAATAAAACAGTGATGGATAAATCTGAAGGTTAAAGCACTTCTACTATTATAAAGAGCGTACACAAAAAATTTGACAGTTAATTATTTTCAAAACTTTTTCAGCAATCGCGGACCTAGTTTAATTACTTTAAAAAAAAACACATTTCAAGTCAAACATGTTTTAAAGTATGACATATCCCTCAAAGTAAAGTCATCTGCTTTTACTAAAACACTGTAGTTTTTGTTCTAGAGAACAGGAAATAATAAACTTAGTATTTTTATGAAGGTAAAAAGATGGTATATAAAATAAAACCATAAAAAATCTGCAATTTTTGACAAAATTCACAATTTTAGGGTAGTCGGATATCTTAATAAAGTTGGTTTTAAGAAACGTGTGCCAAACATTCATTCCGCATCATTAGTGCAAAGCTCCAACTTAGTGCATAAAAAGTCTTAGACTTTTACTTAAAAATAACCTCTTTTTTAAGGAAATATTCTGTTTAAATTTTTATAGTATACTTTGTTTCATCGAAAAAGCTCATTAAGTATAAAATTTAACAATATTGAGAGTTAACAAGAAAACTATTTTTTGGCAATGATTTATGTGAAATCTCCTTAAAATATGCCCTATTTTCTAGAACTAAAAGTAATTTAAGTATTAACGTAAGCTTAAAATTGATTCGAAGGTAAACGAAAACGTTTCCGCAGAAAGTACCCTATTTAATAATAATGAAATATAACGTAATAAAAAAGTTTCAAAGAAAAATCAACATAAATTAGAAGATAGGATAAATGTGTTTGTGTGTGAAGCTATTGTAGCAAAAATAATTAAATATATAAAAAGTATTTTCTATAAAGAAAAGAAACTGAAACTACATCTGATGACAGAAAGGTATTTGTTTAAAAGCAGAGTGCACAACTGGAATTTAACAGTAAATCAAAACATGTGATCGATTATTACGTATGCACATTTAGACTCGGTTTTAATTACACAAAATTTATATCTGATCTCAAAAACCAAAATTATTGTATTTTTATTTGTAGATCACAATTATGATTTCACTAAAACTACAGATATGACAAAAGGATTTTTTTGCCTTCAAATATATAAAAATATCACTAGATGTGTAACATAGTTAGTGCAAAATAATAGTGTACACAGCATTGAGATTTTGGTCTCATATTTCAGCAGCTATTTAATTAAATAATAAAACAGGATATTTCCGACCTATTATATCTGGATATTCAATATTATGTTACCAACAGCATAATACCTGGTATAGTGGTTAGTGAAACTGACTGTGGTGCCCTAGTGCCTGGGTTCGAATCCCGGAGAAGGATGGAATGGAAATGCATAGTGTAAATGTATAGTATAAATGGAAATGTATAGTGCATTCGAGGAAATGTATGGTATAAATGGAAATGTATAGTGCCTTCGAGGGCATGGCGGTACTGTAAATAGCCATGGAGTTGCAAGTAATATCGTGAAGTTGGTGGGAGAGAAAGAGCAGTGGGAAGCCTCTGACCACCTCCAGGGTATTCTTCCTCAAAATTGGGGTGAATCGAGCAAAATTGAACTGTCACCTGCGTGGTGCTAAAAGCTAAGTCTAAAGACAAACGTACAGATCTAGCTCTTTGCGCGATAAATTTCTTGGTCCTTGATCGGATGTTACTGTCGATCAGGTGGTATAAGCAACAACAACACAGCATAATATACCTCTAAGGTAATAGCACGATGATACACATTAATATTTGGCAACTGCCTACTTTTCAAATCGGACAATAACCAATCACAGTAGATACTTTGTGACATTAGTAGTGGAAATATATTGATAATGATGAGTCAGATGGAAAACATAAGAATTGGAAAGCAGAAATGATACAAGTAATGTCCTCGTACACAGATATAAAAATGACAAAATGGAACCTTCGGTTCACTACGGGCTCAAGATGATCTCCATATTTATCTCTGTCAAGTATTATTAATAATGATGGACAAGCGTGAAAAAATATACCAAATGACAATATAGACGAACTAAGGGGATACTGAATGTGTATTCTTAAGGACAATTTAAAACGCAGTATATGCCGCTGCGTATGATAGACAACTGGAGAATGAATGCAGTTATGTAGATGACACTTCATGAACAGTGTTCAGCCATGTACCCAAAACGGTGGGCATCCTCTAAAGCGTTTCCAATAAATCGCGTTTTACACTCCAATAGATTAAAGGATGTTGCCAAATCCGTCGCGAAACTTCAGGGGAAAAAACAGCTTTCAATAATTACATCCAGAGTCGTATTTGAAGTAAGCATCATTTTGATGTAGAAAATGAAAATTCCATGGCATTTTACAGAACTCATCATTATTGCATTCCTAATGGATCAAAGGAAGTACGCATCTATAATCTGGGATGTTATATAGCTTGCAGTTATGTACGCATTTTGAAGAGCATCGTTTTGTGTGTTTAAAATACTCCTCTGATCTTCGGTCTAATGCCTGAATATACAGCTATAAGACAAAAGAACAGGAACACCTGTGAAAAACTGGGCACGGAATTTGTTCTGTAAAAAAAGGCCACAGATATTCTGATTCTCAGATCAGATTACAAAGGACACCTCATTACGTGTTTACTTCATCATCATGCTCCTGTAATCACGTGTGAACAGAGGCGTTGTTATCTTGGGAATCAGGAGATTCTTCTGGAAAGAGCCTGAAGCATGGGGTGAAAATGATCTGCGAGAATACTTCAATTATTGTCTCCTGTGATCGTCCCTCTCAAGTTAATGAGAAGTTCCAATGCACGGGAAGAGTTTTCGTTCCACACCATCACAGAACCTTCTCCATGTTTTACCTTTGGTACCAGGCAGTCAATATGAAATGCTTCTTCCGGTGCTCTCAAGACGAAAACACATCTGATGGCTCGGAATACTATAAATGAGGATTCATCAGACTTTATGACTTGTTTCCATTGCAGTTGTGTCCAGTTTAGGTGTTCTCACCATCACTGTAGTTTCTTCATAGCATTTCTCACTGAAATGAACAACTTCAAAAATAGATACTCTGCCATGTATTTTCGCAGCATGAAACTCCCATTGAAGAGATTTCATGAATACGAGATTCTGTAGGTGAGTGTGCGTGTAGGGCGTTATCTGTCGCAGTGTAGTATTGCTTTTTTGGGCGACAATCTTTTTTCAACACACGGTCCTTTTCATGGTACTTTTAGTTCCATAGGATACACCTTACACAAATTTGTGTAGACTGTCATAACTCTTGACACAGTGATCCATGAAACGACCACACGATTGGTTGTTATGGACACGAACACTTCAGCTAGGTGGGCTGTAATTATCATGCCTCTTTTCAGATCGAAGAAGTCGGGTATAATCACACTTTGCTAAGAAGAACATTTTCTCATGCAACTCTCACACTTCCAAATACTTGACTCATACCTTATCTTTTGCCGTCACTAGATGACCCACTGTTGTGACAAGTGGTAGCTGTTTATTGGACGGTCGGAGGACAACTGATTTTTTTAATGGGTGTTCCTATATATAGAGAAATCAGAAATTCACTTATATCGAGAGTTCACCCCATTTGCATAACCTATGGAAATGAGCCACGTACCTAGATTCGACATAGCATAGCAATCACGTGAAAACCTTCTTGAATCTCAGTTACTCTTTTTTTTCTTCTTTTGTGCTCATCTCGCAGCAATCTGAGGTGTGAAGGGTAAGTATTTTAACTTCCGATGCATTGTCACATTATTGTGGTTAAACTTCATATATATTATCTTAAATCCAATACAGCCAAGATTTTATATAATACTTTTCAAGCGTTTGATGTATGTTTTAAGAAAAAATATTAAAAACACACTATACATCAAAAATATTTTTTACAATCACCATAATCATTAAAATTATTTTGAACATCCCACGTAATGGAAAAATAAAGAACGTGCGCGAGTGCTTTCTTTGATTCAATATTTTCTTCAAAGGAATGCAAATTTAATATAAAATCAGAAAAGTCTTTTTTTATCTTATTTTAGGTCACATATAAACTATTCATAAAGCAATTGATGAAAAAACTAAAAATAAAATATCTGCTTGAAACATAGAGTTAATATTATATCCACTATTATAATATTCAATATTGTATTCACTATGAATGGGGAAACAAAAAAAAATCAAAGGAAAGAAAAAAATCTTAAAAAATTGCTTTCTTATATAAACTTTATAGTATTTTAATTGTAGAGTCTCTGGAAAATTTATATTCAGATTGAATTAAATGAAATATGTTCAATATTCTAGGAGTGTTAGTAAGATAGGAGATCAAACAATGCTTTTTCCGTATGCAATTAGTTTCCATAGTTTTAATTTTGTTCTATGTTTATGCATTGCCAAAACCATTTTTCTACTTTCTCCTGTTAATGTTTTTCTTTTTTGACGGAGAGTTGCATTAGAAATATTTAAAGGTTTTATATAATTATTAGTAACAATCATGAATATATATATATATTTTAAATCTTCATTTAAAAATTCTTTTAACGGCAAAAAATATCTCAGAAATATAAAGTTAAAAGTCAATCATTGCAGGATATGTGTGAATATTTTAATCGTAAGGAATAGCCTATGAAAAGACAAGCCTAATTCAAATATGAAACAGGGAGTTCCTTCTACTCTTAACTGCATGCTGGACACCCTCTCAGGGTCTGTTGGAACCCATAAACGCCAATTACTTGCCTGAACTCTTGTTTACAGGCCCAGGGGAATAAAATTTTCTTCTCGTTTAACCTCAAATATCCCCAACGCTTAGCGGATAATCTGTACGTTATACTGTTGTCATTGTCTTAAAACATAGCGAAAATCTCAGGCCTGAAGAGAGGTTTCTTATCGAAACTGCCCCTCCCTTCCCTAACTATTTACATATAAGACTGAAAAATAGCTGAATGTGTGTGAGGAGTCATTTTTTTACTGTGATAATTTATTAAGTTAGAAAGTATTTCCAAGATTTGCCATTTTTGAACCCATGTGTGCTCTCTTCAACATTTTCATTTTTAATTCCGAAAACTGTATCAGCAACTTAAATAGAATGAAAATAAAGTAGATAACAAAACATGAATTTCGAATAAAAATATTTCCTTTAATTCACACAATATGATTATATAATTATATTTTTTAAATAATTTCAACACGCCAGTGCTTATTTTTTCCTTCAATCAAAATGTAGAAAACTATTAATTACATTCAAACTTTATTTTTAAAATAGGATTATTGATTATATTAGTCGGAATAAATATCGATAAAAATTCTATTAAAATCCATACAAAAGGGAGTTTCTAATCAAAGTAAGCAAAACTAAACTGAATATATTACCTAAATAAAGTGTTTAAAAACGTCAAATTTCAGTAATGTACCATTTAGAGGTGTATCTTCATACCCTCTACAATTTAAACTGATATAGTTTATACCAGAGAAATATAAGTAGGAAATTTAACATTTTATCTAAGTACTTGAAAATATTCTTGCAAGTGGGGTTTTATCTTTATATATAAAGGAGAAAAGGACTCACTCACTCATCTTGATATCTCACGGAACTATTAAACGTACTGACTTGAAATTTGGTAGGCATGTTCCTTTACCTGGAGTAGGATTCCGCTAAGAACGGATTTTGTGAAAAATTGAACTCCAAGGGGGACTTGCGAGGTATTAAATGGCATTTTGGATAATTATTTTCATTTTTAAACTATTAGACGTACAATCTTGAAATCTGGTAAGCAGATTCCTTTCACGGAGTATAGTTCCACTACAAAATAAAATGGTTTTTACGAAAATAGACATCTAGGTGGCGTTGCGGACTTAAGAGGCATTATAGATAATTATTTTCATTTTTAAACTATTAGACGTACAATCTTGAAATCTGGTAAGCAGATTCCTTTCACGGAGTATAGTTCCACTACAAAATAAAATGGTTTTTACGAAAATAGACATCTAGGTGGCGTTGCGGACTTAAGAGGCATTATAGATAATTATTTACATTTTTAAACTATTAAACGTAGAGACTTGAAGGTAAGAATATTCCTTTTATGGAGAAAATATTCTTTACAAAATGTTTTTTACAAAAATGGACCGGCTAGTGTCACTGCGGGGGATTAATTGGCGATTCAGATATAATTTCCATTTTAAAATTATTAGACGTACAGTCTTGAAATTTGGTAAGTAGATTTGGTAACGGTAACAGTTATACATTTGCGTGGGACCTTACAGAAATCTTAACTATCTACTCAGCATAATAAGTTAAAAAAAGGAATAATGCGTTGAAGTTACATAAAAATAGAAAGCAGTCCATAATGAGGCAGCGCAAAAATGCTGGTGGAGGGGTGAGTGGGAAACCACTCATCCAGTTGATTTAGTTAATGACGTCACATTTTTAAGAACCAAACCCCGTCTTTCAACCGGCTGCCGCATCTCGACGAAACGAGAGGAGGAAAGAGAGGAATTTCTTTAATATCAAAGATTAAAGAGAATATAAGTTTTAAGTCCGTTATTCGTTATCTCTTAAATAATTACGTGTGGTTATTGAAAGGATATTTTTAATAACCATTTGGAAGAAAGTAAAAAGAGGTTAAGTTTAAAATAGGATCAAATTGCCACACTAAACGCATGCAAAAGCTTGCATGGAGAGGTAGTGATAATTAGATTGAATGAAATCTTGCAAAAAACAACAACAATTGATAAATAACCATAAAGTATTAAAAAAACATGATTGATGTAAGCATTTCCTAACTTGTTTGAACTTGTAACATTATCATCCTTTACAGGACTGGGAAGTGTTGATATGAGCGGTTAAAGGCTGTTTCAGGTCTCTTAGAAGAGTTAGGGATATAATTATCATAAGTCTGGATTTCTCTGATGGATTCATTTAGAATCTGTGGTAACCGGTTGAAAAAATTTTCTGATTGTTTTTTTTAAGGAAATCAAGAAGCAGCGGAACGTTAAGATCTTTATGCAAGACTTCGTTCCTGACAAACCAAAGTGCATTTGCTGCTCTACGCAGTTGAATGTTTTGAAAAGTGTGCGATCTTTTCAGGTGAGTAACTGCCGCATCTTCCCAGATGGGACAAGCGTAGAGTATGATGGGGCGAAGAATGACTTTGTATAAAAGAACCTTGTGCCCTAATGCTTTCTTGCTCTTGGGAGAAATCAAACGATTGAGAGTGCTTCTCATTCCGGCCGCCTTTTGGTGGGCAGGACACATATACTTTGCAAAATTTAGTTTAGCGTCAAGTATTAAACCTAGGAACTTTTATTCAGTAAACCAGGGGACAGGCTGATTAAAAATATTGACATGTGGGAGGTTTCATATGCACCGCTATCTCGTAAAGAGGAGGCATGTTCTTATACATCCGCTACAAAATGATTTTTACGAAAATCGACCCCAAGTGGCGTTGCGGAGACTAGAGAGGCATTACAGGTAACTCTTTCCATTTTAAAACTATTAACCATACAGTCTTGAAATTTCATAAGAAAATTCCTTTCATTGGACATTAGTTTCTCTAAAAAAGAATTTTGCAAAAATTGACTCCCAAGGGTGTTGCGAGAGGTCAAGGGGAGTTACAGAAAAAAATTCATATTTTTCAATTGTTAGACCCACATACTTGAAATTTATTAAGAATACTTTTTTCTTGAATAGATTAAAAAAAGAATGGATTTTAGGGAAATAGACTCCTGGGGAGAAGTGCAGGGTTACTGGGACTTAATGATTACATTTGGTTCGCAAGTCTTTTTGTTGAATTGAAATCCGCTAAGAACAGTTCCTTTGGAAATCAACTTTCAATATATATATATACAATATATATATACAACAGCAAAAACCATCAAAGTGGGCGGGTAATGGATAGCTATAAATAAAGGCACGTGGTAACTTTTTCAAATATAAATTTATAATCGCTGATATTCAAACTTCAAACACATTTAACAATATTATCACGTAAATCTATCGTCCTATTATTAGACTGCTGGCCACCGTAAATGCAACACCCTGAAGGAAGCACGCAAATAATATGAAATTTACAACATGCATTAGTGGAGGTGAAATATGCAAATGATTAGAATTTCAGACCAGACACACATCACGCAACCACACGTGACACGCATTGTTCAAAGGTTATTCATCAATCACCAGATTGAATTGCTTCCCTGGCCAGCTTGCTCTCCGGATCTTTCGCCGATAGAAAATATGCGGTCCATTGTTGCTCGACGATTGACCCAGATTACACCCCCAGTTGCCACACCAGATCAACTTTGGCCACGTGTGGAAGCTGCTTGGTCTGCTGAACCCCCAAGAACACATCCAAAGTCTCTATGAATCAATGCCGAGGCGTGTGGCAGCGGTGATCTCCAACAATGGCGGCTACTCTTGCTACTCTCTGATTCTGGAAGGAACCACACTTCACAGAAGTCTATAAATTTAATCATTTGATACTTGGTCAACATGTTATCTACAAAATAAGTTTTGTTGTGCTATCTCTTGTCTTTCTTAGTGTTGCATTTACTGTGCCAATAGTGTATTTTAACTGCTTAGTGACATTTTCCCGAATTATCTTTTTAACACACTTCAGAAGGAGTTGTTCATTGTACTTTTGATCTACTAATAATACTGAAATTATTTTTCATTCTTCATTACTTAGGGTCCTTTTCTCCGAATATTTAAAAAAAAAACATAATACCGAGTTTTATTGTATCAGGAATATAGATAATTGGGGAAAATATCAACCAATTTACTTTCTTCCCTTCTCTGAATATATTCGGAGACTCCCTCAAGATTTATAGCACACAACGATCGCGTAGGAGATGCAAATGAATTTTATGCAAATAGAGCCTTTGATACTAGAGTTTTTTTCGCGATAAAATACAATCAACATTTTTTACTAGTGCCGAATAATGGGGCGAAAACATGAATGCATGTATGTGTTTATTATCAATAAAAGATGCAATGTAACATAGCTGGATTCTGTAAGACTTATTTTGGCATTTTAATAAAAGATGTGTATATCGAGGACGAGGTATGTATTAAATATTCTCAGCTCATTTTAATAGGAAAAAATAGCATACATAATACAACACATAATACTTTGTTACAGAAAATTCGTTTACTTTATGCAAGTATGTTATACTGAATTTATTTATATGCATTCTTCGATCTTATATGCCAACATATTTAATATTTCTTTTAATTTACGTGTAGCATATAAATATTCTTGATCAATGTATAAATGTAATAAATAATTCATCAATACATTTATAATGTAATGTGTCTATATCCGCGAGCCTCTACTAAGTCTTGGGGAAAACTATTTCTTATAAATGTTGCTCTATTGGAAACTTTGACCCGAAGAAGACACGGTTTATGTAAATGAAGGATGATATTTAGGCATTAACTTTTAGGTACGTGGAATAAGTTGTTGTGAGTTAGAAGTTAGTGGTTAACGAAAGTCGCTGAGAGCTAGTCGAGAGTTGATCGATGATCAATTGATGAATAATTAAAGATTGCTAATTGACGATTTAGTCAATAAGTTCAATAAGATTAAAAACGACTAGAAGTTGAAAAGCTGAAAATAGAATCACGATAATTCAGACCGTAGATAACCAAAGCGCTATAAGAAATGAACTATAATTAATTATTAAGTACCCTTACCACCCTGCTTTTGCTCCTATACTTAATAAAAAGTATATTTCCTACCCTGGGTTGTTAAAATTAATTAATAGAATAATGTAAATATATTTGTTCCGATTATGTATGTTCTTTATTCTAACCTTCAAACACCGATGGACGTGATAGCACGGTGATCACAGTATCATCTATTTGTAACTAGTTACGTACTAATACGAAATTGTCTAAATAAATGTTAATAAAAGCTTTTGAAACGGAATTTTTATATATAACATCGCCACTTCACCATTTGAAGCAGCCGTTGGGAAGACATCCGAAGATTCATTCATAGAAGATCTCTACTCAGCAACAGAAACATGTTTGCGAAATTTCAAAACTGTAGCTCTATAATAGTTATATACACACACATATATATGTATATTAAAAAAAGAAACTTAACTTTAACGACCACTACACCCATCTTGATAGTCAGTTTAAAGAAAGCCCATTCTCAAGAGATGAACAAGGGAGCCTTGCCTACCGAATTTCTAGACTGATGCTCCAAAACGCTACTTTTTTTATCATTTCAAGTATTAAGGGGTATTTCATAATGTTGTATGAGTCTATACCATTTAAATATATATAATTTCTTGATATCTAAGTATATACCCACATTGTGGGTTTGAACATGTCCTTCCTTCTTCTATCTGCCTTTCGTCGCCTGCCCAATTGTTCAGTGTCAAGGCCCAGGGATAGTTCATGTTTTGGGTGGTAGGTACCATTGAATCTGATAGACGCTGCTCTCCCAAGAACGTCAGTTTTTATGGCTTTCTACTATTTCGTTAATTTTGATTTTTTTGTCCTAGTAAAATAGTTGTTTTCAGCTATATACTAAAATAATTCGAACTCGTATTTTATAACTCTGTTTGATAGTTTTTTTTTTCTTCTGATAGTTGAGACACATCTGAGAGATGCCACGCGCTTAGCCAGTGGCAGTATTTAATTCAATCCTCAATGTAGCTGGAATCATCTCCCAAAATATCTATACGGGAATCAAAATAACTCACATCTTCACACACATCATGGAAAATTAGGTCACGAATTTTTGAAATAGCACCTGCGAAGATAGTCTGAGTGTAACATTTACGTGTCTCGTGAATTTTGACGCAGGATTGAAGAAATATCTGATTCAACGCCCATTCAAGACGAAAAACCAAGATTATCATCACCAGAAACTAGGAAAGAATTTAAGAATTTTAAAACTTTGTGATGCATTATGCTAAAAGGCCATGATCCTTGAACATTGTAAGTTGATTTGTGAAGACTGCACAACAAGGCATCTTAAAACAAAAATAGCGGTGACAAGGCTATAACTAACGATTCGCTTATCTGTCTGATGTATATTCGTATAAATATCTCTATTCCAAATTCTACTTCAAATACTATTTTATTTTAAATTTTTTAACGTCAAAGCTCACCAATAAAATGATTAAATATAATGTTCAAACGTAAATGTGTCGTAATGCATCTGATAAATGCAGCGCACCTATGGATGGAACATTTTGAAACGCGCCTCTATATCAAAATAGTTGAATATCCTGTACGAAAAACATGTATTAGATAATTTATTAATGAAAGTTTTATTTTTGATTATATATATAAATATATATATTTAAAGCCCCCCATATGGTCATGTTATATAAAAATATTATTTATCAATTTTCTTAATGAATGATGTGGTTCGTATTTTGTTAAAGAATATATGCAGGCGTGATTTATATATTATTATGCTTATTCCAAGATACAATTAATGCACTTTTTTTCTAGGTAATCGTTCGTGAAATAATTCTTACTTTTTCTTACGAAGAAGTTGCAATTAATGTATTTCTTGGGAAAGAAGTGTTAAAGCACCTAGAGAATCTAATCGTTATTGGAAAACAATAAAGATAATCGACCGATAAAGAACAGCAAGATGTAATTATTCGGAAAGAGGAATAGTAAAGTTGCATGATCCCAATATTGCTAAGCTCTTTTTTTTTTCAGTATAAAAATAGGTTCATTTAGCGTTAATTTAGGCTTTTAAGCAACATATTGATGCTTGGCATTATATTAGAGATGTACATTTTGGTTTTCGAAATGGAATGGATTAAAAGGCCAGAGACGTATTTAAAAGTTTGTTATTAATATTTAAATACAATGTTTATATTTTCTGTTTTAATACACATTTACGTTATTTTGTTTTGCGAACTTTTATCTAATGTTGAATCAACGCTTATTTCAATCCAACAAACAATAAACTTCAGTAAGAGATTAGAACTTTGTTAAATATGCTTGGAAAATTAATAAAGCATGGTATTTAAAATTGTATCTACATTAATTTTTCAATGTTGAAAGCAATTTAGTCTTTCTACTTTAATAAGTTGAGATTTAATTTTTAAGCTTTACATCTTTATCCACTTAACGATTGATAATTCCAAATAAATAACTACTTATTAAAGTATTAGTTAATTATTAATAATGTTTATACTACTTTAAATTAGCAGAAACTGCGAATTAATATTAATTATTTTATACGAGATTTTTATTAAAAGGGATAACATTTAGAATATATTTGAGGAAAACAAGCCTTTAATATATATGATTAAAATAAAGATATTTTGTTAGAATTGGGTAATTTAAGTGAATTTTACTATTTTCAAAGATTAAAAGTTTTATTACAATTAAATATATAGGTATGTGAGGACCTGTAGCCACCCCTTACATTCGAACCATCCTGTCTATCTGAAATTCCGGCTAGATATGTAGGATTCACTAAATGATCCATAGACATTATTCCAATATAAACTGATTTATTAATTCTTATCACTTATTACGAAACAGACACAACACAATTCTAATTAAGGTATATAGATAATGGTAGAGTGCAAAGGTGAGATATACAATTGCGTGAATATTATTACAGAACTTCAACTGAATCTAAGATAGCTTAAAAGCGCACATTTACAAATACGCCGCACATTAATAATCAGCTTTTACTTAATCAAATTTACAGCACCTTATTTCTTAATGCTTCGGTTTCTTCACGAACTTCAGGCACTATCATTAGATGGATCAAATGCCGATGGCTCCACGCTCTGTAATATTTAATTACACTGCTTTTCAATCTTCAATAACCACTTCTCTTTGAACACATCAAACGTATCAACCTCGCTTAACTTATCAACAACTACGTGTCGACAGATCACTCTCTTAACTTAACTTGACCTCTTACTTCACACTCCCTCAACTCGCGAAAACCGAATTTATATAATATTCCTCATTTACATAAATTACGCCGGGTTTCTCAATGAAGATTGGTTGAAATAAATATTTTGATTTAAAGATAAAAGAAGAAGTTTGTAGAAACCCGTATAGATCCGTCACAGGTTGCCCAAAAAATACGACGAAACTTTTCAATAATTAATTAAAAATGAAGATATTCACTTAGAGTATACTATGTTCCATAAAGAAAAGATTAAATTTCCTGTTCAATGAAATGCAAACTATACAAGAGGGGACTTCTTAGGTTTTCAGCATTCTCGTTTCAAAATGACTTCACCCTAAAAACAAGTGCAAGTTGCAGCATGGTTTACCGAATTTAAGTTTACAACATATATGTAGCATAAATGGGTAGAATAGAGGTTTAGAAGAGAAAAAAATTTCCCTGAGAGATGTATGGAAATATAGCGTGGTTGCTTAAATCTCTAGACTTACAGCGGCCATTTAGAATTTTGATCTTATAATGCTTCACAGAACGAGGCTAGGAATCTCGTATAATCTCGAAGTTTTGGGCGCAACTAACCGTGAGCAGATAGAAATTGTGCATTGAAGCACTGTAAAAAAATATAACTTTTTCTTTAAACAAAACAAACCGTCAGTGAATGTTATTATTTTTTTTTTGGTAATTAATATTTGAAAGTGTAGTTATACTTTTCAGACAACCGGTATCATTAAAAAAATTCTATACTTTAAAAAATGTCTGAGTAAGTTAACATTTTTATTGCAACTCCACGTGTATCATAAATTTAAGTTTCCTGCGTGGATTTCTTTTTTCTTTAATTTAGTTCTTTCTCAACTTAAGATAAATTTGGTGCTAAAGTTTCTCGAAGGACTATAGTGTTAATAGCAACTGTATAGAACACAATAACCACGTAATAAAATAAGTTTTTCTATGTGTTTTTTTGTTGAAAGGAGAATTTTCCATTTGTTAGTGTTTTGAGAATCAGGTGAATTTTTTTTAAATAATAAGGATGCTTCTTAAGTTTTTTAACGAAATCTAACTATTTTCCTAACTTGAATTCGGTATTCATGACAAAAATGTGGATGCTCAGTAAAATTCCTTAAATATTTATTCTAATAACCTAATTTTATATTTATATATTTGGACAATTTTACGTACCGATATCATTGACTTTATGATAACCTTCATAATATAATAGGAAAACTAAATAACTACCGAGTACATTCTTCAAAAGCCATTGAGATAATAAAATCTAAAAAAAAAGTAGAATTAAAATCAAGTTTAACTGCTAGACATACATTTCCAAATTGATTTGTAAAAAATAATTTTTTATACAGTTAAATTATTTAATCTGCAGACGATATGTTTGAGATACTTAACAATCCTATTCTTAAAAGGTAGACATTGTTTTACAAAATATATTAAATTAAAATTCTGTAAAAAATAGCTATACAATGAATACAATGAATGATTTAAAATAATTATTACATAAGTACAGTTTCCCTTTATTGTAATAAGAGAAATGATATTACATTAATTTTATTTTTCAGTTTTACCGAATTATTTGAGGACAATTTTATGCATGAACGTTTATCTCTGATTTTTCGTTCTCAATATTATGTATCATTGCCGGGTTTAAAGTATGAATCAAAATTAAATCTGGATACAGTTAAAATTAAATTTTCACGATTCTTGCTGATTCTAACAAATGTTATTGGCAGCTCCCTACACTATGTTCAAATATAACGCATTTCAATATTCGTATTGACCGTCTTGTAAAAAGTAAATATAATTTCCAGAGGCGGGAACTTATGCACCTCAAACTATGTCCTCTGCTTTAAGAGGGTTCACCCATGCGATGGATTAAAAAAAGATTTTTGTTAATAAATTGCTTTCTCAAGATGTCTAAAATACGGTAATAAATTGATTTTTTTTTAAAAAATTGAAGACGTTATAAAGAAGCAAATGTTAGAAAAGCAGCTGCTCGAAGCGCTGAGTTGGAGCGCCTATTGAGTACAGTCGGCTTGATACTATTGACCCTTCTATGAAAATATACGTTCATACAAGTTTGTACAGGTTTAAAAAGAAATATCTATATTTATTGAAAATTTCACCGAACTTGTTTTAGTCTTCACCACAAGGCAATGCCGATTGAGGGTAAGTTAAGATTTTCATTGTTTTAATCGGACTTGAATCTTTAAACACGTTTTTCTCAAAACTGTGTTTTCAAACTTTTCTCCATTGTATTTCAAGAGTGGTGTCACCGAATTATTTGAAATTTATAGGGTAGACTCAGCATATATATATGCCCCAAATGGACTACGAGCATTTCAAAATTCAAAATATTTCTATTTTTCATAATAAAAACAAAACAAAAAAAACATGAAATTCGAAACCTTTTCTTCATTGGTCTACCAAAAATCCAATTTTCGATATTTTCAATTGAGTGCAGTCCATTCTGTGCATTTAAGCTTATAGATTAAAACTCCGTTATTTTTTCCCCCTTTCAGATAGGCCAATAAACTGGAATCGTGGAGGAAGTGAGCGTCCGTATTT
This sequence comes from Trichonephila clavata, assembly GCA_019973975.1. Lineage (NCBI taxonomy): Eukaryota > Metazoa > Arthropoda > Arachnida > Araneae > Nephilidae > Trichonephila > Trichonephila clavata. Next base: position 410,782 of record BMAO01031182.1, on the reverse strand, counting down.
TCGAGACGAGTGTATTCAGAGCGCTAACTCACGTTCTATTGGATAATTTTGGCTAAACATTTGTATACATACTCTTAAAATACATATAAATAAATGATAAAATAACTTAAAGTTCTATCTTTTTACTGGTTGTCAAACAAAAAAAAGTCTCTAAAAATGTTTAAAAAACAGGCCGTGACATGGATGATTCCCCTTATATTTCCTGTAAGCAAAGCGTTTTTAATGATTTACGCAAGTATAGAGGTTTCTATTATCATGTTCGTGTTTCGGAACCTTTCGATGTAAACAAGGTATGCTTTAGAAGATAATGAAATGCCGACGCACATATATGAGGGTATGGGAACTCACTCGACATTGCTTGCGCACGTTCTGATGAATCTAAGCAGAGTAATATTTTACGAATCTTGACATACTTAGGAGAAGTTTAAAACAGTTCATTGACGTGGTAATTTATGTGTGTCCATATCGGACTCTTTTATGGTATGCAACTCATTCTCTCTTATGTGTATCTACTAACGAAATATATTTGACAAGTTTTTAGAGGTAGCATCAGTATGAGGTGCTAAGCAAAATAAATTATGTAAGCAACGGTAATTCACATTGAATTGATTATTAATTATAATTAAGATTTAAATATACTTGGCATTCACAGAACTTTTAATTTATGATTTTTTATGCATTGAATATAATATTTTTTGACTAAGGTTTTGTATCTCAATTCCAAAAAGTTAAATCATCTAAGGTATCGGAATGCGTTTGTAACTGTGATTTTTTGAAAGAGTGTAAAAAAGAATTACTAATTTTTACATTTAATGCCATTTGAATTAAAATATACATATTTTTTTAAGAACATTGTTTACAGCAAAAAAAATATTTTTGCGCAATTTCTTGGAAAAAAATGAAGACAGAATGACATCCTCGTTTTATAAGAAATTCTTCAACATTATTTTGCCAATAATACTACTAAAACTTCTCTGAAAGTAACCTGGACTAGGAATTTTGAAATACGTAGCTTAGAAGTGGATTTATTCATATTTCAATACATCATAGAAGAGAAGTTTTAATAAGAAGCTTCAGTAATTATTTCAATTGATCGTAAATCTGAAAATGTGATTTTTTCAAAAATAGCCCAGGCTCTGTAGGAAAGTCTTAGCTATATTATAATCAAAATCATTCACCATAAAATAAGAATATTTTGAAAATATGCTTTTTAACAATATTTTTATGTGTATTCTAATTCGAATAACACTAAGTACACAAAAAATATTAATGTATACGATCTTTCTAAATCATGGTTCTGAACGTAGTCGAATACCTTAAAGAAAGGTTATTCATAAGATGTTGTTAAGTAAAATGTTATCGACCGGTAAAATATTGTAAGTTGTATGAAAAGCGTTAAATTTTAAAAGAAAATGAATTCTTCCATGGATTTTACAATAGAACTGTTGAATATGGGCTATCCAAAAACACATGCAACTATTTAAAAAGATTAAAAAAAGTTTTAACTAAAGTTTTTTATTTTAATTTCCTCGTACCGTAATGAGACTGATGTTGAATATAAATTAACTGCTTTAAATAACATTCATTAAGAATTATCTTTTTAACTAGAACTAAAATATTTGTATAAGTTGTTTTAATAGTTTGGTTTCTTTTTATGTATATTCGTGATATGAAAGAAAATTCTCCTTTAAAAAATTTGCTGATTTAATTTAAGTAATTCAACAGACTTCTTTTTATTGTGCTTCAAAAAATTTAATTTTATTAAATATACCTATTAAATTAGAAATCGTAAAATTTTTTCCTGGAAAAGAAACTAAAAATTTAATTCTGGATGAATCATTTCGTCCGACAAAAAAGCAAAAATAATTCTTTAATTAATATAAATTTATTTAGTTACGAAATATCTAAACATAGTATTAAAAATGTATGCTATATATTTGCACGTGCATATTCTGCAAGTTTTAAAATAGATAATTAACTTTCATTAAATTGTTGAAGAGTGTATTGAAATTTATTCTTAAGGGTACTGATTTTATTCTCAAATTTAATATTTTCGAATTTTTTATAACATAGAACTCATAATAATTCGAATGGATTAAATATATTTGTTGCATTCAAATTGCTGCAATAACATGTTTTACTACATAATATACTGTATCTATATTACTAGCATTTATACAATATTAAGCTTTAGCTGATGGTGTATAGTATTGAGTATAGCAATTGACATAGAACAGAAGAAAGTACATTTATGCTTAATCTTAAACAAAATAATAACTAAGTATTCATTGTAAACATTGTATAAGAATTAAAACTACATACTTTGCGTGCTATTAAAACTGATTACTTATTTCTTAAAATGAAGTTATGTGTAAGAATATTCTTTTTTTTATTACACCGTCTGGAGATACCTTTCCAAAGTGAATGCTGTTTAATCAATTTATTCTTAATCTCAGTTAAACATTCTTCAAAAATTATTGCAACGAGAGAGTATTAAAATCCCTTTCAATACTAATGCTACGATAGGGATCAATTGGCATTCAGTGCTATTTAATATTATTTGAGTAATTTATAAAACAGGGATTAAACAAATCTACTCATTATAGTTTAATATTCGAATTTTTAACTAATGGTTTATCGATGTATACAGAATGTTGCATTTAATCACTGGTGGGGTCAAATCAACACCTATAGCTGCAATGGAACTACAAACAGATTTGGAATCTTTGAATGAAAGGAGTCAAACAGAGAAGTAACCTGGAATCTGATTGGAAAGACCTTGAGAAGGAGAAACGATTTCCTAAATTATTATAGACCCACAAATGAAAGATTAAAAACCCACAAGTCTTTCCTTTTAATTGTTCATTGTTTTGTGTGTTGTTCGAAAAGAAACCATTTGGAAAAACGGTTGAAAAAAAAACACGATATCTTCGTCGCGATTGCGATATTGGACTATGCTTGTCTCCCTGTTTTAAAATTTGCCACTCAAAATATGAATTTTAAGGGAATAATTAACAATAAGTACAATATTATCTTTTTATATATAATATACATTTTTGTAAAAAAATCATTGGAGTTCGCATATTTGTTCGGAAAAAAGCAAACTTTAAGGAAAAATGTTTTTTTCAATGAAAATAAAAACTAGCATAATTCTTTAAATTCAATATTAATAACATTTTTGACTGCAAACCTGAGTTCATATAATTGATTTCATCATGAAAATGTTTATAAAAAAATATGCTTATTTTTTACATAATATGGCAGAATAAAGAAACAGTTAAGTGGTCCAAATGAAAATGCCGAATTTGATAAATTCTTACAACAAACATATGGGTGATTTGGATCAACATTATTCTATAACACTTCATGGGAAGTTATGGTACTGTCAATTTTTTATATGCTCACTGGGTATGGCAAGGGTAAATACCGGGATAATTCACAAAACTCTCAACGAAGATGAGGCCCTAAACTTGAAGGAATTCCGAAGAGATATTAGAACAGTCTATCTAAATTAGAAACAAGTGTTAGATTTAGGATTTTGACTGTATCTTCTGGTGCAAAAGAAGAGATCTGTAAAGGTAGTTTTGGTTATTTTTTCCAAATTGGAGGAACAAGTCAAAGAGAGGTATGCGAAGGGAAACGAAACAAATAACTGGACATTCGTTACAAAACACTTTGTCAGGCTTGCTTTGGACTTTTCGACCAAAATTATGGTGAATTTTAACTGAAAAGTGAAGCTATCTTGTAAGTACAAGAAAGTATTATTCAATAAAGTAAAGTGAAAAATCCCTTTTCATCATTAATAAGAACACTAAAACATGAAAGTGTACAAATTTTATCCCCCTTATCCCAATATAGTATTTAGAGGACGGATCAGATTTCTATATATAGAATAATTTTATCAAATTTTGTTATATATAGTTTGTTTAGTTTTAATTAACTTAAGTAAATGTACTTTGCCAATTTAAACAAAATAAATAAATTTAGGAAAAAACGAGTTAATTATATTTCCATCTCGCAACTATAACTCTTGAAATTTGCATGATGTGATGTCAATTACTTCTTGGTGTTAAGCTTTCACTTTTGAAGAGTGTATTTATAATTCTGCTGTAAAAATTTCTTTTTTATTGATTAAAGCATGAGAAAAAGAGTAAGATAAGTTATTTACATAACCATTATTGTAATGTACCTATTTACATCTGCATAGAAGGAAATGTTAAATAAATTAAAAACGTTCTGCATAAATAATATATTTCAAGGCTAATGGCATATTTTAAATACTAAGAATATTATTTTTTTAAAAAAAATTATATATATAAGTGTGTATATGTTTGAAAGAATGCATTCATGTATTCAATGAGGAAATAATTTTTTTTTCCAAAATCCTTCATAAGCATGTTTTTAAATTGGAAAACATTAACTAAATAAATGTTGTTTATGCATTCTAAAAACAATTTTATTGAAATCGGTTTTAATCTAAACGAAAACAAATGTAATTTGCTAAATAACTATGAAAGACTTAATTTAGAATTTGGATGCTAGTTTCAGATTTTTTTTAAAAATATTTTTTTATTCTAAATAATCTATATTGTTTACATTGAGAGAATTGTCAACATTCGTTCGATTGTCACATTGTATTTCTTTTTAAGAATTTTTTATGCATCCTATTCCGGATATAAAAACAAGAAGTTGAGGGATTGGGTAAACATATTTATCAATTGACTAAATGGTAAAAGAAATAGCTCAAAAAGCAATATTATTTCTAGTTCTTAAAAGAAAATATATAATTGTAAGCTACAAAATCCAAGACTGATTTCGTAAAGGATTTATTATTTATTTAGTTAAAATCATTTTTTTATTATTTATTTAGTTGAAATCATTTTTTTATTATTTATTTAGTTTTAATCATTTTTTTATTATTTATTTAGTTGAAATCATTTTTTTATTATTTATTTAGTTTTAATCATTTTTTTATTATTTATTTAGTTTTAATCATTTTTTTATTATTTATTTAGTTTTAATCATTTATTTATTATTTATTTAGTTTTAATCATTTATTTATTATTTATTTAGTTTTAATCATTTACTTATTATTTATTTAGTTTTAATCATTTACTTATTATTTATTTAGTTTTAATCATTTAGTTATTATTTATTTAGTTTTAATCATTTATTATTTATTTAGTTTTAATCATTTATTTATTATTTATTTAGTTAAAATCATTTATTTATTATTTATTTAGTTAAAATCATTTATTTATTATTTATTTAGTTAAAATCATTTATTTAGTTTATTTTTATTAAAACGTTTTATTCGTTTGTGTAGAGTTCTATAGCTTATTTTTAAGTGGAAGTGATAAAAATTATTAATTGTATATGAAAAATAAAAAATGCTAATTGAACAAAAAACGTTGCTGTGAAGGAAAAAAAAATCTTTGAATGAACAACTAAAATTTTTCAAAGAAATTCGAGAAGTAATACCTTTGCGGTTTCAATTTTCTTTTCTAGTTTCAAATATATCAAGAAATAGTGAAAATAACACATAGTAAATTAAGACTTTTAAGAAATGAAAAATAACACTTTTTTTTATTTCCTAGACATAATAGAAGTTGCAAAAAATTCCGCGAATAAAATAAAGTTTCGAATTCTTTAACTTAAAGGTAAGTGGAATTTATAAAAATAAAGATTTTTTACATAGTGATATATTTTTTAAAAATTACTTTCTTTTGTTGTTGTTCAGTGAAAAAAAGTGGAACAAAGTATCGGAGGAACATTTTTTTATCAATTCCCGTTGGTCCATAAAAAGACAAGATTAAAGAAATAAATTTAAGGAAGTGATTTATTGCCAAAAGTTGTATAAAAATTTTTCTACTTTGCGACATAATTACCCTGATGGTTCGAGTACCTGTCACATCAATGGATGGTCTTCCTGAGTTTTTTTGTACAATGCTGCCAACTGTAATGCAAAATGGAATTGAGCCTTGTTTTGAATCTTCTTACTGAATTTTCATCATTGGCCTGCTATCCATTTCTTCAGCTCAGGTTGCTTGACTCCTTGGTGTTTTAGGTTTAAGAGCATTCAGGCCATAATGGGCCAAAAGTTGGCTGAAAGAGCATAGTTCAGAGAAGAGAGGAGAGGAAAAATACCTTGATTTCTAAAACCTGCAGTAACCCCCAACAGCTTCTGGAGAAGTTTCATTTAAGCTTGATCGTTAGCGTTGAGTAATTTTCGAATATTTCCTGAACTGAAGAATTGGAAAAGAAGGTCTATAGTTTTCCAGAACCAATATTCAGGACCATATTGCGTTAATGATAGCAACAATCTTCATAACGGTAAACATCCCGATGACGTCTTCGATAAACGTCTGAAACTTCATTGAAATTATGTCACAAAACAATCCTATTTGTGAAATATAACAATGTATACTTGCAGTTAGCTTTCTTTTAAACCATTATGCAATATGTAGATGGTACTCCTAGTTTCTTACAGGGAATTCCTTTCTAATCAAGTAAGAGGTCGATTAACCCCTTCCAGTACGACTTAATGAAAAATTGTGCATGAAATAACCATTTAATTTTTATTTAAAAAAAACTGGTCTCATTTTATAATTCTTGTATGTTCTCAATTAAAATCCATTTCTACATATTGTTAAATAATATCAAAAACGTTTAAATTAAGAATGTTAAGCAAATTCTTTATAATGTATACTGCAGCTAATAGTCTTTGAGAGTGTGGAATAATGTATTGTTTACACTCTCACTTCAGAGTGAGTTTGTGAATATTAACGTCACACTGTTCAGCTACACTAGGGATTTTGGCGACGGACCTCGTAATTTTGAGCCATGGTCAAGTGACGAGGAAGACATCTGATTTAGCACAACCCTCTCCTAACTACCACACCACACCAACGGGAGGACGTTTTAGCTCTTGACAGATTTGACGAGGATCAGCCTATTCTGCAGGGTGGGTCATTATTGGTACGGGGCTCGACTCATGATGATGTACCACCCATGATCCGGTACCGTGACAATTAGGCTACCATGGCCACTGAGTATGACTTCTAATTTTATTCTTGTAACACAAAAAGCACCTCTTAGAGCATTCTCTTTTATTCTAAATTGAAGGAATATTCCGGAATATGTCCCCATCATTTAGTTTGCAGCCTAGCGGAAGGGGGGGAGAGGGGTATTACAATATTAAAGATCCCTACGAGTTTTAGAATCCAGTAGCGTAAATTTGTATATGATTTGCTCTACTATGTCCAAATGAAAGCTTCCAATTCCGTTTTTTGCAGAAAGGGATTTTTTTTATATAAAACTAATGGATTGTACAGTAAAATATCAACATGTAAAAAAAAAACACTTTTTTATATAATTTCAAATATTTTCTCATAAACAGAAAACACGCTAACTGTTGATAATTTTTATCGATGCCTAACATTCCATTATTGTATTCAATCACACAACCTGGTTTTAAAATATTCTCCTCTTCCCCATCCTTCATCTTACTCTTTGTATTCATGATGTATGTGCAGCTGAATATATACATCCCTTTTGTAAGACCCTCTCAAAGCTATTAAATTTCGAATGGAGATATTTCAAACGTCTTCGAAATTATCATATTGAACAGTAACTTTAGTCGCATGGCTCGGCCGTGGCAGCCGAGTGGTCAAGTCTTTGTGATCATGGTTGGCATAGGATAAATTCCAGCCCAGTACCACTAAAGACCCACTGTATAGGGGAGCGATGCACGTTAAATTTGTCAAGAGCTCAAACGTCCTCCCGTGGTGGGGTGTGGTAGTTAGGAGAGGGGGTATCAGCGCAGGTGTCTTCCTTGTCACTTGACCATGGTTCAAAATTACGAGGTCCGTCGCCAAATCCCCTCGAATAGCATAACAGTGTGACGTTAATATTATCTTATTCACTTAGTCGCATGACGAGTGCAACTCGTCATTGGGTGGTATAGCATGAAAAACCAATGGCGAGCTAGACTCTCGTCATTTTATCGGAATGAGGGTGAGATTGCGTGCTCTCTTAATAGGAAATTGCTTTTTCTTTGTAAGATACTATTGATATGTTTTGAAATGCAGTGACAGCTTATCCTTTGGATGCTTGAGGCGGGTGCTCAGGGGCCCGGATAAGCTATACTTAACCAGATTCTCTGGTTATAATTTTAGATCATCCAATGCCAAAGGGGTATGTAGAACTTTTGAGCTAAGAGCCTAGAAGAAGCTTAAATCGACACTAATGAAATGAGAGTCGTGTTTATATTTTTTGGATCCTCTGTTTTGTGAAACTTGTATATTCATGAAGAAATATTTAGTTTTGACTATCAGTCTTATATTACCCAGAAATAATAGCTGTGGGGTATCATTTCATACATTTTGTTAATTTATTTTTCTGTTGTCTTTATTATGGTTAATACAAGGTTATTATAAATGTCTTTCGCATTATAAATAAATGTTTTCAATTAAAATAAAAATATTAAATTACATTTCTTAAATATCAAATTAGAGTAGAAGGAAAAATAAATTAAAATCAACCGAAGACTTAAAAACAACTCTCAGTAACAAGCAAAAAACTGTTGGGATACATAGTGTTCAATATTCCGATTATATTTTACGTTTGGTAGATTAATTACACATAATTATTGAAAAAGAACGAAAGTATCTTCTCAATGTCTTACTTATCGGTTTGAGGAATATATATAAAATTACATCCGTGATTTTTTCTTTGCAATGTTTTCAAATTGGACATACTAGATCCAACTGCCAGAAGTCACGCTTAAATTCAACCCACAGATTTTCAATTGTATTTAGATCTGACGATTGTGCAAGTCAACTAAGTAAAGTACAGCTTCTTTCTAGAGACAATATACCGGCTGTATAACAGGTAGTATTGTGTCCTACTAAAAATGTAGATCTCTGGCAGAGTGTGTTATTGATATAAAAGGATCTACTTGATTTGCGATAACACTTAAATACCATTAAGGTTCTTCCTCACTAATCAAATGACTCATGAAATGCAAAGAATCTATCCCTCAAACCATAATGTGTATATTTCGTCCAACATCTTGAAGAGTTGCGGCAATTAAGATTGATTTCGGGCTTTTGTTATGTTTTCTTCATATTCGCACCTTGCCATGACGTAATTGAAAACGTGACTCAACGGATAATTTTCCAATCATCTACAGTCCAATCCTTGAGCTCCTTGGAAAACCGGAGACGTTTACCAATAGTACAGGTTTTCAACTAGGTCAACAGCTACCATAGCTTACATTGTGCAACGTGCAATGAAGAGTTCGTTCAGAGACATTTAAGAGAATTTTTCGTATCCTCGATTAAAACTCCTCGGAATTTGCAATGTTCCTTTCCGAGCTAACTTTCATTAGCCTGTGACGACACAAGCCCCGTGTTGAGACCCGGTTTTATGATAGTAAATCCACCCCTCTTAAACAATAATAACTGCAGTTACTGAACCCTTCACGAGTGCATCCGGTATGCTGATACTGGTACCAACGCTTCGAGAAACCACAATCATCCCGTGTTCACACACACACAAGTACAACCAAATCATATTTTTTAAGATTATTTCTCCACAAGCAACACAGTACAAATTGATGTTTGACTATTTAAACATTCCCTTTTAACAGCTATTTAGCCTTCTAGTGGCAACTACCTGAAAAGTTTTAACATCGTATTTGTGTGAGTTTATCGTAATAATTAGACCAATCAGTTTATATTTCAATATTTTCATCAGTTACTTCATGTTTCCGTAACTACAGTGTGAAAAACAAAATAATTTACAAATTCTCAAGTATTAAGTTCTCAGTGTAGTGAGTTGTATATTTTTCTATTTCAAACATTTATTAAGCATACTTTTGGGTATGTTTCATAAAATTAAATATAATTTTCACTCCAACTAAAAATCGTCATATTATTTATCACTCGTTTTAACTAAAAACAGTTCTCATTATAGGAAACTTGTAAATAAAATTCTAAATGTTAGATTTCTAGAAAAAAATTATGCTTTATACTTAGTGCATCCAAATGTTATCTAAAGTGAAAAGAAACAAATGTATCTTCGAAGCCAGAAGCAAAGAGTAGAATGCATAAAACAGACCAAGAGAGTAGAGTAATTTCTCTTACTTCGAAGAAAAATGCAAGAATTATTCTGTATCTTCACGTATCCGAAAGAGGAAATGTTAAAATTATGCAAGGAAGCTGGTTCATTCTCTTTTCCTCTCAGTCTCCCCTTTTACTCCGGAAAAAAGCAGTTCAAACACACCAATCGGACATGATATACAGATTCGATTTATGGCAAAACTTCACAAACGGCGAATAGTTTTTGCGCTGATTTGCACTGTTTCATGGCCGAGATTTTTCTTCCATGCGTTTGTCTGTTTTGTGTGGGAATTTTGAGAGTAAATCTCATTCGAGGTATGTCTAAGCCATTTGCCATCAAACGACAACTCCCGTCGTTCCTCGCGGTTATTTAGTATACACCTGTGAGTGAAGTTACTTTTCAGATCCCCCCCCCCACGAGATACGTTTTATTTCAAAGCTTTTAAAGCGTTTTGTGAAGTGATGAGTATATTTCTTAAATGCCACAGATAAAAAATTTTTAATTGTAGAGGATATTTTGAAGTTTTAAAATATTTATTCAAATAACGTGGTTTAAAATTCTCATGATGGTTCGTTGCTTTTATAAGTGGAATGTTTCATCAACTTGCGTCTATTACTCGTTATTTCAAGAACAAAGTTGTGAACTAAACTAAATTCTGAAAAAATGAGGATGTCGAGATGAGATTAATCAAAATTAGAAGGATCGCTAGTAGCTTACTTATATGAAAGGTGAAAAACCTAGCTGAAAAAAATAAATATCCCCTTGAGTGTGTGGGAGAATATTAACGTTGCACCATTCAATGACATTTGGCAACGGACCTCATAATTTTGAACTACGGCCAGGTGACGCAGATGACACCTGAGCTGGTACCCCTTCTGTTAACACTTTCATACCACACCAATGTGAGGTTATTTGATACTTGACATTTTTAACGTGCATCGTCCCCTTTTACACTGCAGGTCTTCAGAGGTACTTGACTCGAACTCATGACTCGCCGGCAACGAATCCATTGCCTTAACCATTAAGCTACCACGGTCATGGGATATCTCTTGGTATCTAAGAGTTAAGAATTAGTACTTATCAAGGAATGGTACATTTCAAGATCGATAGATCTTTCAAATAATAAATTATTATAAAATCCTTCCCCGGTTTATTTTTAAATCTGTTGCTTCATTTGAGTTACACACCTACCATTGAGTTCTTTGAAATGGAGTCATTGGCGATAACTACTATGGATAGAAAAGTAGAAATTTTGCTCCATTTTCGAAAATTATGGTAATGAGTCATCTTATAAAATAATTGGAGATGGGAGCTTTACCTGAGACTGACCATCTGACCGGAACATCTGCTCATGCACCTCAGCACGCAAGATAATAAAAAACTGAGATGGGCACAGTAGGCTGTATAACTCTACGGATTGTTGCCAAACGGAGAGAGAGAATATGTAATATTTTCTTTTTATGGAGGGGGGGGGGAGTCACATTTGGGTGACATCGTTTTTCAAACTATAGTTTAAGGAGCATGTGTATATCTTAAAGATGTTGGTATTTCCTGTTGGATAATACAGATTAAAGTATAAAGAAGTTTTTGATAATTTTATTTTACGTGAACTGCAAATTAAACAAAATTTTAAGTATGTAGGCCTAAAATAACTGATAAAAAGCATTTTTTTTATTTATAACGAACCGTAACTATCTTGTGGGTCGATTTTTGAAAACATTATCCTAAGCTGATCTCTTTTCAGTAAAAGTAACGTATTGTTTCAAATTTGGTGTAGTGAACGCTTAAAATAGTGTAAACAGTTTTTATCAGGATATGCAGTACGTTAATATTACTTTATGTTGTATTTATATTACAATTCTAATATTCTCAAGCAGCGACGTTCCTTACATAATAATGGCGATTTAATGGAAACATAGAACAAAGTTGCCATCATTTTTGGCAACATGTTGGCAACTTGGTGATTGATTGAGCGGTACTGCTTTGCTGCGATTGCTTTGCTGTAGCGCCACCTGATGAGAGTTACAACAAACATGATAGCAGAAAAACCTTTTCTACAAAAATATACATATGCGTGCCAATTTTCATAGTGATCTATTGAACGGTGTTAGAGTGAAGCGAGGTCAATTTTATACAAAAAAAAGTATCCTTTCTTATATATATAAATAAAAAAAATTCTAAAAGCCTTAGGCCAAAAAAAAACAAAAACTCATAGCTTTATTGAAGAGAAACTCTTTTAATAGAGTAAAAAATCATTTTCATTAGTCGTACAGTTTTGTAATGTTGCTATGTTTTTTTTTGATGGCATCTCTACATATATATATTACTTTGTCATGATCTTCAGAATGTGAAACAATGCCAATACTACTTACATTATTTCTTGAAATAAGCATTGCAATATTATTAGTCTCTTTCATAGCTATAGTATTTCTAAGCCTTCCTTCTATTCAAGTCATATGATAGACATCAGATATTTTTACTGTACGAAAACCTGTCTTGTGATTGATAAGACATGGGGTCAAAATAACATTACAATAAAAGTGAAATAAATCTGAAATGAAAAAAGAAATCAGAAGTTTTTGAATGAAGTGGTTTGCTTCGCATATCTCTGTATAATACATTGCACATAAAATTATACCAAGATTATTTATTGGAGAGTTAAACAACAATTTTTACATTAATAAAGATCAAAATCAATATTCATCTCTTATGAAATAAAGATAACTCATTAACCAATATGTGTGGTGGTATATATTTCTCAAGAGTGATTGTCTTAAATTGTGCGTTCCACTAAATTTTTAAACTTATTTCTTTACAAGAGATGCAAATAAAATTTTCCAGGTTTAGTTTTTATATAATAAACCCTATTATATAAATTTATCAAAGGAATTTTAAAAATAATGACAATGAAAAATACGGTATTAGCAATTTTCTTTATAAAAAACGTTAAAAATGATTCGATAAGGAATTCCAAACGTAACTTGTAATAAATACACTTAGTCTAAAACGTTTTGCGAAGTAGCCTTTTTTTTTTCTCTTTACTTGACACTATTCTTGATTTGTCTTGCAAGAGTAGTTCCAATTATTGCACTATGAAAAAATAAATGTCAATGTTCATTAATCTTGGCTTCTTGTAAAAATATAGCCATTATTGGAAAACAATAAAGATAAGAGTTTGATAAAGAACCAGTTAGAGATGAGACTAATCGAAGGTAAACAGATAATGTGTTATTTATCTGCTGAGAAATCTGTTCATTACTCGTAAAAGTATGCTTTTAAACCAAGTATCCATGCTTCAAATCAAGAAGTTGATTGAAATTTCTATTTAATAAATGAAGTGCATTAAAAAGTTTGAGACTAATATAATTAAAATCTTTCATTAGGTTCTACCTTTACAAGTACTTTGAGAAATTAGCGAAATCTCTTCATTTCAGTTAAGTATTTTTTCACGTTAAGTGCAGTTCAAATGGAATTTCATCTAATCTTTGTGTGTATACATATTCCTTATATATATCATTTTAAAAAACTTTTCGAGAAAATGATTGTGAATTTAAAATATACTAAAAATAATCATGCAATAAGTTAAAATGTTAGAAAGCCATTTATTAAGAATTCGAAATAAGTTGACTTTACTTCGGATTTGTAGATTTTCTTACAAAGACTATTGCTTGTAAAATATTAGCTTTTGAGTAGACAACGTCTTAAAATTATAAAAATGTTTACATAGCTTCGTTTTTTTCTACAAAATTTATTCTCTGTAGAATTTGAGATTACTTTAAATTCAATCCTATACATTTCAGAATTTACAAACAATACTTAAGTAACACTTTATTATAAAAAACGTATAAAAATTATGAGCTTACTGATTATACTAAGCGTGTAATTTATTAGCTTATTAACAATATCCATGTATTTTAATAGTTGTAAATGAGTTTAAATGTTTGCTTGTGTAACGAAGTTTTATTAATTTCTCTCGTTATTAAGAAATTTAACATGGTCCTGTTAACAAAACAACTGTGTGTTATTAGTTTATCATAAAATTAAGTTAAAGTTTCACCTCTTGACATTCCCTAATGTGCTTCAGATTTTAAAACATTTTTATTATAAGGAGTCTCAGAACATTTTCATTCCTAAGAGAATTATCTTACTTTTGGTATTGTGTATTACCTAACATATCGAATAGCAATGCTAAGCAAATTAAATATCTCAGAATTGATTTATTACTATTGAGTATTTTTTTTTTACTAAATGATCAAACTTACTAGTTACTTCTAATTATTTTCAAAACAGACAACCTTTATTTTGGGGGGAAGACATTTACATTAAATACATGTTCCCATATTTTAGGGACTATTAAACTTATTAGTGTCACCGACATATTGTCTGTCTTGTTCACTCGGTGTGTTGAGTGCCATGGACGTATGTATACGTCTTTCCGAAACAAGATTTTTTTGCGTTGCTATTAGTAAAACTAATCCGCAGGTTTTGGAATGCAACAAAAGGGCCTCGACAGTGTTTGCGAAGGATTTACTTATTTCAGAGAAAAATTTGCTTATTTCTGCCTTTTTTTTCTTTATCACACCATATACTCACACTTACGCGAAAAAACGATGCCACTGGAGAGACGATCGCGTAACTTTTAATCGGAAATTAAGGAGTTAAACAGGGGCATGGGACTAATTTATTGTTTGTTAAATTCAGACTTTGAAGCACAGTGTCGTCAGTTTGAATCACAAGAGATGAGGATTGCATTTGAGCTGATACCTCATACTCCACACCAATGTTAGAACTTCGAGCCTCGATAGATTTAATGTTCATCAACATCTCCACAAGGTAAGTCTTTATTCTTACCAGGGCTGAGTGAATGTTTATTAACGTTTCACTCACACACACACACACAAAAGCAACACTAGGGTTTTTCCTTGAAGGATCTTGTATATTTAAACCGAATTCAAATGACAAGGATGACATCTGAGTCATCCAAACTTCCACTTTCCGGTAACGTAAGGACTGTGGCATGACTGATTTAACATGCATCAGCCCTTCTACGTGACGGATCTTTAGTCCCACCAAGACTGGAATTTGAAAATTGACAATTCTGACCATGAGTTTGTGACATAACCACTAAGTTATCACGGCGACTAGGAATTTAATTTACCATTCAAGTGGTAATAACATCACCCCACGATTATGACCATTATTTTCCCGTGATTACACAGTATATAAAAATGATTATTTAGGGTATAAAAGATCTTTTAAAGCCCAGAAGGCAGTTTTATTTGCATCGAGCCCCGTGGAATTTATATAATTTTCTTCCAAAATCGACTTAGTTAATAATTGTTAGAATTTTTCCAATATTAAAGCCTTTAAAGATTAAATAATTAAAATAAAGTTCTCACGAGGAAAAAAGTTCAATATTTTTACTTTAAGAGTTTATGAAATTTGAAAACGTGCATTTGTATCTGTCCATATGAACAACTAGTATTGAAAAATAAAATCTTAAGTTTTAATAATACGAGGACTGTAAATTAAATAGTAGAAACTTAACTTAGAAACTCAAAGAAAAGTGTCCGTGCTCAAATAAGATATAAGCGCTATGAATTGGTGCTGTTGTCAATGTATAGATTGCAAGAAATCGGTCCATCTTGTTAGGAGAGTTGTTGTTGGGCGTTAAAGTGAAGGGTTTCGTTTTCAACGCCCTAAAGCATATTTTCGAAAATTGATCAGCGACCATGACTTAAAATTGAGGGTGTTTGTGGCAAAGATGCATCAAAATAGTGTCTAAGATTACAGGAAGACTGTGGTAATATGCATTACCTGTATAGAATGTTGAACAATGGGTTAAGGCGTTTCGTTCTGGTCGGACTGAGATTTGGTATTTGCAACGTACAGGTCAGCCTTCAATTCCTCAAGATCAAATTGACATTCTCTGCAGTCTCCTTTGTATAGATCTTCGATGGACTGTCCGGGAATCATCCTTAGATGATAATCTCAGTCATCAAACGGTGTGGCACATAAAGAAATGTCTAAACATGAGGAAAATCGCTGACCACTGGGCCTTTCTTGCAAACTAATCTTCCTTTCGTGTTGCGTGACAACGATTGTTGTCCTATCGCAAAATATGTCGCTCTCTTTTTGCGTCTGGAAATTTTGGAACACCCTTTTTACTTACCTGACATGAGTTCTTATGATTTCGATTTGTTTCCGAAGTTTGTAGGAACGTCTGCCGGACGGCCTATTTCAGGAAGTTTTATCTGTATGCCATCGTAGGGTGCTTTGTTGTTGACATCCAATAACCAACACCTTACCAATGGTCTCCAACAGCTTCCGGACATTTGGCAAAAAGTCATAAGAGCTGTTCTGGTGATTACGTAGAAGAAATGTGATACAACTGTACTTGTAAGATCATTACAAATTAATTCATATCTATGCTGGGCATTGCTTAACGTACAACGCTCGTAAAAAAAACTTTAGAAGTATCTGCACATTAAATGGAATTCTTAGAGTTTTTTTTCAAACTATCATAAATGAAAAGAAAAATCAAACCCCTTAAACTGTTTTTAACTAAATATTTGACTTAGAGGAAACTTTTAAAATACATTTATGGCTTTATTCTAATTTTCAAACGAAAATGAAAGTTCAAGAATCTTTCTAAAACCCCTTTAATGCATTCAATAGAATGAGATTTCTTATTTTCGACATCATTGGTGGTGTCCTGACTCCTAAAATCAATATCAATTATAAACTTTTCATGCATAAAATCGTGTTTCCCTTTTTTTGTAATATTTCCCAAATAACTTTCTCGATTCCCCTTTAAAGATTTTGGCGCAACAAAACCAAAATCGTGAGTAAATATATTGTATAAAGTTTGCTAGAGTGTTGAATCCCCGCCAGATTAAATTAGGCAAAGAAAAATTATTTAGATTCTAAAAGAAAGTTTGTCTTGATATTCTTACTTTTCTCCTATTTCCATTTATAGTGATTCCATTCTTTCGTTAAAGTATATTACTTGAAAATAATTCTACTCAATGTGACAGAATCATTCAGGGGAAGAAATATTTTGTTTAAATGTATTTCTGCTTCCAGATTTTTGAACTGATTTCTAACGGTATGTAAAAGATAAAAATCGAGAGGCAGTATTTAAATTATACTTAGTATTATAAAGCTTGAACACATATTTAGTGGAATCACGAGAGGTTTGTATAAAGAGAAATATTCGAGAGGGAATAAACATGTTACAAATAGAATAAAGAAATATTAACAATAGACAGAAAATACAAATGGAAATTAAGAGGCAAACATGCTTATCACATTTTAGCATAATCATCGTCTATTTAGGCATTTATCAAGCAGAACCGATTTGTTTAACCCGACTTGGTAGAAATCAGGTCTATGTTCATTTAATGCTGCGGCTTGTATAAACTTTCTTTCTGATCTCCCCTCTTATATGTGACCCATTTAATGATTATGAAAACTAAAAGAGATTAGTCATGATTTTTACGTGTTAAAAAATTAGATTATGTTATGGTTAGGTTTAATAAAATACAAGTAATTAACAAGCATTGTGCAATAGAAATATAGTCATTCAAGTGTGAGACCGATTTTGAGAATTAAATATGATCGGAACCTTACCCCACCACATGCAACACCTTGTCTAAACTATGCCGGTAGAGATACTAAGTAAATACAAAAAATGTCCCTTAGTTTTGAAATGAAAGCAGTATTATTATTTGTATTGTTAAGATGAAGTTACATTAGAGTATTTTTAAATGCAATTGATATCTGATGAAAAAATTCATTAATCAAAGTTATGTACTATTATTTTGTTAAAGTTCCTTTATTAAATAGTCTTATCCTATAATGCGTATCTCAGTATCATTTACATGTATTTTCATTTACCATTTTCAGGGCATCGAAGTTAAATTTTGTAGATTTTCTATTATGCATTCGAAATAGAGTTATTTCACTTATCCGTTCGCGGCTAAATTGTTTTTATAAAAAGGGGTCCATTAGCACAGTAAGTTTGGGAACCATTGTTATAATTTAATAGAATATATCCTATCTATTATCTAATATTATATTCATATATCCAATATATAGTGAGCGAGATAAAATATTACACTCAATATTACCACATGTTGATTCGTGTCAATGATCCCCAAAGCTACATTACTATTTCAACTTTTGATAACCAAGATTACGTTTGTTACTGAATCGTCCAGACTGAGATAATGCAACTCGTTCAGACGGGAATAAAGTTAAATTATCTCATTTAACCTTTTCTCGACGATGTACTGATCAGCGGAAAACATTGTAGAGACGGGTGTGTTACAAATACATCTTCCTAAATGTCATCAGCAGCCGGGTGATTGCACTGATAAATCGTGTTTCGTACAGGTGTTTCCATCACCACGGCAAAGTGCATTGAACAGCTTGCCGTCGATGCACTTTTCCTATCAGGGTGTTTGAGATTGGCGTATATGTGACAACCCATCGCGAAAGGGTTAACTGTTCTTGTCTACATGGTATGTAGACATTCCAATTATTCGATTAAGGGGTCTCAGGACCCTTAACATATATCTGTGCACTCGAAAAAATATCCTTCTTGAAACCAATGTAACTTAGCAATAAATCAAAACAATAATTTTAAATTTTTATCACACGATAATCACATATATTTACATTTGTTCTCAAATTTCCGGAGAATTTGAGAAAATGTTTTAAAATTTATCAGGAAATAAAAATTGGACAATTTTTCAAAAAATTGAAAATTAGTATTTTACAGCGCGCAAGATTCTGAAGTACAAAATTGATCAAAATTTACAAAATTAACTTTACTTGGTATAAAAATGTTCACTTTCAAAGTTATACTAATTTTTAAAAAAATTAGAGAAAAAAAAATATTTTTTAAATACAATTACAAGGAAAATTTTAAAATTTTAAGAAAAAAATAAATTAAAATTCAAATAAAAAATTTATTAATTTTTTTTTTGAAAATTGAAGTATAAGTTACGAAGAGCCATATTTTGAACACGTGTATGAAATTTCAAATCGATATCATAAATAGTTTCTGAGAATTTCTGCGCACAAGCTAAAATTTGTTGTTTTGAGAAAAATGAAGTTAAAGATACGAAAGAGATAGGGATTTTGTTTAAATTTCTCTAGTTATTTCTCAATAACTTCAAAACTTTTTACAGTATCAACAACATTTTGGTATCACAATGCTCAGAAATGTTGAGGCTTTAACATATATTTTTTTCAAAAAATTGAAAAATTTGCAATTTAAGAGTCTTTAGAGGTCTTAATAGAGGTAAATTACTGCTATTTCGATTGTAGCCATTCATCTTCTCCATGCACATTGCGTTGGGATGCTATCAGAAGTTCAAATGAGCGAGATTTTCACCTGGAAATCATGAAGAATAGATACCTCGATAGTACATAGATTTTGATTCACATTTTGGTTAATGTGGTATAAATTTGGAAAATTGAAAAAAGAAAATTTGTTTTTTTTCTCAATTTCGATCATAAAGGACCAGGTGTGGATGTAGATTAAAATTGAAAAATATATCAAAAAATGCATACATTTAATCATACATATTATACCTATATTCATACCTTTTTTTTCTAGTGATTGTGCATTAATTATACCCATGACTATCAATGGGGAGTCTCCATTACCTTACACCACATTGCAATATTATTTCAAATGCATTTCATTTAAAATACAGGAACTCTCCAAATAAATATAATCCCGATTTAATTGCATAGCTCTGTATATCAAAATTATTAAACATTTCCCAACCCTCATATTGTATTAAGTCCCAAATGGCTGGGTAGTGAAATGAATGTGGGGCGAATGATATGATGACAGAGAACCAGGCATTTATATGCCTAAATTTGACACAGAAAATGATACGGAAACAATCCCTGAAATAAAGTCCCTCTATGACATTCATATAATTCAATACCTATCTTTCAACAGTGACTTCCAAGTACAGTTAAATTCCATTTTGTTATATGGTTGCGGCATCGCTTAGTGGTGTTACTTAATCAAATTAATCTTAATCCCAGTTGAAAATACTTCATAAATTATTTGAATCGAGATCAATTTTCATTTAAATAACGGATATTGCGCATACTTCAAATAAATCGTCTTTCTGTACTAGTTTAAGGATCTTTAACATGATGATTATATAAATCAACTGATTAGTTGAATATTAGTAATAGGCCTGAACTGTGTTTATCGATTAATTTTTAAGCAAGGTGAAGAATAATTCTCCATTTTGGGTGATGTCGGTAACTATTGATTGAGTTTTTATTAACGTTGTTCTCTAAGGGAACACTAGGTTTTTTTGGAGACGCATCTCGTAATTCTGAGCCAAGATTATCCCGACTCACTCTCTTAACTTCCACTACACGCACCAACATGATAATTTTGATCCACGACAGATGCACCATCCCCTGTACATGGTAAGTTTTAAATGGAATCAGAGTGTGAACCCGCGTTTCGTCAATATCACAGCCATGATTTTTTCACTGGGACTACTAGGCTATTGTAGCTACTTAACAATTGAAGAGAGGGGCATAAAACTGCTATGCTTTTTAACGTTGATAAGTAATCGAAAACGTACTGGGATAATTTTTCAAATATTGATAGATACATGATTTGTTAGCTCTATCGGCATAAGAGGTTCATATTTGTTGAAAATATGAACCAAGTATTAGTCCTTTTTTGAAAAAAAGGCTCGATTGAACGTGCAATCTGAGCAATCCTTTGTAAATGCAAAGGAATGGAAAGAATGGTCGAAATAGGAAAAAATTGCTAAAATATCTCGGAATGTATCACCTTTGTTTACAAGATGAATAATTTTTGAGTGAATTTCAAAATCATCCACGCACCTTGGGGTTAGAAATCTCCTAATTATCCAAAGATGACAACCTATTAAGGAGAACCATCTAGAATCTTTAGTATTTTAAGAGGACATGGTACGATTTACGCAAAAATTTTCAATTTAAGGGTTTTCAAAATTTTTGGTGGCTTCCTATGAGTATATTATGTCAAACAGATTTGGCACTCAAAATTTTAGGAAAAGCTAGCCATTTAATTTTTTTATTAAAATAAAAATTGTAAAGAGATTTTAAAATGCTATTCCTCCTAGAAAAATTTACGTACATGCATCAAATTTGATTTGCAAGTACGTCAAACTATGTGTAACAAAAGTTGGTATGTACATGATTGGTATTCGTACAACACTTTTTATGAATTATTATTGAAAATTCCTTAAAAATGGAAAAAATTCTGAGTACAATTATTTTTTAAAAAATAAGTATTGCTGTGATTAAAAAATATATACCAGTATTTGTTACATGTACCGTTAGCAATAGGTAAAAGAAAACTCAAAGCATTAGGAACTAAAGAAAAAAATCCTGAGCATTTTGAATAAAGACATACTAGTCTTATCTTTCTGAGATAAGTTTAAGGTTTTGGTTGCCAAAGGGAATTTAATAAAAACAATCGAAAAAAGATATAATTCTGCATTTTTTATCTTTAGAGTTTTCAAAATTTGTGATGTTATAGAAAAGTATATAACGAATAATTGTAGCTAAGAAAAGTCAGATTTGACTTTGTGACCGATTTTTGTCAAATGGCTCATATTGTGTCCCCTTAAAATATTGAATTCCCTATGTGTAACTCTTTAAAATATGAAATTAGAGGTTTCATGTATACTGTGTGCAAAATGAAAAACAATTATGATATGAAATTAGTAATAAGGGCATTAAACTAGCCGTGCATTAACGTTTCATTATTAACAATACATGAGCTGATGGTCATGGATTTCGTAAATTTGAACCAAGGCCATATGACGACACTTAAACTAGCACACCACTCACTTACCTTCCACTGCTGATCCCTGTTAGATCTTTAAATCAGGACACAACGCACATCAACTTCCCTATTAAAAGGTACTACCCAAACTTATTTCTCTTAAGCTGCTTATTTTTAAACAATCTCATACTACGAGTAATAGTCATTGCATAGATAATGCAAAAAAATAATAACGTTTTCATATGAGATAAAATCATTTCAATAAGAGAGCTACCAAATATCACTATAAATTTAGAAATGTTACTAAACTTTTTTTTAAAAAAATCCCAATAGATTTATAATTTAAAGGAAAGGCAAATTTATATTTGCGATCAAGGGTGTTTTGATTCTTTCTTTGGAAATTAGATTAAATTTGAATATTAAGTATGAACTAGTAATTGTTTTGTAGATGCGTGTTTTCCCTAAAATCTTTACTTTGGTGTTTTTCAGTTTTATTTTACATGATTATACGAAATCATGTATATCCATGTATATAAAAAAACGAATTAGCAATATAGAGTTAAAAATGATGCATATAATCAAGAATGATAAATAGCATCACGCCAAAGGGTTTACTATATTTGTCTTTAGTTAATTTTGCTTCAAATATAGTGTGCATTTTTTAAACTTCCTATTTAGTAAATTATTTTACTTCGATTTCTTTAGTAATAGAAGATAAAAATTTAAATTTCTCTCTCTGTTATTTCTATTTAATTATTTTTTTTATTTTATTTCACTGAATATTTTCAAAAGATCCTAATTACTGTTAAATTTAAAAAATAGAACTGTAATATCAACATAATTCCGTTAAATTTATTTCTAGACATAAACTGTAGCAGAAATCATTATGAATAATTTCCCTGATATAGAATGTAAGTTCTTCGGAATAAGTATGTTAATGTGAATTAACTTAATCTCCTTTTACTATATATTTGTATTCTTAAATACTGTGTTGCAAAACTGTATAATTATTTCAATTTTCTCTAGTAGGATTTCATCTGAAACATTTTGAATGGATGCTGTAACGCGACTGGTCCATGTGTGGTGAAGGATAGTATGCATCTACACTTGATCGAGAAACCAGTAGAGGGCTGAAGACAGAATAAACGTCAGTGTACGCCGCCAGACATTAGCTGAGAATAATGGGATGGCTTTCACGTTTTCGGTAGCCCTGACATGAGAATAAGCTCCCAACGTACTCCCTAGTTCCACCCAGGTACACCCCGTCGCCACTTTGAGGATAACTGCAGGACTTAGGGGGAGCCTGAATGGATGCTTGTTATACGTAGATGATGTTGTCAAACCCTTGTATCCATACTGTTACAAACGTTTTTCAGTGCAAGGTATTAGCGGTGAGTCATCCATGATGACATCAACCGCTACTTTGAGACAGGTTGATTTTAACTGCTTAGCTTCGAGTCAAAAACGTAGCAGGTATCAGATGACTGGGATAAAAAGGAACGCCTTTTTCGAGCTTTTGTTCCAGTCTTTGAAAGGAGAAGACCTTTCATCTAGGGTGGAAAATATTTTTGAAGGAAATGAACTTTCTGAGCGATGTATCAAGTTTTCCTCCAGATATATTAAAATAACTGTTAATACTGTTAAATCATTGTTAGTTATGTGTGTGTGTTTATTGTTAATATTGGGAATAAAGGAATTTCCCTTTCTTTGGGAAATAAAGTGAATTTAATGAAATATGCTTCCTTCATTCAACAGCTAGAAATATATCCCATCAACGTGGTATTCATATTTACGTAAAATCCCTCCTACTCGACCATATGTTTCTGCATGTATATATTTACTGAATAAATATACTGAATAATAATGCTGATCAAAGTTTCGACAACTGTGAATATCAAATAGAGCTCCTTGGATATACCTGATTAGTCCAGTCAATGTTCGATTTGTCTGCTATGTAGAAAAAGCACAAACAAAAAGTATAGAAATGCATTCAAATAAATCCCAAATTGAGGTTAATGCTCTTCTAAATTTATCTCATTATATAAAGCTTTGTTGTAAATCAAAGCTTATCTGCATGCTTACAATACCTTTATAAATAAATGTTTCTATTAATATTCATTCTAACATATAACTTAAGCTTCTGAGCCCTTTTTAGTTCTTATATATGGTACTTTTCATTTAGTTTCCAAACACAATTATCATGCAAATTTAGAAAGAATAATGTCCTAAACCTTTTTAGTTTGTTTTCCCTAGCTGTTAAACCTTCATTGGTCGGAGAAAGTTTTTCTTCCCTCTATAAGTATTAAGAATGGTTAATTTTTTTTGTAGCACTGTATGTACGGCTGGTGTATAATTAGAACTCTTGTCGGTCTTAACCATTTTAGATCCTTTTTCCTTGAGTATATATCGAGAGAGTTTGAAGATCTATATTACCTATAGATCGCTCAAAAGCAGCAAATGAATTTTATGTAAATAGAATCTTTGAAACTCTGATCTCTCTATGTTCGATAAAATATAATCAAAGCTTTTATCATTTACTCACCCGTACGGAAAAAAGTGAGAGAAAACTAATATCGATAAATTATGCATCGAACCTTGATAAGAGTAAAATAAGAAATTATTTCTTCTCTTGTGGGCTATTGTGTAAAGAAATAGATACCTAGGCAACTCTTTAACAACAACTTCTGACACAACTCTTTAATATATCTCCAGACACACACACTTATGAAAAGAAAATGTATCTGAAGCCTCATTTACATATTCTAATATTATGGAGTGTAAACTATTTACTTTAACATATTTGTTTTATTATCTTATGTTAAACAGTTTAATGGACGTGCATCAGCCCCTCTACATGGCAGTTTTTCAGCGGCAGTAGGATTTACATGCATTCCACTTCACTTACATACACGAGTTCATCACCGTGATCACCAAGCTACTGTATCCACTCGCTATTTGAGGAAGGACGTGCAATTACTCTAAAGTTTGACGGGTCATTGCATCGAACGTATGCTTGACATTAGTGTCAGAGAGCTGATATTCCTGGACCATATTGCCTGGTATTAGTGAAGTTGTCCAATTGGCACTCGTAGCTTCCGATTTGTTCGTACCAAAAATCCAATGTAATAACTATCGATAGACGTACAAGCAAAAAAAGCCATTGCGATGGTTGGCACTAACTGTTGCAGAACTCTATGTGCGATTTAATGTTCTGGGTGCTTTTGATCGAGAATTTCACTGATTGAAATATTTTTGAGTAAATCTCGCTTCAATTTGAAACCTATGACCACCGAAACTGTCCGTAAATACGAACAAGAAAGTTATTGCATGTTCATGTGACTGTCATATGCCACATGACCACACTATTTCTACCTTTAATATGCCATGTCACTGGGATACATATGTCTGCAATTACTTTGAAGAGTATTTTGAACAATTTTTTTAATGAAGGATTTGTTTTCCCAGATCATCCGATATGAATATCATCGATTATTTACTACAGGTAATTGAGATGTCAATTCGTTCATAAAATCCTTCCCTAAGAATATTTTAGCTATTATAAAGGGATGCAGAAGCAGCATAAGGTCAATATTTTTGCGGGTCATTTCCAACGATTTGTTGAGTCCGTGTCATGTTGGATTGAATACTACGCGGTGCAGAAAAAAATGTCCAACACGATATTTAAGAGGTATTTCCTAATTTCTTTCACCTAATTGTATATGAATCAATTGTTCATTAAACTATGAGTGCGCACCGTTTGGCCGACGATCTTAAACAGGGTTTGTATTGAAAGCATCCTGAAAAATAATTTTTGGTTAATAATTTCAAAATTCTGTTATTTTTTAAGGAAATACGATAAAGATTACGTGACTCTACTTCTGATAATAAACAACTAATCATGCCATTGCTAAAATTGCTTCATTTAATTAATGTTCGAACAACGAGACAAATATTTCATTTGCACATTAAATAACAAACGATGATATATATAATTATTAGTGCAATAAAGGACAAATGCTGAAGTAATGATTTACAAACAACGAACTGGCAATTGATTTACTGATTGGCAAAAACAAATGCCAGAGCATTAGAAAGATTGTATCGTGAAAGGTACCCACTGAGAGATGCATCGGACTGCTAGATGCTTAGTGATTTGCATCACAATTTGTGTCAATATGGATCATTACGAAGTAATAAATGTAGTGAGAGTGGATCACGAGTAACACAGACTCCTAGCATGGAACAAATAGTGTCATACCATTTGAAAGAGAATACACGCATCAGCGTACGAGCCATAGCTACTACCTTAGGAGGATCTCCGAGTAGTGTTCAACGTGAGGGTTTCCGCCCATACCATTTTCAAAGAGTATTGTCACTGGTTCCCTATAGATCATTCTGAGGGTGTGCATTTTGCTTAGTGGTACCTCGACCGATTTCCCAAACTACGTTTTACATCTTTCCTCTTTTCATCTAAGCTTTGAACATTATTTCTGACTTTTTCATATATTACATATCACCACAGATGTAATATGGTTTGACAATAAATATTTCAGATAGTTTCATTCTCGTGTATTTTTGTTTCTTGTACCTCATCGTCTCTGTTTTTCATATTACTTTTCCCATGACGTTTTCGACCATGGTTTGCTATGAAAATCTGAATCCTTGTGATGCCCCTTACCTTCACATAAAGTTTGTTCAAATAATTCTGGGACGTTCTGTATGCCACCCTGTGACGGGTCTATCCGCGTCAATCTTCCATTAACCCTCTTGGGTAACTTTGGGGCCAGCAATTATTCTATTTCACAGCCTCCTCGGGAAAAACAAGAGATAGTGATATGCTAATGAATTCGACTATATAAAGTCTAGATTTAGTAAGAAAGCAGTAGGAGAAGGAATTGCCAAACTAGTTGTAAGTATCATCTACGGATCTCTCCAGCGAGCTTAGCACGTATTAGATAGTAATTGATATTGTTAATCATTGAAATAATCAAAGGGATTATAGTTAGTACCGACCTGACGTTAGCAAGCGTTCGTCTCCTTTGTAAATTCTGATAGTTGAGATTACTTAGTAGGGAATATTAGATTTAAAGGTTAGAATTGAATGTTAGAGTTGTGTATCAGGATTAATCTAGGGAATTGAATAATCACTCCAGGGTTTCTACTTGTAGTGTAACTTGTTAATTGTATTTGTGTGTTGTTAATAAATATTTGTAATTATGGCTTTCGTTGGTGATAATATGTTTCCTTCCACACTAGGCGCGTCGGGCAATGTGAACGTAGTCCAAGATAGGACTGGGGCACTACAACCCTACAAGGTGGATATTGAGTGGCTCTACGGTTCAAACTCAAGACACTCCTGCCACGAGCTTAAGAGTACCATGTGTGTTGTGAGCACTATAATTGTTGAAAGGATCTTCTTAAAGAGGCGTTTCAAATCAAGCGAATCGCTTCTTAATGTTAGGACAATCGAATTGAAGGCTAAACTGTTGCTTGAAATATACCCCCACACACACACATGGAGAGTCTCATTTTAAACCACTAGTGACCTCAACGGCTTAAGCGCATGAATTCATTGAACCTACCATGTAAATTAGAGATTGCCAATCTCACCAACTGAACTGTTCTAAAAAGATTTGAATAAAATGGATGTGTGGAGACATTTTTTTTTCACAAGTAGAAACTGTAATGATAGCAGCATAAATGCGTCTGATATTTAGCCCGAAAGGCAATTCCATTTTGATCCACTTTTGTGAATCGGGTCTGGGAGGTGTGAGCAATTCATGCCACAAGGTCAAAAGCTTAAATAGTGCATGTGTAGTGAACTTCACAACTGAAAATATATTTGTGGATTTCCTATTTTTATATCTATGACATTGGTTGATTGAAACAAGTATAAAATAGTATAATTTACGATTTTCAACTTATTTTTATGTACTAAACTAAATGTATTAATCGATTGTAATTCATTAAATAGAAAAATTCTTCATTGAATAATTCACAAGTTGTGTAAAAAAAGTAAAGAATAGATTCGCCTGCTTATTGAATTTTCTGATTTGACTGCAACACCTCTCACAGTAAGGGTATAAATGATACAAAGATAATGTGCTCCCTGTCTATTGTAACACTACCTTAATATCGACTAATATTTGTCTAGAATAATTGACATTCCGAACAGATCCATTCAGTCCTCCATTCGACATTCCAGGCTTTAGATTATATATCTAACATGTAAATATTTCACACACACACAATTTACACTGAGTTACAAACTAATGTTAAAGTGATGGTATAATTTTCTTCTCCAGTCAGTTTTCTAAAAAAAGTCTTGAAACCAAAGAAAATTATTTTTATTTCTGTAATAATTTTGCATCATAACATTTTTATAGTCAAAAATGAGTCTCATATGTAGTCTAACCTTGTGAATTTCTTTAGCACAAAAACAATGAATCAACTAAAAAAATTCACGAAATTGGATGCTTTTATTATCTTACTGATGATTTCCGAGTTTCTCCAGTTGGATATTTTCATAAAATTTCTTTACGAAGCAAACATTAGAACGTTTCGACATTTCAAAGACCTCTGGAGAGTTGGAAGTACAATATTTCTTTCCTGCCATCAGGAAAATAAGAATTCAAACTGCACCCTCTATCGACGGAATAGAGTTTGTAACACCTCCGGAAAAGAACAAAATCTTTTTTGAAACAGTTTTCCCCTCCACTCATCCAAAAGGCAGTTGTAGAAAGTTAATGGTCCGATGATTGTTGTACCAGCTCAGGAAGCGGTTCGTCACCCAAGACAGGAAAACATTTGAAGGCAGATACAGAAAAAGAAACTGGAAATGATCGGAAGCTTGGCAACTGTGCTCATGTAGAATTCTTGTTAAGAGAGAGCTCTACGTATTTCATTCATTTTTAAGAATATTTTCTACGATGACGCCATAAATAAAAGAAAATTTCAAATATTTACTATTTAAATTTAAATGGACAATTTACACACTGTGCATTTTCTATCATACAAACAACAATTTTAATACCATGTTTTTAGATGTATACGTATGATATCTATACAAACAGAGAAACAGGTCGTAAAAATTTGGAAACTTATCTTGTGTGTATATATATATTCTGGTATAAACCAGTACTTCTCAAGCCTTAAGTATTTGCGACCAAATTTTGGATCATAATTTTCTTCGTGCCCCTTCTCCCTTACAATAACAATGTATTGAATGCAATCATAATATACTTAGAAGCCAAATCTACAATACCATTATAAACCGTAAAAATTATCAGAATTAGTAAGATTTTTTCGTTAGTTATTTATAGATATTTTAAGTAAGTTACTTTTAAGTAATAGATATGTTAAGTAAGTTACTTTTAAGTAATAGATATGTTAAGTAAGTTCCTTTTAGTAATAGATATTGTAAGTAAGTTCCTTTTAGTAATAGATATTGTAAGTAAGTTACTTTTAAGAAATAGATATTGTAAGTAAGTTACTTTTAAGAAATAGATATTGTAAGTAAGTTACTTTTAAGAAATAGATATTGTAAGTAAGTTACTTTTAAGAAATAGATATTGTAAGTAAGTTACTTTTAAGAAATATATATTGTAAGTAACTTACTTTTAATAGGATGAGTATTTCATTACTTTGCTCTTATCTAATTTTTAAATTCTAACAGATTACGATAAGCATAATAAGGTGCATTTTATTTTTTATCGAGTTAGAATGCCTGTCGTTTTTCTTTTCCTTCCGTAAAACAATATGTTTTAAAATAATATTTTATTTTCAACTTTTCGATATGCTCACGTTCCCTTGTGGGGCGCGCTCTACAGTTTGAGAATCACTGGCATAAACTCGTTGATAAATATATACATATTTAAATTAAGTTGTTTATAGTTGGTTCATTATAATTGTTCAATAAGATCAGATGTTGTAATGAGTGAGAGTTTACTAATGTCGTCAGTTGGTGTAATGAAATTACCGAGTTTAATGTGGGCCACGTTTTAGCAGAGGTATGTACAGCACTTTGAGATTTTGCAAATGTGAATTTTCTAAAGGAATAATCAATGGATGAAGTAGGCAGCATATAAGAGAACTGGCACTAATCACCATTAATTGGTAGACATCCATCTCGTATACTTCATAATTTGTTGCATTACAGCTTACAGTTAATGCATCAGATCTTACCAAAATGCACTATTAAAAGAAATTAGCAAACTAGGACTTAACAAATTGACGAAGATCTATTATGACTACTCAATAACGTGAGGATAGATGACGCCGAATTTTTATTGCATGGAATAGTCGATACCGAACTTTAGAATCTGGTTAGAGGAATGTCCATATGTTTATAATTCGGAATCCCCTCTCCTCATTAAGCGTTGCTGTTTGATGCGAGTTTACCAAGTCCCTTATTCTGGGCATTTTACTCTAAATAGCCCTATGACCAATCTGATGGATTCATTCTTAATAGTTTATTAGCATCAGACTTCAAAGCTACACGAGAAATATATTAACAATGAACATAAGTTTAAACAATGTTGTTTAAACAACAACAATAAACAACAATATAAACAACTCAGAAGGATGCCATCTGAGGTGTGTGTGTGACGTGTCATTTACTTTCCAAACTAATGCACTAAATCTAAATGAGGATTTTGAACCTCGATGAGGACTAAGGTGCATCAGGCAATCCACGATGCAGGTCCTTAATGTAAGATGGGGTCAATTAACATAATATTCTACTTTCAAATCCTCCAAAAAAAGACACTATACTTGCAATATTTTTTACAGCTGTTTCAACTAATTCTTTTGATGAAGTTATTCGTTAATTATGATTTGAGTTTAAAACCTCTTTTTGTTGAGATGACTTGTTTTCTTGCTAATGTAAATTCTGTTTAAACCCTGGCAATGGGTGTGTTAGATTAATCGTGGATATTGAGTTATTCGTCCTGAAGTTGGTATTCAAGCTACAGTGTCCATTTGGAGAAGTGTAGGTAATATAGAAGCTGAATTGAAGATGACGATAGCTGTTAAGAAAGGTGTTGCCAAGCTATCTACAAGCGGAATATGATATAACTTACTTTGGATTATAAGATAATCCAGCAAATGATTAAGAGATTAGGTTTTCTCCAAAGGTAATTGAATTAAACATACTTTGATCATAAATAAGTAAATTTAAATTTAAAAAAAATTTATTACCATGTCTGCTTTTTTAATGACCCAAACTGCCACTGTAATTTCCGGCTTGCGACATATTTGTTGACAAGAAATGTCCTTCCCAAGAGCAGAATTCGTGCAAAACGGGCATTTCCCCTCATCATAATTGAAATTAAGTTTCCGCGACGAATCTTCACCGAAAAATGTGATCAACCCTTAATTAATAAATGATTATCTAGTTCTATTCTTTATTTTTCTTACCAGGTTAGAAGTTATTCTCACGTTTACCACGTGATTCCATTGTCTCTAATTGAAATAAATAACTGAGTGATGTGTAAATCCTTCCAGATATGCTATAGGTTACAGTTGACGGTGTTGACACTAGCTTGCAAAATGTGTTTATAAAAAAAATGCAACATGCATTTTAGTGCTGCGATTTGTAGGTACACATTGGTCTTCGTGCAATAAAGGTTTTACGTAGAAAGATTAAAATTTTCTTGCACTCAGCGCCATCTATCACTAAAAGGTTTTGTTCTCTTCTATCAAAAAATATCTATCGTGGAAAGGACTTTTTCATAAACTGCATTCAAATGTACCAAATCCTCCAATTTTTCTGACTTTTTAAACTACTTATGAATTTATGTAAGTCAGGCTGTATATATGAATGATTTGAAATCTTTTTTTTTCCCGTTTCAACTTTAAATTAAAAATAAATTTATTTAAAGAATTTCGTATCACTGTTTCGCTTCCTCTCGTAGTTGAATATATCATAAAAATGTGACTATGTAACAAACTATGCATATCGATAATTTTCTGTTCAATTCTTAAGGAATCCAATACTTGAACTTGTTCAATATTAAAAAGAAATTATTGCAAGAAATGATATTTTTTCCTTATGTATTTCGTATTTCAGATTGTTAAAATCATACATCTATTAGTGCAAATTGGAAAAATTGCAATGCCCCATAGGTATTCTCTGCAATGTATTAGAAAAAAGCTTTATATATGCTGTTTATAATTAAGTTTTTTTCTATCGGAATAGCGTTTGACAGTCTTCCGGATTTTGTGTGCAAAACTAAAAAAAATAAATAATAAAAGCAAAGTTATCAATTCAAATAAATTTTTATATGGTCTATTAACAAGGGTGGACACACTTTTCCAAGGCACGGTGTACTTCAATTTTTTAGGTGTTGCGTCCACCCAGTGTAGGGAGATAAAAATGAGATCTACAATATTTATAAAAACTTAATAAATACATAATATGTACTTACAAAATTAAAATAAAGAAACACCTATAAACCACGTCAAAAGCAAAACGCAAGACGTAAACTAAATAATAGCCATAAACCTAATAATATTAATTGATTGATTCATTATCAAAAAATTTAAAACACATTAAAAAAATAAAACATTTTAAACTACATTTAGTTCACAAAAAACTTTTTCTGCATACTGTCAGGCAATCTTGACTATTTCTGAATATAATTTCTAACTACTAATATTCAGCCGGTCACCCCAAAATGTCGGTTGATCGACTTAATGCTCACTTCTGGTCTATAGGCAATAATGCAAAAAAGTTAAGCAATGAAAGATCAATCTCCTATTGGATACAGCTGCAATCTGTACAGAATTATTATTTAGCCTGAAATCTAAATTTTTACAGAGTAATCAATGTTGAATCAGCAAATATTCAAAAAATATACATAAAAGAAACGAAGGATTTTTCTGCACTCATCAAGACAATAATCTGTTTGAAATTAAGAACAAAATGAAAGATTATTCTTTTACGGATGTATCTAAACGTTATTTTTGTTCTATGAAAAATCAATTTTAAAAATAATTTTATATGGTGAGAAGCTAAATCTCTGATTGAAAATCAGCAATCCAGATTTATTTTGAATGCATAAGTATATTTAATAGCTGCCTATTCACATTTAAAAATAAGCAACAGCAATAGATTTGATACCTTAAAATCAATACGTTAAGAATGCTGTGATTTTCAAATTAAAACATAGTTCTTCACAAAATTGAAATAAGTATAAGAGTTTTTTTGAGAAATACAGCATGAAAATATTAAAACCTAACAAAATTTTATTGTTATTATGTCTTAAATAATATCAGCAATAAAATATTTTCGTATTCAACTTTTCGGAAAAAGTAAAAATTTGTTCATGCTAAATAAAAAAAGAAACTAAAAGGAATTACAAAGCATAAAAATTAATGGATTCTTTTGATTTTTATAAGTAAAAGAAAAACTTAGCACTTCTCATATTTGAAATACAGTTTGAATCATTTGATTACAAAATATCTAAG
Organism: Trichonephila clavata; assembly: GCA_019973975.1. Lineage (NCBI taxonomy): Eukaryota > Metazoa > Arthropoda > Arachnida > Araneae > Nephilidae > Trichonephila > Trichonephila clavata. Next base: position 377,361 of record BMAO01031182.1, on the reverse strand, counting down.
AAATTTTATATTTTTTCTTTTTGCGAATAAAAGAATATTTAACGACCAACGAGTGAAATTCTTTTTTTAATTCCACCCTTCTCAATAACAGTTAGATGAATAAAATGCTATTTAATATAGCTTACAATTTTAAATTTTTTTGATATTATTCGATGAATTATGACTAATTGTAATGAGTAGAAAGTTAAATGAAAGAAAGCCGATCAGACTCTGAAATTAAAAGAACAAAAGATTGGAAGAAAGAAGCTACCTTTTTGACTGAATTATAAGTACTTGAAAAAATGGGATTATATCAGGACTTCGGTTTACGTTATTGAAACTTAATGATTTTCCGTTTCTAAATATGTAATTGGATTCATCATGCAGACTTTACATCAAATGTAGTTGGAAGCAAAGATTTATTTTCACTAATTCTTTTTAAGATGTTCAACTCTTTTTGATTACATGCCATCATTAAACTTAATATGATACTTTACTTTATAATAAAGGATTACTTTGTCGGTACTCACATTTTAAAAAATCAATATTTGGTATTACAATGCTTTAAATCGGAAACAAAAAACATGCATATGAAAGGATATTTTAATTATGCAATAGAACAACCATTTCCTTTGTTTGGAACATAAATTAAACCTCAATTTTAAATATTTAGCAGTAATATATACATTAAAAATGCAAAAAATGATACATTTAAAATTAATAAAAATAATTATTTACATATTTAAACAGATGCAATGAACAAACAGATGCTCCATGGGAACTATATAAATAACTTTTTGATAACTGCTTCTGATATTCTGACAATTGTCTCTCAACACTGACATTTTCCTCTATTTCTTCAAAATATATGAGATCTGGTAAAAAAAGAATATGTATTGTAGTGTGCTTTTAATTAAATAGTAAAGTTTAGCATTTTTATCAATTAAACTTCTCATTAATGATTGTTATCTGTGATTAAAAATTGAATATGTTTCTATAACTATCAGATTTAAAATAAACATTAAATCAGGTCATGCATCTTAAAACTTTTATCATTCATTTTGAATTTAAAAGATGTTTCAGGTTGGACACCAGGATATTTTGTTATAAAATGTGTATTAAAAGAATCGATATTTTACAACAATTAATGTTGTACGAGGTAAAGCATTCCTTAACAAACATCCTAAAAGGTGACAATGTCTCAATTGTGAATTCACTATGCATTATAACTCATTATACCAGGTGACTCACGAAACCTTTAACTCTGGGCGAGGAGAGAATATTAACGTCGCTCTCTTTAGCTACACGAGGACTTTTGGTAACGAACCTCGTAATTTTGAACTACAGTCGAGTGATGAGAACTACACCTGAGCTGGTCCTCCCTTCTCCTAACTAAAACACCACACCAACGCGAGGACGTTTGAGCGCTGGATGGATTTGGCGAGCATCGGCCCACTCTGCATGGTGAGCTTCAGCAGTACTAGGCTCGGGCTCATAACATGTCTACCACGAGTCCGTTTTCATGACCATTAGGCTAGCGTAGCCCCCTTTAATTCTGACAAAACTGTTACCAAAGACGTTGTCAGTATCCCCTTATATGACAATCCTCCTGGGAACTAAAATGTATTTGTCATTTATCTCCAGTATTATGGGAATTGCAAAGGTTTCTTACAATCTTAACGAACTTGGAGTGACTGAGTTCCGCAGACGATAACTTTTGTTCCAAAATATTTTCGATGAAAAAGTTACATTTTCTGCACGTGAACGACTAAGGGGTTTCGATAGTTGTGTTGTAAAACGCATTATGGTATAAAAATGTAAATGAAAATATAAAATAAATTGGCATGTACGATCTCTATTGGATGAATGAGAACTGATAAAAAAGGAAAGAACATGATGAAATAATGGATATTAATCTTTATACAGCGGAAGTAAATTTGAGAAAATAGATGAACATGAAATACAACCTAAATAACTCATTCAAGAAAAATATGAAGCCATAAATGTACCACAAAACACACTTTACCCCCGTCAAAAAGACACAAGCAAGAAAAAGTTCAGCATGTTATTGTCGATCATCAAAAGACAAAACTACAATTGCTTGAAAAAGAAACAGTTTTGCCTGCAAATATGATTCATGTAATGCTAGTGAAAAATGTCCTTTTTTGAAGTCATGTACATTTTTGAAACATTTTAGCTCAGTTTAAATGGATTTTTTCTCAAATTAGCAAAGAAAAAAAATAAAAGAGTAGGTAAGTATATTTTCTACTATTCACAGGATGAACGTTTTTTTTTATCGTGTAAAATAAAAATAGTTGGAAAAAAAAAGGATTGGGGTGACTCATCACCCCTTTCTACCATTAACCTTAGTATCGTGTATGCTAGTGAGGACATTTTCTGGGTTAAAATAAGTAGCAGATCAAGTCTGTGTAATAAGAGAAAGTAACTATTGCATAAGACAACTGTCGGCTGGATCTGGATTATACGATTAGATTTAAATAAGTGAAAAGAACTGAGCCAACAGGATGCTGCAATCTATCATTAATTTAAAAGTGCTTAACCACAATAGTATATTCTTTACATGAAATATTAACCTTATACAATTCCACTGATTTCTTTAATTGTAACTGGAAAGTTGATACTTCTCACAAAATTAGCTCACATAAATAAAAGAAAACAAACTTCGGTGAATACAAAGTAATTATAAGCAAAAGAGCTCAAAAACTGAGATAATTATGCAACTTTATTTTTGTAAATGTGTAATATCATAAGGAAATTCCCACTTTTTTAGAAATATGTAAGGAAGAGAATGAGTTATATTCCAAAATATTTGGAGTGAAATGTCTAAAGTTTACATGGTTTTGTATATTTTTTCAGGTTTTATACATAAAGTTCCCCTTTTTTTTCCTTTATTGCATGGATCTCGCATCTCAGACATATCTCTTGCTTAAATAATCTGCAACAGACATCAAACTTTTAAAATGCATCCGGTGCCTGTTTATGCAGTCTTGTTCCTTCCACGTCTTGAGACATCATCATAAAAATCCCATTTGCTCGCTGGGAAAGCGAAACCTCAACATGAAGATTAAGTATTCAAGAATCGTGTTTTAAAGAAGTAATTATGTTTTAAAGTTCATGAACAAATTAAAATAAATTACTGGTGTATGTGTTAAAGTAATTGTAGGAAAGGATTTTATTTTTTGCACATTTAAAACATTTTTTGAAAAATTGATCTTTTTTTTTTTATTTAGCTAGAAATTAAAAACGAATAGAAAAGTTTGCTTAAGAAATTGTTTAGTAATTTTGACTTCAAAAGTATGACAGAAACTTTATAATAGTTATATTAATTTTTTATCCAAATTATTAAAATAAATTGTTCCTTTCAAAAAAAAACCATCACTAATTTTAACTAGCATCAAAAAGAGAAAACTCATCGGAAAAGCGTAATTTAACGTTTATTAATTTTTTATATTATACTTTAACAACTTTTTTACTAACTTGAATTGAAACAATGAAAAATAAATCAAGTAATAAAAAAGAATTATCGTATAGCTTAAATATTAAAAGAAATTGTAGACTAGATTTTCAATTAAAACTTTTTTCTCTATAGTTAATACCTTTAAGAATACGAGTCTTGTGTAACTTAGTTTTAAAGCCAAGTTTCAATGCATTTTATATATAATTTAAAAATTCATTTTTTCTTCAGAATATCAATGATGCTGCAATGTTTTTTTTTAAAACTGAACCAAATATATGAATTATATAAATATTTATTTTTAAAAATTTATTAAAAGATGTAACAAAATTCTTCTTTTCATAACTCAGTGATAATTTTATGAATGACAGACTACTGATATTTTGATAAAGGAAATGGAATTTCTATTTTTATAGTTTAGTACATATTGGAAGGAAACAAATGAATTTTAAACTACAAATTTTTTTAAAAAATGGAATACAGACAACTACACTGACCTACAAAAGTTAAGGGGTAACATAGGTTTCGAGTGAAAGTTAATAAACTTAGCACTGTAAAGCTACACGAGGGTTATGGAGTTATACTTATTCAAACTTATGTGCCGTATTCAATAACTTACATTTCTACATTTTTTTTTGTATTATGTTCATTCACTTTCAAGTTAGACAAAAATATTGTATCATAACTTTTGGAGGCTAGTGCACTTTCGTAGCTGTTATAAGGAGTAAATGTGTACGAAAGTTTCATTAGAATAATTTTTAACTTCACTTTAATTTCAATTTAAAAATCTCATTATTTATGACAACTCGATAAGTTGTTTGCTTACCTCAAGCTGAGGTGTATTTGCTTTTATTTTATTTTAATCAGAGGCTTCACAAATATTATAATGAAGCAAAAAGTCTGTTTTAGTTATTTCAATCTGGTTTAGTTTTAAAAAAATAAAAATTATGACAAGATTTTACAAAAAAATATATATATATATAAATATATAGGATGCTCAAAAGTTTGTGTGGCTACAGTTTCAAAAATAAATTAAAATTAAATAAGCAAAGATTTTTCTTATTATATTTTATGTTCCACTAAGATAAAAAAAAGTTTCTGCTTCGAAATCTAAACTATATGGCGTTACGTCTTCGTTTTGTGCATCATTTTCACTTCTAAATGACTTCAACACAACAAACATAAGTTGTAGCATGTTTTTTTTTAAATTTAAATCTGCAACACAGGTACAGCGTAAATTTCCAACTAGAAAACCTTCAAGATTTCACAACGACAGATATTAATTTGATTTTGTCGAAAACAAAATCTGACCACCTGAGCAGAAAATACGAAGACGTTATATGAATTTAAAAATGGCTTTCGTCGCATTGTTTTCATAAATTAATTCACTACATGGTCAAGAAATTATTAATACCAAAATCAATTGTGCATGATGTAGTTTATAAAAGGTTATTTCTTTATGCGTATAAACTTCATCTGTTTCTTGATTTTACAGCCTGATAATAAACCTTGACGTCGGACATTTACTGAAGAAATGTTACAAAAATATACAGGATGATGTAACTTGGAAAAAAATGAGTCGATTTTTCAAATGATGCAATGTTTGTTTTTTAAAATACGTGAAAAAGATTTATGAACAATTTCAAATTGATGACAGTGATGATCTGAAAAGCTGAATTACATCGGTCATTCAGATCGCTTATCCTGCAATTTTCCCCAAAGAAAAATTTAAAAATCTATTTATTCCATGAGTTTCTCGTGACTAATGATACGCATGTTGAATCGTTCAATAAAACATTTCTTGGTGCTTCCTTTATGGAATATAACACTAAGTGAATATCTTTGCTTATTTGTAACTTAAAATTTAAAAATGTATTCCCATTTTCCAGAAATCTGAGATTTTTATAGCTCTTAAGGAATGTACACTGTATATTAGACGGAATGTGTTTGTTAAACAAGCCTTTGTTTATGTGGTAATAAATATGCAGGATTAGCCATTTTAATTATCTCCACATATATATATGATATACTACCGTAGCGTTGCTACCCAAATTAAACTCGAAATATTAACATTTCACATAACTATTATTAGCTTCTATATAGGAGCTCCTGTTATTAAACTCGAATTCAATGCAGACAAACATATGATCTCTTTTGGACACTCCTATATATAGGAAGAGTAGCTACTAAGTTAATACATTATAATTAAAAGGTATCAATTGACTCTTTATTAATGGAATATAATATTAGATACTAAACACACTACAATGTATCTATAGGAGCTGGGTTAAAATACTTTTCACTGTATGATACGTTTGGGTACAAATAATTACTTGGGATCGGTTTATAAAGTAGGAATCAGAACAGAAATAGGTTAAAAAATTGATTGCATGGTAGAAAATAGTAAAATTTGAGAACTTCATATTTTGCATTCATATAATTTTTATCCATATACCCCGGTCTATGTTTGACGCATTTCAAATTTGATAGTTTTACCATTTTAACTACATACAATTTAACCAAGTGTTGTATGCCATCTTGTAAAAGGGGCCTTTATTGGAATAAAAATCCATAGAAAAATTTATTTTTGAAGATATCTGAGTACTGAATACTTCAAAATGCGTTCAATAAAGATAAAAGGTTAAAAATTCAGATAAAGGAACGTTAAAAATACACTTTTGTGACAATGCAAAATGAAACTCTGTAGAATTTAGGGGATTTTAAAGTCAATTTTCTTGGACAAAACACAAAGACGAAATAACTAAAATAACAGGTCTTTTGTGCTAAGAGAATAATGTAAAAATTAGTATTACGTGTTTTCTATTTGATTCCATGAGGCTGCAAAAACTTTTCCGAAATAATAATGAATGCTTTGGATATGTGTTTAGGGGGTTTGTGTTAATCTGCTTCAACACTTTGCCAAAATTAATATAGTTAGAGTTGATTGAAATTTACATCGTACTATGCAGCAACGGGAAAGATATTGGCAACAAGTCCTATAACATTGAACCCTTATCAATTAATGACGTCAACATCTGAGTTGGCATTCCTCTCTTAACTTCCACACTACGCCAATGGGTTGACTTTGAGCCGCGATATATTTGATATACACCAGCCATTTCTACATAATGGGCCTTCAGTGACAATAAGACGCGAATCCATGCCTCGACAAAACCAACCGGTCCATTTGGTCTCCGTGGTACCACCCAAAGTTTATGTAAAGAAACATAGAAGGGTGCATATGCTGAACAAAACCATTTCTTAATCCACGATTTAACGTATTCTGTCAGCAGTATATCGAAAATTGGTGGGTCAAGGCAGTGACACAAGCTGTTGAATTGTTGGATATCGTGTACCACATGCAGTTTCGCAATGCGCCTTTTGAAACATGACCATTGGGAAATAATGAAGGTAAAAGACTACAACATGCTCCAAACTTGGGATATAGTGATTTAGTCTACAATCAATGCATACTATATGGTGTGGGAGCAAAATACAATGATTACCTAAGCCATAAAGCCAAATGAAGAAACAGTATGATAATGCGTAACGCGAAAGTCAAATCTATCGTCAACTAGGAACCAGATTTAGTTAAGTTTGGGCCATAATTCAGCTGGAAGAATCGCACTTTGTCTTAAAAATGCAATGTTTGTCTGTTGCTGTATGTAAACGCATCTGTTGATTACAGAAATTAAAACGCAATCTAATCAATGCAACCTTGAATCAACTCTCTTCCTGTCAGATGAGTAATCCACGTACAATGGAAGACTTACCGTTAAATTAGCTGAAGTACGTTAAATGTGTCAAAACTCAAATGGGAAATTTACTCTATTGTTGTATTTCCTTGCTGGCAATAGTTCAAAAGTTTACTAGGCTCATAGCCAGTAGCGGACATTGTGCTTCAAAGTGCAGAGTAACAAACAATCAGTTAAACTTGCTTAAAAATATTTTGTATGTTTTGTATTCTTTCACAAAACTTTTCCTATACGTTTTATCTTTATTATTTAGTAAATTCCCGAAGTTAAATTAACATGGTTAACAAGGCCAGACAAATTGAAGTAAGATGTGGTCCAGCTTCGTAGATACTAAGAAGTATTGCAAAATAACCAGATACTTTCTACCTAAAGCAATTCTTATGTTTTTCTTATCCAACTAACTTTTTAATACTCTAATTATTTTTTTAAAAAATATTTAAAAAATATCATTTAATTTACATTAAAGTCTTTAGTTACTCTTAATATTTTCTTATAATCAAATGGTGACTGTTTTGATATTTCAAGGATTGTATTTATGGCGAGATATTTTTCGTATCTTCTCTAGAATTTTTTAACACTTTTATCGCGAGGGACGAAATTTCCCGTCTTCGAGGATCGAAAGGCAAATTATGATAGGAAAAATTATTGATTTCAATTGATTATTTTTTTTAAAGTGAAATAAATTTCAAGGAATACGTGCTTTGTTTAAATTTTAGCGCTGTGGAGAGCGGCGCGGCGTATTAGTGCAGGGGGTGGGACAAAAGTGGGCTATTGCCCCGATGAAACTGTTAAACTCTTGAACAAAAATATGCTATGTACCTTTGTTTTCACACTGTATATTCCTTTACATGCTGTTTGAATCTTTTAATGTGTTACAGTGAATTTGCAAGTAATATATTTTGTTACAAGATTTCAAAGAAAGTCGAAAATATTTACATAAAAATCTTGAATTTTAAAGTATTTTACTACAAAAGCAAAAGATTATTGCTTAGTATTCGTAATCCAATTTTGTCAAATTTGAATAAAAGTGCTTAGTTTTTTTTCATTAAGTTTCAACATTAAATCAATAAAACATCAAATTAAAATAAATTTTTCTTTTAAATGAAAGGCGTGATGCTTAAATTATTACAATTATTTGAATTATATGCATCTACCCTTCTATACAAAGGGTCTTCAGTAGCATTATGACTAAATATTTATTGATACACAAATAACGTGATCATTTATACCTGATGTATATAAAATAATATCCCTAGTTTGTAGAGCTACTTGTAGAAAGGTAAAAGCAATAAAATTAGTTTTATTGGTCATTGTAAATAAAAATAACAGTTCACAGTTTACAAAGATAGCGAATGGCAAAATTTTTGGCTCAATCGTTTTCTACGAGAAAAATTAATGGGATTATTTATTAGGATATGTTTGTGTTTCCACAATTGGAGAAAAAAACTGGTGATTTCATTCTATAGGATTGTGCCCCCTCCAATTGGTGTACTTTGTTGTTTGAGCGTTTTCAATGACAATTTGCTACCTCGGAGGATTAACATCGTGTACCTCTTAGGACTTTTCATCTATGATCTTATTCTCAGCTCTGGTATTACTATTTTTGAGTTTTTATCCAACCTCACATTCTTGTTCCATTATTACCAACTTAGGCTGAATACGTTGACCAAGACACATTTATTCATCATTTAAACTTTTCATACACATACTGAAAAGAGTGTGGGAAAAGTTATCGTGTCATCGTAATATAGTTTGTGTTTTAAATGGGTTTTCATCAAATACATTACGATTAAATACAACCAAATACATTACATTATTACGATGAAAGTTCCACTTTCAAAATGCTGTAGAAAAGCTACAACTTAGAATGACTTTAATTTGAACTGAACAAATTTGAAGGGGGAAACGGTACGGCATAAGTAAAAATTTTATGTGCATCAACAGATTGCGCTGTAAGTGGCAAAACCAAAGTCGATTCAGTTGCAAGAGACATTTTGAATCATATTAAGACTGCTTTGGAATGAATATCATATTAAATCAACTGTACCGTTCGATGTGCATGATTGTTTTGGATTTTTGACTAAGAAAAGGTTTTCTAAATTATTCAACAGTTGTAGCAGCTTTAGAGAAAAGTCCATCCACCACGGCCAGGTCGTACTGCATTGGATGAGAAAAATCAATGTTTAAGAATCCTTGAACCAAACACCGCACACAAAAAAACGCCTGTCAACCATCACGAGATGCGCAGAACATGTAGAAAATAGTGGAGATCATATTGAACAAGTTGAAAGCGCTAAAAAACAGAACGGAGTGTCTCTGGTGTCTCGTTGTGAATATGTTGCATAATACAAGCTTCAAGTGAACATTTTTAAGATAATCTGACAGACAGAAGTAATAGAAATTGAATTCTGATGATCTAGAAGACAAAGCTGTTGGAAAATGATGGCTGTGTGTGTGTGACTCTTCCATGAGTTCCAAAATGTCTTTTAAGTAAGTGCATGCCTGGTTTTGCTATATGTGAAAAGTACTACATCTTACAGAGCAGTCTATAGATAAATACCTTTTCAACTTTTCTCTTACGTCATACCGTTTTTTTTTCTATTTCAAGTATACTCGGTTAAAATTTGAAGTCATTCTGACTAATAGTTATTTTTTGCAGCATTTTGATTGTAAACTTTATTTATAACCATCTGTACTTATATAACTGTTAAATTAAAATTTTCAACTATTATTTTTCATTCCAAATGGATGTATAAGGCTGCATGTTCATTTATTGAGATACTCCTGAAAAGTTGGGGTGTATTCATTTCTGTATCCCCATAATTTTTTATCTACATGTTTTCCATCAATATCTTTATGGAAGAGATTGGATTCGAAATAAAAATTTAGTACATAACTAATGTAGTATACTAATATTGGAGTGTTTTCTTCTGCAGTTATTGAAATCTTAACAGGCATTTGAAATAAAATATTTAGTTGGAAATGAAATGAGAATTTAAAAAATAATCATGCGTTTTTGATACACAGGGTTTCATACTCTTAACACGGGCAGGGTATATCTAAATGATTACCATTGCATAATACTTGGAACGTAGAATTTAAATTGCTTTCTAGGCAATATAGATGACTTTTCACGTTCAGGGGTTTCATAAGCGTTTTTGCAGATACTTCATTTCACACACTCATGCAACAGTAAGAGGATGGTTGATTATGTGACGGAGGAGCGATGGCAAAAGATATCCCCACCCAATTACGTACAATGGTAGCACAGTCATAAACAGGATCAGGAAAATTCTGGAAAAAAGTGGAATGAAGCTCCACTAAATAGCGATACAGCAGTTGTATTAAAGCGGGAGTGAATTACAAAAACTATTTGGTACATCATATGTTCCGTTAAATTGTAAAAACTAATCTATTATGGTTGTCATGTCCTTCCCGAAAGGAAGGAATAAAAGTTGCCAAAGCCTGTGAGACACAGGTTGGACTTCTTAACGATAGATGTCGACACCACTTATCTCCATATCCAAAATTTAGTCTTGGGACTGGAGGGGAGGAAAATATTCTCCAGTCCCCTGCACACATGGTTTCTGCTGCGACCTTTCACAAGCCTTTCGGACCCACTGATTTAACGAGCACGTACTCCGTGTGTACTTGGAGGGTATTTTGTAGCATCGGGCATCGAACCCAGGCCCTCTGGTCTGGAGTCCGATGTTCTAACCACTAGGCTACCCACGGCCCTATTAATCTATTGATGAATGACTTAAGTGATCACCCACATTTGTCAATAGAGTAACTTTAAATGCGAAAGGTGAACTAATAAATTGTATTTTTTCAACAGTACAATATCTTTTATTTCTACTTTCCATTTGACAATTTTATTTAAAATAGATCCTAATGTACAAATATACACCCTTTAATAAGACTCAGTTATTAGGGTAGGATAACGTTGACTATTAAAAATGTAATTAGTTCTTTTTGAATCATTTGAAAGTTAATATTTAATTAAGAAACAGTTTTCTTTATTTCACTTCCAAGCTCTGAAATAAATCATTTGAAAAGAGTAAAATTCCTGTATATTCGATCAAGTAATTGTTTTAAAAATGCTTAACTTAAAATAACTTGCTTAAAGCACCGCGTGAGGGATTTTACCAAGTATTTCAAGTAGTGCCATTGCATTCAATTTACTAAGGTCAAAAACATTACACTCAATAACTTCCATTTATACTGAAATAGTAAAAAAACACCTGAATACACCTGCATTAAAACTTATATTTCTCGCTATCAATTATGCCAAAACATTAACTACAAAAAGAATGAAAACATTCTTCAAGTACATAAAAATCAACTTCCTGGAAGCGAAGTTACATTAACATGCTTCTTTAAATTTTTGGAGTGGGTGCAGACTTTCAGCAAAGAGTAAGTTTCAAAATAGCTTAAAAGAGTGATTTTTATTATCTACTGTTTTTAAATGCGACTGTTTTATATAATTAATGAACAAGGGAAGCAGATCGGTGGCAACGAAATAAAAGGTTCTTTTGAAAACATAAATATATTCGAAGACTTTCTCTTTGTAAAATGGTTTTCATTTCAGCTCATGGAATTTTACTTTAACTACCTATTGTTGAGAACAAAGAGATCATTGGAGTGTAGTTAATAAGGAATTTAAAAGGTGTTTTTGGTTCTAGACTTAAGATTTTCATTTTCAAATAGATGGATTTATCTCTGGAACTTTTCAGCTGTTAACATAAATTAAAACAAACACAGTTTTGCTAAACTGTTATGTTTAACAGAGGAGAACATTCTTAAGGTTTATATTAAAAAGTTTCCGATTTCTTTTAAAAGCGATCATCTGGCATTTTAGAAAGTATAATATTTGACACGTTTTTAAATAAAGAATATTGAGAAATTTATTGAACGTTTTTAGTTTCCAATTTATTGAATACGTACAGAATATCACTTATTCATATTTTGTTTGGTTAGCATCTGTTTAACGGCGCACAATATAACATTGCGATCTTTTGTTAATAATGTAGCCTCATTTACAAACAGCTTGAGATTTTTGCATTATAAACCTTAAATACTGACCCGCTTTATACCTTTCCCAATTACACAATATGAAATTTTTAAAATGGCTTCCTACTTCTCGTTTGTTATTTCTATTTCACCTGTGCATAAGTGGACTTACTATACATTAGCCATATACTTTAGAACAGGGGTCACAAACCAGTGGTCCGTTAGAAACATGTCATGGTCCGTCCACGGAAAAATTCGACAGTTTAAAAAATCATGAGTTACGAAACGTATTTTGGTTGTTGTTTTCGTGTCCTTCCCAAAGGGAAGTAATGAAAGTTGGGAGAGCATGTGAAACAAGTTAGACTTCTTAACGATAGATGGCGACACGACCTATCTCCACCTGCACAATTTAGTCATAGAACTGGAAAAGGAGGGAGATATTCTTGTACTCGTGGTTTCTGCTACGATCACCCACAAGACTTTCGAACCCACTGATTTAACGAGCACGTACTCCGTGTGTACTCTGAGGGTATTTGGGGGCATCGGGCATCAAACTCAAGCCCTTCGGTCTGGAGTCCGATGCTCTAACCACTAGGCTACCCATGGACTATATAGCCAAGAATATATTATTTTAAAAAATTATCACATGTAGTGAAATTCCTCCTAAATTTATGGACACTTTTGTTGCTTTTACAGAAGTATATAGTGGCATTTGAAAGCGAGTTGTCAATCTCATCTAAATTGGTGGAAGTAACACTTCTGTTTGTTCATATCGTTTTGGATTGCTAGTTTGTTCTTGATTTTTGTGACGTTTCTTTTCAGTGACATGAACTTGTAGGGTTGGAGTAGATATAAGTAACAAAGTAGCTAGCTATAATAGCCAATCATTTTAGTGGTCCACCAAATATAAACTCATATGTTTAGTAGTTCATGATGTTATACAGATTGACAATTATTGCTTTAGATAATTGATCCAGAAATAAATTCATTTTAACCATTCCAGTTATTAGATGTTCTGACTCCTGCTTTTAATTTCAAATAGCCGAAGAGAAGACGCGCTGTATATCATGTCTTCTTTGAAAAAAAAACTTTTGCTGTAGTTTCTGAAGCCATTTTAATAAAGTTTTTCCAACCATCATTTTAATTGAGATACAATCTCATATTGTGCTGAGTGTTGTTTCAAATGTTGCCGTTCAATTAATCGGAACTCTTGAGTTGAGATGTTGGGTTTAGTCAACTCATGCGATTTTTCCATTTATATCGGTAACTGTACATTTATAAGGGAAGGAAGTTCCTTGGACTTTTCTGGCAATTTTTAAGTATATATCTTAAGTAATGTTAAGATCTAATAGGCTCCTTCTATCTAGAATTCAATTTCTGGATCATCTATTTGAGGAAGTTGCTCCATGTTTTTGTGGAGACTAGTACTGCCTGTCTGGATGTTTGCAGATAGTTTCTTGGACAATGAAACCAAAAAAATGATACATTATTTTATTTCTATTCGTGGAAGCGTGGGACATAAAAATTGTTCAGGAAGGAGGGTGACAAAAATTGTTCAGTGACAAAATTCAACCAATCTCGTATTTTGTCAATTGTTAGGAACAAAAAATTGTATAAAATAAATTTAAGTAATTATCCTTAATCAATAAAACAATTTATAAAAAAACACTTAATTTAATTTTACACAGAATATTCACAAAGGATTAAGATCAATAAAAAAATCCGAGGGCTATGAGAGTGCACCCTCCCTTGTGGGAGCACTTTTCCCATATGATTACAATTCAACAGAAAGTTCTTGCATTTAAGGAATTATTTTTATTGGTTTGACAACCATTGGAAACATTCTCATACAATAATTTGGCGTTTGAAACTAAAGCCACAAGTATTGACATGTCCACATCTAAAATTTACCTGCATGTAAAAAGAAAAAGCAGACATAAATTATCATTTTATTAACAACATTGATCATCATTCACCATTGTGAAGTATTAACAGATGTTGGCAGTACTTTCAAAATTATCTTTATAAGGTGATCTACTTTAGGCGGAATTACTAAAAGATTTCGTTAATGTCATGATACATACGCAGAATCATGGTTTTTACAGCTATTGAAAAACTATAAATGTAAGTATGGATTAGAATTATGACTAAAATGAATCTAATTGTTTTCGTAGTGACTCAAAATCCATTTATGAAACTAAATAATTGAAAAGTCTGAAAACTTTAAATTTGTTTATGTAAAAAAGCTAATGTTTAAACTACCAAAATTTAACATTAATGGTAGACTTGTATTTAACGTTTGATTAAAGAAACGAAACTTACATTTAAATTATTATCATATTAAGTGGCTGTTAAATCTTGCTTACACCATTGTTTTCTGCCCCCTTGACAAAATGATCACTGTGCTTTTGGTCACAGCAATAGATGCCTCAAAAAAATTAATACGAATTTTTCTGCAAATTATATGCATAACAAATATTGTGAAATGCTCATACGTAAGTGTCTGAAATTCGTCATACAGGAAATTTCAGACGAAATAGAACATTAAAAGTATATTTCTAACAAAAATACATTCAATTGAAAAAAATAGAAGATTCTAATTTGTGCTCATGGTAAATTTATTTGAAAACTCTGGTCCAGGTATGCTTAATTATTAAAAATGTAACGTACTGTAACGTAAATTATTTGCTAGGAAAAAATTGTTTTTGAACCAAAAAAATCCTCAAAATAAAATTGGGCCAATACACAACTTTCTAAATAACCCTATACCCTATTTACACCCCTTTTCTTAACGCGCAAGTTGTTTTTTTCTTAAATTAATGTCATTTTACAAATGAGAACATTTTATATTTTTCAAACTCAAGCTTTTGCCTATGTGCAGCTATATTTGCCTTTATCTACAGATCATACAGAAAATGCTTATCAGCTATTTGATTAAAAATACAGAAGAAAACTACATTTTTTTTAAATATAGTTAGAATCTTGCTGGTTCGCAAGTACAATAAATTAATATTTCAATAAGCATCCAGGAATATTTCACTAAAAAAATCTTCGTCTCTTTAAGATTTTTAGATTTAAAATAGACAATATAAATTAAGAAAATGAAACAATGTTTAATCAGGTTTAGTCCCCAATTTCACTGCAACAAGACTCCATTTTTTCAGTTTAAAATTGTTATCGCACCTTAAAAGCTTTGAAACAACGCCAAATCAGAAAGGAATCCTATTCAGTAAATAACAATTTATTACAAAGCGAAATATATTCCATAGGTTATTAAAAACGAATTTATTCTCTTTTCACAGTTAAATTGTGTGTAAAATAAGGAACAAGAACAAAATTTAAAATTCAGTTTAGAATAAACCAGTTTGTTAAAAAGAACAAAGTATAAATTACTAGAATTACTTGCTCAGGTAATTTATCTCATTATTGAAATTCTATAGATTTAATAGTCTGGTTTATCATTTTTAATTCAATGGTAATACGTTATAGCGAAAAAATAAAGTATAAGAGTAGTGTACAGTTGGAAATGAAAATGAAACATTTCTATACTTTTCCGTTAGCCGGGTGCAAGCTAAAAATCGCCAAATAATGTAGAATTCTGCCAACTTTCTTACAATCATAAGAGGAATGTTTGTTTGAGACCAAGTGCTCTATTATTTGAATTCATTCAAAACAAAGCACTTTCTTCCAACTTTTTTTTTTCTTTTAAAAAATGATGGAAGTTGGGGATTTAATCAGAACTGAAAATGTAGTCTCTTGTTCAAGAGAAAGGTATATTGACAAAGAATGCAACATGCAATAAGAATCATGAAATGAAACTGTCCTTTTCTGGCGGAGTACGTTTGCGGTACAATATTTCAACATGACGCAGGGAGAAGAGCATCCACAATGGTATGTAGTTCGAATTGCCCAGATAGAGTTCGATTAAAAACAACTCTTTTTTTTTCATAATTCATCAACATTTATTTATATAGTTGAACGTTTCCGATTATTTTGGCTCCGCGACTTGACTCACGTTTGTTTCACAATTGACGACATTTGCACTCGGCTAACGGGCAAGTACCAAAATTTGTTATCCAATGTACATGTAATTATTTATCAAAGTGCTGAATACTAGATTAACTTGATTTGCTGAAAGCTGCAGAATGGGATGTGGTGAACGTGGACACAGCACTTTGGACTAAGCCTCGCAATTTATTTTTTTATTTATCATTTGCTCATGTTTTTATTTAGTATTCATTTCATTTTAAAATTTTCTTTACATTTCTGAACTCACTAGTGGAATAAAGTGTATCTTATTCTTGTATCTTGTATCTGCTGTAATTTATTCATAAAGGCTTCGACCGGGCAGATTAAACAAGGTCTTGTCGCTTCGAGGAACGGTCACATGACGGAGGCAATACTACAGTTGTATATCCATTTCACAAGTATCCAAAAGTAATTTTAGAAAAAAATACAAGTTCAAAATACTCTCAGAGATTTTGTTTTAAAAAATAACGTTTCACAAGACACCAACCGTACACGTTACTATTAAATTGAGCACGAAAAAAAATTATATTTAAATTATGTTTTCCCCTGAAAAACTATAAGTGTTGAGTTTCACTTTTCGTATTTTCTAACAAATTAAAAAAAAGTAGCCCAATTTCAGTTTTTAGCACGGATTGACAATAGATAGCAAAATCTATTATCCCCTGAAATATCTTAAAAGAATCACTTATAAGCCATCAAGATAAAATAATTTCACTGTAGTATTACAAAATTTAAAAAAAAATTACAAATTAGTATTTAAAAGTATTCTAAATAAGAAATCATTTTTCATTTATTGGTATAAACACGGAGAAAAATATTTAAAATATAAATGACTTACATGTTCCTGTCTTTCTAGTCCACCTGAAATAGAAGTCAGTGACGTGTCAACTCGTGACGTGGCGACTAACCATTGAACGTTTTCCAACTGAATACTTCTGCACACGGCACAAACACTGCCAATTTTTATCGCAAATTAGTTTTAAAATTTTGTCAAGTGACGAAGGCGACACCCTTAACTGGCACTCCAGTCTCCAAATGCCAACACCACCCCATCATGAAAACTTAAATATTGTATAGATATAATATTCAGCATCCTCGTTACGCAGAGGTTATTTAGTAGCACAACGAATCCAACCACACAACTCAAATAAAACCGCAACCTTGACCTATCGGCTTCTTCAAAGACTAGGAATTATTGGATTGGAAAATAATTGAAAAAGTTGAGTTGATTTGAGAAGAGTTTGTAGTAATGTTTTTTTCCAGAGTTTTGTAAGAAATATTAACAAGTATTTTTATAATTTTTTATGGTTATTAAGTTGTGCAGAGGGCTTCCTAACGTTACAATCTAAAGCAGCGTTTGTCAAACTGTGGGGCGCACCCAATAGGAATGCGTCATGATTCTATGAGTTACTGAGTGAGTGAATATTAACCTCGCAGTGTTCAGCTACACACAGGCTTTTGGCGACGGACCTCGTAATTTTGAACCATGGTCAAGTGACGAGGACGACACCTTATTTGGCACCCCCTCTCCTAACTACCACACCACACCAACGGGAGGATGTTTGAGCTCTCGAAAGATTTAACGTATATCGCTCCCCTATACTGCGGGTTTTTTTATGGTACTGGGCTCGAACTGGTGACATGCCAGCCACGATTCGATACCTTGACCAATTGTCTGCCGCGGTCATGTCATAATTCTAAGAGGGTGGCCGAACATATTAAAATTCGAAAAAACAAAAGATTAATTTTCAAAATTAATGATTTACTGTAAGTAAACAATCAAAATATGTTGTGACATAATAAAGAAAAAAATACACATTGACTGGTATAATACACTTATAAATGTATCATTCTGTACAACGTATTTTATAATTGGCTTAACAGTACTAATTTAAGTACAAGTTAGATAATTACTAATGACCTTACGGGTTTGTATTTAAAACTTATCTTGATAATTTGTACGGTTTATAATTCCTCCCTTAATTGCCGATAAAAAGTTACGTGATACACTCCCTAATGCCATCGCTTTCCTCATAGACAATCGTTTTTTTTTCGGTGGGGAGGGGTGAGTGAATATTAACGTCCCACTATTCAGCTACACGGAACTTTTGGGGACGGTCCGCATATTTTTGAACCATGGTTAAGTGACGCGGACGACACCTGAGCTGGCAACCCCCTCTCCTAACTACCACACCAACGGGAGGACGTTTGAGCTCTATACAGATTTTACGTGCATCGCTCCCCTACACAGCGCACGGCGGGTCTTCAGTGCTACTGGGATCGAACTCATGACATGCTAGCCACGATCCGATGCCTAGACCACTTGGCTACCGCGGCCACGGGGGGGGGGAGACTAAGCAAATCCTGTGAAATAAGTCAATCTTTCACAAACACACACACTATCAAAGTCGTTTTATTGCATTCGAAAGTTTCGGGATAATTTTATGGATAGCAGGACACATAAAAATAGTACAGCTGAAAGACGTAAATATACGTCCAGAAAATTAATACTTTGGCTGAGCGAGACGTTTACAGCCGGTGGCCCTTAGGAAGTTATATTCGTATTGTAGCTTTACCATCAAATTGTATTATAATTGACTTCAATACATTGTAATTGTATTGAGGAGGATTGTTGCCATGAAAATTATTATTGAATTTTGGGTCACGAATATTGAAAGTTTCAGAAGCACTGCTCCAAAGCAATGCAAGAGGAATTGGTGACGGATCTCGAAATTTTAAACAAAAGTCAATTAACTAGAATGACTCTTGAGCTGGTACCCAATTTTTGTAACTTTCATATCAGGCCAACAAAAGGAATTTTAACTACATCCTATTTAACGTGCATTATTTATACTCATGATTCTTTCACAAGAAGAGGCTCGGAAAAAAACTTTTCGTAAAAGATTTCACCCATGTGGATTAGAGGAAATTTGCTACGATGGACCTTAACAAAGCGATTAGAAAACCACCCGAAACAGTGCCCCACTCTCCGAAATCAAATCAAATCGTAAGGGCTTTGAACAATGGAAGATTTAACATGTTTCAGTAAATCTACATGGCAGGTTTACAGGAAAATAAAGCTTTGATCCCGGGACTCGATATCGCCGATCACGTTTTCATTGTGATGGTCACAAGGCTACCGTAGCCACCTGATAAAGACATGTAGTTGATGTATTATGTTCTTAACTTCTACGTAATGTTCCTCAAGGACTTAGATGCTTAGTTGTTCATCTAATATGGACCATGCAGTTTGAGGAAATCAAAATTCTACTTTTGGGGATACGATCTTCATAATTTTAATTCCAAGAGGGGTTATGGTCATGTAATCGTGGCCAGAATTATGTCAGTACAATCATTTATATAGGTCCTGATGAGATTAATACACGTGAAATCTTTTGAGATTCCAATTCCTCACTTTTGTGTTGCGGATAAGGTTGGAGTGAGTGAGTGAGTGAATATTAACGTCGAACTGTTCAGCTACACGAGAACTTTTGGCGATGAACCGCGTAATTTTGAGCCATGGTCAAGTGACGCGGACGACACCTGAGTTGGCACCCCTCTCCTAACTACCACACCAATGGGGAGAAGCTTGCGCTCTCTACAGATTTAACGTGCATTGCTTCCCTACACGGCGGGTTTTTAGTGGTAATGAGTTCGAACTCATGACATACCACCCAGGATCCGATATTTTACACACTAGGCTATCACAGTCACAAGAGAGAAGGTTGGAAAATTGAATTCCATTTGATGTAATAACCTTGGTACTTAAGCGTGGTTTAGAATGATGAGGTTTGTCTTTAATAAACTACGTGCTACTTCTAAGAACTTAAGAACTTAATGGAGTAACTAATCGATGAATTTTATTTACCAGAATATCACGAATGAAATACTATTTTTTTTTAAAAATCTTGGGTCTTCATGGGTCCTCCCTTGATGCTAAAGGTAGGTCTATCAAGACCCATAATTTCAAGGAAGGATCCATCAAGACGCATGATATGAGGAGATGACATCCCTTGACGTCAAGTGCTGTCATCAAGGTCCTCCCTCGGTTAAGAGAAATTAGTTTCAGATCAAGTGTTGATCTGGTCACTTGACTGTAGTTTAAATAATGAAGTCCTGTACTAAAAGGTCTAGAATTATCCTAGTATGATATTATTATTGGAAAAATAAAAAAAATAAAAATTTAACTATACAGTTCGAAGAAAAAATTTATGGAGCAATGTTTCTCTTACTATAAAATCGCATTAACACACGTTTTTGAAATCAACTGATACGGGTTTGATATTACAGTTCTGAAAATAAAGGTAATAAAAATTAAGTTTATCTTCTTAAAAGATCTTTAAAAAGTATTAGGACCACCTATTTTAGAAAATAAATTGGAAATATGCAAGATCACATGACTGTAAAATGCCTCAGTCGCCTTCGGTCAATCCTTTTCAGGATTGAGTGTTTACGAACGTCATACTCTAAATCAACGTAAGAACTATTAGCAACGGACATTATAATTTTGAGCCAGAGTCAAGTGATGAGGATGGTACCTGAGCCGCGCGGTACATCTCTTTCATTACTTTCGCAACATGCTATGAGAAATTTGAGCCACGCTAAGTTTGGCGTAAATCAGCTTCTTTATACATCGGGGGTTTTCAGGGTAATCAGGGCTTTGTCAAGTCGAATCCATAACTGTAATTTTAAATGTAAGGAGTGCAGTAACGAGGACGAAACCTGAGCTACCACTACACGCCAACGGGAGGACATTGAGCTGCAGCATATTTAATGTTCATAAGTCACTCTACACGGTGGCAGGTCTTCAGTGGCTTAAGGGCTCGAGCTTATAACACACCGGATGTAAACTCGTGATTATGACCCCCAGGCTACCATCCAGGTTACCACAGGAACGTACGAAACAGTTCATATTCATTAGAAATATTTGTTCCTTGTATAGATTATGTTTATTTGCATTTCTTGAACTTAAAGTCATATTAACTAAAACTTAAATTTTAGTATTTCTTTTTATAGTTTTTAACACTACTTGGAACGAAACAAGGGGAAAGTTCCAAAAGAAGGATTTTCTGAAGGATTTCTTTTTGATAATTGTTTTAATAATTCCATAAGTAGATTGAAATTTATTGGAAACGGATGTCATAATTTTGGACTTTGTAAAGTAACGATTATTTGACACACTTCTCTGCAAATATCTACACAAAACACAGACAAACTTTCCAGCATCAACAGATTTAACATGCATCCTTCTTTCTATACTACGGTATTTTAATGAAATGAAGGACATTTACAGAAAATTAGAAATTACATCATTAAATCTAGCTGTTTAATAATTGTAAATCACAGCTACATGTTGGCTATTGGGAATGTGCCTTGCAAATTTGATTCAACTTGAAATTGTGTGTATGACTTCTCCTTCTTCAAATTTTCAAACTTTATCGACGTGATTATAAATTTTGAAATAATACGCGGAATTAACTAAATATTCAAACACAGCAAAACCAATATATATACATATATGCATACTAAACTTAAGATGTGATCTGTCAAAGAGATATATATCTAATTTGAAGGAGTTTGATTTTTAAGAATCTAGTAAATTTATATTTCATTTTACTTTGTGAATAAATAATAATCAATTATAACTAAATGACAAAATTTAAATGTTTCTATATTCAATGTTTCACACACACATTTTTACTTATCTACATTTTAAAAGCAGAATATATGAAAATTTGATCTATAATGGTTTCGGAACAATTGAACACATATTCAAGAGATAAAAGAGAATTTCACAAGCAATTAAACTGGAAGTTATTCAATACATGATATCTTTAATTTCGCTCTAAAATACCAAATTTTTATGAGCAAGGCCTAAAGAATTTTTAACTCACTAATACAAATCTTGAATAAAGATGAAAATTAAAAAAAAATACCTCTTCTCCCCAAACGGTACGAAACACATCTTTCAAATGGACTCCGGTATTTATCTCGAATCTTGAAGAGATTGTACTTTATTGCGTAAGAAAATGACTGAAAATTCATTTTGTCGCATAAAGGGACAACTAAAGTTTCATTTTATGAATTTTCTATTTCATAGATTTCCTTTCTTCTTTTACCGAGATCTTTTAAACCATTTAATACGGGAAATGACTACCTTCCAAATGTATAAAAATATCAGAGGATTCATTGTACTTGAAAGAATCAAAATACCTTTTTCATTTTACAATCAGAGTGCCTCCCATGAATTACAATACCACCAATTCAATTTTAACGCGAAGTTGAGATAAGATTGTAAAGAAAACCATAAAATCTTTTTTTGGGTTTAATTTCCGAATGGTATAATGTTTTTTTTTAACACCCGGTTGTAAAAATGTAATTTTTTACCGGAATTCAGCGTTTTATTATGTGTGGGTGAGTGTTTTTTGCAATTTATCCTATGTTTGATTCTTTAGAATACAATTTTGATAGCACTGAAAACACTTATCACATTATTTCCGAAATTAGTTTCTTTGGAAATAGTTTTTTCTCTTTATTCCTTTTTAAAAAATATTTCAATCAATGACAAATATATTTTTTTTAGCAATGCAGCATTGAATTCTCAGAGAAACAATCAATTATTAGCGAAAAACTTGACGATGTGAAAGATAAATTTCTTATTAATCTGTGATATCAAGATATTACAAGTTTTTTTTTATTTGAAATTGTTCTTGAATTTTTAAAATATTTCTATTTTAATCTGTCTTCAAATGATGCGATAGATAAAAACATGTATTTAACCTTACATTCAGAAACTGTTACGGCAACACACAAGTATGAAAAGGTAATTCTTTCTGCAAATTTGAGAATTCATCTTCTATGTAAAGAGTGTCTGCGGTAGCATAGTTGGACAAAATAACGGATTCGTGGCTGGCGTGTCATGAGTTCAAGCCCAGTGCCACTAAACAACCTCTGTGTAGGGGAGTTTTGGTATGGTAATTAGGAGAGGGGATGCCAATTCACATGTGTCGTCCTCGTCACTTGTCCACAGTACAAAATTACAAGGTCCGCCACAAAAAACTCTCTTGTAACTGAATAGTGTGGCGTTAATATTCTCTCACTCACTCTATGTAAATAATCTTTGTATAATTTTTTTGTGAAAATGTTAAGTTGGTGCTTCTCTCAAACTTTCAATATTAATGCGCCAAATTTTCATTATAATTTTTATTGTATCCCCTCATACAATGGCAATGCATTGAATGTATAACGTACTTTTACTCTAACTCGACCTTATTTATAAACCATGGGAAAAATCAATAAAAACATTTAATTTTGCGTATGTTACTTCGTAATAAATACTTAATATTACTTTTTCAGTTCCTATTATTAGCTCCCTCTCTCCCTATATATAAAAATATAATTTATATATTATGTATAATCTATATGAACGTATAGTTAAAATTTTCAATTGTTTTTAAAATACTTTTTTTATCATACATTCAAGTTCAAGTACATTTTTTAAAACATGCAGTGGTTGATACTTGTTGTTAATACAGTTTTTTCCAATATTAATTAATTTTAGTTTAATTAAAATTAATAAATTGTAACAAAAATTATAGTGAAACAGAATATACACAAAAGAAAATCCTTCGCTGTGTTCATGTAGCGTAATTGGTAGCGCGATGGACTTCTAATCCAAAGATCATGGGTTCGAATGCCACCTGGGTTGGCCTAATTTCCGAGAATGTGGTTTTTTTAACTAAACTATTTTATTAGAAAAAACTAAATTTAATTTATAAATAAATAGTAATAACAAAAAAAAGTAGTTTAACACTCTATATAGAAGGGAAAATGGCAAATTTCAAGGAAAAGCGCTTCTATTTTGTCACTTACTATTGTGATTCTGCCATATGTATATACACATTTATATTAATTGTAAATATTGAATAAAAAGTAACTAAAATAAAATTTTCTTTGTTGACCTAAGAAGGAATTGAGTTAAATTTTTCTTTCATAACTTAAAATGTATTTTGTTTTTTTTTTCGTTTCAGTATATTAAAAACTTTTTTAAATAATTTTTTTTAAACTTTTCAATATGCTCGTACCCTCACATAGAATTATCCCCCCCCCCAAAAAAAATGTTTGCATCCCACAGCGTGAGAAACGTTGTTTTAGAGCTGGGGTGGGCACCAAGTTGATCGCGATCGACCGGTGGACCGCGAAGACATTTTCGAATGACCGCCGCTTCACTAAGACCTAATAATCATTGCATCATCCAAAAGTTCGGAAATATCATATTTATTCGAATTTAAGCCACGCCCCAAACTCTCAACAAGATTTTGTGAAAATTGAAAATAATCTAAAATGGTTGATCAATATCCAATTTCACGAAATTGAAATAAATTTAAAAGGAAAACTAATAAGAAGGGAATAATTAATTATTTTATCTGTATTAAAAACTTTTAAATACATTCATGAAGGTGTAATTGCTCTAAATACACCTTCCAACCAATTTTTTTTCTCTCCGATTCTAAGCCACGCATTAACATTGGGGGAAAAGTGCGTCTTTGATTCGAGTAAATACGGTATTTTAAAAGATACGGGAAAAAATCGAATCAAAAGAGAAAATTTCGTTGAATAGAAAATGTACTTCGCTATTTTTTTTTAACATTTATAAACCCCGTGCACCACCGAACGTATAACACGGGGGTTAACAACACAGACAGAAGAAAGGATTACAACACAAACATCCATGCCTTCTCCGGGATTCGAACCCAGTCCCTGCGGCACCGCAGTCAGCTTCACTGATACTTCGCTATTGGAAGTAATTTTACGAAGAAAATTGGAAAATGTTCTTGGTTCCAGGAAAAGGTTTGCTAAATAGAGAAATTCGTAAAATGGAGGTCCGACTGTATTGTATACTTTCTTTTAGCTCCCCACACCTACGCCACTGGGTGGACCGCTACACCTTGAAAAAATTAGAAGTAGCCCGTACCCTAGAAAAGTCTGCCCACCCCTGTTTTAGAGGATTATAAGTTTCAGACAAGGTTAAAGTTTCAATACAGCCGGAACCACATCTAGGTATAATGAGTACTATATAATCTCACTTAGTCCTGAGAAAAAAGCCATCCCACCATGTATCAGAGGTACTTCGAAGTTTCTAATTGGAAATATGAGATGGATAACTGGGTGGGGGCAGTTCGTGTACCGAATACATCATATACGTACCGAATGGGGTTGAAAGAGAGAAAAACAACAGCTTTTCTATGCAGGTAACATCCTTCTATCTAGGCCATTCTTTCACGATGTTTGTTTAGCCAGTAAAGACATGGTCACCCCTAAAGAAAAAGTATGAATCCATTATTAAACAAGTTTACGTATTGTTGCAGAATTAGATTCGGATAAATAGATGTTTTCATTGTTCTGGTTTCCTGATGGAGAGATCTGTAAGGGAAGATGAAATATTCCCTCTCAAACAAGAAGTCCAACACCATCACGACCGTGGAGTTCAATGCTACCTTTTTATAGTTTTAATAGATCTCGGATGTATCTCTGATGTGAAACCAATTGCGCTCAAAATGGACATCACTGTTGTTTACCCAGTAACCCCAGTAGTTCCCCAATACCAGATAACAAATAAATAACCAGTCAAAGATTTCGCAATATTTATTTTGTTGGCAAGACTTTTCCAGCTAAATAGAAGAAGGTATCAAAAAGAACATTATCGTATAGTAAATGAAAAGCTCTAAACTCAAGGGTTTTTGAATACTATATATATATATATATATATATATAATTGGCCATTTTCTAATAAAATTATTTAAGTGTCAAATGTACCTTATCGGCAAAGCACTATTGGGGGAGGAGCATTCTCATAAAGGCTCTATACAAATTTTAGTTACAGACGAGAAAATTTTTGTCACCGAAGAATCATTCAACTACCAGAAAGACTTTATATATACAATGAGTATCTCTATGAAGTTAAAGATAAGACAAAATGTGTGTATGGACATCTGACTTTCCACTCATTGGTAGGTGTCAGCTATGAAAGCAACTAAGATATTAATTGTTTGCCAGAAAAAAAACTACAATCCATAGCAAAAGTGTGTCCAACATCTATAATAGTGCGCAACCCCTTAACATAAGCCTGTTCAATCAAAACAGTTGGAAATAGTTGAATTTTTAACTTTGTTCCTTCTTCTAAAGCGAAGACGAGCCACCAATGATGCAAAAAGAATGTGTCGAACTTCATAAGGTAAATAGATTTGCCTTCCAGCCATCCAGATCCATTGGACTATAAAATACGGTTAGTTATTGAGGTGAAGGTTGACCATAAATGCCATCCCAATTTAAAAAGTCTAACACGTTCTTAAATAGAGCAATAATGGAAATTTTCATGGAGGTATACGTGCCTGAATAGATGAGAGGCCAAAGAGACTTGTAATGTCAAAAGAAGATCGGATTGAATAAAAGATGTATAATATTAAATATAAACTCAAATTAAAACTTTAAAACTATTTAATTTAACTGTTAAACTAAATATCAAACGCAGTGCAGAAAATTATTATAAATTACGTAAAGCGAAAATAATAATACAAAATTATACGAGATACTTATTACACACTTTCAAATTTAATCAAAACGAATGTGCATGTAATTGGTTTACCAACTTTTTTATGTACAGTTGTTTTAATTTCGCTACATCACTCCTTCTATTTCTTCAGTATAAACTAGTTTGTTCTATCTATCCCACTTTTCCACCAAACTCGTTTTAATTTCCTGAGGTCTGTCTGTATTCAGATATATATAAAAATTAAATTAATATATTTGTATTTATACGTGTATTGTTTTCCTCACATATATTTGAAAGTTGAGGCAAGATAGAATAACAGAGATTAATTACCATTGCGCCGTGAGTCGTGATATAATTATACCTACTCATGTTGTAGCTGTAGTTTAATTTAATTGGGATACACTAAATTTGGATAAGGATTTAGGCACCAAATTTCTGATGTATTTGGAAACAGAGCTTGCATTTATTACCCATTTCTATTTAGTTTATTATTTTTCACCTAATGTAAAAGCTTATGTTCATTATACTTCTCAATAGCTCCAGTTTTGTTACATTGTTCAAGAAAAAGGAAATGAAGTGTGTTTTATACTTTCAAATTGTAGAATAAAATAATTGTTAGTCAAATGCTAAAAGAAAGGGAAATTTTGGATAAAAAACATATATCTTAGAAATTAATTTTAAATTTATTAAAAAACAAAGAAATGTCACACACACACACATAACAAATGTTCATTAATGCTTGTAAACAACTGAAGCAATTTAGTAGGATAATTATTTAATTGAGTAAATTTATATCTGATTCTTACTTATGGAATTGCCGAACCAAACACCGTCACCAAATCACAAAATATTCATTATCTAAAAATGAAAAAGTGCCCCCCCCCCTTCGCGTACCTGCTTAAATGCAATAATCTTTTTTTGAAGTTCTTGGCACACATTCTTCAAAACGTCGGTGAATTCTTAGCACAAATTTTCAAAAGTTTGCGCCACTTAATTGAATATATACATATGTTTAGTTGAAATTTATAAATTTTAGAATTGAACTAAATGTGCAAGATATAAGAATATATACACACGCATTTTTTTAAGTAGGATGGAGGTTTGACCCTAATCTGGGTTAAAACGAAGAAAAAAGAAGGTACAGTTTATTATTAAAAAATATTTAATTATTGAAAAAGTGTGTGTGAGAGAGAGAGGCATTTGTGCTGTCCTTAACATTATACAATGAAATAATATTAAAAATGCCCACCGCGTTACTCTCCACTTTTCCCTCTCACTTTACATGTCTTCTGGAATTAGGTGTGCGTGTGTATCTTCTTTTAAAGAAAAATAAGCTTGGTACGTTGCTTTTAAGCATTTTTTAAATCATTCTAATAAGTCTTAAAAGGGAAAAATTTTATTTTAAATTATTTGGGTTTTTATGTAAAAATTTCATACGGTATGTTAAATGAAGAAAGTAAAATTCCCTTAACACAAGAACGTCCATCAGTGTCAATTTGACACCAGAGCCTGTTCAGTTTTTTGTCTTTTCCGCACTTTTTCAGGAAATTTGAAAATTCTTCGTAACTTTTAAATGTTTTTCATGGTAATTACACAGTAAATGTTTTGTAGCTCTAGGTTAATTAGGAGAAATTTTACAACTAAATATACCTGAAACAACTACTGGTATCATTTCCACACCAAGGCAATTTATCATCATAAATAACTGTCGTCCATCACACATTACCATTAGTAAATATATATATATATATATATATATATATGTTTATTTTTACAATACAGACAAAATGCTGTTATTTTTCTATATAAGCATTATTACTAAGAAATAACAGTGAAATCTAGATAGAATTTATTCAGTATAATTATTGATCTATATGTCAATAATATTGCCTCATAGAATAAATTAAAATGGTTATTTGACACCCAAATAAAATGACATAAACTCTTCCTTGATACAACTCAAGACTTTATTCTATGAACTGCGTTTATCCTATCCTTATATATTGCCACCGAAAGTTCCAGCTCTTTCCATTTATATATATAACTATAACTACAGTTTACTTTGGTGAATACAAGTACAATCATTAATAAAAGCACGTGAGAAAGAAATAATTTTAATAAAATAAAAATAAGCAAGTAACACAAAAATTAAAGTTAATGCAAAAAAGCAAAATAAGTTATATTTTTCAAGTCGCCCACAGCCGGGCGCGTGAGTCTGAGCAGTAGATTGTTCCATAGCAACCGAAGTGAACTACAATATTTTTGTTACAATATTGTTAATTAAAGCTAATACTTTTTAATTTGTTTCATTCTAGGCAGTTGCGGATTGGAGTAATCCACAGCATGGAGAAGGCTGGAACTCGAAGAATCATTCAGTCCTTTAATGTGAAATGATGTAGTTCCTAAATGAAATAATGCCTGTTTACGAGGCAATCTTAGTCCTTCATGTGATACTATTAAGAAGCAGAAAAGGAATTTCAAATTGTGGCCAAATGTCACTAATAGGTTATTCAAGTGAAAACCCAATTATCATGTCACCATGCCACCTCATTGAGAAAAAAGGATGATTTCATCCTATAAGACTGAAGAAAAATTGACCAAATGATCATGAATGACACTGATTTTAACACAGTAGTGTTTGGAAAATTATCCCTAAGGAGCTTCCCGTGGCAGAGGTGCCAGGAACATTTGGCTCTACGATGACTGACTCCTTTTCAGAATCAAACACTGCGTGTCCTGTCATTAGAAATATTGAATATTTTTCAAGTAAGACGAAGTTGATTGTTTGAGAGTTTTTTGTTAAGTGTGGATTAATCTTGAATTAATAAACAACCCAGAGGTAAAAAGGTCCATGGAGAGGTGGAAGCATAGCAACTTATATGCTTTTCTAAAACTATGAGGTGCTAATGTCTGCAGGAAAGTTCATGGAACTAGAGTCCTCTTAACACACTATCTGGAAAATAATCAAACAGACAGAAAGGCATGTCACTTCACCCAGCTAAAGAAATTGAGTGATACTATGATCAAAAAGCAACGCTGTGTATTTACCGTAGCCTTACGTCTTCTTGCTGAATATGCGTCTACTAATCAATGTCAGAGTGCTGTTGAGGGGGAAAATCGAAATTGGTTTGCAGTTCTTCGACATCCTCCCTACAGTCCGGATGTTACTTTAAGAAGTAACTTTTATCTCCATAATTTAAAAATAATAAAAACATTATGAGATCGCGGAAATGACAATACAAAGGGCGTCATTTAAGGGTTAGAACAATATTTGTCGATGCAGTATTTTCAGTTCTACGACGAAGACTTTGAAAATTCAGAAAACACTAGGATTTTATATCTCTAAATGATTACTAAGTAGATTGAATTCTTAAGAATAACAAATAAAAATGAAACTTCTATCTGGATAATTTAGTAAAAATTAAAACTTTACGTATATACTGATGTGCTAAAATCTTTTTTTTTTATTTTTAAAAGTGTTCAAAATTTCAAAGTATGCACCTAAGATACTTTATCTGCAACCTATCTAAAGTCAGAAGAAAGAAGTTTCGTCGGAAAAGAACTTTATTAAGTTATTAGATTAGACACAGTTTCTAAGTTATGCGGTATAAAAAATGTCTATCGTGCAATTTTTACGTAACTTCTCTTGTTTTAAAAATATCTTCCTTACAGAGTTTGAAGAAATCCTTTCGATCCTTTTTGGAAGAGTGACACGTTCCTCTTAACTCCATTAAATGGAGTTGCTGAGAATAGCACTAATATTTTTTTGTTGGTCTAAATCTGCTGTAGTAAAATGTAATTTGTGTTTAGATTTGATTACTGTTCTCCAAAACAAAATGCCTCTAACTTAAAACCCCCTCATTTAATCACATTGAAACTAATAATTTATTTTATTTGAATTAACTTTGTTAATTTGTTGACAATAAAATACATTTTTGAAACGAACCAACCTGATGTAATTAAAACTCCTAACAATTAAACTAAATAGTACTTATGCATGCCAGTTATTATTTGGAATCATTTTACAGCTAAATATTTTTAAATATTTTCTTCATAAAATAGAGAATATCTAAAATTTACGACTTTAAATTTTCTTTAAAAGATGGCTCAGTATTCTTGTAATTTTATAAGTCTAATGCATGCATATGGTTACTTTAAAACTTAATTCCTAATCTCATATCCCAATACATTTTGATAGAAATTAATTAATTAATTGTTACTCTAAATCTGCGATATTTTGAAGTTCCATCAACTGCCACTCTATACTGAAATACATGGTGGATTCGTGAAAGATCTGGTGATCTCGCTGGCTTTCAAGGAAAGTATTAGCACTAAGGATGGGATAAGAAAAACATATAAGGCATGCAGGTCTTCTAATTAATGGACACATTAAGACGTACATATAGTTTAACTGTCGAAATTGCTCGTAGAATGGCAAGAGGGAACCTATTTTGTAATGGAATGCAGATGCACTAAAGTACACTGTATACGTACCTTTTTTAATGTTTTCTTTTCTATATAATGCTAACAGTGCCATGGAGGCAAGAATTACGATCAGAACTTGCATATATTTCTTGAACATTTTATAATTTACATATAAGTGCTTCTCAAACTTTCAATATTTGCGAACCAATATTCAATCATAATTTTCATCACTTGAAATGCAATAAAAGAACCTTGACAGTGTTTGAGAAGGATTTAATTATTTCTTAGAAGGTTTTACTTTATTCTTTTTAACACCCCCCCCCCCCGCCCTCCAATACATCACATACGTGCGCCTACGTGGAAAACGGAGCAATTGAGGTGCGAATTGCGAAACTTTTAACTGTCAGTTAAGGGATTATTTTTAAAAAACCGTCCAAATTATCAAGATATGTATTAATTTTCATGTACAATTTTATATCTGACAAGCCCATGGGAGCGGGGTCATGGATATTATTAAAATAGTTCTTAACTTAATACTTTTAAATTAATTATAAAATACATTGAGCAGTACTGATACACTTATTAGTGTATTACATCACTGTAAATGTGTATTTTATATTTTATTATGTCAGTAAGTATTTTTTGTTTGTTTACTTTCAGTAAATTTATATATTTTTTTAAAATCTTCTTTTGTTTGACTTTTCATTTTGCTCGTGTCCCTCTCGTAGAGTTATTACGCTCTTCTTGGAAGGAGCGCCACACAGTTTGAGAAACGCTATTACATATCAAATATGAAATGATAGAATCATTTTTTTCATAGGGGTGGGAAGATGCATCAATGTTTATTATTATTACCTTAATTCAAAATTGTCTGCATATTGCGATCTTAAACTTACAACTGTGAAAGTTTGAATATTTGCTTGGGACGCATACAAATCCACACCATTGATCATATAATTCTCAAATTTTGCAGGAAGCTCCACTGATATGTAAAAGAAGCCGAAAGCAAATTTTCGCAGGACATTACAATTTATTTTAGCGATTTTTTTTTATAAAATCCCCTCGCCTAAAGAAGAGTTTGTGTGTGAATGAAAACTCGCCTATTGATGTGATATGTTGGCAATTGTGAAAAATCGTTCCCACTCGTGTCTCGAAAATAATTACTACATTTGGCAACATTTTTTGATTTGGTAAGGTTTACAAGCGAGTTTTGCAGATTTTGACTTTTAATGGAGCTCCCAAAGATATTATGGTAAAAATTCCTGTTTGCCAACTATTTGGATTTTCATATTTGAAACATGTTTTATTGTGAAATACAGATATGGTATTAACAGGTTTTGTGGAAATCACTCCATGGGGCTGCGTTATGAAGATATAAAATATAAATGTATTCCGTTTTAAAAATTTCTGTCCTTTTCTTCCTAAATCAACAGATGAGGGATATAGAAATGATTTTTTAATACAATCAAACTTTTAAGGGGAGTTGATACCCCCTTTACTGACAATGTTAAATTGAACATTTCTATATATATTTTTCTCAGAAACTATTCAACGTAGACTTCAAATTTTGTATGTATATTAAGCTGACATTTATATCTATACTGCGGAAGTGAGAATTTTCAAATATATCGTTTAGTTTTTTTCAAAAACAAATTTATACTGTGAGCATCAGTATGAGTTTCTTGGAGATTTTTTTTTTTTTTTGCGCTATCTGGTCTATAGCCAAATATTTTGATAATATCTCAAAAGGCTCACTTCATTATATATAATTACCTATCAGCAATATGTAGTTAAAATTATAGGTGTATTCATGCAGTAGATTCTGAGAAAAATATACATAAAAAGTTTTAAAAACATCATTTTGTGAAAATTGCAACTTTAGTATAAAGTGACACTTCATCATAAAAATTATTTATGATTTACACAACCTGTATTTGCTCTATTTTTTTAAATATTAGTTTCTACGCATTTCCTTTTTTGAATTTTTTTTCTTTTTTACTTAGATTGTCCAGAAAATGCATATATAGTTTTTTTTCAGTTTTTACATAACGATGGATTTTACAGAATTGATATCATTTTCTTCAAATTATGTATCAAATTTTGAAGAATCTTCAGCTTCCATGCATTACCCTCATCAATGTTGACCATAAAACATCATGCATATCTTGTAAAAATGTGTTAGTGCTAAGAGTTACAAATCAATATCTTTAAAAAATGTACATAAAAGTACAAAATGTACATTGTCATAAAATACTCAGAGAAACGGGTGAACAACAGCAAGTAGAATATAAAAATAAGTAAATCTTCTCAAAAATATTTTTTAAACATACATCCAAATTAAAAATCGCAAAAATACTTAAAATGTCTAAAAATATTTATTAATACGTGCACACAAATCAACTGCCTAAATGATAATTGATCTGCTTTATTTTTGTTTTAAACTAATTTAGTCAATTAAATGCATCTATACATCTGTATTCATTATCAAAATCTATAATTCTATTTTTCCTACTTAAATTGAAAAGAAAAAGTTTTTTTTGACGGAGAACATTACTCACAAAATAAAAGAAAAAAAACATCTGGATCAGTAACGAATAAATAATGTGTGAAATGATCAATTTACTTTATAAACAACTCCTTGTCGTCTTCGTTAAGAAATACATGCTCGACTTGTACTGAATACACTTGTTCCGAGACATAATCGAAATGTATTTTTTCTAATGATTGATTATTAGTCTTTTTTCAGAACGAGTTCAAATTAACTTACTTTAGCGAAAAGAAGTGTTAATGGTCATTAATAATGTATTTTGTAAAAATTTAACCATTATTGGAAAACAATAAAGATAATCGACTGATAAAGAACAACTAGTTGTGTAACTACTAGAGGAGATAGTAAAATAAAGATTATATATTTCTATACATAGTCAAAATTACTCTCTCTCTCCTCTCTCTCTCTCTGTGTGTATACGTTCTTACGTTTTGGGCAATTTACTTTTCTGAAAAGGAGTTAGTTACTTCCACACAAAAATTTTTTTGTCATGCCGGTTGTCAAAGCTTTCCTTTTTACTGTCGATGTTTCTTTTTCGTGTATCACAAATAAATAGAGATTAATGAAAAAGTGAGAATTATATTAAATAGCTATATCTTTGTTTCGTATTATTATCTTTTTTCTTCTTTATTATCTATATATTTAGTTAAAATAATAGTATTTACTTTATCATTCTAGTCGATTCCAGTGTCATAGAGGTAGCGGGATCACTTCATAAACCCAAGGTTTGTGTGTTCGACCCCGGTTGGAGTTGATAGATTTCCTGGATGCAGAAATTATAGGCACGCATGCTATATGTCTAAGTGGCGTGATAAAGATTCCTTGAGTATTAATTTGGCCCTGGTACTCTCAGCAGAATTAAATCACGACAATATTTAGCATCCAACACGAGAGCTTGAATTATAATTAATCCAAGCGTCCAAATTTGGTAACGAGTCCGTTCTTATTTTTGGAGACTTGCCGGGTCTGCAAAGGCTAAATTGCTAAAATGTAGCCAATTGCAGGGGAAAAAACCTTTTGATTTTTAAGTCTCAATTTGAATTTACCAGCCTTTAAATAGAAAGGGTGTAAACTGAACTTTGACTTCAATTATAAAGTAGAATAATTTTAGTTACATGCTTTCAATAAAAAAGAAAGTAACATACCGTGCATATTTTTTAAAATTTGTTTTAGTACGCCTTTCAGTTTAAATCATGCGTGACCAACCATTTTGAAAGAGCGCCACTATCTGATATTAAATCATTACGCGTGCCACTTCAAACTTTTCCAAAGAACAAAAAAATAGAAAAGGTGAAAAAATTTACTTATTGGCTAACGGGATTTTGACGCCATTAGCATATATTATTGTGCAAGTCTAAGTAGTGAAAATTATCAAATAATATAATAAATACTTAGGTTTGATTATTAATACAATTGGATTATTAATAATTTGGATCGCTTGAGTTGAAATAAATTCCTTATATTTACATTTAAGTCTAGTATGGGGTTCTAGGTTAACAGTTCCAATTTGTACTTCAAGAGGGTAAAAATTAATATCTTGTAGAGAAATTGAAAAAAATATTTACGAGAGAAAAGCCTTTTTTTAGCATCTCGAAAATCATCAAATCAAGCACTTAATGAATTCTCCTAAATAAATATTAAATTTTAAATCTATTATAGCTCGGAACGCATTATTAAATTTGATAAATAGCTAATTATGCTCAGCCTGTTTTTTTCTTCTTTGTTTATTTACAAAAAACAAGGAGTTTGTTTACAAAAGATATATGACCAACTTCAGTAGAAGTAAAATGCAATCTTTTCCATGTAAACTTAATTTTAAACTTTATAAATGTCCCATAATATCGATAAGAAAATCTTAATTTCATAGCCAGTCTTCATTCTGTAGTAGCAAGTACTAACCGGGCAGTTCATTGTTTTCTTCAAGATACCTTTTTAAAAGACAGGCTCATTCATATTTCAAAATGTTGCGAATGTTCTTCCTTTGGGAAGCCAGCGTATACAACAAGTAAGGAGTATTCTTCACATGATAATTTTCGATTGTAATTCGATTAATTGTGTTTAAAATAGATTTTGAAGTTTTTTTGTCTCAGACAACCGCATCTTAATAAAATCGTACATAAATGTTACTTTTAATTATATATTCAAATTTTTCAATAAGTCTTCGCGTACCACTGTTACAACACCGCTGTGCCACATTGTGATAGGCGTGCCGCGGGTTAGCCACCTCTGGTTTAAATCAATACTTTGAAATGGTCGTATTATTTTTAGTTAAGTATTTTTATTATTATTTTTTTATTACAGTGGTGTTCATAAAATTGAATTTAAATTTATTTCCTTATACGATGTGAATTAAAAGTATAATGTAAAGGAATTTTATTACCAAGAAAGAAATGGTTGTAAAATAAAAGAAACCATTGAAGAATCCAAAAAAGATAAACGTATTGCTTGATTTATGTAAATGACGTAAAGAGAAAAATAAAAGAAATCTTATTTATCTTTATTAAATCCTAGTCAATAAATTTGTAGGATAGTTTCTAAGCCATTTCATCACTTCATTTGCTGTTCTCGATAGCCTTTTCTATCGTACTATTACGTCATTGTTAAATTACTTGAACGCATATAAGCCATCGGTTAATATAAAAAAAAATATGTCTCTTACGCATAATATTAGGATTTTCTGTTTCATTTAACACTTTCATTTCTATAGTTTCCCAAGTAGGCTTAATTTTGTGACACCAGTTTGTATACAGATATATTATATTAGCATAAAGCTAAGATTTTGGTACATATGTGTTTACAATGAAAAAAAATGATTCATTATTTCTACTTTAAAGAGGATAAATAATGTTAATAATTGCATAAATAATGTTAAATATTCATCAAAAAAAGGTAAAAATAATATGCAATTAATAAATATAGTTTTTTCCACAAACTGGTTTTAATCTAAATAATAGCAATCGTTGAAAACGTGACAATAATTATTTATTTTAGAATACAGTTATCTATTTCTATACATTTTCTCTAAGAAGGAGGGAAAAAACCTATACATAGATACTGTTTATGCTTATTTAACAAGGCTTTCATTCTCTTAACTAAAATAAAGCTCTCGTCTCATTTTGTATAGCAAAACATCGTATCGGATTAAAATACATTACATCAGTTATGTTTATAACTTCCTAAAATGGAAGTGTACATCCCAAAAGGGAGTTTTGAAGTCCCACCACTCTCAAAGCGAAATATCTTGCAAATAATGAGTCTTAATAATTCATATGTAAACAGATATAGGGGAAAGCTCATATCCACCTATTTGTGTTTCAACACAAACTTTTGAAAATAAATGCAGAACTAGAATTCCTCAGATATGTTAAGAGTGGTTTTCGGTACTCTTTGATGACCGCGTAAAAGCTTATTTTACATACTCTGCTCTGGATTAGATGAATAAGTCAAGAGTTAGTTTTTAAAAGTGATGGTAATAATGTTTGTATATATATAGTACTTTTCATATGGTAGAGGGAATGCACATTTATTGATTCATAATATAATCTATGGTTCATTTTAATGTGCTTCTGAAATTTAATGAGTAATGGAAGGTATATATAGTAAATCTAAAAACATATGTAATTGCATTTATATATGCAACAGCAACTTTAGAAGAATTTTTGAGAGGAATGCTCAAATTCGTACTTCTTAAACTCTCAGGTTGATACGTATGAAATTTTGGATTTTGAAGTTAATATATCAAGCTGCATATATTTTTTTTTTCAAAAGCTGTTTCTTAAAGTAAAATATGCTACGTTTGCTTCAATAAACCTTTCCCAACGCCATTTTTATGTAAAAGAGCTGGGCCAGCTCTAGCAGTTTTACCGCCTTTGACAAAAATAGAAGATACCACCTCTCTCTACAAAGCAAAAAATTATTTCAAAAAAAAGGTACATTGTTCATGTTAATATATATATATATATATATACGCACTTATAAAACTTGAACAATTGCAGCGAACAAAAAGGCAAAATAACAATGTATATATTATTTTAAGTCTTAAAATATTCGAAATAATTCGAAATAAAGAACATAATTACACTTGTTATTTATTTCACACGAGTAAAATATAAAAGAATGAATCGTCCATTTCAGCAGGTCCATTTCTTCAAAAAATAGTCTACTGATGATGGGGATTACAGTCATTTGTTTTATAAATATAACAGATAGTAACTACATTCAAGACTAAGATTTATTCATTTTAAAGTTATTTCTCTTTTAACTTTAATTATTTTTTAAAATTTTAAATATTATTTTAAAAAAAAAAAACAAATTTGAAAGCGTTTTAATTTCATCCAAAATGTCCTGAATGGAGGTGAAGGTTCCGAAGAACTAAGTGCTCTTACCCCACCCAAACTATGATTACAACTACAATTGAAAACTAAAATGAAACATCTCTTATGGCTCTCTATCTACCAAAACCTCTTATTATCCCTGTCTCCTTTTGGATAGCTGACACCGGACAACGTAAGGGTGAAAGGAATATCTGTTGTGACCCACTCCAGGATAGGGAGAAAGTTACCAATGAAAGATGTGTAAGCATATTATATTTCCTAATTTAACACAGACTTCCCGCCTCGAACCCTTCAAGTTTCAACATAAAGGGAAACCATCAAAAAATTTTTCAAATTCGATTCAAATGCTGCTCTTAAAATTTGCCTTCCGGGGCAGTGGTCCGGTTTGTCCGGCCCTAGAGCCAGTCATAAAAAAATTGTGATCCTTAGAATCAATGAATTCTGATATGGAATTTTTCAGACTGCCTTCATTTCCATCCTGTTTAGCACGTAAAAAAACAATTCTAAATGTTAAAAAAAAAAAAAATTGGTTGGCGAAAGACCCGGTGAATAAGATGAGTACTGCTTAGTATCATATTTTAATTCATTTAATTGTTTTATATGACGTGTGGGGCTAAGCAATGTCGTGAAGTTGTATTGGGCCTTGCCGAATACCAAATGCAGAGGGTATATTTTTCAATTTTTCTTGTATTTCATTAATGAATTGGTAATATAACAGAAGCATATTTTTCCACCAATACTTTCAGAGCATCATTTTTACAGATGTTTTGAATCAGACCAAATTTTTTCAAACCAGTTCTGCACTTTCGAACGTTAACAGTATTCTTCCCAAATATCTGGTTTATATTGCTTATTCTGGTAAACATTTTAAGTATTATTACCAAGTTTATACTCGAATAAAAATTACATGAATATAGGTTAAATTCATATCCTTACGAAATTCAAAACAATTATCAAAATGGAACACTCTTCAGAAAATCTTCTTTGTTGAATTTTAACTCTGTCAATGGACAGTATGTGCATGAACGAGGTTTAGCCAAGAACGAAAACGGGGAGACAAATGCTCACATGTAAATAAAATTCGAACATTTCATATGCACTAATTCAATAGATGGAAAAATAGGTAATCTAACTAATGATTGAGATATTTATTTATAAAAAATAATTTTATCAGTTACTGAAGGAGAAAAAGTTCAATTCTGAAATTAATTGTATTAATTAAGTTAATTTAGTAACACAAATACATTGTTTAACATATAAAAATGTACTCCATATTAAAAAAATAAACTGAATGGGGAGAAAAGTGGTAAAAGTAATGCACATGTATTGGAAATGTAAAGCCAGTAATATCTATCAAAAGATTTGAATGTTTTCTTCTGGAAATATATGAAGCTGCAAGAAAGAAAAAAATACAATAAAATGTTGGCCCAGTTCCGGTTTTAAAAATTTCTCAAATTGGATATTAATTCGTAGAATTGGCACTCTATATAACTATTACCCATCTTATTTTGCAAAAATTTAGACCCAACCTATATAAAAATTACAAATTTAATCTATGTTCAGCAACTTTTTCGTTAAAAATTACATTTATACAATTTTTTTGCATCTTTTTATCAACATTTCAGAAATTTAGATATATTGAGTTTAGAAGTTCCCATGGTAATTTTACGTCATTTTTAATTTGTTTGTTCAATTGTGAATTTCTGTGAATCATTACAATTTGTAAAAATATATTCCAATTCTATAATAAAGGATGAGATTTTACTCCTCAAAATGAAATGCAGTTTTGTATATTTCTTTAACAGTTGTTATTTCTCCTTCGAAATCATTGGAAAGGGTTTGGCGAAGCAAAGAAGATGGGGTTTTGAAATAAGAGTACACAAAATTAAACCAAAGTTGCTTTATAGCATCAAAGATTTCTTGCCATTTTGTTATGCAATAAAACTACTCCAACCTCTTGAAGAGAGTAGATAAATGCCCGAGTTCAGTTGAGATATATATATATTTTTCTATTTTATAGAGAAAGAAGTTTTTCTCCCTTCAATTTCTTCTCATACAATATTGATAGTTTTTCCAACTCGAAGACTGAGAGCCTCTCTTAAGCATCACTTTCGAAAACTAGGTATTTTGCTGAAAATAAGTGAGTATAATAGTAGATAACTGCTGGTTTTTGTTTCGATACTTTGTGAAATTTTTATACATCATTTATATCTGCAAAGTACGTTGTAGCCAGTAAAAGAGACTTTTTGGGTATAAACATTTTTGAAGTTAGCGTGGAAAGGTATCAAAGAAAAAATGTTTAAATGATGAAATGTTGTAATACTTCTACTTATTTGGCATATACTTTTAAAATTACTAGAAAACTATTTATGAATTATTATGCATGGTGATTAAATGAATTATTAGACATTTAACTGTGTAAGATGACGTGTAAGTGACATATTGTATTGTGGAGCTTCAAAGGTGTTACGATTTTTCTCCCACTAGCTAAAAATACAGTTGTCCATTTTTTTTATTGTATTCGGTGCCATGTTTTCTAATGTTGATTTGATTATGCATGTAATTGTTTCAATACATTTATATCTTAACAAAAATAAAGATATAAAAGTAAATTGTCAAGCTTAAATGTGTTATTATGTAACTTCGAAATAATTTTCGAATATAAAATTTCGCTATACAGACTCTATTGTATAACAAAAGTATTTATTATATAATAAGCAGTATTAATGTGCAGACCTTACATAAAAATAATCCTCGTATATTCGACATATGCTTGTGTTAATTCAAAGTTAACAGAGAAAAAAAAGGACTGCGAAAAATGCCGTATTAGTCAGGATATTTATTGGCAAGGAGAAAAACAAATACTACATTTTTAATACTTTGTAAATTGCAAGTTAAAACAGACCGATTAAAAACCAAGACCCATAAATATATATTAAGCAAGACTGTAGTAACTAAAACCTATGATTTCTCCATCTAACTTTACGTGAAATAACTTAGTTAGATATAATGAAATGTGCAAAAATTGAGGAATTATTTTCGTAGTAGACATTGAATGCAATCCGTACAGTATTGGTTAGTAAAAATCAATATATTCCCTTTAAACCACTGCATTATGTTCAAATGAAAACACACCTTTTAAAAACTTTAATAAATACCAGCGAATGAGTTCTTTTTCTAAAAAATATAATAAGCATTTTTCTCTTCAAAAAATTTTTACATTTTAATGACCACCATTTTTAAAAAGAAACTAGTGAACGTCTTCGAAAGCATTTATGCTTTCTTTGAAATCTTTTGTTTCGCTACCGCAGATCTATGCTCTTTTCATTAATTACATGAACAGACAGTTGTATTTAAAAGTGAAAGGAAATAAAAATCCGTGCTTTTAAACTGCTTTTGAACATTCTCTTTGTGAATCTATTCTAAAGTTATGAAGAAGAAAGGTAATCCGTCTTTGCTTCAGGAAGTTTATTTTTGTGTTTTTAAAAGACTGTGCTTATTATTATTGCAGTGAAATTTTCCACCTAATAGCTAATGAGGAATATTAAAAATTATAATACAGGTGCATTAAGGCGGTTCTCTGCTATTTTGGGTCTGTGTGATGGGAGTTGTTAAATGTCACAGAGCAAAAGTGTTTTTGATCGATTGCCAATTTTTAACATTTATGTCGTAATAATAATATATTTTTAAGATCTAATTTGTGTGTGTTATCACATATAAAAGTAGAATATTTTCTTTTGTAACGATTGCTATTTCAATTATGTTCCAAGTTCCAAAATTTAGCTAAAAAGTTTTACTGCTGAAGTATAAAGAGGTCCTTTTTAAACCATAAATCTTCAACCTGGATTACCTGGAGCTTAGACCGGGGTTCCGCAGGTGATTAATATTTGCATATTCCAGCCTTTCTCAAACTCCCTTCTGAGGGGCTGATAATCTTACCAGAAGAGCACAAGCATTTCAAAAAGTTGAAAATAAAAATTTAAAATAATTATAAATTTTGAAAGAAAGCAA
This sequence comes from Trichonephila clavata, assembly GCA_019973975.1. Taxonomy (NCBI): domain Eukaryota; kingdom Metazoa; phylum Arthropoda; class Arachnida; order Araneae; family Nephilidae; genus Trichonephila; species Trichonephila clavata. Next base: position 335,240 of record BMAO01031182.1, on the reverse strand, counting down.
AGCAAAATACATTCTGACATAATAAAAAATAAATACATATCCATATACGTATCTGTATGGCAAAAAGTATTTGATAAGTAATTGATCAATACTAAATTAAAAACAATTTTATATAGTAATTGCTAGTAAATTCCATAGATTTGTCGTATACAAAATTATACATGAAATTTAGCACATCTTGATAATTTGTGCAGTTTATATTCAAAGTTGTATTGCACATTTAACGCGTAGAAGTACATTATTATTGCATTCAATATAGTAAGTTGTATGAGGGTAAAGGGGTGAGAGAGAGAGAGGAAAATTAAGACTGAAAATTGGGTCGCAAATATTGAAAGTTTGAGAGGCACTGGCTTTATCAAAACATCAAATGTTTAGTAACATTTTAATTCTTATAAGAAATTGAATTTTTTAATTCAATATTTGAACAATAATTCCAGGCGTCAAATAATAATAAAATTCATAGCAAAGTCATGAAAAATTTTCTTTTTATCAATTCGTTATAATTTAAAATATTGTTGCCTCTGTTTAATATTTATTGTGAAAACCAAAAAAAAAAAAAACATTATCTACCTTTATAATTATTACCTTATTAAAAAGTTTGAATTGCGATAAAAAGAAAATGCATTAATAATTTATTAAATTTGAGTAGGATACAGCTTTTGATAACTTATTTTTTTCTTCCTTTGATCAAGAGTCCCTTCAAATAAACGGTGCTTTTTAAAAGAGTTCCCCGAAGTGAGAAAGGTTGAATACCCGTGCTTTAAATAATCATTTCGATTAAAATATCTCCCAAATGGAAATCAAATCAAAAATCTATCTATAATTATTTTATCTGTAATATTTTTTCATTCATTCAAACTGTAATCTAATATCATGTGTTCTCAAATGAAAATTTAAATTCGATTTCTTAAACTAATAGAATTTAAATATTTATATTAAATTATCTGAAGGAATATAAGCAAACAATCTAAACATAATTGATAAACTCCTTATTTGAACTTTTTAAATATTATTTCTTAAATTCTTGTAATCTTGTATTTTTCCTTTTTTTTTATTCTATAGAATTCTATTCAATTAAATAATTGAATTATTTTTTTTTAAATCAAGTGTAATTACAAATCGTGTATTTATATATTTGTTTTGAATTTCTTTTTTATACTAGAGTTGTGTATTTGCTTAAACAAAATATCTAAGAATGAATCAACAAAATAAGCCTTTTTTGTGACAAAATATTTTTATATTTTTTTTATTATATGTACAATATATTTTTATTTGTGACAATATATGTGATATATTTGTATGACAGCATCTCGCTTCAATGTTCTTTTTACAATTGAACATAAATTAAGTATTTTTGAGATCACTAAATATAATGTCGTAACCAAACGATTTCACACAAAATAAAAAAAAAATAATAAAATGACGTTTCAATATTAATTAAATTGAATTAAAGTCTCGTGACACTAGCTCACAATTATTAACAAGAGTAAAATCGGTTTTTATTATTTAACTTATATTTAACATTTTGTAATTATTCGATTCATCCTCAGTCAGTTTTTTGAGGTGGAGTTCATAGGAGCTCATGTTAAATTGCGTAAGTCTATGTACCTTTTTCCTCAGAAACTACTTACTTCCCATGAATAAAATTTTTCAGTAGTTTTTCTGTACTATCAACAAAACGTTAAAGAAGTGTTTTGTCTTTTTGTTAAAAATTAAAGTAATTGAATTTTTTTTTAAAAAAATGTCCAATTCTCCCCCCCCCCTAAAATTTAGTTTAAAAAGGCTTTATCTAAAAAAGTTTGCCAGATATATCTAAATCCCTTCATTAAAACGTGTAAGAGTGTTAAAGGTATGTTCACCGAATATTTGAGGATTATATAATAAATAGTGTTTGAGAAAAAAAGGTACATGAAGTGAAAAATACTACATTTTAAGAAAACAGATATTAAAGTAAAAATTTGTAATTTGTTAAACATTTACTTTTTTAATACTTTCCAGAAGCATATGAAGCATTTTCTGTACCCTTTGAGCCTATAAAAAACTCTTCTAATTTTCCTCTTTTTCATTATTTTTAAAAATATAGCCTTTTGGGAGGATCTCAAGATAATGTCGTTGGTCTACACGAATCCTACGTGTATCTAATTTTTTGAAGCATGACACACTTTTATAACTTGTTTCAATATTACAATGTTTTAAGATCATTAGTTTTGCTACATGACTCACATTGAACTGTGCAATAGCCATATTTATGACTAATTTTAAAGTTTTTAACTGCACAAATGTTAATCTTTGAAACACTGACCATATGGTGTTATTACATCACACCGTGCACTCTCATACACTTTTTGGACAAACTCAATACACTCTAATGTTTCCACTTGAACGTTATATGGATCCGCACTCATTAGAAACTTATGCAAGGAGAAACACATGTGCTTCTAGCAGAGTTCATTTGATGCTCTGAAAGAGTAGTTTTATTTAAGAAAAATAAGTAAAAAAAAAACTTCTAACTATCGTATTTCCTCATATTACATATCATTTTAAACATAATTATTTGAACATTAAAAAAAATATAAAAAAGTGAAAATCAATGTTTTAAAATTTATGTGCCAGACCCTTTTAAAATTTTCCTCTTTCGTTACATTTGTTGCCATTTTGGTAACTAAATTTTAAATAATAATTGAATAATATATATTACAAAGATAGAACGCGTTTTATTGCACATTATAAAGAAATGTCAACTGTTGAGAATTTAATGTTTTACTAAGGTGATTTCGTCCGAAACCATGATTTTGAAGCTCATTAATGGATACTTTTATGATATTCAGCATCAGTTGAAATATAATTTGCAAATGAAATTGTTTATGCATCTTTTAACTAGAAGAAATTTATTTAAATGTAATATTTCGGCAAAAAATGAAAAAAATAATGAAAAATACTCGAAACATTTTTCTTTTATTAAAAATGCGTCGATAATGATAATATTTTGCTTCGTATAGCTAAAACTTCTATACGGAAAGCTGTACTAAAGCTTTTGAAATATATAATTTAGAAATAGATCTATATTAATATTTTATTATATCAGAATAGAAAAATTTTAACGAAAAAACACCTGTTATTATTTATAGTGATCATAACTCTGAAAATAATTTGATTTTTTCAAAAATTTTAATCCAACTTCGGTATAGAAGTACAATTCACGTGGGCAAAATGTTATTATTAGATAAGCATTACTCAAAAAATCAAAATGTTATGAAAATATCATTTTTTCCCTTCTTTTGCCAACAATTACATTTAAACATTTTTTTCTAGTAATAATATTCCCCCAAACTATTGTATATACCTATTCTAATTCAACTAACTCTAATTACCGAAGAAAAAAGATTCATTAATATGCTTTTTTCAAAATTATAGTTCAAAATTATTTGAAAGGCACAATGTTCATGCTAATAGAATATACATCAAAATTATTGAGACCATTCGTTAATTTTAATTCGCGTGTAATCGTATAAAAAACATTTCAACGAAATAATTTAAAACAATCTGGGTTAGTAATCTAATACAAAACTCTTACAAGCAATCGTAAATCTCACCAGTGGAAAAAGAGAGTGAATAAAAAGGAGAGATAAGGTAAATAAAACCCTTTTCCCTTCAATCCCTTGATTTCTACCTCATTAAGCACCGATTCCGATAGCCAAAGTCGATGACATCATAATCCCTCATTTAGATAAAAACGGTAACTGATTTCAGCAACCCCAAAAGGTTATCAGATAATGATTGAAATGGCATTTTGATTTTAGGGTTCTTTCTTGGATGAGACTCATCCTTTTCTCTGTAATAGGGAAGAATTAATTAAATTACGAGAGAGGGTGTTTATATCTTATCTCAAAAAGTGTATATCAAGAGGAATCATTGGAAATTTTCAGTTCTGAATTTCCCTGAATAGCTGCTCCAAAGGTTACACTATTTGGATTTGGCAACACTTATTTTACAATCATCAGGGGCGGTATGAATTCAAATGATAAGTTTAAAGTTTACTGGTATGTATCTGAACATTTTATTCTTTTTTTGATGACTAATAACCAACAGAACTGTACTAATCCGTTTGCCTTTACTGGATATGAATGCAGGATTTTTGAACATAAAAAATTTGCGTGATAATACTAGAGTTTACAATTATATAAATCTTATAAATAAACTAGTATTTATGTTTCCTGCTTTTTTTTCTTGTTTTTCATATGTACATTCAATTTTTCTTTGAAATTTAATTACACACACACACACACACATATATATATATATATATATATATATATGTAAGGATAATTAAATTAGATCTAAAATTAAATCGCTAGTCCACTTCTAACTTTTATCTTCCCGTTACATCTTCAAGTATTAAATTTATTACCCAGTTCGGGAATATAGAACACATGACTTAACAGAAGTTCGCCGGCTCCGACCATTAATTTTTATTACCTATATGTCACGCTTAAATTCTCAAGTATACCTCTTGAATCAGAAGCGTACTTGAAGACATCTGACTTCTGAGGGGGCCGCCGATTCATATGGTTAACTCGTGTCCGTCTCTCTCTCTCTCTTACAAACAGATTACAAAATGATATCATAGAATAAAAACGTTTAAATGAAAATGGCTTGATCTTCACTCGAAAAACACGACATATATATATATATATATGTGTGTGTGTGTGTGTGTGTGTTGGCAGATGAAAAAATGACACATATTTGTTGAATGGGGAATGTATGTGGGAGAAACTTTTTGTATTTTTTTTTAATTAAAATCACCGCAAATGGCGTTTTTTCATCCTATGCATACATCTAAATGCACGATTTCTTAAAACTATTAAATTTCCTGGTCTAATATAGGGAGAATATAATACGACTTCATTTTTTATTATTATTTTTTAGTCTCAGGACAAAAAATAAGAAAAGTGACTATTAGATATAAAAACTTGTAACTCGACGGGCATGTTTCTTTTGTTAAACAGATATCCACAAAAATATGTTTTGTGGTAATGAACTCCCACGGAGTGGAAATAATGAAAAAATAAAAAATTCCCGCTTCTGAAAGGTTAGATCTACAGACTTGTTGATGGATCTATACGCTTCCTTCTACTAAACCTCTTGGAAATATTTGGGCTATCAAGACTAACAAACGCTTTTGAAAGAATAAAATGTGATATGCAGATTATGTCAGTTATATATAGTGTAGGATTGCTATCTAGTAAAAAAGATAGAGGAGAACAAATAAGTAGACGGAGTTGCCTGAAGATTAAAATACCAGAGAAGCTGTCGGTAAGGAAATATATTGACCGATCAGGTATTAGTTATATTGATAGCGCGTTTCGGGCTTTAAATTGTTAAATATATTTAAGTGCCGATTGGTCACATATCTACATTGTAAATCAAATATTAGGGTAGTGGATTGATCTAGAAGAGGTAGATCAATTGATTAGAAGTCTCAGAATTCACGACTCTCGTAGCAGAATTCCCTCTGCTCTTTCTGGGAACATCTCACCTTATTTGATTAATTGAGTTGTGTCTGTGATAATTAGTGCGCTGAATAAATAGTTAGAAGGTATTATGCCAAGTCGTCCTTCGCTTCCTCCTGCACCTCTTGCCGGGTCCAAAAGTAGGTCCAGAATGTTACAACTTTAAATATGACAGGTATGCATATTTTGTAGATTAGAAATCCACTAGTTTGACTCTTAGGGGGAGTGTAATGGAGGCGTAAAAGATGAACATATCCCCTCCTTACCTCAGAAATTCAAATCTTGTCCTTTTTAACCCAAGAGACTGGAGCAGTGCTTCTCAAGCTTTCAATATTTGCTACCCAATACTCAATCATAATTTCCATACCTCACAGCCCTCTATACAATAACAATGCATTGAATTCAATAATACTATACTTTAACGCTACAGCTACAAAACGAGTTTAACCTCTTATGTGCCATTGACATATATAAATAGCTTGCATAACCATAGCTTTAATTATCCGGACGTATATATACGTCTTTTCGGAGTACGATATTTTCTCTGCACTGTTATTCATAAAATTAATCTGAAGGCTTTAGAATGCAATAAAAAGACATTGAGATTGTGTGTGTTTGTGAAGAATTTACTTATTTATTCCTTTTCTCCCCCCCCCCTAATATATCACATACGCACGATTACATGGAAAACGGTGGCATTAGTGAGTGAATCACGTATATTTTAATCGGCAGGTAATGGATTGATTACATACCATACAAATTATCATGATGCGTGTTACTTTTATATACAGGGTGTCCCAAAACGACCGCATAAACACTGCACAGCTAGATTCCTCGTTGGGAGTGCATAAAAACTGCCCAAAGAAGCATTCCTGTACGATCCATAGTTTAGGAAAAAAATACAAAAAACAAAGTATGACATCACTTCCGGTTCCAGAAAGAAACACTTTATTGGACATATTAACAACAGTATTTGCATATCTTTCCAGACGATAATGTTTAAAACGTTCTTCGCGCATGTCGCGTCATGCATGCGCGTGCCGTGGAATGACGCTAAGCCGCCTTTAACCTGGTATTTAAAAGGCTGCATCTTGCAGCTACCGGTAGTCTTCGTATGTTGGCCATGTATTCCGTTCGTGACTACTGCGACATGTACTTGCGATAGGCCTTGCGACATGCGTTGCGACTACTGCGACATGCTATCTCAAGGAACTGGTGTATCGAGACGTAGTGACAACACAAATGGACTTAGTTGCTCGTCTGCATGCTGCTTGTACTTCGGTGGACCCCACGATGCTGCGACGTGTGATGACAGCCATTCCAGTTCGTGTTCAAGCCTGCCTCGACATGCACGGTGGACATTTTGAACATCTGTCTTAAAATGCGCATGTACTGCTGTTGATATGTTCGATAAAGTGTTTTTTTTTTCTTGCACCGGAAGTTATGTCATACTTTGTTTTTCGTATTTTTCTCGTAAACGATGGATCGTACAGGAACTCTTCTTTGGGCAGTTTTTATGTACTCCCAACGAGGAATTTAGCTGTGCAGAGTTTATGCGGTCGTTTTGGGTCACTCTATATAATTTTATATATGACGGGGGTTCAATGGTAATTATTAAACTTGTTCTTAACTTGATATTGCTAAAGTAGTTATAAAATACATTTACAATACTAACCAGTGTAAATGTGCATTTATTTTTGATTATATCAGAATAGATTTCGTTTACTTTCAGTAAAGCAATATATATATTTTTTAAAAATAGTATTTTGTTTTTGATTTTCCAACATGCTTGCCCCCATAGAGTTATCATGTCCCCTTAGGGGGCATGCCCTACTGTTTAAGAAACGCTGGGCTAGGGCTATAAAATTGTTTTTGTATACATTCGAAGGATCAGTTTTGGGATTTAGATCTGTCTCTTTCAATAACTTAAAAACATTACATAAGCATACAACATCATAAAATACCCAGCGAAGCGGATGAGGAAGTCTAGTATATATACATATACCACTCATTTCAAAAGATCTCTACATATTTTTTAATTTCATATATTTCAGCCTGGTGAGATCCATTATTCAAATGGAGCCTTCTAAAAATAAAACAAAATTTGGGGGAACTTCAACATCTGATTAAGTTGAAGAAAGAATATTAGCATGCGCAACAATATGCTTTCAAGTAGAAAAATGAAAAATGAGAAACGCAACAATAAGACGTATTTCCATACCCAAAAGGAAGTTAATATATACAATACACGCGTATAATATAAAAGTTACCCCTCCATTTTTCTAAGAAAAAAAAGCTTACTTTAAAATTCAAAATGGGAGTGTAAATTTCTCGTTTGGTTCGTTTGAAGTTGGAAAGTAAATCTAATATTCATGAAGTTACCGAAATAAATGAGAGGGTATTAAGCAGCAAATAGATGAAGTGAAAATTGAGATTCTTACAATAGCTTTTTCCGCAAGTCAAAAAGAACTCTTTTTGGAGGAGATACACCAGTGCTATAAAGTTGCTGCAATCTTCCTTCGAAGCCGCAAGACGCTTAGCTTCGACTTTTAAAAATTTAGAAAATTTAATTGCTGACATCACCATGAACAGTTAAATGACTAATGCTTATATTGTGATGAGTCGTAGTTGAAATAGATGGAAAATTGCTTTTGAGGTTAATTGTTTAAGAAAAAAATGTTATTTAGGGCAATTTTGAGTAGATTAAAAAAGATATTGCAGGTTATATTTCATAAATGACAACTATAGCTACTGCATAATTAAATATTGAAATTTGTTTCTTATACGTAAAATTAATGGATGTTTGTATTTCACAAAAGCATTTAGGATTAATTGCCTTAACAATTAAAGAATAATTCAGCATTTTTATTTCGCTTTAAGGCTCATATCTCTTTCTGTCTTAATTGATAAAATATTTTAATTGATAAAATAATTTTTTGTAATTTTTTTTGAAATACATACCCTTAGAATAATAGAATTAGGAACATTCGCTAACTTTAAAGTTATGATGGAATTGGTAACTGTATGTTTGAAATATATTTTATAAAATAGCTGACTGATGGCATGGTTGGTTTGTTGCTGGCCTTCTGCACTCTAGGTTGTGGGTTCAACCCTGGCCCAAGTCAGTGGATTTTCGTGATGCAGAAAATCGGCGGCATGATTGACAGCAGTCAAGTCGTGTGATTATACTGCATGTAAAAGATCCCTAGAATGTCTGTTTGGCTTGGGTGCTCTCGACAAAAATAAATCCTAATATAGGTTCGCATCGTCAGAGCTCAGGTGCCTCCCTCTGTAGGGAAAACTGAGCATCAAAATTATCTACCGCGATTGGTACCCACCTCTATAGTGCAGCACTAAAAAGAAATGTTAGTTCCCGGAGAATGTACTAGGTCTGTGCAATGGTAAAAGACCAATCCACAACGCAATAAAATAAAAATATTTATAAAATTCTTTAAAAATTTAAAAAAATAAATTTGAATCACACATACATTTTTATTTCTTAATTATTTAGATGTATATAAAGTAGTATTTTATTTATATTTTAAATAATTTTTTTTTTGATAAATCAGATAACTTTGTTTACTAAATGAATAAACTTATAACAAATTAACAGTATGCTATTTTTAAATTATTCCAGACCTATCATCAATAAACGATCTTGATATGATTTGGAATATTTTGTTCAATTTGAAGTTATTTTATTAAAATTAAAGAGTTGGATTTAACTTTACAACACCACTTACATAATATATCGGAAATGGAATAGCAAGAACGTGGTTTAGAATAACCTCTATGATAAGTGTATAACATATAAATACTTCTTTAAAAATGATTTGGAAACTATTTACAGTTTATTGAGTTTTATATGTAAATTATATGAAATTTTAATTATGAACCATAAGTTAAAAAACATGGGTACATATTACGAATTAAAACACAAAATTTATGAATGCAAAATGATGCTACTATTTTATTTATTCCGCAGAAGAAAATTTAAAAAAACACTTCAATGAAAAATTACAAAATGCTAATGAATCATATACTTTAGGTGTACTTTTATGCGATCCTTAAAATTGAGATTTTATATAGGTTTTAAACACAATATTATAAATAATTTATTGCTTCTAATTTTGAAATCACTTTTTACAAATAGTTAATATCTGAAAAAATAGTTCTTTTGTACAGTACATTGTTTGGTTCTACTATATTTGACACTTGTAAAAAGGAGATGGCTGTTGATTTAACGTGATGCACACATTGAATCTATCGAGCCGTGGTTTTGAGTTTTATTGTAGTTTAGAGGGAGTAATGTATGTTAAATCTCTGTTTAGTCCTCCCGTTGACATGGTGTGGAAGTGTGGAGAGTTGGGAGCTTCTCAATAATTGTTCTTATCACTTGACCATGGATCAAAGTTAAGAGGCCAGTCGAGATTAGACCTCAAATTGTGTTTCAAAGTATGATATTAATAAGCAAACAATTAGAGAAATATTAGCTATATGAAACGCAGTTATTGGAAAAAATAATAAGGATGCGGTCAAATATTTATTTAAGGTATCCGACTACTTGCGACAACTTTTTTAAAAAAAATGGAGATATGGATATTGTTTTGTTGTTTTTAGATTTGTTTAGTACATTTATGAAAAATAGGTTAAAATTAAGAAGAGAAAAAGAAATTATTATTAATAAAATGGGGACAAAATTGACAAAAATAACATAAACGCGGCCCATTTTGCACCAAAGGTTTATGAACAAATTTTCAATTTTTCAATTCTGATGTGTTTCTATGTTATGATTTTTGAAGTGACCATCAGGATAAGAGATATTTTAATTTTTACAAAAACTAGAGCACTTTATCTTAGTTAATATATGAAATTGCTTTAAAAAACAGCGATTATATTAGCATAAGGGACTGTACATTTTGTAATAAAACAGTGATTGATAAATCTGAAGGTTAAAACAATTCTACTATTATACAAAACATACACAAAAAATTCAGTTAGTTATTTTCGAAACTTTTTCAGCAATCGCTAACACCGTTTGATTATTTTCAAAAAATCACAACGCGTTTTAAAGTGTGACATCTTGCTTAAAGTAATGACATCTGCTTTTACTAAAACACTAGTAGTTTTTGTTCTAGGGAACGGAAAATAATAAACTTGGTATTTTTATAAAACTAATAAGATGGCCCATAAAATAAAATTACAAAAAAAAAAGTCAATTTTTAGCGAAATTCACAATTTTAGGGTAGTCGGATACTTTAAATAATGGATTCATTTTTGGTTAGAAAAAAGATAGCCAATGTAGTAAAGGAAAAATATATAAAATGAGTCAACAATGGTGCCGTTAAATAATACGGCTCTAAAAAGAATGTTCATTATTCTAATACCAACAATATTTGTATAAGTAAACTAATATTAGAAACATAATTTTTTTGTGAATGTAAAATAAATCCGTGATTAAAAATCGTTACGTTCCAAAAAAAAGCTCAAATTGTTAGATTCCTACATTTATAAAAGATTTACATACCATACAAATGTAAATGTAAAATGTAATATAAAAAGGTCTTTCCTGTGTAAATCTTAAAATGTTGCTCTCATATATATATATATATATATATATATATATATAAACTTACACATCAGACATACTTTAAAAATATAGATCCTCTCTTGTCTTCATATGTTCTTCCATTATGTCAAAATGTAGGATAAGAAACATAACATAACTGTTCATAAATAATATCGGTAATTTTTTTGAAGAATCTTTTATTTTTTCATCTTTATGCAAACAATAAAAAAATTTTACCGTAACAATTTTTCTGCATATAGTTGTTATTTTGTGACCATAATTAATTTAACCCGGGAGTGGTTATACCGGGCACAGGGTCACCCCAGGTTCACGAAATTGTAAATTCGGGAAAAACTGTTCATTTGTTACAAATAACCTTGTCAGCATCCTCCTACATGACAGTATTCATGTAAACTAAAATCGTATTGGTCACTATCTCCCTCTTTTAGGATGGGGAAAGCGTTTTTTACGAAATTAAAGGTACTTGTGGTGACTGAGTTCACCCCTAAGCCACACTTTTACTCCAAAATATTTTCTATTTACAAGCTGCATTTTACCTCTGAGAACGAATTAGTGGTTTTGAGCGCTGAGTTGTAAGACTCCTCATGGTTTATAAATTTAAATGAATAGAACATAAAAAAAAAATTAAACACAAACGTGGTCATTATGAAGAAGCAGCTGATGAAAAAATTGATATTAAACATGATAGGGAAAGTAAATTTAAAAAAAAAAGAGATGAAGATGAAACATTTGGGATGAAAGTAAAATTTTCAAATGCTATCTAAAGGACCCCACCAAGAAAAATAAGAAGCCATAAATGGCCAACAAGACACACTTTACCCTGTCAAAAGACACAAACAAGAAAAAGTTCAACATGATATTGTCGATCATCAGAGGACAGTAAAACTACAATAGCTTGAACAAAATGTGACAGTTTCGCCTGCCGATATCATTCATGTAATGTAGCGAACAGGGTCTGTGATTCCTGTCCCTTATTAAAGTCACTCACATTTGAAAGTTCTTGGTTCAGAGAGTCTGATTGATATTCTTCTCAAATTATCAAAGAAAAATTGAAACTTCTTAAAAGTAGGAAAATAAGTATACTTTCTCTTAGTTAAATAATTCAGTGGAATATTGATTTCTGTCATGTACAATAAAAATAAATATAAAAAAGGGATTGGGGTGACTCTGTCCCCCTGCATGAGCATTAACGTTACTGTCGTGTGTGCGCCTACTCCCTGGTTAATAATAAATAGTGCGCAGTGTACATATATGCTGAAACAGAATATTTTTAATATATATATGCAATTTTAGTATATATATATGTGTGTATATAAAGTAGTGCCATAACATCGCATCAATCCTTTAGAATTGTGCATGAGAAATATAGTTTTAAAATAAATTTGATTCTAATAGTTATCCTTGGCAAAATCGTTGGTTACATTTTAATGATAGTTGTAAAAATACAATCATTAGTTTAAGTCTAGTTGAAAAAAAATCTATTCCAGCTTCATTTATGGTTAGTCATATATACATTTCTGATACAAATAGGCAGGCGCATTCATATATGAAATAACATTGTCTTATTTTATACAAGTATGGATCAGAAATGACAACAATATGTGATGTTTGTTAGAAATAATTTTTGATGATGAAAACACGAAAGAATAAGATTTCAAAACCGCTAAGACTATTATAGTAGTAATAATGCCTCTTTAAACCCTTTTAATTCGTGAATTAGAGTTCTGTGATTACGTTGAAGATGCGCTGTGTAAGAGCGGGGGGGGGTATGTAAGAAGCGTATGTATATGAGCGTATGTATATGAAGGCTCGAATTCCTCACTCTGGCATGGAATGGAAGTTTGGAAAGTGAGAAACTCACTTGAGTATCGAGATTTAAAATCGCGAGATCAGTGGCCAATAGAACTCGGGTATTAATGAAAATCAAATAAAATTGAAGTAAAATTTGCGTAATGGATAGAATGGCACCTAGGAATATGTATTGTTGAAATTTAAAAAAAAAATTGTTATAATATATAAAAGTCATAATCGTGTTTTTAGTGATCATTCTTCTTTTGAAAGAACCGTATTCCTCTGTTATACAGTTTTATGCCGATTTTGAGTGGTCTCTGTCATTTTTTTTTACTATCACTAGTTTGAATAGTTACTTTCCTTTTTCGAATAAAATGCCAGACAAAAAGAAAGAAAAAAATGGAAAGATTTAAATTATTTTATCTGTAATTTAATACAAATGTAAATATAAAATAAAAATAATTCTCTTAAGAGAATAAACACTTTTAGTTTATGAAAAAAGGAAGAATTTACGAAATTATTTGCGTGATTTATAATGACGTGATTAGAATAGCTAAAATGTAAAATATTATTTTTTAATTAGCTAAACAGATATTAGATTTGAAATAGTTTACTACTTAAATAATGTTTCTTTCCAAACAAATAAGCTTTCACTTAGATATGCAAAAGTAATCTATTTGCCAGTTATTTTCCCCTTCGTTGTTTATAATACCTTTTCTTATTTTTCTTTCCTATTTTTTTTTCTCGTGTGCATATATTTCTAATATGACTCAAGTTAAAAAAAAATTGCTATACATTTTCACTTGCTTTTAAAATACTTAGGTATTATAGTTTTGTTTTGATACGGTAACTGCGTTAAAGATTTATTTTCCTTTTGATCAGATAAAAATCTTTTTAAAATACATAAAATTTAAACTTTGTGTTGAGCTTTCCATTTAAAATTTGAAATAGTCATCAGTTTTTTTTATTCTCTCACTGCATATTAAATATATTTATTTAAAACAAATTACTATTTTCGTTGTTAACCCTTAAAAGACGATTAATTTTAAGGGATCTGAAATTTTTAGTTCGGGTTTCATCTTTGCTGTCTTTCTTTAAATCTTTGTTAAAGATTGCCATAATTATTTATAGTCACAAAATGAAAAGGCAACATGTTGTTCACATGAAAGATATTTACAGCGAGAAAAAAAATAATTGAGAAATTGAAAGGTTAAAAAAAAAAACTTTCCTCATACGGAAAACAAGAGATTTTATCCCCATTTATGTTCATGTGTTTTGACAGAATAGGAAACAATTAAGAGGGTTAAAAACTCATTGGTTGACTCATTTCGAATGAGATATCAACTGTCCGTCCTGTCGTTCATAAAAAGCTGACTCTAAATAGCTCGTATACACATATCAAAGACGTTTAAAATAAGCTCCTTGCTTGTAAAATATTTCTCAAGAAAGATCTGTTAGTAATAAGTAATTATTATAGTATAAATATTGTGTAAGGAGCCTTAAGTTATTCGCATCTGAGAATTTATCGTAAAATAACACTTTTATTTGCGTATGACTATCTTGCATATTTCTTTAAAGGAATTTCATATTAACATTGTCTTCGTCATAATCATAATCAAAAAATTTATGTTTTAATATTTTAGTTAAAAGTCACGATTAATGCTGATCTGAAAAATATAAGCGCATCAAATCATATTAAAATGATAATATATAAATTAATATAGTAATATATTCCAATTGTATGAGAATATTTTGTTTCGGTTAACTAATTATTTTAAACTACTATGCAAAGGGTTTGTATATCTTGCAACGATTAAAAATCAATACAATGAAAAACTATTTAGGGAAGGCAAGTAAATAACAAGCATTTACTTTTTTGTAAAATATTGAATTGATTGACCTTTCAAAAAATAATTCAGCAAAGAGTATAACAATTCATTTAAACTAACAAATTTCTTAGAAAAAACTTGGATTTGCTACTTATTAATAAAAATAGGTAATTTTGATTTCTGACAAAAAGAAAAATAGTTTATATTAAACACTTTAAGACAATTTTGCAACACATCTGTGTTGCTTTAAGCTAGTGTTTATTGATCTAGGGAGTGCGTGAATTGCAGCTGCAGGCGCCAAAAATGGCAGGCATTTTGATATATCTTTTTTGCATAAAATAACTTGTTTGCCATTAATAATCTTGTCATTTATTTAGATTCTTATTGAAGAAAGCCCTCGTTTCAGGTGTGACTGAGTACCAGCATCCTAACATTAGTTATCGACTCTCATCGAGTAACCCCTTTCTGCTCATCTTCCTTGTAGTTGTCCTCCCATAACTTGCTGAGTTTTCAACAGATTCGGGATTACAAATTAGAGTTTGCTGCCCCGGGATCCCGAAATTCCTGTATTTAATTTTTACCTGGATTATATCTTAATTGTTTTCCCATCAACATTTTCTAGGGATCTAATTCTCAGAAAATTTATACACACACACACACACACACACACACACACATACACACACACACATACATATATATATATATATATAGTATGATATATGTTCGTAGAAATTGTTTATGTTCAAATATAAGTGCCAAAAGTAAGAAAAATATATACAGTTCTCTTTTTTCGTATGGGAAAACCTCGCCTAAGCCTAAGTGGTTTACTCTACAGTACTTACACAATAGAAGCAACATCTCAGGGGGGGGGGAATAGATTTTGGCACAGTTCATTCTTCAATTAAATGCCCTAAATTAATAGCGGGCCTGTTTGAAAGACTTGACGCTTCAAATCACACTGTATTTCTAACAGCTCACGCAACTGGATCTTCAATTTCAAATGAAATAACACTTGAAATTGATTCACATTCTGATTCAATAACTGAATCTGTTTTTACACAAAAACCATTAAGTGTAGCAGAAGAACTAAATAAAGGTATCAAAGAGGTATATATACCATTATATGTTATTAGATTTGAGACGTTGTCATCAAAAATTGAAAAAGAATGTGTCTCTTTTTTTTAAAATGGAGGAAGACGAGGTGACTACCTGGAAAGAACATGCTTCTATTTATAATGGCGATAAACATACTAGTGTAGATTCCGAAAGAGCATTTTCTTCGGCAGAACAACTTGTAACAAAAATAAGAAGCCGCTTAAGCTATGAAATGCTGAACGAGCTGTGTTTCTTAAAAACTTACTTACAAAAACCCAAGAAATGAAGAAAAGTTATTTTAAATTTCATTACGTACTTATTTTTAATGATGAATTAAGTATTGTTTTAAGAGAGAGATTTTTTCAACAAACAATAATATTATGAACCAATTTTAATTACATTTTCAATTTTACTACGCAACTTCAACTATGTGCAACCCCTCTGGTATAGTGGCTGACTGCGGTGCCGTAAGGCCTGGGATTGAATCCCGGAGAAAACTTGGATGCTCATGTTGTAATCCTTTTCTTTGTAATTTGTGCTTCACGCTTACTTCTATGTAAGCCTCCGTGTGATACTTTGTTGTGCACGGGATTATAAATGTTCTCTATAAAAAAAAAAAAAACTTCAACTATACTAATGCGTATTTTTTAATAAATAATACAATCCTAATCCTGGGATCTCGGGATTTGGATAACGTAATCCCGAAAAACCGGGATTGAAAACCCTTATTACAAATTGATTTTAATACAAAGTCATCAGAAGATTTTTTTTGTCTAGGAGTTTAATCACTTAATTTTTTTCTTTTTTCTGTCATATTATATAAAAATATAAGCATATTTTTAACAAACATTTTTATGGTGAAATTAACATAGAGTAGAAAAAAAGGGTCAGGTATGTGCCGTTTCAAGTGCCCGAGCGGTGTTCGGGCAAAACAGGGAAGTGGTTAAAAAGAATTTCGAGCAATTTCTGAAGATGGAATATAATATTTTTAATCTTTTTTACAACTTATTTGTCTGAGAGGACATTTTCGTCTTTAAACACAATGAAATCAAAGTAGCGATCAAATTCTAACGAAATTTGAGGAATTGAATTGTGTCCGGCGGTGTCAACTATTGCCACGTAATTGCTGCTTATTCACAGTTCAAATATCAGTCCTCATTTCAGTTTTGAAATATTTACTATCACGACCCGATCACACACAACATTAAATATTCATAAAAAAAATCCTATTTTGTGGGTAGACACATCAACGATTTGGAAACTCATCTATCCTCTAAAGTATTTTATAGACAGATTGAATTCCGCATCGGTTAAGGAAGGTTCTCTCAAATTTCCCTTTAGGGATTAATGTGGAGCAAGTCATTACAACTATTATTCCCAGATTTAATAACGTTATTAAAAATAAGCAAGCACATGATAACTGATAACATTATAACTTATCTATTATACTTAAATTTTGAAAAAGCTGTTGTTTATAAAAGGAGATAATCTCAGAAATTAACACTAAATTACATTTAATAAACAAATTAGCAAAAACTTATAATTCTTTATATTATTAGTAAAGAATGAAATTTACAATTACTACTATACTTTTATTGGTAAAAACTCATAATTTTCCGTGATATTACATTATATAACGTTTTTTTTTTTATTTTTTGCTAAATTAAATTCTTTTCGCTTTATTCAAAATAAAAACTTATTGCGGATGTTGATTAAAACAATAGTATACCACAAATAAAAAAAATGTGTGTAAACATTGAGCAATGCTTATAAGTCGAATAAAGTTTTTGTTCGAGAAATAGGGTAACAACCCCCCTATAGATGTTTAAAACCTCGGCTTTAAATAGTCTATTTCACAATTACTGTAATAAATATTAGGTTGTAAAGTATGAAATGGTGCAAAAAATGCACATAACTGAATACAAATTTTTCCAATAAAAACTAAGATTTTAAGATGTGATCTGCTGATTCTTTTTTTTAAAAATGAAATATAAGTTAAAAAGAGGAAAAGATGTACCTTTCACACGAAAAACAAATTATGCCAAAACATGGCGTTCAAATGTGGTTATGTGCTTAATCTATTTTTGGCCCATTTCATACTTGAAAACCTAATACATTGATATTTCTCCTCTAAAACTTTAGAATAAATGTAAATATAATAATATTCACAAGAATAGAACTAATAAATAGAATAATTGAAATATTTAGCTACACTTTTATACTTACTAGTATAATTATAGACTTTTATCTCTGTCTTTAATTATTTTCAAAGCACAATGTGATAATATTAAACTCATAAAATCATATTTTCCTTTCTCTCATTTGAAGATAATTTTCATTATAGAAACAACTTCCTCGCGTCATTCATTTAATTTCGTGTCCGACCTCAGATGGTTCTTGATTAAAATCCGAGAAAATTCTAATCGTAATTACATTGAATAACTCCGTTAAAATTCAATTTATCTTCCTTATGCACATTATCATTTCTCTTCACCTTTGTCAAACCCAAAGTGGTGAACTTTACCATTTATTGCCTGCTCCTTCATACCTCGAACAAAGATCGTTACACAGCTAAGTCATTTTTCGAATATCAGATTAATGATTGGATTTGTGTTAATCCACAATTTATGGAGTGCTTACGCGACTTTTAGTTAACGCAGAAAGATGATTCGTTTCCACTGGAATCAGTAAAGATAATGTCCGTTATTCCGTGGAAGATGGATTTCGCCTCGCTTAATCATATAATTTATGAAAAATTCATAACTGAGATTAAGTATAAATAAATATTTCTGATCATATAAGTCATGGTATTCTGACAATATCTTGTACAGAAATAGGAAACTTACACAGAGCACGAATGAATTTGAAATGGTAAGGAAATATGTATATTTGAACATTTTCGGGGGTGGTCTTTCTGTGTGAATAATCAATTTCAAAAATTGCACACTAAGACATTATTATAATGTAAGATTTTCACTTCTTTTACATATAATGTGTTTCTTGCATTACTTTTTATTTCTTTGCTTCGACATTATTATTGCATCATTTATCATATTCCGAGAATCTTTTTTCAATAATACCATAGCAATCCCTGTAGTGATACAATCTATATAAGCCAGTAACAACCTCCGCACCACGGTGATCATTTTGGTGTAGTGGTTAAGTTACTCGGTTTTGGATCCAAAGGTACCGGGTTCTGTCCTCCGAATAAATGCGCCACTTCACCCCCTTCCCTCTCCAAAGAGTTAATTTCAGCTAAACCGTTTTTAGAGAACTCACTCAATAAAAGAAACATTTTTGCCAAATTTCATATCAAAGACCTTATAGCTCAGGAACGGGTATAACTTGTGTGTAACGCATCCGCATCTCCATTTGAGAGTGGATTATTGCAAAACTATTTTAATTAGGATCTGTACACAGCAAAAGATACATGCCTGCCAAATTTCAAATCTCTAGTTCTAATAGTTCCTGTGTTTTTGTTATGCGGGTGTGGGATTTTTTTTCTTTCTATTTCCTGGAGATTATAGTTAATGTTTCGCTTTCAAAATTCTGTAAAAAAGGAACCATTGCTCAAAATGGGTTAAAGTTTGAACTGATTGTATTTGAAAAGAAGGGAAATGGTGTGGCATAAGTAAAAGGTATCAACGTTTATCAAAATATTGTATGGTACGATGCTATATTATCCTTCTCCTCACATTGCAAAGCCACTGATAGAACTACCCATGAGAAATTTTGGAAATGATATAATGATAAGCCCTCATTTTCCAAACAGCTTGACTTTAGTGCTCCCGGAACTCAATCCTCAACTGCCTACTTTTTAAAAACTCGGGTAGGCCTACTTTTACATAACAGCCCAAAAAATCGTAACATTTCTACTGACCTAGGGGCTTTAAGGAGCCTTAAGTTGTCCCTGTGTGGGGTTATCTTAAAAATGTTGAGTCCAGTGGCCCAATTGCAAATTTAGCAGATTTGAAGTCACGGATTGCACAATACATTTATAACGTGACCTTTGAGATACTCCACTATGTTGTTTGTTGGTTTCAAATTATGTTGAAAATAGTGGACAGCTTATTGAACATGTCTTAATAAAGTCTACTGGCATTTTCATTATTTATTTTTATGCTGGTTATCCCCAGAGGAGAATTAAAAACCAATTTTTTCCATCTTATTTCGTTCTAATTTGAAGTAATTGATGGGCTTTTCACTTTCAGTGTCACAACTATTGAATGACTTGAAAATCACTTTTTCCTAATGAAAAACCGAAGCAGTCAGTTACATTGAACATTACTGTTGTTGTAATGTGCAATTTATCCCGAATCCTTCGTAATTCCATTAAAAATATAAACAAATACACTTCCATTGCATCACTTACTGTACCAACTTTTAATAAATTATAGATTTTATTTTCTTATACCATATCGTGTCCCTTTTCTCCAAATATATTCAGTTAAAATTTTCAGTCATTCTGACCACTGATTCGTGGCTGCGGTAGCCAAGTGTTCAAGATATTGGATCGTAGTTGGTGTGTCATTAGTTCGAGCCCAGTACCATTAAAAACCCTCCGTGTAGAATGGCGATGCACGTTAAATCTGCCGAGGGCTCAAAAGTTCTCCCTTTGGTGTGGTAGTTAGGAATGGGGTGTGCCAACTCAGGTGGGGTCCTCTTCACTTGACCATGGATCAAAATTACCGGGTCAGTTGCTAAAAGCCTATGTGTAACTGAACAGTGTGGGACGTTTATTTTTACTCACTCTCTCACTGATTCTTTTTTCAGCATTTTAAACAAGGGAATTTAATTATAAAACACAGTGTTCATAGATATTATTTTTTTTATTTTACACTCTCATAATATCTTTAATTATATAATAAACGATATATTATTTTGTTATTTTTATTTCAAGTAGGTTGAAGAAGGGTTTAAGAAGGGTTTTTTAGGTGTTTGATACTAGGGTAATTTGAAAATATAAGAAATGAAATTGTTGAAGAAGAATGAGTAGTATATAAAACTAGCGAGAGTTTTTTATGTTTTTCTTACATTATTTACTTTATATAACTTATAAGAATATTTTTAACACGCTTTTATGTTTTTTTAAGAAGGAAATTTCCAAGAGGATTTGTGCATGATAAACGGATTATCTTCAAAACAACCAAATCAAATTCAATGAAATTTATAACATATGTTAAGAGCTTCCTAGATTTGACCAAATCTCAGATCTTAAGAGACAGTTACACACACACAAACATCATATATTAAAGCAATTTTCAGCTTATAGGATACAGTAATTTTGACAAAAAAATCATTGACATCAAATTTAAATAATTATAAAACATTTTTTACTCTGGGGGTTGTGACACTTCATATGGATCAAGAAGTATATCAATGAAATTAAGATTGTATTATGCCCAACATATTTTTACTATGGTGTTTTACTTAACTTATAAAATTTTGCAAAAATTACATAAAAATAATACTTTTTTTCAAAAAACAAAATGTGATACATATTATTTATTTAATAAGTATGACTCTTAAAGCCTATTAATGTTCTTTAAGTAATTAACATTCTTTTTAAAGTCAATTTTGGAAAAATTGGTCTCCGAACCTAATCGGATGTCTTTCACGGCCGATTTTGAAGGACTTCAGCACGCGACTGAATAAAATCAACTTCAACTACAAGTTGGCGACCCAGAATACTCGTTCTTGCCTGAGACTTTATTTTTTCAAATAAAACTTATTCTATCTCTTTTGTATTTTGTCTCATCGTTTACTTTATTATGTTTTTATCAATTTCTGAAGAATATTTCAAGCCTATACATATACACTACATTTCATGCAAGTTATAAATAATGTGAAGGAGTAAAACACGGTTTCATAAAAAAAAAGATTCAATTACAATTCTAATATTTCATCCATTTTCATAAATTGATGTAATATGTAAAAACTCCCCTACTTTTTTCACAATACGTCAGGCTATTTTTATCGAAGAAATTTCCTCAAATATACTTACTGATCGTTTTTACATTTTTAAACAGGAAATATAATATCCAGATTCTTTCCATAGCGTCTTGGAGGCATTTAATCGAATGGGCCCTGCTCTTGACTTCTAAAATCAATTTCAATTATAAACTTTTCATGCATAAAATCGCGTTTTTCTTTTTTTTGCGATTATATTTTCGAATAACTTTTTCGACTTCTTTCCCAAAGATTTTGCGACTGAAAAACAAAGCGAAGCGTGAAGTAAAAATTGAAGGTTTGCCGGGATGTTGGGATTTCTTTGCATTAAATTACGCGAAGGGAAATTATTCTCTTTCGAAAGAAAAGCTTCATTTTTGATACTCCTTCCCCATTTTTATTATTATCATTATTATTTTTTACAATTTCTCATTTCATTTTTCTTTCGCTGATAAAATATGGTTCCTTACTGAAAAAGAATTCAACTCCGTGTGACACCATTAAAACCATTTTGTTCTAAAAAAAACTTCTAAAAATGTTTTTTTCTCTATGTTAATATTATTTAATGTTGTAATATCATCTCTAGTTTTTATTACATATATTTTACTATGTTTTTGTTCCTAATAATTTCGATTACGTTAATTTTTCAAATTTTACACAAACATACATTAACTAAATGTTTTCTTTCTTTTTTTAAACTTTTTACCAAAAACATTGATAGGAGAGGTAAAAGCTGATGTATTGCTTGAGATACAAGATAGATGTTGATAGCGGAGACATTTGAGAGTTGACTTTGGCTGAAATAATGGACAGATTACAGACCAAATGCAAGAGAAAAGGCAAGTAAGGCACATAAAAGCACCAACAGCTAAACAAAAAAAACGATACAGGTGGTGGTACAGGAAAATGAGAGTTGGAACTGGAGATATGACTTTGCAGATATTGGAGAGATTACAGAAAAAAAGGAGAGGTGACAAAGGAGAGATACAAAAAAACAAGAGCTGAGAAAATGACACATTACGTATAAGGTACACTGAAAAGTGACAGTTTTTGATAATGGAAATATGACATTTCAGATATTAGAGTGAAGACAAACGAAAAATGTGAGAGACTACAGATGAGATATAGGAACGAAAACAGCTACATAAAAAAGATACGTTAAGATGCGGTACAGGAAAAATGACAATTTGGATACTGAAGATACGACATTTCAGATACTGGAATTGACTAACTACAGAAGTGGAATCAACTAAAAAAAGATACATTACAATTGTATCGCTGACAAAATCGTGGATTGGTTACAGAAGATATGGCTTTCATTATTATTGGAGAGATAACACTCTAACCACAGGAAAAACGGCAGCTGAGGTATAGGAAAGACAACGGTTAAAAAAAGGGATACCTTACAGATGTGGTATTGAAGCAAGTAATATAAAAAAATTAAGTTAATTTCTACTTAGATCAACAAAAAAATTTATTTTAGTTACTTTTTATTAAATAGTTACAATTAATATAAATATGCATATACATAATGACAGAATCACAACATTAAATGGCCATTTCCTTTTACTGATTATCTTTAAAGTATCGCATTGTTATCCAAAACAATCGTGTATATAAAATTTTAGTTCAATTGTTCAGCTTTGAAACGTGAGGAAAAAAATATGTTAAAGTTTTGACACAAATCGCTAGAAATGAAGCTAACGTGGCTGTATGTGTAATTCTTTAAACAATTAATTTCAGTCAATATTTTTAATAAATTATAATTAAATTATCAAATTGTTACCCAAAACAACAGTTTATAGAAAATTTCAGTTAAAATGAGTGCTTTAAAATGTGATAAAAAAACCTTTTCAAGGTTTGACGCACCAAAATGGTCGCTAAGTTGCCAACAATGATGCCAACGTGGCTGTATTTGTAATTCTTTTAATAATTAGTTTTAATCAATTAATTTTAATTAATTATAATAAATCACTGTATAGTCATCCAAAATAAGTGTGCATATAAAATTTCAGTTCAAATGAGTGCTTTAAAATACATTGTATTAACGATTGAAAAATTTGAACAAGATAAATATAGAGAGAAAGTGAGCTAATAGAGTAGGAATTGAAAATTGAGTGTTTGAATACTGGATATATATTTCACACACAAATATTGGAAAGATGACAGACTAAATTGAATACAGACGGCAGCTGACGCACATGAAAGCTAAAGCTGTAAAAAAGATATATCATAGAAACGGTACAGAAAAAGGACAGCTTGAAGATATATCATTTCAGATATTGGAGAAATGACAGATTAAATACAGTAGACGACAATTAAGGCAGAGGATATGTAGAGGATAGATCATAAAAGCTGATATACGTTAAATCTGTAAAGGCGGGCGCGGTGTGGAGTATAAAATACTGGGGTACCAGTTTAGATAACGAAATATTCAAAAATTGGAAAGACAAGCGCCAATAGGGCTCATATAGCTTCGATGGGCAACGTAAATAAAAAAAATCAAACAAGCGAGAATAATTAAGTAAATTGCCTATGAGTTAAAATCCATAAGTTTAGCTATTCGTGAAATTCATTTAAAAGTCCTATTTAATTTTCAAAAAAATATTAAACTAATTACATATCTTCGAAGATGTATTTCTTCACCCAATCCTTTTTAAGATGGATCATTTATTTACCGTCAACTTGGCGAATTATTATCCCCTCATTGTATAGAAGTTCAATACAGAAAAATAAGCTGCTAGACAAATTTGGCACAATTAGTTTTCTTATTTGCTAAATGTTTTCCCTAAATGGTGATTCAGTCTCTGTACAGAAGTATTAACAATATATTGGCAAAGTATAATTATTATAGAAACCCTTTTCATAAAAAAAGATGTTTTGAAAATAAGTCAATTTTTCTCTTTTATTTGCCAAAAATTTGCATTAAAATTTTTTTTACTGTAGTAATATTCTTAAAATAATTTCATATGTATTTTTAATTCAGATGACAATAATTATTAAAAATATTCTTTTATAGATCTTTTTCAAGATTATGGTTCCGAATGAAGCACTTTAAGGATACTTGAAAAATACAACATCTGGATTAGAAACATATGGAACTAAAACAACTTTCTTTAAATCGGTGATACTCAAACTTTCTACATTTGTGACCCAATATTCAATCATAATTTTCATCATACCTTCTCCTTAAAATAGCAATGTATTGAATTCAACAATACTGTACTTTAACGCTAAAACTACAATACGACTTGAACCTCTTAAGTGCCAGCTGCGTATATAAACGTTTCACTCAGTCAAAGCGTTAATTGTCCCTGACGTATATATTCGTCCTTCCGAAGTACAAACTTTTCTGTGCACTGCTATCCATAAAATTATTCCGAAGGCCTTAGAGTGCTACAAAATGACCTCTAGAATGTTTTCTAAATGTATAGTTATTTCAGAGAATTTACTTAGTTATTTTTTTCTTCCACCCCTCCCCACCCCCAAACATCACATACGCACGTCTACGTGACACTTGAGAGCGAATCGCGTAACTTTTAATCGACAGTTAAAGATTTAATTTTAAACCATACAAATTATCAAGATAAGTGTTAATTTTTATATATAATTTTATATGTGACAAGACCATGAGTAGTTGTTATTTTTTAAACTTATTCTCAACATAGTATTATGTTTTAAATTAATTATAAAGTACATTGTGTAGTACTGATACATTTCTAAGTGTATTATATTAATGTAAATGTGTATTTTACTTTTTGTTCTTTGTTTACTTACAGTACATTAATATTTTTTTAAATAATCTTTTGTTTTCGACTTTTTAATATGCTCAGGCCCTCCTCATAGTAATATTGCGCCCCCTAGGGGCCATGCCCTTCAGTTTCAGAAACACTGCTTTAAATGT
Organism: Trichonephila clavata; assembly: GCA_019973975.1. Taxonomy (NCBI): domain Eukaryota; kingdom Metazoa; phylum Arthropoda; class Arachnida; order Araneae; family Nephilidae; genus Trichonephila; species Trichonephila clavata. Next base: position 309,569 of record BMAO01031182.1, on the reverse strand, counting down.
ATGCATATGTGTAAACCTATTCAAATAGCAAAATAATATTTTATTAAATCTTACATGTTATTAGTTATATAAACGTTAATTTTAAAAGAAAAAGAAACAGGGCATTGTCTTTTACTATATATATAAAGACACATTACATGGTTCCTTATACCCATAACAGAGCCAGATATATTTACATAAATTAACATGTCAACGAAACTCATTCCAACTACCGTTCATCGTTCCGAGAATGAAATTTATGAAATACTACCTTACACGAAGTTCCTTAAACACCGTTAAATGTATTCCGCCGCGATCATATTTATACCTCTCTCTTCAAAAATATGTAGATTTTAATGTGCCGAGCTCTGAATCACTGTCAGGGGAACACGATCCGTTTCCCACACCGTGCTTAAAGCATTAAAACGTTTCACTGACAGGAAATTTCAAAACTTGGTTCAGAAGGGTCACAACATTCTCTCTTGGGTTGTGTGGCGAAGTAACATTTTACGAGTCTCTTAATATAGAGGCTGAAATATAACATGTTTGGGTTGTGATGCGTCATTACATAAGCTGGGGTTGCTACAAATATTTTGGTTAAGATTACATTAGGCATTTCTTTAAGAAAGGATTATTATGAAAATGCTGGAATTGTTTTATTGTGAAATTTTACTAGTTCTAAAAAATAAAACACGCGTGCATCGATTGTTTACTTTTTAAGTTTGTGAATATTTTCTAATCTTTTGGGGGATATTTAATCAAAGGATTCACCTCGGTAATAAACGCTAATTTTATTAAGTTAAGAGACATTTTCGGTTTCCAGTTACACTGGTGTGCAAAAATTAAGGACAAAGTCGAAAAATTAGCATATCCGCTGAACGAAGAGGCAGAGCGGACAGAAAGACGAATCAGGAGATTAAGTGAGGTGATGTACGGTAGCACATGCGCAGATATGCAGGTAGACGTAATGGGGGAGTGTCTGAGTAGTAAAGCATGTTGTCGGTGTAAGATTAGTATTTCTGGCAAATAGATTGCACACTGTATAGCAGTTAAAATCACACCGAGTTGCTGCCTCAGCGAGAAATGGCGAATAATCAATCTGTTAGACGACATCTGGATGCTTTTACCCGAGGTCGAATCATTGGGAAGTTGGAGGAAGGTCGCAGTGTGACAAGTGTGGCTGCAGAGTTCGGAATTGCTCACAGCATCGTTTCACGACTTTGGAGACAATTTCAAAATACAGGAACAGCTATACGGGGGTTCAGTAGTGGTCGTCCACGAGGAACCACACCCGCAGATGACCGGTATATTGCCTTACAGGCCAGAAGAAACAGGCGGCAGACAGCGGGAGAAATCGCTAGACACACGACACAGGCGACTGGACGACCGATATCGCGTTTTACCGTGGCCAGAAGACTGCACGGTGGTGGTCTGTTTGCACGACGCCCTGTACGGTGTGTACCTTTAACGCCTGCCCATCGGAGAAGGCGTTCTCTGTGGTGCCGGGAATACCGGAATTGGAGAGACAATGAATGGGGACGAGTACTCTTTACAGATGAGAGCAGATTCAGTCTGAGTAGCGATTCTCATCGCATACTCATCTGGAGAGAGCGGGGAAGCCGCAATCTTCCTTTGAACATCATTGAAAGGGACAGGTATGGAGGTGGCGGTGTTCTCGTTTGAGGAGGCATCATGCTTGGTAGTCGTACAGACCTTCACATCTTCGACGCAGGTTCAGTTCCGTTATTGTAACGAGATTCTTCTTCCATATGTGCGTCTTTTTAGAGGCGCTATGGGTCCGCAGTTCCTTTTCATGGACGACAATGCACCATGTCATCGCACAGTAGCTGCCGAACAGCTCTTAGAGAGTGAGGATATTGAACGTATGGATTGGCCAGCACGATCTCCGGATCTCAATCCCATCGAGCATGTATGGGATTTTCTAGGCAGACGCTTGGCAGCTCGTACCTTACCACCAGTAACGATTCCGGAGCTTCGATTGGCGCTGCAAGACGAATGGGCAGCAATGCCTCAACAACTCATTGACACCCTCATTCTCAGCATGGGCAGACGCTGTGAAACCTGCCTAGCAGTCAGGGGAGATCATATATTCTACTAAAGACCGGATATTTCTTGCTGGACACCCATCACAGGGATGTTTCGGCCTTCAGTCGCATTGCGCTCCATGCTACTTTTTCAATAAAGCTTCTTTTTATCCCTCTGATTTCTCTTTTAGTAAGTGTTGCTTACATTACTCATGTCCTTACGTATTGGGGATCTTACGGTATTAAATGTGTTGATTTGGAATGCTTTTGTACAAAGTTATATTGAAAAAACCGTCTGGTCCTTAATTTTTGCACACCAGTGTACTCCTGCACATCAAAATCCATATTTTAATTTTACGGTTTTTACGTTCTTTTTTATTAATGTATAATTTTTAATACATTTGATTTGAGAGTCAAATATTATTAAAAAGCTGAATATTAAGATAGATATTATTGAATTTTTGGAAGTTATAAGAACTTGAATGCTGCTGTATAGATATTTCAGACAGAATACTACATTTCAGGAAATGTGACCTTTAACTTGCTTTATGGCCCAGCAATATGCATTATTTCTGTTGGTAAAGTTCTGAACGAAGTCTTATGAAATATAATGGATAGCATTTTTCTAAATATATAAATAATAAAAAGGTGGCATACTTAAAGAAATATTCAAAATAAAATAAAAAACTAATAAACGTGTGAATGCCATAATCACAGTGATCTAAATACAATTTCAAATCTTTAAAAATAAATGGCGCGATTAGTAGCGATATTGGTGTAACAATTAACTTGCAATAAAATAATTATTTACGAATATTAATATTTAATATTAAGTATATATATGAAATGTTTTGGTTTTTATTATCAACTACATATTGTATTACAATTCTATCTTTTTTTCTATTATTTATCCATTTTATTCCATCTTTTTTGCTAAAGTATTTTATCTATGTTTTATTACTATATAGTTGATGAAACCATTCTTTATAGTACACAAAATTCTTCTGCATTACTTTATATTTCTGAGAGATCATTGGTGGACTTTGAACATTCGTGTACCCTTGAGGAATAAAAAAACTATAGCTGTGTTTTGTAAAATTCGATTAAGCTTCCGATTTGGTAGAGTGGTTAGTAACGCTGACTGGGGTACCGTAGGGCCTGGATTTGAATCCCGTAGAAAGCATGGATGTTTGAAAATATATGGTGCCTTCACACGGCATGGAGATACTCTACATAGCCGTTGAGCCGCAAATAATATCGTGAGGTTGGTGGAAAGAGAAAATAGGTGGGAGGCCTCTAAACCCCCTCCCCCAGACCATCCCTTAAAATTGGGGTGGAACCGAGCAAAATCGTTCTGTCACCAACAGGGTACTTAAAGCTAAGGATAACGACAGGTGTAAAAGTTTAGTCTTTAGCCGCCATGAATTTCGTGGGCATTGATCTAAAGCTGCTCTAAGTTTGTTGGCATAAGTAAAAGCACACTAAAATTTTATTATCTGATAAATTTTTCAATATTACCACCATTCATAAATATTATAACTTTGAAAATTGTTCTTCTCTGCATTTCTGAAAGAGAAAAATACAATCTTGAAACTGATATTATAGTGACAGTAACATATATTCATATTTATCCTTACAAATTGTTCATCAATGCAACATATAAGAACTTAATAATAATCAGAAATATGCTTAGTGCATGAAAATACATAAAGTTATTTAAATTAAAATGGTGAAATTACTAAATCAAATTTATCGAAAGGATATGTAAGATATGTATCATTTTATGGAGAGAATAAATTGTAAAACATACACATTCATCACGAAAAGCTCATGATATTAAAATAATAGAATTATTCTGCTATTTTATTAAGAAATAATTACAAAAGCCAGGAGAAAAATACAACTTCCTTCTAAAAAGACTTTGAATTTCTTATTAAATATTGGTTATGTGTAAAATATAAACACACACATATATAAAAAATGAACTGTTTAGCATTCACATTAGAAAAGAGCAAGTTCCATAAGAAATTAACAGAGATCCCTTAGTGAGAAAAATTGTTGTCCCAATCTTAAAAACAGATATAAACTTTTCTGTTTCTTTGTTTACAATCAATTAAACTTAGTTGCTCTTCGTCGGTCGATTAGCTTTATTGTTTTCCAATAATGACTGTATTTTTATGCAGTATTAATAACTAACATTAACACTTTTGTTTAGAAAAAGTGCATTAATTATAACTTCCCTATGAGAAATATTAATTGGAATCTCACTGGAAGGAAGATCAAAAATCCTTTTGCTGAAATTTTTGCGAAAAAAGATTTACATGGATAATGTCCCAAAATGAGCGTAATTGTTGTAAGTCACGCTTGTATTCCTTAAAGAAACAAGTCATACGCTATCCATTAAGTAAATTGATTATTATGCTTATTATTTTCCCAGCGTTTCGGATGCTCCTTTGATTAGTGAACTGTATAATGTAAAAAAAAATTGTAAGAAGAAAATACGGAAGATAAAATTATAGATAACTCTAATGGTAGTGTAAAAATTGATGATTAAGGAAGATTATTTAAAAATAATCATTTTACTCAAAAATATGAAATTATTAAGTCATAGAATTTTATGTCTTTTTAAAAGGCTAAATAGTTTTGAGATTCATATCTTAAAGTCATGAATAAGATAATAAACTGTGATTAATATTATCTAAAATTTATTCCACGGAACTTTTTTATTATTATGATCAATCAAACTATTAAAAAGATCGGCAAATAAATAACATAGAAATATGTGCTTTAAGGAAATTAATTACCTATTAAGTTAGCCAGTGTATACTATGTGTTACAATTAGTTTCTCCGATTAAAAGAACGTATTTAGAATAACTACACACAAATGCCTACAAAAGCAGCATAACTTTAACGACAAACGATTATATATCAGCAAATAAATGAAGCAATCAGACAAATTATAGTTAAAACCTATTGAATTAAAGCAGATGATGATGAAATGAAAGATGATAATATTTTAACAGACACAATATCTATGGCTACTAAATAATTTTAACAGACACTTAAAAAAATTAAATAGCACTAAATATTTTAACAATTAACACACTCATATATGTGAGGAATCTTCACAAGTGTAGGTATTTTCTTATGAAGTTACAGCTTTCAAACTAATACCGTATCGGATAGAACATCAGCCGAAGTTCATTTTATTTAATCCTTTTTTTTTCTAAATAAAGTTAATGAGTTTCAAATTTATTGTTCTGTTTGTTACATATTAAAACATTAGAAATGTACTTTGATCACATCTTTTTTATTTATCGAATATAAACAAACACATTTACACACACATATTTTTGAAAAAATTGAATCAATTTTTTGAAATTATATACTTTAGATTTCAATACAACAGCAAAAAAGAAGCTCTCAATGGTGTCAAAACTGACAACAAAAGCAAATTAAGAGTCATTTTAAATGATATAGAGGGTGCCCAGCCTTAATGTGACCCAATAGCTAATTCCCTAACCGTTCAGTTTAGAAATGCACTTCCAATTTGAAAAATGATTTTAAAAAAGTAAAGAATGTTTTTACGTGCTTTTCGAACCAAAAAACAAATTTACAAAAAAAATACAAAAATTAAATTTTTATACGGTCTTCAGGTCCTATCACTTGTATTTAGGAAAAGATGCAGTACACAAAAACAAAGTAAACACAGAAAGTGAATTTGTAATGATACGCCAATCATGAATCAGGGACATTATTCTATAAGAATGACCAAATTAACTTAAATAATGGTGAAGGCACGAGGTGTGGCACGAGACAAGGGAATACGTCTATGACAACTCCCAGTTTTATACAAGCGTTGAACAGCAAGGACAATTGTACAATAAAATGGATGTCTTCGAGTAGGAAATTTAATGACAAAGTATTGCCGCCTCTCACTTATTTCCATTACACTGTGCATAAAACACTACCATTTCTCATTATTCTTCATTTGTATACATCCCCTTCTCCCGTACTAGAATTCGTAATATTAAAATATGACTGTATGCAATTGCAAGCGACTACACAACAGATTTTTAACTTTCGTCATGATCAGCAAAAACGCAGCAAATCAAACTGAAGCAGCAGCATATAAGTCTACTTTTTTTTAACTAGTTTTAAAATGTTTTCTTTGTCCAAAATATTTTATTTTTTTCTATGTTTTACTCGTACATAGAATAAATTTTATTTCTTAAGTACTCAATTATTGTATTATTAACGTATGCTTTTAAATTTAAAAACGTTTTACATAAAAGTGACGAGCAAGAGCGAAAGTTTCCTGGCAGAGTTTAACTAATTTCACTTTGGAGACGGCCCCTTACTAGCTTCTTAAAAATTGCCGAGAAAAAGGATAAAACATATGATTTTCAATGTTCCATAACTGAGCCAGTTTTTATCGTAATAAAATGAAAATTTTTGTGTTTGCTTTGTTTTTGTGTACTGCATCTTTTCCTAAATATAAGTGATAGGACCTGGGGACCGTATAAAAAATTCCTTTTTGTAATTTTTCTAAATGGGTCTTTCGGTTCGAAAAGCACGTAAAAATATTCTTTACCTGTTTTAAAACATTTTTCAAATTTGAAGTGCATATCTAAACCGAACGGTTCGGGAATCAACTATTGGGTCACATTAAGGCTGGACACCCTGTATATTTCAATGAATTTATCAGATGGGAACCTAATAATCAATGATAGAATACAGGTTTAAAAATGCGTCATGTATATTTATCGAACAATTATACGATCTCTCTTAGATAAAAGAGAGAATCGCATACTTAGGATTTTTTATTTGTTTATTTACCAACTAAAATATTTTAAAATAAATTTATTTTTATTTCAAGATTTACTAAAAACATTTTTGGATGGAAAATTAAAAAGATTTACTGAGATACGCAATATATATATATATATATATATATAACTGATTTTATTTGGAACAACTTTAAATGCATGTTTTTATTTAACAAATAATGATTTATTATTGTAATAAAGCTTAAAACATTATTCATTTCAGTAAAATAAGATTTGACTGTAACATATATCTTGTTGCCGTATTATATGAACTTTTTCATCGCCAAAATATGTCTCGCTATTCTTAATATGCTGTACACAACGAAGGACGAAACACAGCAATCCAAATTTATTAGAGCCTTATTAAGATATAGCTGTATGCACGCTATGATTATAAGTGTGAGCGTCTCCAAATCCATAGAGATATTGTGATAACTGATCACTGTACCTGAAATGTTTACTATAGTGCTCTAAAGTGGAATCCATAGTAACTGCAAACTATAATACCGGTTCCAAGACCAGTATGCCGATAAGCAACCTCTGTCAACGATGTCTCCAGGTTCTAATCTGGTCATCGTAGTGCTGAAGGCAGAAGAGTAATTCGTCTGTGAAGACATAGCCTTGTCATTCGGTTGTCCTTGTCCGCCCTCCTTATACAGACGCAAACATTCGTGGGTTTGATGCAATGATAATTGTAGCAACGGGTGCCTAGCGGACGTTCCATTTTGCTACAATTGACTTTGAATTGTGTCTATACTGACATCGAATGTTGTTCACTTGGCCGTATTCATTGCGATAAGGCTCTGGTGTGACTCAGGATTACCTTACTGGCATGTACCCAAGATACCACATAGGAGTGCAAAGAGGTGCTGTCAGTCAGTCAACCCCCTTTCGCATCCACTGTTTATAATTTCGTATCACTGTTGCTTTATTACGTCCAAGATGATGATCGATTTCTCAGTGGGATAATCCGCATTCTCTGTTGGTAGCACAACCCTTCCTCGGTCGAACTTAGAAACATGATTGAATGACGCTCGTCTTCTACTTCGGTATATCCATAAATATTCCAGTCAAACAACAGCATGGGGAAACAATTTCATTACACCAAACCGGAATTCTGCTCTTCATTTACATACCACTTATGGGTGACTCTAGAGGTATCCGTAATGTACATGTATGTTGAGATGATAATCATTTGCATAACCAATCTCAATATACACATAATGAAACTAATTCGCAATTTGAATACCTTCTCCATGGTTTTACCTTTTTGGGACGTCAGATGTGCATTAAAGTCATGTTTCAATAGAGTATACAATTAAAAACTAAAGTTACTTCTTTAAACTTAAAAATATTATTTCTTAGCATGGATCAATGAAACCCTAAAAGTAGCATGCTTTTCAAATAAGATCTCTAAGTTAAGGTATATAACTACTTGCGGCAACTTTTTTTTAAAAAAAATGGAAGATACGAGTATTTTTTGTAGATTTTAGATTTGTTTAGCACATTTTAAGAAAAAATATGCTAAAATTAAGAAGAGAAAAAGAAATTATTATTACTTAATTGGGAAAAAATGGGTAAGAATTCACAAAAAAATAAAATAAATGTGGCACATTCTGTACCATAAGTTTATGAAGAAATTTTAGATTTTTCAATTCTGATGTGTTGCTATGCTATCCCCCCCCCCATTGTTTAAATAAGACTTTCAATTTTAGAGATATTTTAATTTTTACCAAAACTGGACCACTTTACCTTATTTATTAAATGAAATTGCTTAAAAAGCCGCAATTATATTAACATAAGGGACTGTATATATTGTAATAAAACAATGATTGTTAAATCTGAAGGTTAAAGCACTTCTACTTTAAAGCAAAACATACACAGAAAATTTCAGTCAATTTTTTTCAAAATGTTTTTAGCAATCGCTGTCTCCGTTTGAGCATTTGTAGTAAAACGTATCGTAAGTATGAGCACGAGTATTTTAAAGTATGAGTTAAAGTAGTGGCATCTGCTCATACTAAAACACTTGTAGTTTTTGTTCTAGTGAACGCACACAAATAAACGTGGTATTTTATAAACCTAATAGAATGGCCTATAAAATAGAATCATAAAAACGTAAATTTTTTGGCAAATTTTACAATTTTAGGATAATTGGATTCTTTAGGTACCTAAATATATAACAATTTTTTAGATGTTCAAAAAGACCTAAAAATAAACGTTTTCCATAAGCTGTGTTTTTGTTTAGTGATGCTAAATTAGTTTTTTTATGTTAAATATAAATTATTCCAATAAATATTTTACAGAATTTTACACTATTTTTTTTTTGAAAAACACGTTTTTATCACCTCTGTATTATTACGAATGCAAAATATAACGCTACATTTTGTGACTAAATTATTATTTTAGTTATTGTTTTTAAATCTAAGGAGAGAGAGAAAAACATCGCTCAGAATTATTTGTAGAGTGAAAAAAAATTTCTTTTATATATTTAAATATATTGTAATTAAAATTAAATATTTTTTATTTAAATTGCAAGCTTTTAGACTTGTTTACTCATACACACAATTCGTAACTTTTTTAGAAAAATATTCATATGAATTTAAGAGAAAGTTATTACCTCAGTCTTTTATTAATCAATGAAATTTTTTCTGTTAAACAAATATAGGAAGCCTTTTTGATTTAAACAGCTCAAAAACTTAAAAAAACGGAACTTTAGAAATATTTTTCTTTTTTTATACGCGGGTTGTAGTCTCTGACAAATTAAGAACATTATTCCTTATAAAAAATAGTCATCAAATAAATATTATGGCAATTCAGTTTTTTAAAAAAAATAAGTAATAGTTTTACATTTTTTTACGCGTAGAATAAGAGAATTAATATTCTTATTTTTTCTAAATTACATTGTTTTTTCAAAACACTATTTCATTTGAATATATAGCTTGGTTAATTATTCTGAGAAATACATTTATCTGTTAAAATATCAAATTAAACATTTACGAGGGGATTACAACACAAGTCTGTTATTCTTATTAAACATTTAAAACGATTTACTTGAATTTTTGAAAAGAGGAAAAATTAAAATTGTTTTGGAAAACTAAAAAAAATTATTACAACATTTCTTATCCTTAATCTGTGCATAAAAACTAGAGGAGAAAAGAGGCTAACACTGAACACTGATCACCCAGATTTCTGGAACTGTTACACCTACAAACTTGAAAATTGGTAATCATATTTCTTACGCTGAGGGTAGAGATTCTCTAAGAGCGTGCTTTGGGAAAACGATTCCAAAGGGAGATTGAAGGGGTTCCAAGGGTGCTACAGAAAAAAAAATCCCGTTTTTGAACTGCTAGCTATTTTTTTTTATTTGAGTAACAATCCAATAGAATTAGTTTTGCCAAAATCGACTCTCTTGGAAAATAACAGGGGTGTATAGATGAAATAGCTCCCATTTACGCACTATTAACACATTTATCTCATTTATGCACTACAAACTTAAAATATGTCAAGCATAATTATTTAGTGAGTAGAGATCCATGAAGATGAAAACTATGAATTGGAGCGTGATTTTATAAACGCATTTAAATAATTTCATTCATGAGTACTTATTCCGTCTTTTCATTTACCTTTCTTGCTCATATTTATGTTTCTTATGATCATCTGAACTTCTCTTGAGATTGCATATAAGTCTTAAGAATAATCTGTGTTCGTAAATTATATGACATTTAAAAGAATCTTCCAATCTTAGCCTCCAAGGAGATACGCATAGAACATATTTGATTTTAAGTTGCAAGTTATAACAAAGCTTAATGTATGCGCAAAGGCTTAATTTTCGTAGTCAGTCAATACTTTTATCAAAAATTTTAAGTCCCTAGGAGATTAGTGATTCCCTAGGTATAAGGTGACTTGGATGGTTTCCAAGTTTTTTAAGCGACTGTTCTTTTGTGGACGCACATATCTTTTAAACTTTGTACAACTAATATTCCTATGTTTTTCTTTTATTTAATGTAATTACAATTTCAGTATAAATTATATTATAGAACTGTATTTTTCACGAATGGTTGTTTACAATTCCGTGTTTATGTCCATGTGCAAAGTTTCTCAGAGATATTTTGGACTCGTTCCAACTTCAATTTCCTTGCAATTTATGCTCAATTTTGCACATAGGTCACACATTCAATATGATTTTCCTGCCACGTGATATAAGAATTGTAATTATATCCAGTTATATAATTAATCAGTTTTTTATTTGGGAATTTCATAACTCGTCTTGTAAGAAGTTCGTACAAATGTATTAAATGTTTTGAATAAGATTCAGATAATAATGGAGTTAAAATATTCCTTGGAATTAATATCATTTATTTATAAATGATCTTTAATTTTCGCTGTATTTATTTAGATAATTTATAATTATAAATTAACTACTATTCAGATAATATAATGTAAGAAATAAATAAAATATAACAAACGCAGTATTATACAATAAATAAATATAAATAAAGTATAATAAACACAGTATAATACAATAAATAAATAAAATAAATCTTTTATTTTTATTTTATTTATTTTTTGCATTGAATTTTTTTTATTTCAGTATTAAAATCACAATTTTAAAGTACTTACAACAAATTTAAGATAAATGTTATGATAAGTGTTAATACATAAAAAAGGGGTCTAGTGCTTAATATTGTAAACTTTAATGAAGTATATTATATATATATATAGATACCACATTTTTAAAATTAAAACATCTATGTCGAACAAAGTAGAAAATGTTGCAGTTTTTGCATTTACAATCCGTATAAAATTTAAAAAGTAATCTTTCCTTCAAATACACTACATATATCGATTTTTCTATTTTCGGATTTCTGTAAAAAAAAAAAAATATTTTTGAATTTCTAAGAAGCTGCAAGTTTCCATTTTTAAAATTTTTTAATTATATGTACTGAGTTGATTTTTTCTAGTACTAATTGTTCGTGAAAAAGTATTCTAAAAATTATGTATGAGTTAATGTGTACAACAAGTAATTCGAATCAAGTGAATAAGCAGAAATGATATTTCAAATATTGTCTTAATAAATTTAAAATGATTATTTAAATCACATCTGCAGTATAATGTAATATTTTTTTTAATTAATTACACGTCTGTTTTTTATATATGTTTATTATGATTATATTATGAACAAAAGGCTATAAAATACTATACATAGTTGTAAACATTTAAAATAACTAATGAATTATATATCTGTGCAAGAGATCAAACACCTTATAATGTAACACATTAGGGTACGTTCCCTCTCCAATTTACCTCACGGATATTCAGCCACGACCGATTTAACGTACTTCTTCAACTCGGGGGTCTTCAGAGACAAAATGATTCAAACCTGCGACACGTATGCCCTTTGCTTCAACAGCCACAACGAATGACAAAGCGATATTAAAATAAATATTTTAAATACATTCTAGTCACTTGATGCTACTATAACTAGTTACAAATTTAGTGTGAATAACCAGTCACTTAATCTAAATAGCAACGTGGAAAAGATATCGCTTGTTGAAGATATTTCTTTTCTATTTCCTTTTTAAATCCATCATGAAATGTTCTCATCAAGTGTTTTTGAAAGAAAAAAATAGAAAGTAATACGGTAAAATGAATTGAACCATAAAATGGAAAATATGGAATTCAATAAAATATTCATACACTGTAAGTAAATCGTGTTTTATTTTCAACCTAAAAAAACTGAAATAACTCTCCAAGCATCCAAATAGTTACAAAAACAATAAGATCAATGTTTAAGAAATGGAAATTTGAGTAATTTTATATATATATACATATATATGAGAGAGAGTGGTGGACAAACTTGGGGACCTTTTTTGAAATTGTGCCTTTTTTTAAGTTTGTATGCTTATAGAAAATGTTACCTTGCACAAAATACAATGTATTTTACATCATTTTAAGGATAATGTAATACTAAATGCAATATAAAAAACAAAATTTAAATATTTGCAACGCAAAAGAAGTATTATGGCAATGACTATCGATACTAAATATTGGTGATAGCAGTGAGTTATCAGTGCTTAGTGGAGTAGCATTTATTTTTTATTGCAGCTTCACAACGAAGTTTCATTGAGCTGAAAATAGACTTAAGCCCTACTTTCGTTATTAAATGATGCCAGGAAACAATAATATCCTCAATTAGTTCCATTTTATTTCATTCGGACAAGTGTTTTCAAAAGATGTCACAAGTTTTCGATAGGATTGAAGTCAGAACTGTTTCCGGGGTAGGACATCAATGATATTTAGTCAAGAAGCAATGACATCAAATAAAGAAGTAGATTGGATGCCTTGAAAGAGATGGCAGGACGGGAAAATGATATTTTCTATGTTAAAATTGCAGGACAGGTAGGTGGTTCAGTGACTACATCTGAAGACTGAAAGTTTTGCATAAGATCTCAGGAGACAAATTTAATAAAAGACAAAGTAAGAAAATGCCTAAAAAGGTGCACCACATCTATTGTTGACGGAAAAACAAAAATATGTTTCCCATATAAAAGAATGTCATCAATGTTCTTCAGAAGTTATCTGAATGATGCTGGCGTTTCTGTCAGGTCACAAACAATCAAGAGACGATTAATCAGATGTTACACTAAAGGTAGAATTCCACGAAAAAAGCCTTGTCTCAATTTGAAGCAGCTCTAAAAAGACAACAGTGGTCGAAGGAAAACATTAATTGGGCAAATGATTAGTGACAACGAGTTATATTGAGTAATGAAACTAAGATATCGTTATTCGATAGTGATTGTTAAAAATATGTAAAACGTAGAATAGAAGAATTGCTACATCCTGACTGCAGCTGGCAACTGTGAAGTACCTACATAGTTTTATGATTTGGTTTTGCATATCAACAGGTGGTATATGTCACCTTCATATCATCGAAGGGTCACCGAATATAAAATACTTGACACTGTTCTAGAACCCAAACTTCTACCTTCCATCATTGATGTATTTACCAACAATGTTTCATTTATTTTTCAGTAAGGCTCGGCTTATTTCCACTTAGTAATGTAATATAAAGCGTGGTATAGTTCTAAGATCATTGAGTCATTTTCCTGGCCAGGAAACAGTCCTGACCTCAGTCCTATCGAAAATTTGTGGCACCGTTTAAAAACACTTGTGTGAATGAGGTACCCATGAAATAAACATTAACTAATTGAGGAGATTGTTTACTGTCTTCTAATAACGAAAGTAGAGCTTAGAACTACTTTCAGCTCAATGAAACTTCGTTCTGAAGCTGCAATAAAAAGTAAATGCTACACCACTAAGTACTGATAACTCACGGCTGTCTCCAGTATTTAATATACACTGGTGTGCAAAAATGAAGGACGAAGTCGAAAAATTAGCATATCAGCTGAACGAAGAGGCAGAGCGGACAGAAAGACCAATCAGAAGATTAAGTGAGGTGATGTACGGTAGCACATGCGCAGATATGCAGGTAGACGTAATGGGGGAGTGTCTGAGTAGTAAAGCATGTTGTCGGTGTAAGATTAGTATTTCTGGCAAAGAGATTGCACACCGTATAGCAGTTAAAATCACACCGAGTTGCTGCCTCAGCGAGAAATGGCGAATAATCAATCTGTTAGACGACATCTGGATGCTTTTATCCGAGGTCGAATCATTGGGAAGTTGGAGGAAGGTCGCAGTGTGACAAGTGTGGCTGCAGAGTTCGGAATTGCTCACAGCATCGTTTCACGACTTTGGAGACAATTTCAAACTACAGGAACAGCTATCCGGGGGTTCAGTAGTGGTCGTCCACGAGGAAACACACCCGCAGATGACCGGTATATTACCTTACAGGCCAGAAGAAACAGGCGGCAGACAGCGGGAGAAATCGCTAGACACACGACACAGGCGACTGGACGACCGATATCGCGTTTTACCGTGGCCAGAAGACTGCACGGTGGTGGTCTGTTTGCACGACGCCCTGTACGGTGTGTACCTCTAACGCCTGCCCATCGGAGAAGGCGTTCTCTGTGGTGCCGGGAATACCGGAATTGGAGAGACAATGAATGGGGACGAGTACTCTTTACAGATGAGAGCAGATTCAGTCTGAGTAGCGATTCTCATCGCATACTCATCTGGAAAGAGCGGGAAAGCCGCAATCATCCCTCGAACATCATTGAAAGGGAAAGGTATGGAGGTGGCGGTGTTCTCGTTTGGGGAGGCATCATGCTTGGTAGTCGTACAGACCTTCACATCTTCGACGCAGGTTCAGTCAACGGGACCCGTTATTGTAACGAGATTCTTCTTCCATATGTGCGTCTTTTTAAAGGCGCTATGGGTCCACAGTTCCTTTTCATGGACGACAATGCACCATGTCATCGCACAGTAGCTGCCGAACAGCTCTTAGAGAGTGAGGATATTGAACGTATGGAGTGGCCGGCACGATCTCCGGATCTCAATCCCATCGATCATGTATGGGATTTTCTAGGCAGACGCTTGGCAGCTCGTACCTTACCACCAGTAACGATTACGGAGCTTCGATTGGCGCTGCAAGACGAATGGGCAGCAATGCCTCAACAACTCATTGACACCCTCATTCTCAGCATGGGCAGACGCTGTGAAACCTGCCTAGCAGTCAGGGGAGATCATATCTCCTACTAAAGACCGGATATTTCTTGCTGGACACCCATCACAGGGATATTTCGGCCTTCAGTCGCATTGCGCTCCATGCTACTTTTTCAATAAAGCTTCTTTTTATCCCTCTGATTTCTCTTTTAGTAAGTGTTGCTTACATTACTCATGTCCTTACGTATTGGGGATCTTACGGTATTAAATGTGTTGATTTGGAATGCTTTTGTACAAAGTTATATTGAAAAAACCGTCTCGTCCTTAATTTTTGCACACCAGTGTATATCGCCATATAACTTCATTTGCGTTGTAAATATTTGAATTTTGCATTGCATTTAGTGTTACATTATCCTTAAATGATGTAAAATACGTTGTATTTTGTGCAACGTAACATTTTCTATCAGCATACAAACTTAAAAAACATAACAATTTAAAAAAATGTCCACTGTTTTGTCCGCCACTGTGTATTATTATTTTTTAATTAGTAGGCATTTACTGCACTATCTCCAATTTGAAATAAAATAAAAAATATGAATATTTTCAAAATGATCATTTTAAAGATTTTTAGTTAACACTGCAAGAATAATTCATGAATAAACATATATATATATATATATATATATATGTTTATTTCTAAGAATCATGAGCATTATTGTGAATAACATGCAAGCACAAAAAGTTAAAGTTAAAAAAAAATAATGTTTTAGGATACTTTACATGAGTTTTCTTCCTCATTATTACCAATACCTTTAAACGTAAAAGACACTTAAAAAATAAACGAAAAAAACATATAACATATATGTGAAATAGTTTCTATAAAATGATTTTATTTTTTCAATTAAATGATATTAACTATCGGAAATTGAAGGCAAACAAAGTTTTTTTTTTTTACAGTAACTTTACAATCATCTGTTTTTACATGTTAAATACAAAACTTTTGGTTTCGTTATTCATGAAATATACGTATAAACAGAAAATGCCCCTTGTTCTTGAAATCGAGATGTATATGAGTTTCTCTTTCTCAAACAGCAATCATTTCTTCAAAGAAATTGTTTGAGAACATTTGGCAAGAGGGAATAAAAAAAGGGTTCTTGGAAAAAGGCTATGAATAAGATGAACTAAATTCGTTCTTTTATGACAAAATGAATTTCTGACTGCGTGTTTTCTTATTCAACAAAACAACTCCATTCTCTCGAAACTACTAGAAAAATGCCCGAGTCCACTTCAAAGTGATGTTTTGTCGTTTTGAGAAGAGATGTTTACCATTTACTCCATCGGTTGCTCTCCTCATGCAATATTGATAAAACAGTTTTACCCAAGTTATTGAAAAAGTAAAAGTTCTTTTTAAAAAATTGTTATCAATAACAAGTTGTATTACAGCGAAACAAAGTGTTGTAGACTTAGATTTCTGTAATTTTTTTTCTAGTGTTTCTATTATATATATTTGCTTATATCAATGCTAATAAATGTGTGACTAGTAGTATTTTCAATCTTTTCAATGATTCTTTCTTATATGTTCACGAACTTGTGAATGGTATTATCGATTTGTGGGTTCAGAGTCCTGATTTCTCAAAAGAGTCGACCTGCGGGGTGGTAAATGCACTAATATAGAGGCTCTAAGTCCTCACTTTGGCATGGTATGGAAGTATGGAGAGTAGGATGCCCTCTTGGGTTACCCTCTCGTCACTTCACAGTCCCTCAAAATTACGATGTCCGTCACCAATAGGCCCCATATAGCTTCTCAGTTCAACGTTAATAAACACTCGATTAATATAACTTATTTTACAAGTTACTATTCATTGACTTAAAATTATTATTTAAATTACTATAACCGAGTGGGCCTGGTTGTGAACTCTTCGTCAACGTTCAAGAGTTACAGGTTCGAAACCTTGTACATTTAAAATTCTGTCATGTAGAAGAGATAATGCATGTTAAATTTGCCGTTGCTCAAACTTCTGCGGTATGTATGGGCAGAGGAGTGCTATCTGAGGTATCGTCTTCGTCATTTGACCCTGGCTAAAAATCCCGATGTCCATCGCTAAAAGCCCTCGTATCATTTCATTGAATAAATGCTTAGAAACCTCGCACTATAAAGTAACACGAGAACTATTGGTGACAGACCTCACAACTTTGAACATCCGTTAATGACGAGGGCGACACCTGACCAGGTTAACCTGGGTTAACCTGAGGGCGACCCTTTCTCCAAACTTACACCCCATACCAACGGAAGGTCTTTAAACAACGAGAAATGTAACGTGCATCAGCGCCTCTACTCTGAGGGTCTTGAGTGGCACTAGGGCTAGCCATATTGCCCGACATGGCAGCCATAATCTTATGATCTTAATCGCTATACTACTTTAGAGTGTGATATAAATAAAAATCACATCAAATCTAAATACAATTATTATTCAATGTAATTGAAATGTACTAAAGAATTGAGATAATAGTGAAACTATCAGTTATAATAATGGGCCATACTTAGTGATTGATATATTGCGTATGTTATATTTAAATCTATGCAAAAACTATTCGCGTTTGAACTCGTAATTTCGAACCATGATCAAGTGACTAGGATGTCATATGAGGTAATACCCCTCTTTTAAAACTATTCCAATACGTTGACGTTAGTAATTTGAGCCTCTACATATTTAATGCGCACCAGTCTCTCAACAGGGTGAGACTTCAGTGGCAACATGAAATCAAACCAACGACTTGATTTGAATTTTTTTTAAATTACGTCACTCTGCGAAGCAACCAGAGGGCTATTGGTTATGGAGTACGTAATTTTGATTCCTTATCAAGGGGTAAGGAGGGGATCTGAGCTGATATCCTTGTGCCAATTACCACACCACGACAACTCGAACTCGTAACTCCACAACATCGACCATGATTTTGTGAACATGACCACTTGGCTACCGCGGCTAATGTCTACGTTATAGTACCTTGTTAGTTAAAATTAAAATATTGTTTTTCTTTATACTTAAGTCCCGGTTCTATTTGAGTGTGTTTTTATTGAGTTCGCACTCTATAGAAACCCGAGGACTGTTGGCAGCGGACTCGTAAATTGGAACATTTGTCAGGTGACGAAAAAAACATCTAAACTGGCACCCGATTATCCAAATTTCTACACCACACCACTATGAAGACTTGAAAGTTTTACAGACATATTGTACATCAGTATGAGTACAAAGAGGTTCTATATTAGCACTAACAACTCAACCAAAAAATTTGACCAAGTTCTTAACTGGCAGGACCTCCCAACCATGACCATTCGACTACTTCCAGTAGCTGTGGTAGCCTAATGGTCAAGGTAATGACCACGTGACCAGCGTGTCATGAGTTCGAGCCTAGTGCTGCTGAAGACCCACCGTGTAGGAGAGCGACGCACAATAAATCTGTCGAGAGCCCAAACGTACTCTCGTTGGTGTGATGTGGAGTTAGCAGAGGGGTGTCAGCTCAGGTGTTGCTCGCGTCATTTGAACATGGTTCTAAATAACGAGGTCTGTTACCAAAAGCCTTCGAGTAGCTGATTAGTGCAGCGTTAATATTCACTCACTCCTGCCCATCCGGTATAGTGGTTAATGACGCAGACTGCACTAACGTAGGTCCTGGGTTCGAATCCAAAGAAGGCATGGATATTTTGTGTTGTAATCCGTCTTTCCTTTGTGATATGTGCTCTTCACGCTTATACCTATGTAAGCTCCCGTTTGATACTTTGTGGTGCACGGGGTTATAATTGTTCCCAATAAAAAATATTGACTCATTCTCTCACCCAAATAGAATATTAGAAATGGCTAATAATTTTATACGCCGTGGCCTATTGGTGAGTAATGAGTGAGCGTATATTTATTAACCTCCCACTCTTAAACAATGCCAGAGATATTTGTAATGAACCTCGTAATTTTGAACCTATGTCAAGTGAATAGGATGATACCGGAGCCGCCTACCTAGTCTTCTAAATTCCACACCATTCTAACGCGAGAAGTTTTAAACACCTTAGGTCTAACATCATCAGCCCCCCTACACAGCTAGTATTTAGTGATATCATGAATCGAATACACAACTTGATAATCCCTAACATGTCAAATGGATTGAATTGACTGATAAAAGCCAGTATATGTTAAACCAAATTAAACTTTAAATTCGTAATGTGAAACAATTGGAAATGAGGAGAGGGCAATATCAATTCCCACACAGATCGTTATTGTCGTCAATGGATTGTCATTGAACTCTGTTCACTAACAGTCCTCGTGGAACTCTGTTTTAAAATGATTTCGAAATCAACACAACTCCAAGTAAAATTCATCGCCAATTGAATTACGCCACGTTAGGGGAAACCGCTAAATTCTTATTCTTCCAGTGCGTTAGAATAGCAAAAACGTGTACGTGATAATTTATATTTCGGAATTGCTGATTCTCCAAGAATGTTTTCATCATGCTACATTTTGTAACTGTTCTACTTGTTTAACGTTAAATGAATTATATGATTGTGAAGCATTATCAAATTAGGAGCATAAATATTTAAAACTACTTCTACCTTAATTTTCGTTCGACTTCACTTTGACGTTAATTGCATTTTGAATTATTTGAATTTAAGTGTGAATTACTCTGAAATAATGAGAAACTGATATTATTAAACAAGCTAGTGAACTACTAAGTGACGATGAAGTTATTGAACAAACTATTGAAGTAAATGACTAAAACTATTGAAGCAAATAACTAAAATTATTGAACAAACTATTGAAATAAATGACTAAAATTATTGAACAAAATATTGAAATAACTGAAATTATTAAACAAGCCAATGGAATAAGTGACTGAATTTTATAAACATACTGAAATTACTTAAATTATTATAAAATACCTTTTGAAACAAGTGACTGTGAAAGTTGGATTTTGAAAGATTTTTGTGACATATGATAAAAATATTTATGAAATTTAAATAAATTTTTCCAAAAAAAAAGTTCCACAAAAGTCTTTTTTATTGGAAAAAGCTACGGAATATCAAGAATAGAAAAACTGAAATTGATAAGGCATTCGGCTTTTATACATGCATGTGTTGCATCAAGACTTTACCTGTACAAAGTCGATTTTTTTAGTAAAATTTTTAAAGATAATTGATGGAAATGAATAACAAGTAAAATCCCCTGGCAAGTAAAAATTAGATTAATATTAGAAAATCTGAAAAATATACCTTGACACATATACTAAACTTGTATAAATTCATACATTATTGTATTAGGTTTTGAAATTATCTTTTCTCTATAAAATAATAATTTCTTGGAAAAAAATATAAAATTATTTTTTAAAAGTACATTTATTAATTACAATACACTTGGAAAGTTAACGTTTATTAAAGAACACACTAATATTTGACGCGAAATTTTTTCTGTATAGAATGAATAGTGGCACACAAACACAAAATGTTAGTTATGAATCTAGTTAAGTTACGTAGTGCATAAACTTATAAATATTTTGAGTATCATAAAAAAAAAACATACTCCATTCTACTTTATATAATTTATATAATGCCAAAAAGGTCTTGTATGGAAAGAATTGTTTTTATTCGAGATGGTTGACTAGTATTAAAAGAACCGGTTGTGTACTACAGAATACAAAAGTAGCAAACTTGATGCAGGTGGTGAGGACAGTAGAATTAAAATTTAAAAAACTAATAAGTGAAATAATGAAATATGTATTTGCATTGATCTTGTAAAACTGAAAAAGTACAAGAAAAAGCTAAAAAAAATATATAGATTACGAAGAATTTCCAAACGAGAAGAAAGATATCTATAAAAACAAAGAATACTGTAAAAAATTAAAAAATATTTAGAGGCCGATGGAATTAATTTTAAAAAAAGAGAAATTATTGGGGAATGTGAAAAAATGAGGAAAGCGTTTTCCATTATTTGCTACCATTAAAAAAGAATACTGCCTAACACATTATTTTAAAGTGAATTTGCACTGTAATATCAGCAGTAAAAAAAAATCGACCACCCTTTTTTTTCTTTAGAAATAATTTCCGTTCCTAACACAATACATAATAGTTGAAATCAGCTAAATCTTAACTCTCTTTCAAATTACTCTAGTAATTCAAATTATTTTCGAACCTGCAGAAAGCAAAATTAATCAAAAGTTCAAATTTAAAAATAACATTTTTATCCATAATTATTAAATATGAAGACCTGTGATACTGTTTTTGAGAAAATCGTGGTACTCACCAATAATTTCAGAGATCCATTATTCCACAGAAAGAAATTGCAAAAAATAGAGTACGAAAACTGCTACAGCATCCAATATATAGAAAAGGTTAATTTTTTTAAAAAAATATATCTAATTGCTTAGAATTAATAAAGTTGCCACATTAAAAAAAACAATATAAGAGCCATTTTATTCGTAAACACTATAGCAAACATAGTATAAAACGATAAAAATCTAAACCATATTGAAATGCTACAATATGGTTGTCAATACAATTGTCATGGCGACAATTTAAAATAATTTGGTGGATAGTTTACCGATTTCAAACTGACGATTCTTTCCATGTTAATGATTTCACAATGCCTTTGTCGAAAAACTGTTTTAAGAGATTAAGGCTATTTTATCTATCGCAAATTTATATTCTTTTCGTTTGGGAACTTTTCTCTTGTTTTTCATGAACAGTTCGACATATATGCATAATTTCAGAGGCGTAACGTACCCCCCCCCCGCATTGCGGGCCCAAAGCTTGATTGACGCTAAGTACGTATTTGGGCTTAGGGCTAAACACCTCAGTTTACAAGGGGTCCTTTTATTCTCCGTTACGCCACTGCATAATTTGCATTACTTTTGTAAAATGATTCTTTATAGAATGTAAGGAAAATAAGTCATATGATGCAAGCTAAAGGTTGGTTTAAATTATCGAATGTTAAGTTTGTGGAAACGACAAGCAAAGAATATAACTCGGATGATTTTATTTAGAAAAACTGTAAGAAAGAAATTAATACGCGCATCATAGTATATTTGCGAGAAATGATAATTGAAGAAAGTAAATTACGAATGATCCTGATTTTAATGAGAGCAAATGTGGATTCGAATAGCCAAATACAATTTCTTTTCTTTTCAGATTACTGTCTCGTAGTACAAGCTTATTGAATACAACTAAAACTCAATCGCTTCATTTGAGATTCAATTATATTTTAAATTTTCAATTTCATATACCGGAAAGTATGCATTAACTTGGAATTTGTACTTAGTAGTATTACATCTATCTCACAAAGAAAATAAAATTGCTTATTTTTCTTCGGAAGAATAAAAATTCTAACAGAAAACAAGTCTTTATTTCTTAGAAATGGTAAAATTCTTATTTCTCAGTGTTAAAATGTTTAATTAATTCACAAAATTTCAATAATTATTTATTCTAAGCATTGAAATTTTTACGCTGCTCGTTACACAAAAGGCAACATCCTGAAGGAAGCATGCAGACCATTTGGAATTTTCGACATGCGTTAGGGGCGATGAAATATACAAACATTAGCATTATAGTGCAGACACACAAGATTGTAGCGCCACCCGCAAATTGAAGTACGGCAATTATTTTTTCGCGCGTTTTTTGCGTAAGCTGTTTACATATGCCTGGTGAATGATATCGAGCGTCTTTTGACAGTTTCTTAATTCAACCGAGAAAGAATAGTAGTCTATGGGGATTGCGGATTATCCTTCAGAAAAATCGATTAACGTGTTGGACAAAACCAAGCAACTATAATGCAGATCTGCCATCACTGTATGCAAGAGAAACCGACGGACTAATGGGGCCGATCACATCCACCTCGTTACACCACTGTCCATGATGGCATACTGATTGCGTGCATGGCAATGATGGATCACGCAGCCTCAACATACGAATGATAACGCAACAAATTTTGTCTATTACGAATCATTCGGTGTCCGCTCGTACCATTCGACGCCGTTTGAAGCAAACTGGACGCAAAGCGTCCATTGCTTCATTTACCCTTGACTGAAAATCCTATTAATTTTGAGCGATTTTAATTCGAATTCTTTAGTAAAATAACCATTTTCATTGCATTAGTTCTTCAAGCTAATATTTTAGTCTTCTGTTGTATTTTGAGCTATTTTCGAATATGGATCATTCTAATATTATTGGTGAATACAAGGATATTTTTTTTTAAAAGAATGCCCTGTTCTTTTAATTATTGCTGTAAATCGAACCTTTCTAATTTATTTTACTTTTTAGTAATGAGTGTTTAAGAGCGTTCCATGTGTGTGTGTTCGATGACATTCATTGATTCGCAGTTTTTAGAATATTGCAAATTATCAGCACTTAATAATTGATATTTGTAATTAATTAAAATACATATTACATCTAATTATTTTATTTCGAATATAATATAATAATTATGTATGATTGTTTTTATATTATCTATTTATATATTTTTTTATTTTACCATTTTATAAATATTACAAATATTATTACTTACAATTATTTTCTATAATTATTACATAAAAATTATGATTATCATATATCATGATTGCTATTAAACTATATTATATGATAATATTATATAACATTATTATTACATAATTTTTATTATATTATGTTGATATTCATTATTGATACATATTGGTTATTTTTAGTCAATTCCTGTATTATTTATTTGAAATATATTTCAAAACGCTTCTTTTCAAATATTTTCTTGTGGCCGCGGTAGCCAAGTGGTCTAGGCATCGGATCGTGGCTAGTGTGTCATGAGTTTGATCCCAGTACCACTGAAGACCCGCCGTGTTGGGGATTGATGCACGTTAAATCTGTCGAGAGCCCAAACGTCCTGCCGTTGGTGTGGTAGTTAAGAGAGGGGGTGCCAGCTCAGGTGTCGTCCGCGTCACTTGATCATGGTTTAAAATTACGCGGACCGTCCCCAAAAGCCCTTGCGTAGCTTAACAGTGGGACGTTAATATTTACTCACTCATTCGAATATTTTTACCGCTCGGCTGCCATGTCGGACTCCATGTAAATCGACAATCGCTGCCTGGCGTGATTCAGGAATCGCGCCAAACAGCGCTTAGCCCCCGAAATCAAATTATAGTCCCGAAAATGCCTCTTTTCAAACGTAGCGTTATATATACCGTAACATCCGACAAATAGCGCACTCTTTTAACACTAAAAATGCGTTATGCGCAGAGTATAAAAATGATAGCTTTAACTGTAAATAAGGAGATGAGCATGAAAATAATTACATTTCTACATACACCAAAAAAGTGTTTACGTAAAAGAAATGGCAGACCTTACGAACTTAAATGGTTATAGTTCTATAAATATACTATTTTTTTTATATATCTAAGCCTAAGAAAATGCATGAAAAAAATAACTTCGAAGTATAAAACAGTGCTTCTCAAAGTTTCAATATTCACAACCCAATATTCAATCATAATTTTCATCGCACCCCTCCCCCTCATACAATAACAATATATTAGAATTCAATAATACTGTACTTTGATCTAAGACTACGATACGATCTTAACCTCTTAAGGGCCACCGGCGTATATAACCGTCTCGCTCAGTCAAAGTGTTAATTCTGGGAAGTGAGTCGCGTAACTATTATCGGCAGAGGGATTAATTATAAACAGTACAAATTATAAAGATAAGGGCTATTTTATGTATATATTTTTTTCTATAACAAGCCTGTGGGATCACTGGTAATTATTAAACTTATAAATAATTTAACAGTTTTAAGTTAAAAACAAGTGTAAATGTGTATTTTATTCTTTATAATGCCAGAATGTATTTTGTTTATTTACATTCATTAAATTAATAATTTATTTTAAATCTTCTATTTTTTACTTTTCAATATGCTCGCGCCCCCCTCGTAGAGTTGTCACGCACCCCACAGTTTGAGAAACGCTGGTGCAAGAGCATTGCATACGTATCTTTCAGGTTTCTGCGTAATAAAAGGGGCAAGTATTATGCCGCAAATATACTTTAAAATTAAAAAATACTGCTCGAATGTATAGGTGCACATGATACGCCAGTTTTTACAGTACAGGGCAAATGAAATCCCTTGATAAGGCGTATTTAGAGTACTATCAACTTTAATTCACTTAATTGTAATGTACCCCTAGATAATAAAATTATGCGAAATAGTTTCTTTAACTTAACTGTTCTTCTTGACTTTGGTGTTAGACTAGGCTTAGCTGAAAGCTATCACATTCATAAATATTAAATTTTCTCTTCTAGGCAAAACCAAGCATAACGAGAAAGAAAAAAATAAGGTTAGCAATCAAAACCTTTTTCATTTCAATTAGTTGATTCTGAACTCATTAAGCTCAAATCATGATTGTCGAAGATAACGTCAGAATCCCTCATTTAGATAAAAATGTTATCTGATTTCTACACCCCTATGATGTTATCATCAAACGAAATGTCATTTTAATTTCAGTGCCCTTTTTTTAGGGAAAAGCTCATCATTTCATCAGCGTGTTAGTGCGAGTTAATTAAATCAAATGGGATTAAATGGGAGGTGAAGAAAATCCTTCTCATCGCGAAAAGGGATATATCGTGAGGTATAATTGAAAATTTATTCTTTAGACGGTCTAGAAAGAATACAAGTTTGGTGAATTATCAAAATACTTCAATAATCCATCATAAGTGAAGATTTAATTGATAATTAAATCTCTGATATTGTCAGAGAAGTTTCAAACCATTTTTTCAAAATGAATTACAAAGTTATTTTTAAGCTATTTCAAGAAAACTCTAACATAAATATGTCTCAATATGTATTTGAAAACTTGTTTTGCTGCTATTTTAGTTCGCACACTTATTACGGCCAGCTTGGCAAATTGTTGAATAAAAGTTCAATGCAGAAAAATGAGCTGCTTGCGCAATTTGGCACAAATTAATTTTTTCCAAAGGGGTGTGCTAAAATAAGATTTTACTCTTAGTAAATTCCAAAAAAAGTTGGATCCTATGTTAGTGCATACTTTAATTACAAATTGGCGAATTATTGTCATCGTATCCCAGGATTGAAAAACGAGCTGCTGGCGCAATTCAGCATTGTTTTCTTACCATTACTAAAGATGTGAGCTAATCTAGGATTTTTTACCGTGAAAGTTCCGTAAAAGTTATCGATTAAAACAGATCTATTTCTAATGTATTTTCCCTATCCTAACACTGTACAAAATAGTTCTAATATTGTTTTGTTGTAATACTATTGAAGCAGTTTTTAAAATGTAAAACTGCATTTTCCCCCCGTAATTTTTGTAAAAATAAAAAATTGATAAATTTCACCAAACCTCAAGAGTGTATACGTCCTTCACAATTATTCCTTTGACTTATAATTATATAACCAAATGCGCATCACTTTACTTGATAAGTTATCCTTAATGAATGGTAAATTGGTTTTCAAACGTATAGATTTATTTCATATACATTCTTTAAATGCCAGGTATATATATATATATATAAACTCAATCTGTACATATATGCTCTTGTTGAAGTGTACAACTCGATTATTTTATGGAATATCTAGGTATTTCTTGAAATATACCTGGCATATTAAAATAGTGATGTTAATTATTTTAACTTTTTTATCTAGCTCTATAAAATAACCAGGTATTTTATAAATTATCCAAGTGAAAAATAAAACTGAACAATAAATAATTATGTACAACAAGTCTATTAGTCTGTGAAGGTCTGCGTTGGTTTTTTTAATGAACCACTAATTTGAGGAGTAAAAATAGATTTATCAAGGAATTAAATATTTTTAAGGAAAATACCAGTAATTACAGTCTTACGTGGCTACATTTATTGATATTACAAATTCATTCTAATGGTAGATGACACTGTTGAATCGCAGTGGGACAATTATCATTGTTAAAATCACCTGAAAAATTATTTCGTATTACAGATAATTGATAAATAATATAAAAAAAAAACCAACATATGACATTTTACTTAATTAAGAAAAAAATTTGCTGCAATTTCCAAAAATGCCATCATATGGACGAAAATATTGCAAAGTAGATAAAATGGGTAGAATATCTTCCAACGAAACTAATATAAAGTAAAACAGAAACAAGAATAGTGTTATTTCTAGTGTTTGAAAATACAACCTATTTTTTAATAATTTATTTCCTTGCTCAGTATTTGTGTTACTCATACTTTCTGTGTCAATTTTTGTTTAATTCGAAAAAAAAATTTCATAGAGGACGGGATCGTTAACCTATATTTTATATTTTGGGAGAAGAGCTCAATGCATGATGATAACATGCATTCATTCATGAGTAAATGAGAATCTTACAAACTATTCAGAAACCTGAATTCTCACGCTGTCTTTGAAGAATTTATGCGACTGTGAAGGATTCACGTCCTTTTAGATTAAAAATTCCATTCTTAACATCTAGAAAGTGAGAATATTACATCTTATACACATGGTTATGACCAATATAAGGAAACAAGATTATTCACAAAGTGCATTTCTTCGTACATTAGTGTATTCAATTATAAGCAGATTTCCTTACTTTTACTTTAAAAAATGTTCCAAAAATTTCCTCTTTTAAACGGAAATATAAGTATGTAAGATAGCATATAAATTTTTTTTGTATGGTGTATCATTTAAAAAGCAACCTGCTTTACTATTGGTAATGAATGTACAATATCCGGGAAAACCATTTGCGTATGGAAAATACTCCACTGATGATAAAATGCTAACCGAAATGTTACATGAAACAGACTTCTGTAAAACTACACTTTTCAATCCTGAACAGTTAAAAAATAATACGCTTGTTACTTTATATATATATATATATATATATATATATATAGCTTCTAGCTTTGTTATATTTGAACTTGAAATAGAATGTCATTATAAATAAGTATGGTAAATTCGCTATTTCGAAATTGACAAATATACATTATTAGTAAACGTAAGAAGAAAATTGACAGACCATTATCTAAATATACACAAATGTAAAGGTTATTAGGGTTTTGAAATAGGGTCATTCTGCACGAAATATGAATCTATTTTTATTATTGTTAAATTTTAGAATCAATTTTTTTTCTCACTATTGTATTTAAAGGAGGGGGGGGGGTCTCACACTGCTTTTGTTTCATATAAACTGTCATCTATTTATCTCAAAAATTATGACTGCACTAAAACGTGTGTGTTATGTTGAAAACATTTTGTAGATATTTCTGCTATGAAATATATCTTTAGTTTTGCTTGGGTCATTGAATTCCTGATATATTGTATAATAAAATGAAAAAAATAAAAGGACTAAGCTATACAACTAACAAAGCTAGAGGATAGAAACCAGATTTTAAGACACAAAACTATAAAAAATAGCGGAAATATATATTGTACAAGATTTTAAAAAAACGTATGTATAGCAGGAAACAGAGTTAGAACTTTGAAATGGTAGAAACCAAAAGAGTCAATGGACTAAAATGGAGTCCTATTATGAATTCTAAAGCTGTTGCTGAATTAGGACGAGCAAATTAGGGTTAAGTATACTTTAGGGATCCGCCTTCCCCGCGCAGCAGAAATTTTCGACATAGCAGAAAAACAGAGCCATATAGAATAGTTAGGCCTAAAACTAACTTCGTGTATTTTGCAACAGACAGAAAATAAAAAAATAAAAAATTATTATACAGAGTATAAAATATCTCTCTGTATATATACACTAGAGAGAGAGTAGAAATATATATATATATATATATATATTTCTACTATATCTTAAAAAAGAAAAAATCTTTGATTTGATAGAAAAAAGTTCATTTGATTTGAGAGGAGAGGAAGAAAGTGGTGAAGAGTGTAAGATTGCTTCACACGCACCAGTGGGGGGGAATGCGTTTGATGTTGAGTGCGAGCGTTCTCATTGGCTTACGGTGCAGCTCAAATTGGTTCTATATTGGCTGCTTGAGAGGGTATAAAGGGCAGAGGGATAGAGCATGTACAGCATGGGCAATCGGATGAATCAGACACCCACACTTAGTTTTACAATTAAACTGCACTCTAAATACATTAATCCTTAATATACATTCACTAGTGTTATTTTACGCATATTAAAAGTAAATTTTTTCTTCTCAGACTAAAGTTTTTCTTCTCTTTAATTTTTTTTAAATCTTTCCTTTTATTTTATTTTTTTAACACAGTACTATGGTAAGATTCGAAAGATAAGCCAAGCAATGCAACTCATAAACCCAAGCGATTAGCAGTTAAGTTTCCCTGGGGAAAACATCCACTCCGTCACCATTCTACGATCCAATCAGATGAAAAACAATTAATTGAATTGGGATGGAAGTAAATAAAAGAAAACAAAGTAGTGTGGATGTGTGTGATTTAGCAACTATTATAATTTTATTTTTTATTTATGTTTGTTCTGTTAAAATATGGGTCAAAATGAACCTGTACTGCTGTATAAGTTGGTAGATACAGTAACCCAATGGTTTTTTGTTTTGACAAATTTGCTTTAAAGTTGTACATGTTTTTTTTTTTCATTTTCTGCTTTTTAAAAGTTATGTGCCTTCTTAATCGTCAATAAATCGGTAATTTGTAATTAATGTATTAACGCTTAGCTGATAACTGATAGTTTAAAATTTGTAAGTACTCTAACTTAAAATATACAGTCTCGTTTTTTTCAGCAGCTCTACATTCAGAGAATTCGGTTTAGTTTGTTTTTGAATAATTTCCTTTCTTAAGAAATTTCAGAAAATTTTACCCTTTTTATTTTCCATTTACTTCATTAAAAATACTTCTAAAATAAATTACGCAATCAAAATGGAAATATTAAATTTGAAATAAAAATAATAGAGCTTTTTCTCTCACCGAAAGTCACCAACAAATGCAGTTTCATTTATCCATAATAAACGAATGAAACCAAGCTCAAAGTTTTCCGATTAACAGAGTTTAACTGCAGTAAAATAAATGAATAGTTCTAGTGAAACTTTAATTTCCCTTGCAGTTTCCTCACTTTATTCTTTGAATATGAAAGGATAATGAGAGTAACATTAATAGCTATATAATTGGGTTTCCTTCTAAATTGCGAAGAACATTTGTGCTGAATGTTTATAATTAAAATACCTATACTTTTGAAGCATTTGTGTAAGCAAGCTTAAATTTCTAAGACATTGGCATTACAAAAATTCTTAGCAAAGTTTATTCATTCTGAAATTTTATGTTTCATTTATCTTAAAGAAGTCGCATTATACGAACAGCTTGGAGCTAATTTTAATGAGTGTTTAAAGAAACAGTCTTGCTGAATATTGAAAAATAATGAGACCAATCTTTTAATGTGTTCTGTGTGTGTTTGATCACATTTATTTGAAAGTTATGAGCGGAACTGTAAGCAAAATATTATAAATTTATGTAGAAAATAAATAGCTACATTTATCTAAAATTGTTTTGGCTCGCCTGATTTTTTATGAATAATATTTTTTCTTAAGAAAATTTAGAACAGGGGTTGCCAAACTTATTTTGTTTACGTGAATTCCATTTTATACCAAAAAAACTGTCCATAAACTTCCAAGTGTAAAAAAAAACTCTATTTTAATGCATAGTAAAAAAATTATAAATTTAAGGAATTAATTTGATATTGGAGGGCTACGTGCCAAGTAGTACATGCTGTTGAGTGATTTTGAATCCAAGATGGCAGCCTAGCTGTAACAAATCGATAGTAAAATAATTTTAAGAAACTGAAATATATTTCAAATACAGAATATAAGAATAAATTTAAAATAACCAATATTAATAAATATTTTTATTTCTAATGAGGTTATGGATTGTTGTTTTACCATAGCATTTCTCGGGATCTTTGGTATCTCTTTTTAGTGCGGAACTATACAGTTGGATGCTAATCGCCACAGGTAATATTGAAACCCAGTTTCCTCCTCAGAAGGAGGCATCTGAGCTCAGGCGTTGCAAAATCGTACTTAGGATTTTTTTAAATTTTACCGAGAGTACCCAAACAGACACTCTAGGAATCTTTTACATGTCGCATAACCATGCGACATGGCCCCTGTCGGTTTTCTGCATCATGAAAATCCACCGACTTTTCGCGGGGCAAAGTCTGGGCAACCAAAGATGAACAAGGCTTGCAAGACATGTACTTGATTTTTTTTATCTGTAACTCCTCTCTTATCTTCAGGATTCTCTTTGAGAGTCAATTTATGTAATGCCCTTTATATAGCGGACCTCTACTCCATGGCAGGAACGTGACCATAAAATTTCAAGTTGGTAGGTCTAAAGGTTTAAAAACGTTAATATTTAACGATAACGCCCCTTAATCCCCAACAATGTCCATTAGCGGTCAATTTATCCCAAGCCCCTTTTTAGCGGACATCTACACCATGAAAGAAACATGTCTATTATATTACAAGTTTGTTATGATCCTATACCTTAAAAGTGGAGATATTTATATCCATTTTTGAAAAATCCGCTTATAGCGGATCTCTACTTCATGAGAGAAATAAGACTACTTAATTTCAAGTCCATAGGTCTAACAGCTCCAAAGATATCTTGTTAAGTGAGTGAATGAGTGAGTCGCTTTTCTCACTTAAATATATATATGTGATGAATCTCCAGCCCTTCAAGTGTCAGTTGGGTAAACTTCATACCAGGACAACTCCACCCACCTCCCGTATAAGAACTTTGACTGCTACTTTCGCCAGACTAAAAGAGACACGTGTACTACCGACTCACTCGCTGCTGATCAACGCGGAAGGAGGTCTCGTCTTGCCATGGTTTGGAGTACCGACGGTTTGCTGAACCTTGGAATAAAATATAATATGATAAACTCTGTCAATCTTAAGCATTACTCCAAAACGTGATATACACTGGTGTGCAAAAATTAAGGACGAAGTCGAAAAATTAGCTTATCAGCTAAACGAAGTGGCAGAGCGGAGAGAAAGACGAATCAGGAGATAAAGTGAGGTGATGTACGGTAGCACATGCGCAGATATGCAGGTAGACGTAATGGGGGAGTGTCTGAGTAGTAAAGCATGTTGTCGGTGTAAGATTAGTATTTCTGGCAAAGAGATTGCACACCGTATAGCAGTTAAAATCACACCGAGTTGCTGCCTCAGCGAGAAATGGCGAATAATCAATCTGTTAGACGACATCTGGATGCTTTTACCCGAGGTCGAATCATTGGGAAGTTGGAGGAAGGTCGCAGTGTGACAAGTGTGGCTGCAGAGTTCGGAATTGCTCACAGCATCGTTTCACGACTTTGGAGACAATTTCAAACTACAGGAACAGCTATCCGGGGGTTCAGTAGTGGTCGTCCACGAGGAACCACACCCGCAGATGACCGGTATATTGCCTTACAGGCCAGAAGAAACAGGCGGCAGACAGCGGGAGAAATCGCTAGACACACGACACAGGCGACTGGACGACCGATATCACGTTTTACCGTGGCCAGAAGTCTGCACGGTGGTGGTCTGTTTGCATGACGCCCTGTACGGTGTGTACCTCTAACGCCTGCCCATCGGAGAAGGCGTTCTCTGTGGTGCCGGGAACACCTGAATTGGAGAGACAATGAATGGGGACGAGTACTCTTTACAGATGAGAGCAGATTCAGTCTGTGTAGCGATTCTCATCGCATACTCATCTGGAGAGAGCGGGGAAGTCGCAATCATCCCTCGAACATCATTGAAAGGGACAGGTATGGAGGTGGCGGTGTTCTCGTTTGGGGAGGCATCATGCTTAGTAGTCGTACAGACCTTCACATCTTCGACGCAGGTTCAGTCAACGGGACCCGTTATTGTAACGAGATTCTTCTTCCATATGTGCGTCTTTTTAGAGGCGTTATGGGTCCGCAGTTCCTTTTCATGGACGACAATGCACCATGTCATCGCACAGTAGCTGCCGAACAGCTCTTAGAGAGTGAGGATATTGAACGTATGGATTGGCCATCACGATCTCCGGATCTCAATCCCATCGAGCATGTATGGGATTTTCTAGACAGACGCTTGGCAGCTCGTACCTTACCACCAGTAACGATTCCGGAGCTTCGATTGGCGCTGCAAGACGAATGGGCGCAGCAATGCCTCAACAACTCATTGACACCCTCATTCTCAGCATGGGCAGACGCTGTGAAACCTGCCTAGCAGTCAGGGGAGATCATATCCCCTACTAAAACCGGATATTTCTTGCTGTACACCCATCACAGGGATGTTTCGGCCTTCAGTCGCATTGCGCTCCATGCTACTTTTTCAATAAAGCTTTTTATCCCTCTGATTTCTCTTTTATTAAGTATTGCTTACATTACTCATGTCCTTACGTATTGGGGATCTTACGGTATTAAATGTGTTGATTTGGAATGCTTTTGTACAAAGTTATATTGAAAAGACCGTCTCGTCCTTAATTTTTGCACACCAGTGTGTATATATAGAGAGAGTTTTTAGTTATAATTCCGCGCTATAGTGAAACGTAATGAAATGTATTTTTCTCCTTTCGTTATGTAGAAAAAAATATGAGCTAAAAAAAATAACTTCTATGCGTTGTTTTAATATAAGATTCAACATAAATATTTATTTATTAATGAAAAGTAATTAAAGATCTTTATGGAATTTTTCTGCCATTCTCGCAGGCAGTATTCTTTATAAAACTGGCAATGCATTTCCTTAATTAACGAAAAATATATACTATAAAATTCATAATCTCACTAACTATAAGATTTGCAACATTTTAAGATTTGAACATTATTTTCTTTTATTCTAATTAACTAAAACCCGCAATTTAAATGGATTAAAATACTCTTCTATGAATTTAAACATTTTTAATAAATTTTAATGATTTATATTTTTGTCAGCCTGGAAATTATTAGCAAATGTCATTATTTAAATAAATGTTTAATAAAACGAAAAGCTCAAATAATTTTAAAATTAACATTCATTCTATTCCAAGAATTCAGATTGTAAATGGAAGATTCGTTTACCCGAAATATACAGTAATGCCATAAAGGAATTACTAAATCGATTTTTTATAAATAAATATAATAACTCTAAAAATATTTTTCATTCATTTCATATTACGCGTTCAAAAGTTTCACTCGACTCATTTTTTTTCTACCCCTTGCATTTTGACGATATTTTATTCCACGATACAGTCATCATTAGGCTTAACACTTTCTTGGGGGGAAAAGTAAAAAGAATTTCGAATATTTTTCAAAACGGTATTTTCCTTTACTAGTTGTAACTATTTTGAGGAAAAAAAGTTTAATCTATATAAATAAAGAATAACATTTTTATATATAATCTGTATAAATTCTTAGATTTATTTTTGAAGTGAAACAATTTTTGCTACCGTCTGGGAACTTTTTAACGAAACGATTCAAATGGTATTTTAAAATCGGAAATAAAAAAATGTGGAATTTCTAAGAACTATTTCAGTGATCAAAAGAGGGCTTAGCGATAACTTAATAAAATTTAAAAATTGTTCGCAGTCTCAATATTTTTTGTTAAATCATTTTATTTGCATTTTCAATACTTTTCGTATCATATTCTTTTAATAGGAATAGTTAAGAAAAAATATCTTCGTTTTCAATAAAATTCTTAAAAATGGCGAGACTATAAAATGTCTTTTCATAGCGTGTTGCAGCACTTTAAATTTTTTTATTGCTTAAGGAACAACGATCTTTTTCTTTCACTTTTTTCATAACTTTTTTAAAAAAAATTTGTTATTCAGTTTCAGTTCATAATTTTTTTAAAAATGAAAACAATAGATTCTGGTTTGCTTAAAATATTAAGTTCAGAAATTTTATTTTCAATCATGCGTGTTTTATAATTTCAAATTAAATTTATTTCTGAAATTTATATTCTATTTTCATACTATTTTATTGTTTATATCGGTATTTTATCAAGCTGTTAATTTTAATTGAAAAGTTAAGATAATGCTTTTAACTATTTTTTTCTACGTTCTTTTCTTTGAAATATTTTTAATTCCAAACCTTATATTCCTCACTAAAAATGTATAACATAGCTCAAGTCTCCCGTTTGATGTGATTTTAGATTTTTAAATATATTTAGTTGTTCAGCTCATTTTTATATCTCTACACTAGTAGTTTTTAAAACTAGTGGGGCATTAACAATACATAAAGGCATGAAATGTAGCTTATGCAAAAATTTAGCAGACTTCTTAAGATTATATAAGCCTGGGTATTGCATTGAACTTCTATTTGCTGATGAACTAGTTTAAGCGAACAATAATTGTACGTGGTTTCTTATATTAAAATTTACAAAACTCTTATCTTACTGATTTATTATACCTCCTCAACATTTTACAATTTTACAAAGTTCGTTTCTTAAAAGAAAAACTGTTTCTCGTTCGTTTCTTAAAGAATGACCACATGTTCAATACTTATAGAGTTCTATACAGGCAGTTCTAAACATTTTTCTGGTAAAAAGTTTTTAAATTTCTGCTTTGTATTCATTTTAAATGTATCTAAAATTCATACACGGAAAATGTTTTTTATTTATAATAAATTATAATTTATTTTCATATATAAGAACTGTATTTAAAAAATCAATTTACAGTTTATAAGAAAATATGTACGATATTTACCTCAAATTCATATTGTAATTTTGTTAATAAAAATGAAGCCAGATACTTATATAAATAAAACAATTACCATAAATATGCGACTAGTTTTCGTTAGTTGTGAGAGACATACACTGCTGTTTGTAAAATATGAAACACCATAAAGGAATCGTCAGTTTTAAGTTAACTTTGAAGCAAATATCTATAGGATGTTACGGAAAATAGGAAAGTTTCACCGCGTATGCGTGACGTGCGAAGCACAAACTGAACTGATGCTGAAAGCGTATAAATAGAGGGCTGTAGGGAAACATCAGAAATAGTTAATGATTATTTGTCAGTGGTGAACGTTTAATGAGGCCTAAGTATGCCTCCACGACGAAATAAGAAGAAATTCCAACAACTTACGGAGTTTGAACGGGGGAAGGATTATCGGTATTCGAGAAAGAGGACTTCCCTATCGCGCAATATGAGCTCGTCTGCAGCGGAACAGTTCTACCTTAATACCAGTTTGGAAGCAGTGGACCGATGAGCTCAGAACAACTCGAAAAACTGGCAGTGGACGACGGAAGGGGATGTAAGCGCGTGACGATCGACACCTGCTGCGCATGGCGGTGAATGACAGTACAGCTTCCTCCAAGCAGTTTGCTGCACGTTGGTCTACTGCTACAGGTATACTAATGTCGGCTTCGTTACTTCGACGTCTGCTGCACCGTGGATTGAATGCGAGTGAGCCTTTATACAAGATCACTTTCACGACAAACCATCTACGACTGCGTCTGCAATGGGCTCAAAAACCCAGAGCCTGGCATGCTGATTGATAGTAAATTGTCTTTTCCTATGAATCACGCTTCAATTTGTGGGACCATGATGGCCTCATTCGTGTTAGACGCTATACTGGTGAGTTATAAAACGACATAGTGGACTGACACCTGGGATTATGTTTTGGGACGATCCAATTTGCTACGAAATGAGGGTAATCTCAATATCAAAAAGTACGTTTATAAAGTGCTACAGCCCGAAGTCGTTCCTTTCCTTCAAGGCATCCCTGGAGCTATCTTTTCAGCAGAATAATACACGCCTACATGTTGCAAAAATTGTTCCAAACTTTTGTTCAGGACAACACATTCAACTTCTTCCTTGCCCTGCTTATTTGCCGGATATGTCACCAATTGAACGCATGTGGGATTTGATTGGTCGGCGTCTCGCTCGTGATCCGCGTCCTGTAGCTTCAAAAGCCAGACTTTTGCTGCGCATACAAGCAATATAGAATTCTCTTCCACAAGCATATATTCAAAATCTGTTTGACCACATGTCAGGTCTTAAAGCAGCACTTATTGTAGCGCAATGTGGCTACATGAAATACTGATTTCAGACACTTAATATTGCGTTTTTGCTTTGAAAATTCCGTCTTTTATTTGTACTAATACCAGTCGTTTGTGCATTAAATTTCATTAAATTCTGATGATTCCTTTATGGTGTTGAATTTTTTGCAACAAACAGTAGTTTAAAATGTATCTGAAAATCAACTGATTTACATACTTCGAAACTGAACAAGGACTACTCTTGTGATAGCACTTTATCTCTGGTTCTCTGCTGTGTGTCCAGGACGAAACCTCACGTGATGCCCTCCTTGTGCATTAAATTTTACTTAATTCTGATCATTCCCTCTGGTGTTAGTTTTTTTCAAACAGTAGTATATCTATATACATACTAAAAAAAATTGCCTTAATCTTAAACCACATTTTAAATATTGAACTAGCTAATATGAAATTAAATATATTACTTTTCAAAAATAATGATAATAATAAAATTAGAATCAATAATATGTATCTTGTGTGATCTCTCCAAATTTAGATTTCTAGCAACTGGATACGATGTTGCCGAGATAATCTCATTCTCATATCGTGGGAAATGGGCTCAATTTATGTGACGTCATAGTCGCATGATAATTATAACCACGTTTTGTTTTAGCCAATCAGCTCAAAATCTCATGTGACGTCATAGTCATACGATAAAAGTAATCACGTGTCTTCAGCTAATCAGTCCATGAGCTTCGCTGTTGTCAACTTTTGATCTTTTTAGAAACTTTCTTTTGAAAAAGACAAATTTGTTAACAGCAATAATACACATAGGTAAACAAAATGCATTTTATTAAAAAGTTCATGCATAACATAAGATTTGAACATTTTTACCTAATTGTAAAAACTGTGCAAATTTTCAAATTTTATAAGAACAACTACAATTAATTTGGTTTTCTGTTTTGAATTCAATGGAAAATATCTGTTAATCTTTAACATTTGACTGGCATGAAATGAGCTCGTTGTGATGTAATTGAATACCAGTCCTGAGGAAAAGGGCTGATTCACGTTAAATCTTTCATGGGTCAAAGTCCTATTATTGGTGTGGTGTGGAATTTCGGAGAAGAGATCTCCAACTCAGGGCCGTCTTTGTTTCTTGACAGAGGTTCAAAATTAGGAGGTGCGTGAGCAATAGCCATCACGATGCTTTATATTGCGACTTTAATAAACACTTACTAACAGGATTTGAATCGGGAAGAGACGCTCTGAATATCTTTTAAATTGTTTCTTACCTGAAAAATGCTTATAGTATTCCTTCCTACATAATTTTCCATTTTTATTGTATTCCTTTTCTTTTCCATTCATAGCACGTTTTTTCAAATATTTATGCTTATTTGCATATAGAACTTTTGTTTGACAAAGCGAGGTTCTCAAACCGAACATCGTAGTGAAGCAGAGATAGAGAAAATCTGCTTGATAAACCATTATAAATATAAATGTTACAAAGAAGAAATTTTTGTATTTAATTGTAATGCTAAAAAAGAGAAATTTTCCAGCTACTTCCAAGGAATTTTAGAAATTTCGATGTAAGGAAGAATATTTTTTGAAATCATGTCTTATCCCAGGTATTGATAACCATAAATATTTGTCCGAGAATTTAAATACATTAAGCACATTAATGAATTAAAAATTAATTTGTAAATATGAAACAAAATAGGTGTAAACTCTTTAGTTTCTAACTATAACTTATGAATAACTTTAGGTACTTTATTGTATATATAAGTCGTTAATTTCACACTATCATGAATATTCAAATTAAAGATTTGCAAAATATTTAAAGTGTATGCTGGTCACAACTTGGAGAATTTTTCATTCAATATATCTTAAAATATCATTTGAATTTGCAATAACGCAGCCATGTTTACTAATCAACTCTTACATTATACTATATCTATATTAATCTAATATACATTATCATGTAAAATTAATCATTTAATTGGTGCAGTTTGTCTATGATTGGATATAATATAAAATGACACATCAACTAGTACCTCTTACTTAAAATTGAGAAAATTACAAATGAGTTTCTACTCAAACAGTTTTCTAAAACAAATTCATTTTATATTGTAGCATTTCCTAAATACTTTTAAAGTGATCGAACGAATTTTCTGCGAAATTCCAGAACGGTTCCAGGTTCAGAACTTTAATTTCTTTCCGGAGAATTTCACGGCGAATACTCGCAGTTCATCTAATTGCACCGCAACCTTAGATATCCCTTAATTGAATTCCGAGAAAATTCTCACCGTAGTAACTTCGTTAAATCTCAATTTATCTCACTGTGTTGTCTCTCACGCTACACGTCCTTCCCTTCTCACCTCACACACCACGGTCAAGTGAGGAGATAAATTCTTTGATTCTAATCCTTCGGTAGAAATCTCGTTCTTCGCTAAAACATTGCGCATTTAACAGCAAGTTATGTTAATGAATGGATTTGTATAATCTTCGAGTTATAGTTAAATAAACATAACTTTAAATTAATTTAAAGGAACTAATCCTCTTTCAGTATTCGTAGTTACAAAACGCTGTGGCCGTGGACCTCTTCGTGTACCAAAAATTTGACCCCTAAATGAAATAACTGTATTTAAAGGCATAGAGAGAGAGAGAGAGAGAAAGTGATCACTTCTGTCTAGTGATCATGTTACTGGGCTTTAGATCCGAGAGTCGCAGGTTCTAATCTCCGATAATTATTAACCCAGGATAAGGTGTGCACTCGATACTAATGTTAAAAGTCGCGCTGGTTGACTGAGTCACCCATTCTTTTATATATATATATATATATATATATATAATTAAGTTTACTGTGCACGATAAAAATTGTAATTTCACTGAGTAATTTACTAAAGAAAGTATACTTATATAATTTAAGGTATTCGCGCGACTACCCTAAAATTGTGAATTTTGCTAAAAAATTGACAATTTTTTTTATGATTTTATTTTATGGGCCATCTTATTAGCTTTATAAAAATACCAAGATTATCATTTTCCATTTACTAGAACAAAAGCTTCAAGTGTTTTAGTAAAGCAGATACCTTTACTTTAAACAAGATGTCATACATTAAAACGCGTTTTACTCGAAATGTGATTTTTTGAAAATAATCAAACGAGATCAGCGATTGTTTAAAAAGTTTTGAACAAAATAAACTGAAATTTTTTCTGTAAGTTCTATATAATTGTTTTAACTATCAGATTTATCAATCACTGTTTTATTACAAAATTTACAGTCCCTTATGTGAATAAAATCACTGTCTTTATAAGCCTTTTTATATAGTAACCGAGATAAAGTGCTCTAGTTTTTGTAAAAAACAAAATATATCTTATTCCGAAGGTCATTTCAAAATTGAATAATATAGCAACACATTAGATTGAAAAAATTGAACATTTGTTCATAAACCTTTGGTGAGGAATGGGCTGCGTTTATGCTATTTTTTGTCAATGTTTACCTATTTTTCCCCATTTTAGTAATAATAATTTCTTTTTCTCTTCTTAATTTTAGCACATTTTTCTTAAAATGCACTAAACAAATCTAAAAATAAAAAAAATTCCCATATCTCCTTTTTTTAAAAGAAAATTGTCGCAACCAGTCGGATACCTTAAGGATCTTTCAACTTTTCTTTGATAATTTAATAAAAACTCCAATCAAAATAAACTAAAACGTTTCAAATGTGTGTGGCCTTAATAAAGGGAACAAATCAGACACTTTTCGCTAAGATTACAGGAATATTCTTGCCAGCAATATTGTCATATTTTGTTAAAGTTATTGTAGTTTTATTATCATTTGATCGACAAATCGCAACTTTTTCAAGCGTTTACCTTTTTGACAGGGCGCAGTGCGTCTTGTGGGTACACTTATGGTTTCGTATCTTTCTTGATGGAGTTTTTTAGCTAGCTTTTGAACATTTTCCTTTCAATTCAAAAGTTTTCTGCTCTCGTCTCTTTTTTCAAATTTACTTTTTCTGTCATGTTACATTTCTGTCATGTCTGTCTGTCACTATTTCATTAGATTCTTCTCTTTTTTTTATCAGTTTCCACTTTATCCAATAGAGATCGCACAGATGCCAATTTCTTTCTTTATATTCTGTTCATTTACATTTATAAACAATGAGTCATACAACACAGCACTCCAAACCACCAATTCATTCACAGAGTTAAAATATAGCCTGTGTTCATAGAAAATATTTTGAAACAAAAGTGATCACGCGGGGAACTCAGTCACCCCAAGTACCTTAAGTTTTCTAAGAAAACGTTTGTCATTCCCAAAAGAGAGGAAAATGTGTGACAAATACATTTTAATTCCCATGAAGACTATCATGTGGGAGGTTACTAACAAGGTTATTGGTAAGAAACAGTTTTCCCAGAATTAAAGGTTGGGGTGACTATGCGCCCCAGGCGACTGCTCCTGAGTTAATCATCGATGAATAAGATATAAAGCACATAGTAGAAATTGCTTCTCAAAATTGTTTTCTGTGAGTTAAGAAAAACTAAAGATAAATATAGTTTTTCTAGATAACACTAATATCTTAATCCAAAAATACAAAAAGCTATACTGTCTTAAGTTATAATGGAAAAACTATAATAATCCAAGCATATAAGTTAGAATAGATGCCGAAAACTTATTATTATATATTTCTAATAATCGAGTATGTGTCCACGGCCTTGTTCTTTACTTACGTTATGTAAATGTTTCGGCTTATTTTATTCTATCCATTGATATAATCGTTTCAATATAGTTGCGTCTGGACTTTTAAACCTTACACATATATTGTTGAAATTTAATCACTAACATATACACCTCTGTAATCAATGCTGTGGATATTTGTGTGATGTTTAGGCATAATGGATTAAAATAATTTCACATTCGCGTTAATGCAATGAGACACAAAGACAACCATTCTTCGTTAACATAACGATTGCTACCATAAATTGAATACATTTAATTAAACGTAAAATTAATTACATTTGACACAAACATGTGTTATGTAATTATATTAATAATTTTTAGTATAATTAGAGGATGCATAAATAACTTAAACTAGTATTCAAAATTAGTTAGAGAAAGGACTCGATATATATACTGTGTTCAAAACTGAATGTTCACTTTTGGTTGCTCGTTTCCAGAAGTAGCTGATAGAATTTGATATGTGTGTTTATACAGGACTATTATAGATTTAAAAATGTAAATTATGCTGGAAATTTGACCGTCAGAGTTTCTGGATGGTTTTGAAAGGGAAAGATGAAATATAAAAATAAAAAAAAATAAAAAATACTTTGTAGGGTTAAGAGCTACAGGTCTGGGAGATCCGAACAATCGAATAGCCTTCCTTTATAGAAACTCGTCCACCAAGTGAGCGTTACATGGACGAGCTTTTTCATGCTTAAAAATCAAATCAAAGACTTCTTTTCTTGCACTTGCAGAGTTTGTATCAAAGTCATGAAAATATGAGCACCCATCGGCCATGGTAGTCTAGTGGTCAATGTCACGGATATCCTGTCCCTAGTTAAAGTCATTATGCCCTTGAAGACACGCCGCGCGGAAGAGCTGGTGTATGTTAAATCTGTTCAAGCTCAAAGTCCTCCCATTTGCGTGGTATTGTAGTGTAAAGAAGGGATTTTTAGCTTAGATACCATCCTTGTAACTTGACCCAGGTTTAAATTTCAGATGCCCATTGTTTTATAGTACTACATTAAACATTCACTCACCAGTTACATTTTATTAAAATAATAAAAAGATTCATACCATTTGTGTGTGTATATTCCATTAAAATTATATGTTGTATGATGTTTAACAATTTTTCAGCTTTCATAAAGATATCTTAGCACATCTCATTTTCTTTATTTGTTTTTTAAATACATTTTTTTTAAAGTATTATAATTTTTTTTGGAAAGTCTACAACGATTTCTTAAGATATTTTTTTATGCAAGCAAATTATGACTTTTTAATGAGATAATGCAGGTTAGATTGCATGTATTGTACGTGTACAGCAAATAGAAAGGAAGGAAAAAATCTAGAACTATCACTAGAGAGAGAGAGAGGACCTCCTGGTATCTTATTCCCTGTGTTTACGAAAGGCAATAGACCCTGTGAAAAAAAAAAGTTCTCAAGATTTTCAAGATTAAACTCTGTACACCACCAAAACGCTCAACGAGGAAGGTAAACAAAAATCAAATGCATACGTAAATAGGAAAAACTTCTTCTTAAAGAAAATAAAAAAATTAATTATTGCAGATATCTTTAAGAATAAAATGTTTTAGAAATATATCTCCCCGAAATGAGAGAGAATATCCAATAGAATACTAAACATTCAAAAGAAAATTTTATAAGAATAATTCAACCATTCAATGTATCGCAAATCGAAACAAATGCCTTTAATACAATTATATAAATATGTATTATTTTCCCAGAAATATTGGATTTCCGTTTAAATATTTATTACAAAATAACAATTTATTTTTCTTGTATCTACATACAGAATCTTCAGAGGACTAGAGGTAAATCTTTCATGCTTAATTCTTACAGTTAAATCTTTTTTGTTAAGTGTTATCTTTCAAACGAAGGGAGTATTCGAAATAAGGACGAATAAATAAGTAACAAGTAAAATTTCCAATTTTCTTAATAATTGGAGTTAAAGAACGCAAGTGTGACTTTTTAAAAATTATACTTATTATTTTCAAAACTCAGTCGATACTCTGCACTTATGGTAATATTTTTTTGGCTGAGATCCTGATTTTCTTAAAATTAATGCGCTTTCACGGAGAAAAAAAGAGTTGCTGTTCATTAATAGTATAACTTGTTAAAATATAGTCATTATTGGAAAACAATAAAGATATTCAATTGATAAAGAAAAGCAAGGTGTAATTGCTTGGAGGCAAAGAAGAGGAATTGTCATGTTCTTTAGATAAGGGCCTGATTTATTTCTGTTGAAAATAAATCCCTTTCTCTTAAATGAAGAGACAACGTTTCATTTTATGTGTGTAAAGATTTAAATTCATGCTGGCCACATGTTATAGTCAATTACATGTTCTTCATCGAATTCAGAACTGACATTAAATTTATTTGTACTTGCTGTTCAATTTTTTAAATTTAGATACAATTTCAAATTTTATAATTGGACAAAGACAATTGGTCAAAGTACAATAGAAAAAAAATCCTCTAAAAGATTTTAAAATTAAAAATCTTATATTATTAATAGAATTTTATATTGTGTATGTTTATTCTTACGTGTGTTATTATTGCTGGCAAATATGTAATTTATGAAAGAAAGTTTCTGCAAAAAT
Source organism: Trichonephila clavata (assembly GCA_019973975.1). NCBI lineage: Eukaryota > Metazoa > Arthropoda > Arachnida > Araneae > Nephilidae > Trichonephila > Trichonephila clavata. The sequence continues at coordinate 264,932 of BMAO01031182.1, read as the reverse complement.
AAAAAAAGTTGGCAACAGCAAAACGCTTGAGAAGATAACTACAAACACATGATTGCATTTAACATACGACTCTGACGTCAGGTAAATTTATCAATTGTTTGGCTTGAAACACGTGACTATACCTATCATGTGACTCTGAATTCACATGAGTTTAGCTCAGCTTGGTCCAAATGTGAATCCCATCGAAAAAATTCTCAGTAATTTTGTTCAACTGTTGTAATTCTCCCCCCCCCCGTTTAAATAATAAGTAATTTCTTAAAGAAACTAGTCATTGATCAGGTTTATACCATTTTTAAGCATGAAGCTCATTGCACAGTGCATTTTAGATATTTAGAGAGAAATGAATTCAAGCTTAAGTTATTTCATATTTTAGAAAATAAAAGAAAAAATATTGTAAAGTGGTAATTGTTATAATAAAAAAAAATTATAAAAACATTTAAAGATTTATTCAAATGTTATTTATTGTTTTGTTTTTAAATTTTTTATGTAGCCACGCTTGCTTAGTCTAGTGGTTATGGTTTTGGGTTCGAGCCTATATTCATATGAAAACCAGCCATATAGGCCGTAGAATTTGTAACGGTTCAAATACGCATGAAGTCGAGGTTTACAGACGGGACGTACCTTTAAGGTATCCGACTTCCTTAAAATTGTGAATTTAGCAAAAAATTGACAATTTTTTCTCATGATTTAATTTCTTAGGCTATCTTATATTTGCTTTATAAAAAATACCGTTTATTATTTAGGTTCACTAGTATGAAAACTGCAAGTGTTTTGGTAAAAGCAAATGCCATCACTTTAAGCAAGGTGTCATAATTTAAAACGCGTTTTACTCGAAAAGTGTTTTTTGAAAATACTCAAACGGGGACAGCGAATGCTAAAAAGTTTTGAAAATAATTAACACATTTTTTTCTGTAAGTTCTGTATAATAGTAGAAATATTTTAACCTGTAGATTTATCAAACTGTATTATTACAAAATTTACAGCCTCTTAGGTCAATATAACCGCGGTTTTTTTTAAGCAATTTCATATAATAACTAAGATAAAGAGTTCCTAATTTTTAAAAAATTAAAATTACTCTTGTCCTGAATGTTTCAAAAATTGATAATAAGCAACGCATCAGATATGAAAAAAATTGGAAATATGTTCATAAGCCTTTGGTACTGAATGGGCTCCGTTCATCTTATTTTTTTTAAATGTTTCCCATTTTATTGATAGGTTACTTTTTCTCCTCTTATTTATAGCATAGTATTCTTGAAATATTCTGAAAATATATAAAACCCACAAAAAAATCCCAAGCTTCCATTTTTTTCTTAAAAAAAATTTGCAAGTATTTGTATACCTTAAGGTGGTGTGGATGTCTGGGAGGGAGGAGGATGCCATTATCAACACTTGAACATGACTCAAAATTACGATGTCCGTCACCAATACCCTCCATGTTGCTGTAAAATCGAAGTTAATAAACACACTCACTCTCACTTCAAATTTTAATTAAACTGAGGATGTATCGCTAATACAGAATCGCTTTACAGTATTGAACCACATTGAACTGCATTACATTTTTGAATTGGTTATACAGCATTTTATTGTTTAAATAAGACTAGACCTCATATATATTTCCTTATAAGAAGTTTTGAAGACTTTCCTACAACTTTAAATTTATTTATTTTTGTAAATCTCTACACGTGTTTTATACACTCAGATTAAGTTAAGAGATTTTTCCCCCATCAACTGGAAACTAGCTCACGAAAGCTCAATGTTTCAAATTTACAATTACTTAATAAGTATATTTGCTTTCTTTTGCGGGGAGAGAAAGTTGTCTTTAATTCTATTCTGTTGTCTGCCTTATATTTAATAATTTATACAACATATTTTTTATTATTCATAATTTTATTTACTGATGTACAAAATCATGTTATTATAAATTGTGTAACCAAAGTTTGCATAGCTTGAAATTATAGTAACTAAAAGGAATTTTCGAAGCATTATTGGACTTTTAAAAGTATGGTTCAAACCGGCTTGTGACAGTATTATTCAGCTGGTTTTCCCCAAGAGGATTTACAACTTTTAATTGTATTTTTTTAGTCTGTAGATGATATATTAAATAAAAATTTCTCTAATAAGAATATTGCATGCATAAGGGTTTAATGTACTTAAAAAAAAGTTTAAGTAATACTTTTCAGTTGCTTAGACTTGTGGCTATGGTAGCCTTGTAAGCAAGGTCAAGGAATCGTGGCTAGCATGTCCTGAGTTTGAATCTGGTATAACTAAAGACACGCTGTGCACAGGGGGCTAGTGCGCGCTAAATATGTCAAGGCTCAAACGTCATCCCCTTGGTGTGGTGTGAAAGTTAGGAGAGGGGGTGCCATCTCAGATGCGGTCCTCGTCACTTGACCATGGTTCAAAATTACGAGGTCCGCTACCAATAGTCGTGATGCAGCTTTGTAATGCGACGCAAAAAAACTCACACACTCATTTGCAAACTCTCGGGACTGCCGAATCATAAGTTTTAGCTCTAATGTCACTGAAGAACATCCGTATAGACGAGGCTGAAAGTCCTTTCACTGGCGAGGTGAGGATATTCGGAGAGGAGGTGTCAGCTCTGTGCCATTCTTGTCCGTTACCAACAGTCCTCATGTTTTTCACAAATGTGACGTAAATAGAATTTCACTCACTTAAATTTTTACTGAACTAATGAAGTAAAGTTTGGAAAACACACAAATATGAATTGTAAAATGTAAAACTAGACCTATCTATCGTATCATTAAAGGAATTTTTTCTATAAAAAGTTTTGAAGCATTTCGTCCGCTCGCTCCATTTCAAATTTATTCTCACTTTTTATAAATCTCTACTCGTGTTCAATGCACGCAAAATTAATTTGGAGAATTCTTTTCTTTTTCATCCCCAGGAAACTAGATCGTGAGAGCACAATGTGTGAAATGAATTATTTACATAGCGTATTTGCTTTTGAGGGATAGGTTGTTTTATAGGTATTTTTATTGTCTGCCTTAATTTAATAATTTATATACCCTTTTTTCCCTGAATGCTGGCTTTATTTTGTTGATATAAATTCATATTTATTGCAAACTGTATTACTGAAGTTGGCATATCTTGTAATTATTCCAGGAGCACGAATTCCTAGAAGTATTATTAAAGTTTTCAGAGTATTATTGAATGAGACTTGAAAAGCGATCTTATTCAATTGATCTCCCTTAGTAAATTTATCTTATACTATTTCAGAACAAGTTATTTTAGTCTGCATATAGTATATTAAATTTCTATAATAATGGGAAAAATCTATACACACAAATGGTTTGTTGGTATCTCGAGAAACTTGAAGTAGTACATTTTTTTTTGTTATCCAAGAGTAAATCTCACCAAGAGCAACTTTTGTCAGTGGCGCACAAACTATCAGCAAATAAAATCTCCTTACTGCTACTTGCCAAAAATATTCCATAATTAGTAGTAGTTAATGAACTGTTACTTAAACCACGCCGAGGATGCTGAAAAATTGTTATAGATGGCGATATTTCTACTGTGATTCAATGCAACATTTGGCAATTTATCACTTGCACCCATCTAATCGAACAGTTGTTGTCGTGTCCTTAAGGGAAGGAATGAAAGTTGCCAGTGCCTAAGACGCATGTTGGACCTCTACACGATAGATGGCGACACCACCTGTCACCACCTCCACAGTTTAGGCAGGAGACAGGATGGAAGGGAAATATTTTCAAACGCCCTGCACACGTGGTTTTTGCAGCGACCGCGCACAAGACTTCCGGACTCGTTGATTTAACGAGCACATACTCCATGTGTACTCGGGGGGGGGGGGTATCTGGCATCGAGCCCAGGCCTTCCGTTCTGAAGTCCGATGCTCTAACCACTAGGCTACCCACGGCCCTATAAATCGAACAGTGTATTTTAAGTTTGGAAAAAATCTGATATAAGGTTTTTTCAAAATTGATTTTATGGTTGTATAAAATTCATTGTTAGTAACCTGATTAAACCATTCTAAAAATAGTTTTTATCAGAATTCCAAATTTTCTAGTTTTTTGGAAGGAAAAAAATGGACTCACGTAAGCTACCTAAAAATCCATTTCATTTACGGTTATACAGGATATATAACAAACCTTCTCTCCTAGAGCGATCAAAAGTGATGTTTGATTTCTTATAGTCGAGCCATATCTCAAACCGGTTTTACTCTCAAAATTCTCTAACCAAACAATCCAGCTTACTAAGGAAATATCTCGTGCATAAGAAAATGTAAAAGCCAGAATAAAAAAAATATATTTTCCTCATTGTTGAAACTAGTTATAAATCGAACTGGTGCTTTGTGTTCAATAGGTGTGCATCGAACCATTTTTTTCCTCTTGTATAGACAACCACTAGGGAAAAAATCATCCGAGCAATTTCTGGGCATAATTTCAACATTTTCCCTTTTCGATACAAAAAGATACGAAATATTCTTTTTATATTTCACTCAAAAATAAACTGCTTCGCTTTCTTTTCTTATATATAATGTTAATTTTTTAAAAGCATTTATCATTTTCATTTCAATTAAAGTATATGCACAGAAGCTCAAATTCGTTGTCTCACCATATTGCGTTGTTTATTAAAAATTTAGCAGTAAAATCCTACTAGGAATCTTAGTATAAGATATGAAAATACATTAAAATATTGAAAATTTCATTTAAGTTGACTATGCTTGTAACTACATTTTTGAAATACTGTATAAATGATTTTTTTACGTTAAGTGTCCGTTTAGTTAAAATATACGAATAAAATTGTGTGTTTTAAGGTTACAATATTAAAAAAATTACTTAAATGCAATTTTTTTGCAAAAATAAATGAAGAATTGCAATTTTCAAGCATTCTCATTTTATGAAATTTGCGTCTATTATATTTCCCCCTATATATAGCTAAGGCCTCTATGCAGATAATGAAGTACTATTTTTGAACAAAAAATCACATTTTCAGAGTTGCTATAATTTGAAATAATAATCCGTGTTTTTTTGTTAAAATTTCCCTACTCTGATGTGCTTAAAATATTAAAAAAAAAATCCAGTCCTGAATTATATATTTCAAAATTCCTAGTTCCAACTCTTCAAATTCTTCAAAAAGGGCTTTATCTTTTGGGAAAAAATATGCATTTAAATTGTTTTACTGTAATAATATTAATTAAATTAAAAATTTGGTTATATTTTGTAAATATACTTTTTTCACCCTGAAATTTCCCATTGCGCATAAGAGTGCATTTACTTAAATATGTTAAAATGTAAATTTGATTATGAGTTTCAGAAATAATAAATTTTAGAAATAGCAAAGCATGATAGTGTCATTTAAATTTAATTAAGAAACAAACTATTATTCATAAAATATTTTGGTAGTATAATAGATATTTTGAACAATAGATTTACAAAAATGTGTTTCGGATTTGAATTTTTTTGGTTATTTTAAGAATAAAAGTCTTGCTTAGTTAATTTACATGAAATAATATATTGTAATTAAAAATATGTGTTCTTAAATTTTGTTATACAGTCCAATATAAATATAATGAGAATGACTATCAATAGACATTCATATAACTATTAAGAACGATATTATAATTACATAACATCTGAGAGTAATAAATGAGCTTGGAACTCATTGAGAGAGTATAAAAATCCTTACTTCTACATTAGGTACGAATGATAATAAATGATTATAATTATAAGAGAGATGGGAACGATTATTCATATAGTCATAACAGTTCTTTGAATCTAATTATTATAATTATTAGTGCCCTGAGGAATCACTTGAATAATTTCTTCCAAACAAGACCTGGTTCTAGTAGACACAATAATTCAGGCTCCGAATGTTAATCATCTTTTTATTCATCAAATATATATTTAAAACTCACAGCCTAGGAGGAATAATGCAAACAAAGTTAAATAGAATATATTTGTCTGTTAAAGTTAATACAATTGATTTTTATAGTCAAAATTAGGGTTCATTTGCAAAAACAAAATTAAAACTGCGGTCAAACTTCTTTTTTCTAAGGCAGCGATTAACCTTAAAGATGTGTGTAGGTAGTTTGGTGAAGTAATTGATTTTGGAATGCATTTTTAAGTAAGCTGCCTCCAGCTTTTTTTTAAATAGTTATTTTCAATAGTGTTTGTCGTCGAACGATAGCAACAAGAAAATGTACTGTTCATTTATGGGCTAAGGGAATTAAATTTTTAAAAGTAAGGGAGCAAAAGGAAAAGTTACAGCTTTTGTTAGAAAACAAATGTGTTCGATCGTGTGATTGACATTTATCAATTTTGACGAATTGCACGATGTTTATATAACAGAAAATAGGAAAGTAACTGCTTTGTTCAATTTGTTAAACCAAGACTATTCTTTATTAGACTATTCCTTTCTGTCGACAACTTTAGACGTTGTTGCTGTTTCTAAACCCAGATTAACTAGCAATGCTAGACACATCTCCAATGAATCCAAAAAAATTAAGGAATTCTAAAATCAGAAGAGGGTACAGAAGGACCTCATCTTTTTTAAAACCCAAACAAATCAAGATGCAGGCAGGAGAGACCAGCTCGGAATAGCACCATTGACAGTCTGGAAATATCTTCTGGCCCTGACAAAAATTAAGAGCTTTTATATGGCCACTAACAAAGCGCGAGGAAGCAGTCTGGTATTTCCATGGCATAAGCTTAAATGAACCTCCTGGATTTTTTCGCAAGTACCAAGGATGACTAGGAGTTCTTCCAAGATGATTGAGTTCAATCTTCTTAAGAGAGGATAATGCACCGAATGCAAGAGACCCAGTAGGGCTCACCCTCTCCTAAGCCGCAGTCCTGGCTAAGAAATCGGCTTTCTCGTGCCATCATTCCCCATGTGGGATGGGATCCACTAAAAAAGTACACGACGATTAGAAGAAATTTGATTAAGAAGATTACGGATATCAAAGCTAGTCTGACCCTCTTTAGATGTGTCCAATTAGATAGATGTTGAACTGAAGCACAGCTGTCAATCAGAATGCAAAAGTCTTAAAACTGGACCTCGGTTTCACATGAGAACTGTAAGCCTCTTCTAATAGCATTCTAATTCTTCTTGAGATGTAAATGTTGATAATTAGAACTACGATACATTTAATGAGAACTTCATTAATCTACAGCAATATGCCATATCTCATCAATCTTTATTCAGTTATTTGTTTCTCCTCTGAATTGCTAATAGAACAAGATAACATCAAAGAAACTAGAAATATGCAGTTAGTTTCAATCCCTATCTAATTGCACATCACAGTGGGGGTAATTGATCTTTCACTTTGGTATGTGCTGGCTGTTAAAATTGCAATACCATGTAGATGGGATGATATAAACCTAAAATTCTTATGAAAGGTAGAAGATGCTACTATATGAAAATGATAAGCACTTACTCATAAGAGGGATAAACTGCTTATCAAACACTGTATAAAAGTTAAGTTTCCATCGAGTTTCTTGTTTGGAAATCATATGCTTATGGATTATTTGTTATATGGTCAGGTGTGTTATGCCTCTTAAATGGAGAAATGGCTACCTACATGTGTCCATATTTCTGGATCATGGCATATTTAGGGTTACGGGTTATGGTCCCATAATATTGCTACTCACTTTTAGTTGGAATCCTACGATTGCCATGTGAATTTGGAATTGATTGATTCATTAGGATCGTACTGAAAACCATGCAGGATCTCAACAGCTTGCCTCTACTTAGGTCAGTAAGGAGAGACTTGTTGTTAGGTAGACTCTGTACAACCACCTCATTGGACTTTGAATTCAGAAGTGGACTTGTTTGGAACACACGGACGAAGGGCAACGTGAATAGCACAGACTGTTTGCATGATGAGCATTATTTGTGGCAACCCTTCACCTTACATCTTAGACAGGCATTGTAGCAATGGTGCACTGAAGACAAAATTGGATACTGGAGTTGCATCAGGTTGTCTTCTCAGGCGATTCCTGGTTCTGCGTTCGTTATCATGATGGAAGTATTCATGTATGAAGGTATCGTAAGGAATTCCTGTAGCCTGTTTATATTTGATATCAGCATATGAAGACGTTTTATCTGGTATTGTGTGTGTGTGGCTATTGAGTACACAATACATCTTCCAGTGGTCGGTAATCTGAATGGGTAGCTTTAAATTTCTTAGACCTTAAGATTAATGGATGGGTCTAATCTTCAAGGCCTTGAAGATATCAACTTTCCTCAAAATAGCGAAAACCACGTGTTGAACGCCCAGCCTCATCCACTTCGATACTGTAGTTGTTCAACCAACCAAATCTGACCAACACGTTTTACTAATTGTTCATCTTATTTCAAAATCTGATCATGAATAGATAAGAGGCTGAACCACTACTATTAGCCCATAAGAATGTCATTAAAAATTACAAAAAGTGTAGCATAGAATTGAACCAAAATGAAAAGACTTGCCCTAATGAAGACTTTTGAAAGCTCGAAGGCATTTCGATTCGGTGTCCAAACAATTTAAACTTGGTTTAGCTGTCAGAGGTGGCAGCTATGTGCTAATGTTGAACCCCTCTCACACCCAAATTCCCTACAAAGTTTATCATGCTTTTTTTTCTTTATACGCACTAAAAGTAAATTTCTGTGACTTGATTTTATTTCTGATATTACAAATTGATGGTCAGTAGTGTAACATAGAGAAGCAATTACATAAAATAACAATATATATAAGAGGAGACTTTTCATGCTGACAAGTCATTTTAATAAACATTTTAAAAGGAATTTATTGTTATTTTTATATTCAAATATTTAATGCAAAATATGAAAATTAATATTTATTAAATCTTAAGTATCTTCAACTTTTTTCTTGCGGCTGATTAAAAATTTATAACGGTGTAAAGCTGGATTAGATTTTCAGTTCCTTACTTGATCATGGTTCCAAATGACAGATTAACTGAAAATTTACAGCTATATTTTAAAACATTTTATCTAATTAAATCATCTAGAAATTTTTAAGACAGAGGGAAAAAACAATGAATTATCTACATAGATGCATATTAAAAATGACTAAACTAAAATCTTGACATGTATCTTATTGTGAAAAACATCGGAGTACAGTTTGTTATAAAGAACTTGGCAAAAATATAGTATTATTGTTAATAAAAGTGTAATAAATCGTAACAGATTAATGTAATCTTGAAGATTTATTAATTTTGTATTTTAAATCGAATTCGTTTTTAATAAATAAGAATATTAACTTAAAATAAAAGCATAACCTATTTAATTATAGCATTTTTTTTAATTTTTAGTAAAGCATAAGTTCCCGATTACATTTAACAAGCTTTATTATTTAAAAGATTTTTTTATGTTTACAAAAAATGCTTAAATTGAATGAGGTAGCTGAAATTTTTAATTTAATTTTTTACTACGTTATTAAAATCTGGTATACTATACCGTTAGAAATATTGACATTTATGAGGAAGAACAAATACATGCACACCAAAAAACTAATGTAGAAAATAACACGCCGTGATTAAAAATTTGCGTTTTTTTTTTTTTTTTTTTTTATGCGTTCAAGATATTTTTCGCTACAATTAACAAGTGACATGTCATCAAGCTAAAGTGTCATTTTAATTAATTAACTGTTGTAAACACATGATATCAATTTTTGTAAGCTCTTTTTATGCTATAAATTCTGCTGAAGAAGAGTTTTAAAAAATGAATTTTTTAAGCATTGAGTTTATTAATTTATTTCAAAGGATGATTTACATATATATCTCTTAAAATTATCACAAAAATGTAAGGGAAATCAAAAACAAAATTTGAGTACACGTGAAGTACTTTCTAAAATGCCAATTTCTTTTTTATAGGAGTGTCAGTTATCAATAATCATCATTGTCATTAAAAATGTTGAAATGATAAAAAAAAGGGGAGAAATAGTTCTTACATAATTTTTTTTTTAAAAAGGGCACTTTTTAAATTAATTAAAATACAATACATTAACTTATACGAATATCTTCGAGGAGAAAAGTCTGTAGTATATTAAATCCTAAAAGTTCTCGTTTTGACAAAAGTAAGAAAAATGCAATACAAATCTTGGAAAAAGCGTACTAAGCAATACTTAGTTGGCATGCATGTGTTAGGCATATTACAATATACATTACAGTGTAATAATGGATATGGAATCGAATCTATCTTCTATTTTGTACAAAAACTTATAATTTTATTTGAATTATAAAGTAAAATATATAATCCAAATATGTGTTCCAATTGCACACATATCGGAATATCTTTTTACAATATATACTTTAAAACTTACAATTATTTTGGAAACTTCTGTGTTTGTGTGAATATATTTTTCTTCAAAAATATAATTACAGCAAGTATACTTTTAAATAAGAAAATACATATATTTATATTGTAATAAATTATCTGAAAACCCCACTGAAAACATTTATTGGGTTTTTTAATTTATGTTAAAACTACCCTTAATAAGTAACTTTATACTTCGCGTTAATATTTTACACTGATTAAATTTCATCTGTTTGTCCACCTGAAATAAACTGCACTTTAAAAATAATTTGTTAAATAGAATAATAAATATCTATAGAAAATAATTAATTTTTTTACACCTATATTATATATTTAAAAGTAGCTTAGATGAACTTTAAAATTTTGCTCGCGTTAACACTGAATGCGTGATGTTCTAATTTATAAGTTGAAAAAGACGACCACGATATTGAGTTTTCGATTCTAGATTCTTCTACAGGCCTGCACATGTAAAGGGACAGATGCTTGTTTAATCACTCTCCGCTCCTTTGGAGAATGACGTTAAGTTCAGGTTAGTCTTTGTTACCTGACAAAGGAGCAAAATTAAGTTTTATTTTACCAATATACCTCGTGTTGTTTCGATGGATGATGCTCATAAAGATTCACTTGGACAATTAATCTTAACTAAGGAAAGTGTATTTCTTGTGTCATCTGAGCTTTCTGAGAGACGAACTCTTTTAAGCAAATAGCAGAAATTTCCTGTGTGGAAATGTATAGCAGTGGTCTTCAATTTTTTTTTCAATTCATGGAACCCTTAGAACTAGGAATGCTTTCTTGGAAACCATAGAACTAGAAAATGCTTTCATGGTATCCCTAGAACTAGAACGTGTTTCTAATAGAATCGCATTCCCTACTCATACTTTGAAGAACATATCTCAAAATATTACTTAAAGTAAATCAACATGATATAGGCACTTTATGTAAAGGCAATTAAGAAAAGTAATGCATTTATTATTAAAAAAATAATAATCTAATTTTTTTAAATGGTTTACTCATTAAAATAATATTAATTTGTGATTCAAGTGTCACTTAACCATGCAGTATATTTAGTAACTGGGATATGTGTGTGTGGCTTTGTTTTACACAAAATGTCGAAGTCTGGGTCTATTCAGATTAAATGCAATCGCGTTACATATTCAGAGTTTAATTTGTATTAATATTAAGTTTTTTAAGCGACTTACTTTGAGAAATATATTTCACTTAAACGCAATGTTCTGAATGGTATGGAAATTTTTATAGTTGTGTAAAAAATCCTGTGTAATTTACATGAATTTGCAAAGTTAAATTTAGAAGCTGTTCTTGGTAAATATGGATTTTAACATTGAATCTGTAGATATGTTGATAAGTTTTCTCCTCTCCTTCGGTATAGGTATTTTTTCCACAAACACAAAAATGTGCATTTTCTATTAGAAAAATATTTTGCTTTGCGAGGCATTGTGCTAACTAGCAAGAATGAAATTATCTCGAGGAGCTTGATACAGTAAACAATAGAACGCTCTTAATCTAGTAGGAACTATACATAAGGATAAAATGTTTTAAAATTATTTTATTACATTAGAATAAAAGTTTATAAAGTAATGCATAATAAAGTTATCCTATATAAATAAAATTTCAATTTTAATATAGGGAGGAGGGAACGAGTTTTTTTTAGATGTTTGAAACAATACGAACTATATAGAGACATCAATCCATTTTGCAAACAGATTCATTTCTTAGTTTTTTTTTATTGTGACTCATATCAGTTAAGGGAATTAGCCGCCTTTCTAAATATTTGCGTGTCATCATAAAACTATACACCATTTAATATACATACTTCTTGGCTGTCTTATAAGAAGAAACGAGTTGATGTGTGTGGTAACTCTACTACGCACTCATCTTTTTACTTTTAATTCTAATTTGATGCCCCATGGTGATTGTAACCAAGTGGTAATAACCGTGAAATCGTAGCAGACATTTTTCCTGTTGAGATGTATGTGTGAGTCTTGGAATTACTAAAGACCTCCCCTGTAGGAGGGATGATGCACATTTAATATACCGCAGACCTAAACCCTCATATTGAATAGTAGGGTGACAGTTCAGTAGTTGTGTCCATCTTATTTCTCGGCATTCGAAAGTGTAAAGTCTATATCTCACTCAAACGCTGTAGATTAATTTTTTTTTTAAAAGAGATGGGATGGATCTTAAAGTAGACAAAAAATTGTTAGTGCAAGTAAATAGGTTAGATCTTATTTTAGTACACACATTATTTCATTTCTAACTTGGCAAAATACTTCAGTCATAGTGAGAAGTAAAACATCAAAAAAAAAATGGCGTTATCTATTTCCCCATCCCCACGTTCTCCCCCTCTTTTCACTAATTTAAAAAAAGTTTTTTCATTCTGTTTAATGCACTTGTTTTTGCACTCGCTCCCTTGTGCTCTCCCACAAGAACTTCTTAGAATATTTTTATTGCTCATTAAATCATAATGGAACAAACATAAGCCGAATTCTCTGTATTGAAAAGGTAATTCTAAGACAAATCCGTCTATTTTGGAGGAATATGTTTTTATTTCAAAAAGCCATTTTGAATGATCCTTTATAACCATGTTCTATTGAACTCTTTGTTCTTGATCATAATAAGTACTTAAAATGCATGAAGTTTTAAAATGAGTTTCTGGTTGTATCTAAGCTTTCAAAGGAATCCTTTGTTTTGCCATTGTTCATCGTTATTATATGAATTTATTATATCCAACTTGTGGCATTTTAAACTCTATAGAAAGAAAAATCCACCAATTTCCTTTTTTTTTCTGATTGCATATGTCTGTTCTTTGTCCATGAAAATAGAAATTAATATATTTTACCCGATACATTCATCTGCAATACTTCAAATGTTTTTGCTCTTCCTACACCAGTGTTTCTCAAACTGTGAGCGTACCTCCCTAGGGGGGCGTGAAAAATCCACGAGGGAGACGTCAGCATATTAAAAAGTAGTAAATAAAAGATTGTTTCAAAAAGTTATTAATTTACTGAAAATAAACATACATTCTAACATAATAATGAGTAAAATACACTTTTTCAGGGATATAATACACTTAAAAATGTATCAGTACTGCACAATATATTTTATAATTAGTTAAACAATACTAACTTAGGAACAAGTGTAATAATTACCAATTGATTCCGTCGGCTTGTCATATATTAAAATAAAATTATAATAATCAACATAAAATTACACTGCTGACCACACGAAATGCAACAAGAAAGACCAAAGATATCTCAGTGAAATTTACTTGGTAGACGACAGGTTCCAAAATCAAACGATTAAAATTACAACAATTATGTGATGTATTGGGGAGGGAAGAAAAGGAATAAAAGAAATAAGTAAATCATTCGAATATACTGTAAAGAGCCTTGCATTCTAAATCATCGGAATAATTTTACAGATAGCAGTGTACAGAAAAGAGATCGTACTTCCGAAAGACGTGTATATATATATATATACGTCCGGAGCAATTAAGACTTTGGGTGAGCTAGGTATTTATACACAAAAGGGTTAAGAGGTTAAAATTGTATTGTGGCTTTAGCATCAAAGTATAGTATTATTGTATGTAAAGGAGGGGGCGATGAAAATTATAATTGGATATTGGGTCACAAATACTGATAGTTTAAGAAGCACTGTTCTACACCCAATTTTTCCGCGTAAATCATAAGTGGAATAAGTGTTTTTAACTCAAAAGCATTTAAATGGGTTTTTATTATTTTTAACTACCTTTTATACGGATTCTATGCTTTTGCGATTTAAATGTTTTATTCAGGGCCTTTTTGAACCTGCCCGGCACCAAAAGGATTTCAAATTGTATGCCCGCCACACACTATTTACAGGGAATCCCCTCGTTCAGTTCTTACTTTGCTAGTTTTTGTTCAGGGTGGTTGATAGTCCTTTGGTTCTCACTCTCTTCCCTTTATTTAATTTTTGGAGTCTTTGGATTATCCATCACCTATGGATCCTCCATGTCACAGAGTGGCAACCGAGAGTTGTAAGTTAAGTATAGTGGCATGGTTTGACCACTCTTGTTCATTTCTTACCTTACAGTATCACAAAACCCTCCACCCACCCTTTTGCAAATCAGTACAATAAATTAAGGAAATGATTTTAAATTACAGTAAAGAGTAGAAATTATGTATGAACTGTTTTCAAATTGTTAATTATTATTTTTTCCATTACTTATTGATTTACTATCTTCATAGTGGTGGTACGTTTACTGTAATTATAATTTTTCTTCCTCTAATTTTCGGGGCTCCAAATCTGTTGCACCCTAGAGACGTGCTTAAGTCTAAACGAAGCCCTGGTTTTATTCAATGGCGAATCAGTGTATTTTCTCTTTGGAATTTATTTTTTTTAAATTCTATTCCTTTCTCTACTTATTTACTGTTGCGGGGAGAAAGGGGGACGCGATAGAAAGAGTGGACTATATTTTTTAATTATGGCAATAAAATATTACAAAAATATTAAACGTCATAACCGTTTCCTCATGAAATACCATGTATAAATTTTAAAATTAGTGTATCCGTATCTGTATTTACTAACATTAAAACACTATTAAAAAAACAAAGAATGCAATTTTTATTGCATAACAATTAAATTATAATGAAACAAAAGGTCTTTTAGACATGCATTCTAAAAAAATCATTTTGTTTCGTTTTAGCCATTTATTGTACCCTACATTTAAGAAAATTTTTCAACACCTTATTGCTGTCTTCAGGCTTGTCAATCACTTGATAAGAGTGCCATAAGCTTGCGGTGGTGTCCATCAAAGACCCATTTCCCGTCGGGAACGAGTGACGTCTGGACGGTCAAGCAGTTTCTCGTGGGAAAGTATCCCAGGCCTGATGTCCTAAGGGAAGTCAAACTTTGACCTTCCTTGATCTAGCTGACAGTAAGTGCCACACAGTTCTCACGCCAGCCGCCGGTTTCAAAGGACACCGCGCGAAGGGGGACTTTGGACCAATGGAAGAACGGTTTCACGAACATGTCCAAACAGAAGTGACTACACATCACGTGTCACTTTCGTGGGCGGGACGTATTCCACCTTTAAAGAGACTCTAAAATCCCGAGAGGAGAGAGGACACTTCTCGGCTCGACACTTCTTGCAGTGTTTTCACTGCCGAAGCTGTCGCCATATACTGTGCACTTCAATTAATCGACTCCAGTACGCCTCGTAAATACTGCATCTATACTGATAGCATGATTGTATTGGAAGCGCTTGAACATTACAACGATTGGTGTCATCCACTGGTGGGGGAGTGTGTAGCGGTATCATCTACATAAGTCAGTAACAACCTCCACACCACGGTGGTCATCTTGGTGTAATAGTCATGTTACTGGGCTAAGAACCCGTAGATCGCGGGTTCTATCCTCCGAATCCCCTCAGGGGGCTCACCTTTAGGTGAGTACGGGTGTCACAATCCCAAGGTGCCCTAGTGATCTTTTCCTTTTCCCACGGGGTTTACTGTCTTTGGTAAACACGGGCTTCATGAACCCGGGGTTCCCTAGTGATCCTTCTCTATTTCCGACCCTCTTTCTTGTCATTCAATTCATTCTTTCTTTCTCTTTACGTCTAGACCACATATATTAAAACAAATGTTTGGCGCAGTATAGCCGAAATTGGCTCTTGCGCCAATAAACCCCAAAATCACTCACTCTATCCCCTGAATAAGCGCGCCACTTCATTGGTGACCCTGGCTGAACTCAGAAAAAGACAACCTTATGTACTGTCGTGGCGCCATCTATCTACCGCAAATGTAACCAAAAAAAGCCGTCACATGATGACGCAACCCTCTAAGCTGTCACGCACGAATGACGCAATTCTCTAAGCCATCACGCATGAATGACGCAAGCCTCTAAGCCGTCACGCATGAATGACGCAACCAGCAAAAGCCGTCACAACTAGTGACGCAGCAGCAAAAACACGCTCGATTTAACACATGCATCGTTCGTTCGCCTATCCACCAACTCACTGGTGAGGGAGTATGTAGCGGTTAAGCTATTCGGCTTTGGATCCGAAGATCCCGGGTTCTATCCCAGTGGATAAATACGCCACTTCAAGCTGTTAGAATGCATGTTTTACACGTTGACGTTACTAGATGTAACTAACATGTTTAACTAGTGTACTAAAAGTGTTCCTTGACATATGTGGAACCACTTAAAAGTAATTGTTGTATATAATAAATATTCAAACGGCGGAACCCCTTAAAAATTATTCGTTTTTAAGGTATCAGCGAATTTTCATGCCCATAGGCCCAAAGAACTTATTTGCTAACCATGGTTTCAATGTTTTGAATAATCGCATATTTGATTTATTTTATCTCATCAGCTGCTACTCGAGACTACTCGAAGAAGATGGAAAATTACTTTTCTCATCTTGAGAAGCCACTAGTTGCCGTATAGTGAGAAAAACACAAAACTGACAAAAGTATGTATAGTGAGCTAGTTGCTGTATAGTGACAAAACCGTCACTATACAGCATGATGGATTATCGATAAGGCTCGTAATTAAGCCCGACTTCCAATGTCATTGGGATACATACCACCTCCCCATAACACACGCTCTTGGTAAGGCGCGTAACATAGATACCAGTGCCGGTTTATCCATTGGGCACTTGGGGATGACGCCCAGGAGCCCGACGTGTGAAAGGGCCCGGATAAACTTGCCATAACCAGATTTCTGGTTATAAGTTTCTATCCGCTAGTGCCAAGGGGGCTTGTAGATCTTCTGCGCTCAGGGCCGAAATGAGTTTTAACCGGCAATGTTATATACTCCTGTATTTTTCTATGTTAAGCATCTAAAAAATTTTCATCCTTAAGTAATGCTCATGTCCATTATTTCTTCCCTTAGAATAAGAATTGGAGTTACTTCTGAACATTACAGCATACCGATTATCCAATATGATTGACAACAAATGTTTCTTTTCATTAATTTTTTTTTCGTTGCTTTGCATAAATTGTGACACCATAAATAAATACACAAATATAACGATGTAAATTAGAGTATATCTTAATAAAAGGCTCATTATATACCTCTGAATAGTGCATCGGAAATATTTGCTCTACACGCCAACACCTTTTTCACGGAACTACTTTGGTCGAAATTGATGAATAACTCCACTTGTATATATATATATATTTCCCTACTAAGTTAATAGCAAACGATCTTAGGTGAAAGAATTAACTAAATTATATCACCATAGAGTCACGCTCAGAACTTGACAAGACAAACAAATGATGTTTTTAATTCAGATGGGCGAGTTGAGTTGTAAACTTAAGCCGAATTTCGACGAAAAGTTTGACGTAGCAATTCGAAATAAAGAATTGTTCTAATACATGCAGATGGTATTTATTCTATTTCTTGGAAATAGCATAAAATGTGAAACTCTTGAAGTATACTTTCTAATTATTTTATGATACACATGGCGTTTATATAACTAGTATGGCGTATTTGACATCTAAATTCCTCCTATGTGAATAATATTTGATAAAATGTAGGAAATTTTGTTTCATAATTTGAAAAAAAAATGTTGAATAATATTTGTAAAAATTGTTGGTTAGCGATATAAATGCTTTAATTTCTTATGCCCAAGTTTGATTTTTCTTGTTTAAGCACTTTTAATTTTGTTGCTATCTTAATTAACAGAACTATTAATACTAATAAGAGGCGATATATATTTTTTTCGAAAGAATTTAGAATTTAAATGATATTAGGTATAATAATTATGATCCATAATTGAATATCGTACCCCTGTTTCAATTTGTGTCATAGTCGATGTACTGATATAGCATCTTCAACATTCTGCGTATAATGATATATATATGACGATTGTTATAATATTTCGCAATATACTGATTATATAGACGCTTCAGTTGGTAGTATAGGTGTCATATGATTGCTTATACTAATCCTAATAGGATATTTGTTAGCAGATACAACATACTATATTTGCATTACAACTATAGAACATACATACGAGTATTTGATCATGTGAATTATTTTGTGACCTTTTGTGTTATTCTGATGTGATTAGTAAAAGCTTTGTCATATATTTTATGTAAAGCTATACTAAGAAACATATTTCACATATAGGCATATAGAATTATACTAACACTAAATTATTTTTTTATCCAATTATACTAACGAAGTCACTTGTGATAGGATTATTTTTAACGAACGGATCATATTTTTGGTGTGCAAAAATAAAATAAAAAAAATTATATACAAGAGTAATTGCAAATAAATAAATAAATAAAATTAAATTAAATTCTTCAGTAGAAAATGAAAAATTTAAGTACTAAATCTAAATTTTTCGTGTTTCTATTTCTTTTCTTTCTCTTCCTCCAGTCCTTTATATAAAATTTTATCAATTTTTTCTTAGAATTTTACTCTAATTAATGATTTTATATAATTCACCTAGAAGTTTGATCAAAAACGTAATTTTAGTAAAGTAGATGCAGCTTTTTATACATAAAAAAATCATAATTGAAAATGAAAAATTTAAAATATCTTTAAAAAATTCTTTCTAATAATTCTAATACTTCTTTTTAAAACAAAAGCAATCAATATATGTAAAAATTTTATCTGACGATACAATTATATGATTTTCTGTATTGGAAAGAAAAAAGTAAACTTAAAGAAAAATGAAATAATTTTTTTTCCTTAAAGGTTCCCAATGATGGAGAACATTATTAAATACGTTTCGTTAATTACAAAAAAAATATCAAATATGTTTTATGAACATAAACTTAATATATCATATTATACTGAATATCTTTTATGGAAAAGCATGAATAAACATATATTTTTCCTAGTTTGAGAGTTTCTACAGAACGTTAGTAAACATATTTTAATTATTATGCATACAATATTTAAATTATAATCTTCACAATAATAAATGAGTTTCTGTATAGGTGCAATAAGTAAAATAGAAATGTGAATGTATAAATGTAAAAATATTAATGTGACAAATATTGAAAATTAATATATTTCATTAGCAAATTATTATTTGCCTTTGTAATATTAAAAAACAGACAAACAAGGTGAAATTTTAAATCTTTTTTTTCTTTCAAAAACTGAAAATATTGCTGTAATTATTGCTTACACCCAAATTCTAGTTATTTCTTCCTAATGTAAACAAACATCAGAAATACAGGATAAGTAATTGAAATTATTTTTACTACATTTTATTTCCACTAAGATGTTAACTTTTCATAAATGTTTAACTGCAAAATTTTTTTAATCAAATACTTCTTTTAATCTGCATACTGTATTTTGATTTAAAATATAATTACTTCTAAATATACATATAGCATTTGTTATCCAAATGTATGGATACAAATAGAATGGTATTAGACTTGAGCAATATAGCCTTCGGTTTATAATATCATCAGATGTTTCCTGCCCTCTTTGGTGGATACTTAATGTGGATATTCCATGGCTAAATTTTATTTTTAAGCTATTCAGATCCAAGTTGAAGCATTAGGCCTTTATTTGTATTGGAAACCATTCTTATGGATCACGCCTCTTGATTTTTAAACAACATGACTTCTCTCTCTCTCTCTCTCTCTCTCTCTCAATTTCTGAAACGGACATATATTTATCGTTTACACACTCTGCTCAATAAAACAAACATGCTAGTCAAATTGCAAGTATGTAAGCTTAATAAATCAAAGAGGGAAATTTCTTTTTTTTAAACGCTTCCTAGACCCTCCATTAAAATAAATTTCCATAATGCCCGTTATTAGCTGATCTCTTCTCTACAAAGCAAACATGCTTACCCAATTTCAAGTCTGTAGGTTCAATGAATCAAAAACGGGAGTTTTTATCTACAAAAACCCCAGTAACCCTCGCAATTTCACTTACGATTCGCGAATTAGAATGCGTAAATCCTGTTCACATTGGACCTTTTCTCATAAAAATAAATATGCTTTAAAAACTCCAAGTTTTTGGTGTAACAGTTCAGAAACGGAGTTTTTTTTTATAATGCCCCGTAAATCTACCCTGGATAATTTATTTCCAAAAAAAATTTTCTGGTTAGATCTGTACTTAAGAAAAGAGAAGTGCTTGCTAAATTTAAAGTCTGTATAGGTCGAACGTTTACAAAGATCATGTGATGACTGAATGAGTCGCTTTTCTCCTATACAGGTGAAGATTTTTATACTTAGAGTTTTCATCAAACAAATTGAAACAGCGTATGAAATATTCTTAATAAAAATACATGCAAATGATTTTACTCTGAGTCAGAACTCGGATTATGATCACACGTAAATTAGAACGTTTCTGTCGCTCCCTTTAACGATCCTCCTCGTCACGAGAATGAAATTCGTAAAATACTGCTTTAGGCCGGCCATCGCTATGCAACCCAAATACTGTCAAGGGTGTTCCTGCACGATCATAATTCTACCTCCCTTTTCAGAAGCATAACTTGTTTAGGGGTTTTGGGCTACAGAAGCGTGGAAAGAGAAGAGGCGTCCCCCACCCATGCTTGCACATGAATCATTAAAATATTTTGCTGACAGGAAATGTCTTAGAATGTGAGAAGGGATGACGAAATTCCCATTTGGGTGGTATATTCCGTTTTGCGAGTGCTAATAGGGTTCCTGAAATGTTACATACAGAAGTCCCTTCATTACTTGTTAACAGTGTATGAAGCATTTATTATTTCTGAAAGGGGAAAAATATACAATTTAAAAATAGCGAGGAATTAAATTTTGTCTTGTATTCTAATGATCTTATATTTATGGTATTAAATTTTTGCTTTGTAGTTTTATAATTATTGTAATATAAAATTTTTCTAAATACATATCAATTTTATTTCTTTAAGCCAAAAAAAAAAAAAAAAAAACGAAAGAAAAATTTAAATATTTTATTTTTATTTTGATTATTAATAACTTCTTTTGCATTGAATATGCAATACCATGCACACTTCTTAACACGAATTGAGGAATACAAATTCATAAAAAAATGATATAGTTTCTAAGAAAAGTAACAGGTGTAGAAAATGAGATTCTTTAAACAAAACAGTTGTTTAACTTAAATATGAAAGGAAAAAAAAAATGTTATGCTGGTTTTTGCTGGCGAGTTTTTTCAATTAAAATAGTTCGTACAAAAACGGTAGTGAGAATATTCGTTTTTCAACTTTAGATTCTAATAAAGCCCGTTCTATAATTTTCCATTTTTTTAATAAAAAAGACCTGACTATAATCATAAAAAAAATTCAAACTTATAAGATTAATTAATTAGTTTTGATATGTTATGTATTAATTTGTATGCACGTAATGTCATTTAAACGCATTATCTTATCTAATCGATTATATCTTATCTTATACTAATCTTATCACAGATGTGGTTGTGGTAGATGAGTAATTTTCGTCACGGAACACTCAACTTCATTCTGATAAAACATGGGTACGAGATCTTGTACCATTGATGATCCGCCGTGTAGAGAGCACCGAGGCATGTTAAAACTAACGAGCTTAAAGTCTTCCCATTTGGCCGGGTATGGTACTTTGGAGAGGGGATCAAGTGTCGACCTCGTCACTTGATCATGATTCTAAACTATCAAGAGTATCGTCCATAAATCTCATGTTGCTTTATGCGACGTAAATATAACTATCTCGCTCTCTTTTGAGGGGTTTTCATTCTTTTAATATTGGTTCTGAATTTTCCAGAATGGTCCGTGATAAATTTATTTTCATTTACCCACTTAAAGGGAATAAAACTTTAACTGTAACTTGAGTTATTAAACTGTCGTGTCATCAGCTAAAGTTAAAAATTCATGTGAGTAAAATCTTCTCTAAAAATGTGCTTAATATATATATAAAACTGGAGATCTTTGAGGTTAATAAGGAAACCACTTTTGTGCATTATAAACTTCGCTCGTTTGAGTTGTTGCTAATGTGTGCTAATGTTTCTCATAAACTCTTTTGTAAATCATTGTGAGTTAATTCAGATGTGTTAATCATGTGAATTCTTGAATATTTTTCAGCAAAAAGTGTGAAGCACCTGCAGTTTTAACAATAATCAGACCATGATTTTGCATAATATATATTAAAAACGAAATAAAATAAATTTATATATACACAATACTTAAAACTTATTTCAAGTTTTAGAAGGCAATATGTTGAAAGCTGCAAATGACTCCGAAAATATTTTGTGACCACCACTGACCCCAAAATATGAAAAAAAATCACCGTATTAGAAAGGATATGACGAAATAATTCAAGTGAAATATTAAAGTTTGGACACAAAAGAAATACGTACTGTAGTACAAAATTTGAAACTTACGTCTTTAGAAACGCAGATTTTTTTTTAACTTAGTATCCATTCAAATCATATTACCCCCATTTCTCATTTATTTTGAAAGAACCTCAAATTGATAAATGAATTATAAAATTCAATAAAATAATCGATTGGTTGGTTTCATTAACGTAAGAACCCTATTTGATCTAACCGTGCCAAACTCTCTTTAAACTATTTTTCAACCAAGACTATGTTGCTTAATTGTTACAAATGTATCTGATGAAGTGAAGCAAGGAACGAAGAAATCAGCATCATTTGTAGAAAAAAGGAAGGTTAAGTATAGGAAAAGATTGTTAGGGTGTTCCAGGGATGTAATGACCAGTAATTGTTAAACCCACTGTGAAGTCATCGAAATTATAGAAAGATCCTTCAGGTACCTCTGTTCGAAAATCGGGTAAAAGCCTGAATCATTAAGGCTCTAATGTGTTCATATAAAGCAGGGGGTGGGCTACCCGCGCTTTGCAGGCCACAGTGTGGTACGGGGGAGTTGTAACTGTGACACGCGAAAACTTAATAAAAAAAATTCAAAAATCCAATCGATAATATTTTTTTTTTACAATTTTATTGAAATGCGGTTGTGTCACACAAAAAACCAAAATATTTATTTTAAATGAATTTAATTGAGTTACATGAGAAATTTACCATGTAGAGAATGCCCCTGCACTGTTGTGCTGCCTTGGTTTTCCAAAGCTTTTTTCATTTTCGTATTTTTGAAACTTGTGTGTGAGGAAGAATATTTTAAGGTATCCAAACACGTTGAAAATGACCCAATTCAGTCAAGACAGATATTTTTGTTTTTTAATTTATTCAATAGAGCTATCTTTTGAATTTACGAAATATATTTTATTTGTTTCTACACTACCTAGAGGCCAAGTTACGATCCATTTTATAAAGTTAGAAAAACCGGAAGTGTGGGCTTTTGATCTACCAGAAGGGGGCATTTAAATGGCTCAAAATTTATCATAGCGAGTCTGATAACTCACAATATTACGAATATATTTCTATAAAACCTTTTGAACCTGATATTTACGTTATTTTCTAGAGAATGTACTAAAATATTTCTTATTGTATGAATACTTTAAGTTATGGCTTGTGATTTAAATAATGGTCTTATAAAAAAGGTAATATTTCTTACAATGTTTACTCCATCAGCTGTAAAATTTTCAAATTTCAATAAAAAATTAAAATTTTAGTACATTTTCTAGATAAGTGCATCTAGTTTGTTTCCGTAATACTTTTACTAATATACGTTTATTACTTTTTTCTCTAACTGCTTTCAAGTTTTTCAAAAATATTGCTAAAATTTCACTTATACTTGTGATTTTTGTAAAATTCAGGTCATTGATTTTAAATTTTGATAGTTAAATAGTAATATTTATTGGTATTGAGTCCTAAAAGAACATTTATAAAGTTTTAGTATGCTATTTTGTTAAAAAGTACTCAGAACGTGTTCGGATACCTTAAAATATCGGGAAGAAAACACTGGACTGCCCTGTGAGTACTTGCTACTCTAGAATGAAGACATGCTATGTGTGATTTAGCTGTTCTTACCAATGTTACATGACATTAAAATAATTAAAACTTAAGATTAAAGAGAGAGAAAAGATTGTATGTTTTTTTTAACCTAGTTGGTCAAATATCTTCTCTTGTTGACAAACTTTTGCTTATTTTTTATTTGATTTTGGTGGGGAAAATAAACATATATCTCTTCACATTAATGCAGGAACTATCTACTAAAGATAATAGTACTGCGAGCTGTAATAGATTTAAAAATTTAATATCCATATTTGCAGGATTCTTTCAAAGTACACCCTTTTACAAATTTGTTTTCAATTTATCACTAAAATATTAATTGTTATCCACCTGAAATCAAAATTATTGTGTACTGCACCATACTACCTGAAACCATTTACAAGAGGAATTCTATTGATTTTTGAAAATTTATTTTAACAAGCAATTTTTCAAATTTACACGACTTGGCTGTCAGAGATTGTTTAGATTTGAATCAATATACGTTTGAGAACAAATGTTTTTTTATTTTTTATTTTAAGCATAACAAAATCAAAATATCGTTCAAAATGAATTAAACCGATAAACAATACAGTTTAAGTTTGTAGTTTGGTCTCATTTATTATACTGTTTTTAAATTTCCACTACCTTAGACCGGCGCATTAAAAATGCACTCTCTGCGTAATAGTTACATAATAAGCCTTGAGAGCGGCCCGCTTAATTAATTTTTTTCTAAAAGTGGCACTATTTCTAAAAAGGTTGGCCATTCCTCATATAAAGTATGCTTAATACAAGTTAGTTGCCTGGTTTTTAAAGCAAATCAGCTGTTATTGCCCGCGACGATTTAAAATTTAACTTTAATGCTATCCTTGGGGGGGGGGGTTCTAACATTTTTTCAAAAATTATTTTCTTGGCAGAATTATATAAGTATCATTATAAAATACATTCATCTTTATACGCGAAAACTCAGAAACTCGCATTTTAATTCAAAAAGATTATAAACATTTCGTAACTAAACTTAAACAATTATATACATTTATATTTGTTAATTATTTTGATTTTAATAATTTTTGGTTGTCAATTTTATGTTAGAAACAACCGTATATTAGGATGAAGTATTAAGATTGGGTCAACGATGGAGATAAATCGAAAAAGTTGTTATAAAATAAATAAATATTTGCATGCATATAATTATGTAATTCCTTAAGTAAAGATATACTAGTATATTTCAAATAAGTTCTAAGATAAACAACATCAATCTACGCAAATTTTACATTAACAGCAAGAGTTAATTTAATTTTTTAATTAATTTTAGAACATTTACTTTTTAAATTTAAGTTCAACTAGCTTTATTCATGGGATGTATAAATAAGAACAGTTTGATTTTTTAATACTATATATTCTGACGTATGACATGCGCCTATACTTTCAAACTGCATTTTTATATATATAAATTTTTAGGTATATTCTTCGTATAACGTGCATCACTCATCCACTTTCTTACAAAGAAACCTGAAGTGCACGTGTGTAATGCTCTTGTGTTTTAAAGTCATTTCTACTAGGTATTATACCAGGATTTAAAAAAAAAATAATACACTTCTGAAACTATCAACCTTTAAGTTCATAACGTATGCCATCTTTTTTTAATAAACATTATTTCTATCTATGTAGAAGCCGAATTATTTTAATACTTATCCCTTTTTATTATTTTTAAAGACATCGTGCTTATACCTGAAGTATAACGCAAACCCCCTTCAATTTCAATCTTATTTTTTGTGTAAAAAGTGCCTGTTATATGCTGAATTATATGTAAATTTTCAAAAAGATTTAAAAATAAGTAGATAGCTCATGTAGAATTTTATTATTAAAATATATTCATATAAGGTAAATTTAATATTGATAAAACAAAAATGTGAAAATAAATAGCTGTATGAAATCAACAAATTATTTAATGTGTAATTAATGTTTCCATTTCTATCGAACCAAGCTTAATTGTTGTCCCTACGTATGGACTATATTATACAGCTTATTTAAAATATTCCCGAAACTTTTGTCTAATGCATATACTGCAAGGCTTTCTAATGAGCTTCATAGCAGCCTTAAGTCGTGTATTTAACAATGAAAACAAATTAATCAAGTTAACATATCCATAACAACAAAATGGTATAGAATGCATAAGGCGAATGATGTTGCCATTTTTAAACAAATATTTTTTTTAAAAAAGCGTTCCGTATTTTCAAATATTCCAAAGAAGAAAATGCTAAAATTATGCAGGTAAGATCTTTTATTGCTTTTCTTTGCAACTGTTCCTAAAAAATAGACCAAAGCACGCCTATAAGACAAAGTACCGGTTAGATTTTGGGAAAACTTCGACGAGCAAAGATATTTTTCCCTCTGATTTGCATTGTTTTATGGGTAAGATATTTCTCTTGTAGTAGAAAACTGTGGGTAAAGCCCATTTGAAATATGTCTAAACCATTTGCTATCAAACGACAGTTTCCGTCGTTTTTGGCGGTCGTTTATTATACACCTGTGAGTGATGCAACTTTTCTGTCAGCTTACGTCGTTCATCGATTTTTTTCCCCAAGGATATCGAAAGATATTCTAAGGTTAAATAAATATGCAAGAAAATATGATATATAATGAACAAATAATTCTCTAAGCAGAGGTTCCTAAACTTTTTGTCTCATAGACCCTTGCCATGTTTTCGGTTTTAGGTAGACCTCTGCATACCTTATATTGGATTCTGCAAAGTTATCAACTTAAATGTCTTTTTGATAGCTGGTATTGAGCTTCTCACTTTAAAAGATTTCAATTCCTAACTGTAATGAAGTATAGTGTTTTAAAAACTTAAAAAGCATATTAATTAAATTAAAATTTAATTAATGCATGACATAATTCATCAACAAGCAAATCTTTATTGTAGAAAGGATGAATTTGGTGTTTCAACAAACTATTTTCGAAATTTGACATCAATCTTATTAGGTTTTACCATAAATCTTTTCAATTAGTGTATCCAGTATTTTCATTCTTTCTTTTTTTTTTATTTTGGAGATTGTCAACCATGCTGAAGCTTCTTTTCACAAGGAATATCAATTAAAAACTTCCTCGCCATACTCCAAAATTCGAAATAAATAACCGGTATGTCTTTTTAAAGCAAAAATTGCTGACATCCATTTCTAAACTTTGCTTTAACATCTCCGTTGCTTCCTATTCCGATTGGTTTCCTAGAGTAATATAGCATTTTTTTTTCAATATGACCATGTTAATTATTTGTTTACTGTGGTATCACCATAGGCAAAGCATTCATAAACCTAGTTTCAAAATCTAAGTAAACAACAATTAAATGTTGAACGTAGATAAAAATGTCCTTTTCCTTGCAAATTTCGGCCTATTGCGAAAGAGTGGGAAAATTTGAGATGTCTAATATTTTTATTCATTTTGCTTAATTCTGGCACAGGAAACGCTAAAATTAAGCTCTTCGTTTTAGTAAAATTTTATACATTTTCCTTTTAACTGAAAATTAGCATTAATTTAGTAAATAAATCTGTTAATAACCTTCAGGACCGGATAATGGAGACAGAAACGTTTTCCCAGGCACGCAATTACCTACAGTATACACACGCAAGGGACCAGGTGAATTCTATACAACTAGGCATAATTTCTTTTGAAAGTTCATATAAAATCCTTAATGCAATCAAATACACTGGAATTTATAATTTACTATAATTGATAATATGTAAACATGCAGTGCAAAAATGCTATCTATATTTTTAAAAAATAAATATTTAGGAATTTAAAAAAATATTTTTTCATTTTAATAAATAAAGTACTCTTTATGAATGTCTGTTGTTAATTAACTAATACGCTTTCCATATCTTTTAAATTTAGTCAAAAAATAAACAAAA
Source organism: Trichonephila clavata (assembly GCA_019973975.1). Taxonomy (NCBI): domain Eukaryota; kingdom Metazoa; phylum Arthropoda; class Arachnida; order Araneae; family Nephilidae; genus Trichonephila; species Trichonephila clavata. Next base: position 236,874 of record BMAO01031182.1, on the reverse strand, counting down.
ATCCAGAGCGCATTAAATCACAAAACTTTAAATGCCAGAATCTCTCAAAAAAGGTAAACATGGGCAGTTGTTTATATTCATAAATATACAGGATCTGATTAAAAAAGCATGAAGAAGAAAGCACATATTAAAGTTCAAAGTTTTGTGAAACCTTATTCGAAAAAAAACGGAGTTCAACCGCAATCTAGTGCCTCGAAAAAATTGTTTAAAAATGTCCCAAACTTAAATCACACTGGTGTGATCACGGGCCTCAGAGCCGGGAAAGCTCAATCATACATATACCGTTGGCCTAGAGAAACGCATAATAAGTTATATGTGACCATGGTCCTGAGCGGGTTAAATAAGTAAAATCTGGTTTTCGTTTCATTATTTTTTTTAAAATTAAAGTGACAATCTGGTTAAATGAAAGTCACTATCTTAGATCCCTTTTTTACTCCTCATGGACTCCCAAATTATTTTTTTCCTGACCTAAACCCCTTGCCAGGTCGTTACAAGCCCTGAGGGACGGTATTGAGTACTTCAGGAATCACTGTCTAAAGGTAAAATTTAAAATTTATTAATTTTAGATAAAAATTTTGAATAATGCTTCAAGTTTTTATCGAATCATTAAATGATGGCATAATATCTACTCATGTCTTGCATTTAAATAATTTTAACCATCTAACTTGCAACTTAAATACAGAGAAAAAACTCAATTCAATTGCATATTGAAGATATATTTTAAAAATTACATTTCCTTAATTCAGTAATTTTAATAATTAAAATTCGTCATATAACCAGTTTTCTCTCTTTTATATACTGTATTTATACCAGTCTAGCCTGCATTTTATTCCCTTAATCTTACAGTATCCGACTAGCCTAAAATGGCGAATATTGCGAAAAATGAACAATTTTTTTTATGAATTTATTTTATAGACCATGTTATTAGCTTTATAAAAATACCAAATTTATTATTTTCCGTTCACTAGAACAAAGACTATTAGTATTTTTGAAAAAGCAGATGCCATTACTTTAAGCAAGATGCCATTACTTTAAGCAAGATGCCATTACTTTAATCAAGATGCCATACTTTAAAACGAGTTTTACTTAAAATGTGTTTTTTTTAAATGATCAAAGGAGGCCTCAGCAATTGCAAAAAAGTTTTGAACATAATTAACTGAAAATTTTTGTGTATGTTCTGTATAATAGTAGAAGTATTTTACCTTTCAGATTTATCAGTCACTGTTTTATTACAAAATTTACAGTCCCCTTATGTGTACACAATCATTGATTTTACAAGCAATTTCATATAATAAATAAGATAAAGGGCTCTAGTTTTTGTAAAAATAAAAATATCTCTTATCCTGAAGGTCATTTCAAAACCGAATAACATAGCAACACATCAGAATTAAAAAATTGAAATTTTTTCACAAACATTTCGACAGGTAGTAGGGCCCCGTTTATGTTATTTTTTTTCTTAATTTTTTCCCATTTTAGTAGTAATTTCTTTTTCTCTTCTTAATTTTAGAATATTTTTCTTAAAATGTATAGAACAAATCTAAAAACAACAAAAAATTGCCTACTTCTATTTTTTTAAAAACAAAAGTTATTGCAAGTAGTCGGATACCTTTATGCTATTAAAAATTAAAGTGAAAAAATTGGTTGGATGAGGGAAATTGACAAGTCAGCATACGAACAGTTTCATGTATGCATTTGCAATAACCATTGCATTTTCTACATGAACCATTGTACGAATCCCACACGCTTCGGATAATCGTTAGGCTGCGGCAACAGCACTCTTTGCAGATGTTAAGGAAGATCACCATGTTAGTGCAGTATCCACCACATTTTTGACTGACAGACCCCAAGTTGGTGAGAAATACTTAGTGTGTGCTGATATTAGGATTACCTTCAAATTACTTAAGGACCCCCTCAATTTTTACAAGTATCAATTGGTCTAAGAACATTGTTTTGTATTCAATTGGGAAAATACTGTTCAATTCTTCATATATATATATATATATATATATATATATAGACGTGGCCGTTGAAAGGTATTTCTTTAAAAGATTACTATTCTTTATAATTTATGGTGCATTTTTAATATTTGTTATTCTTGTTAATTAAACGCTGAACCTGTACACACACATATGGACGGAATCACAAAGAAACGTACACACACAACAAAAATACACAAACGCTAGCTGCAGCCAGTTACATGAAGACAGACAAAAGAGAAGAGAGACGGTCTCCAGGAATCTCGGAGTATATATATAGGTGGCTTAAATCACATGATCTGAATGGGTGGATAGATGTAGTTTAAAATACTCTCGTTAGGCGACTAGCAAGTTTATTAATTGAACTTGGGTCCTGGAGGGATGGACCATATATAGTTAAAAGTTTTTTTAAAGGATTATATCTTACTGGGATTATTACATATAAATATATACATATGAATTGAAAAATATCTTGGAAAGTGGATTCGAGCTTGATGGATGAGTAAAATTAATAGAGCACATTGAAATTCTACTAAAAAAACAATAGAATTGAGGATCATTTATAGACAGAAGCAATTATTTTTTACTTGTTTTGACATTGAAATTCTACTAAAAAAACAATAGAATTGAGGATCATTTATAGACAGAAGCAATTATTTTTTACTTGGTTTTGAAGAAACATGGTTTTTTTGAGTAAACAGTTTTTCTCTTTATTTTGTATATGACATTATTTCAGTTTAACATGCTTTCAGCAACATGATGGCAAAGATTCTTCAAGTAACTGCACTGGTTTAATTTTTAAGGCTTTTAAAATTTGATATGTCTGGAAAATCAGTTTTTAAGCTTTCATTCAAAATTAGGACGCGTTCTAAAATTCCAATAAGTTCTGAAAATAAGCTTTGCTGGATACCAAGATCTTAAATTAAGTCAAATACTATTAAATAAATATATTTTATTATTTAAAAAAACAATATCTCAAAATATTGACGGAACCTGGAATATTATTTCCGGATGAAAATCCTGGATTTTATCATTGGATTAAATCATAAAAGATGTAATATCTTGTGAGGAAATTTATTTCATTTTCTCATGTAATATATATAAGCGAATCAGTTTTTTTATAAGAAATGTGATAATTCCTTACTAATATTTTCGGTATTTCAAATTTAAAGATTTTATCATAATCTTTAAATTTAAAATACCGAAAAATAAAATTCTGTATATCATATCATTCCTTAAATATATATAAATATAAAGTAACATTTAAAAACCTATAGAGCAGATTTTTTTATCCCAGCTTACATGTTTTTAATTAAATGAAGCTTTTTATATCATCATGCATTGATTGTTTTGAGAAGGGGAGAACGTAGAATATATTTTCCATTTTATGCAAGCCGGAATTTTTTCTTTACGTGATTTTTTAAGGAAAGTTTGTTAAAAAAAGAAAAAAAGAGGAGGATATATATATATATATATATACGTTAAAGCATCCCTAAAGTTGAAGGATAAATTTTCTTATAAAATATGAATATATTTACCTAATGCATCTTATTTTTAGAGCTCTATGTGAGATGCTTGCTTTAATAAGGAATGGAAACGTGACTTATAATAGCGAAGCTTATTCCAAGATGCTATCGAGGTGTTTTCGGAAGGATCCATTTAAATGTAATTTAAACAAGATGTGCAATTCTGCATACATACACTGGTTTGCTAGGATTAAATAAACTATAACTTAGGAGTTACACATAATGTTTCTCTTCTCGAGAAAAAATGGGCATTTAAATTATGTATTTACGGTACTTCTAAAATGCTACAACAAATCAATTTAAATGAAAGAGCTCATTTTTTAAAATATTTAATGAATAGATATATGTTTATAACTACTATTAATATTATTTAATTCAAATTAAATTATTCAGAAATACCATTTTCTTAGACCAAAGTTGAAAAAACATTTAAAGCACATTTGGATGTTTTTGCATGTTTCCATATCACAAAATTTTAAGTGATGGGAGATATTATTAAATGCAGAATGAAATGTGTGTGTGTAGTTAGTTATGTGTAGTAAAGAAAAATTAATGTTTTTTAACAATTTGACTATTACCTCAAAAAGTGGATCATTTTGCATAGAAAGTTCAAAGAATAGAATTATATACTTTAATGGTTAAAACATAATTATGTTTAAAATCAATGTATTATTTTTTTATTTAAATGTATTTTATGTTCAGAAACGTCTTTTTGCATTAAAACAAATACATGTGATAAATGAAATGTTCAAAATTGTAATCCCATTTATTCATTTCTTTCATGTTTGTCTTTTGTATAAAGTAAAAATATTATACTAAAATAACTCAAATATATGGACAAACCGCCAAAATTTAAAATATGTTTGTATAAAATGACTGTGTGTGTGTGCGTATGTATGTGAGTGTGTGTTAGATACATATTTTTCTATCCAAGTTGTTCTAGAGAACAATTAACAAGTGGTATGATGCCACTTTTTTATTGTAACTCATTATATCATTTAAATGAAGTGGCATTTAGGTAAATTAACTGCTATGCACAGAGGCTGTAGTTTTTAAGGGTCATGATAATTAAATACATAGAAACAATATTTTTCTTTTTAAGTATTTATTTAAGTCTTCGTGTTTTTCTTGATACAAAACTTAAGGAACATTAATTTGTTTAATATAAGGATGTATTGCAAAATGTTAATCCACCAAAAATATAGGCAGATTGTGAAATAAACTCAGAAAACGTTAAACTCACACCAAATAGAAATGAGAAATAGAAAATGCAATAAATTCTGTCTGTGTGAATTATTTTTCAAGCAAATTAACTGCATACATTTATTTTCACTGGAGGAAAATGGTATTACATCTTCAAATAGCAAACTAATGTAAATTTAAGAACATTAAGAGCAATATTGAAACAACTTTCAAAGAAATAACCGTGAATGTGAAAAAAGCTTTTTCATAATATTAAAAAAATCAAGGAACAAACATTTATACTTTGAATTCCTCAGCAGATGATTGATTGTTTGATGAAGCCACATTTTAATTATTGCGAGGGTTTTCGATGAAGGATATAGTTTTTAACCACCAGAATATAAATGAGGCGGCAATTCAGTTTAGCACAACCACTTTTCAAATTTCCTCACCATTCCAGCAGAAGAACAAGTCCGTATTGATTTAACATGAAGGATCCCATCTAAAAGGGGAACAACACGTTTTTTTCTTTGTAATTGTCCAGTGAGAGACCACGGTAACCTAGTTGTCAAGGTAACGGACTCATAGCTGGCGTATCGTGAGTTCGAGTCTAGCACCGCTGAGGACCCGTCCTGCAGAGTGTAAGGGTTGATGCACATTAAATACATCGAGGTTCAATCCAATGTCTTTCCGTTGCAGTCGTATAGAAGTTAAGAAAAAAGAGTGCAAGCTCAAGTGTCGTCCTCATTACTTGACCGTGGTTCAAAATTACGAGTTCCATTGCCAATAGCACTCGAGTAGATGAATAATGCGACGTTAATATTCACTCATTAGTAATAGTCCAATGACACGTGGTAGTGTCAATCATCGAAAAAAAGCGTAATGTCCCTCACAAAGGGCTTTTACTTCACAAAGTTAGCCCTTTTCTAAAAATTTATACAAAATCTGTGTTTGTGTGCTAAATTGCAGTTTCTGAAAGTACTTTTAGATTTTGTAAAGGAAATAACTTTTGATACCTGAGTGTATGAAGGGAAACCTGCGCTTTTCTAAGTTCGTAGTCATGTCCCCCTCCAGAATCGTTGAAGAGGGTTTGGCAAAGGAAAGAAGAACGAATCTTTGAAGAAAGAATACATCAAATAAAACTATATAGTAGTACCCTTTTATGACAGAACGAACATGCGAATCATTCTTAAACAATAAAACATCACCAATCTCTTTAAGGGACCAGAAAAACGCCCGAGTCCACCTGAAAGCGATGTTTTGTTGTGGAATATATGTTTGTTTCTTTTAGTTATTCGATGTTCAATTATTTTCTTCTGAAAAAAAAAAGGAAAAGGTAGTCTTAAGTGCAGTTATCTAGAACTAAGTATATACTAAGTATTGAGAAGTGATACGAGATAACTATTTTTGCCTCATGAACCATTAATGCATTGTTTGTATGTGTAAGATATTTTCGGAACAAAGCATTTTTTCTGGAATTCTACGCCTTAGAAATAAAAGAAAATATAACATCAAAGAATAAACTTTTTTTTTGTTAATTCGACTGCTATGAATTTCTGAAAAGGAATTAAAATAAAATGTTTTAGGTCCTCAAAGGCAATTGGTTTCAATAAGATACGTGGTGTTGTGAGCATAGAAAATCAAAACTTCAGGAAAGGTTTCTCCCAAGGTTTCTCGGCTTATGGATTGCGTATAAAAACAACAATATGTTGAATCTTAAAATACCCAAACACGTTCAGAATATTCTTTTAAACATAGCATACTAAAACACTGTAAATGCCTTTTAGAGACCAATACCAGTAAATATTTATATTTAACGAGTAATACTTAAAATAAATTACCTAAATTTTTGAAAAATCTCAATTATAACTATTTAAAATTTTAGCATTTTTAAAAAAATTCTTTAAAGTAGTAATAAGTTTATATCAATGAAAGTATTACTCTAATATAATCTACATGCATTTTCTACAGAAATAAAATTTTTATGTTTTATTGAAAATTATGAACTTTTTAGAGCTGATCAAATACATGTAAGAAATGTAACATGTCTGTGGCTATTTTTTGTCAGTGATTCCCAAAGGGGTCTATGTAGACTCCAGGGGTCTTTGACGACTTGCAATGGTCCCACATCAGCAACAAAATAATTTGGTGGTCCATGAGGAGTAAATGGGTGTCTAGAATAGTGGCTTGCATCAAACCTGATCGGGAATTTAATTTTAAAAGAGAATTAAATCTCAAGTGGAAACCAAATTTTACCTATTTAATAGATTTATTTACAAAATTTTGTGACGGATCTATACGCGTCTATAACTAACCCCTTGGTGATTTTTCTGGTTCAATATTATCAACCAACTTTCACCGAGTGAAGAAAGCGTGATTATGCAAATTAAGTATATTATATAATTCTGTATTCGCGAGTTTTTGGAGTTAGTTGGTGAGTACAGGATCGTGAAATTATTAGGTGCAAGTCGGAGTTTATCAATTGAAGAAGTCTAAGAGTTACTCGACGGAGATTAAATACGGATAAGGATCGCATTCAATGCCTCATCTGGAGGACTCAACTTCATAAAAGTACAGGTATCGTGATACTTGTTTAAATAGAAGTTTAGCTTATTAGTGCATGACGTAGTTTATATTGAGCTCGTATAAGTTATTATCCTCAGGCCAACGAGTCTCGCCTCCAAGCTCTCCTATCTGGTCATTTATCTTAATTATATTATTATTGTGCTTGCTTGATATTTTGGTGACAATAAAATAATTAGAGTGAATCATGCCCACTGATTATTCAGTTCCTCCCACACATCTAGCGGGGTCCAAGGGTAGACAAGGGGTATCTGAGGGAAGCAGGAACCGACAAGCATTACAGTTTAATGAGTTTAATTTGGTGTTGCAAGGTATGGAATAAGTTTTATTATTAAAACGAAGACCATCATTTCAGAGCTAAATCTGCTATTTATCCTGAATTTTGATATATCTTGAGAGAGTTTTTATTTAATTTTTCTAATGAGAAGAAAGCGTGGTTGCCAATCTAAAATGAGAGAATGAGAGACAAAACTAGCCAAGGAGATTTAGAGCTAAACCCGACGGATTGAAAAACGCTAACATTCAATACCAAATCACCTATCTTTGGTTCAATTTGAAAACAATTCTCTAATATCGTCTCTAATTAAAGAATTACTACTTTTTTTTGTTTCCTATGCACTATTTTCAACATGATAGAATATTAACTGAATACTATTCAATTACGCTCAATAATCATTGAGTCAAATTTTAAATAGATTTTTTCCAAATAAAGTACAATAGTAAAAGATGGTGGAAATACCATTGACTGTCAAAATGAACATGAGCTATACATACACTTACGCCAAAAAATATCCTTCTTTCCTGCAAAAAAATTGCTCGTATCTGAACAATATTTTATCTTTATATACCATCCCATTTCACCAAATTATGAAACGGTAAGATATATTCATTTTACTTTTAAATAAATAGTCCTTGTAAAATATTCAAATTACCTTGAACCTGTTGCAATGTGTATACAGTGTGTAAGTACTGACACTCGTTAACTTTATTTTTAAAACAGTAAAGAGGAAAAATGTTTAGAAACAGCTTTGGTGTTTCCTTATATATTGTTATAAAAGTAGTTATCTTCACAAAGTATTACATGATCAAAATCTCATATGGAATAATCTAAGTATATTTTAATATATGTAATAATTTAGAGATAGGTTTTTCATAAAGTAGTAACCAATATGTTTTGATTGACAGATTTAGAACGCTTAACCGGTATTAGAAACTAGTGAATTGTACCCTAGGTTTAGTTCTCTTCACTCTCAAAGGAAAGGAAGAGATCATTTTTGAATATTATAATTCCTCAATGAAAGTTTAAGCATGTGGTAAGTACAAAATTATAATCCTTTTTCATAACAGTCTGAATTTCTCTCCTCATAGAAACCATGATAGAACTTTTCAAATATGTTTTTAATGGTTTTTATTCTAATTTTAAGTTTGAGACAATGCAAGAATACAATGCATCTAGTACATTTAAAAGACAAAACCAATGAATTGACTATATTTTATGTATTTTTGATTCGCATACCTCTCGTCCATTCACTTTGAGATTAAACATACTTAAAGGAAACATATTTTGGAAATGTAAGAATTTATGGTTTTTTAATATAATTTTTTAACCGGTTAACTATTATTAACGATTATACTCGTCATGAGGAAGTTACTAAGCCTGACGAGTATACTCTTCATGGCTAAGTAACTTTCTCTTGACGCCTTGACTCTTCCTTTTCCTTGGTTATTTAAGTTTTAATTTTTGAAAAAAACAAAGCATTCTAAAATTTCGAAATGTTTAAAATATTTTGAGGCCAGACCGGAATAAAAACAAAGAAAACACGAAAAATTTAAGATGAACTCGTGCGTCCCTGTATGCCCCGGATGAAACAGTGTATAAGTTCTGAAAACGAATTTATTTGTGTCTGATGTTAATGTTTTTTAGATGTTAGTCTAAAAAATGCCAAAAGGTAAAATTGGAAAGTTGATTTATAAAAGGGTTTCTTCAAGTATGGTCAGTCATGGGACAAGTGCGTTTATTTGTCGAGTAATGTGTATGTAATATATGTTTCTTAGGCAAATAAATAAGTATTAATTATAAAACTGGCCATTTTATAGTATAAACTGATCCTTTAATCTTAAAACTTTAAAGAACATTTACTCTGGAATTTACGAGTATTATCATAATCGCTCGATTTCCATTACACACACAGTGGCGTGCTCTTCAAAGGGGCGTTATAGTTAAGTGGTAATTATTTTTAATTAACACATTTTGAACTAATTATAATTTTGGAATTTAAATGGCCAAAAGAGATTCCTTGGATTATTTCCTACCTTTTGTTAACTTTGACGCGTTTCTGCTTTCAGCAGTTCGTAAGATAGCATTGCATTGATAGATTTGTTTGCTTTACATTCGAATTTTAATCGTGTATATATGTTTCAAATTTACCACAACGGTATATTTTATATACATTACCTAAGTATTCTCCATTAATTACCTGATTTTCACACTTTATCGGTTATATGTACAAGATTATAATATTTCGCAATTAGTCGTGTAGGATCGGATCACTTTTGAAACGTGTGTTACACGAATGTTTCAGTCTGTCCTATTTCCATATATATTGGCCATATAATTTCGCTATATTTGCAGTTCGAAATTTAGATTCTATATTCTTTATTACAATGAAAAGTTATACTAGTCCCTAGTATAACTAAGTAACTAGGGCATTTAAATGTATTTGAAAATTATTGTATGTGACAAATTAATTTTCAATTCTAGCCAAGACGAGAGAAGCAACTGTTATTATAGAACACAGAGATGTACTTAATATCATATGTTGAATCAAAATAGTGATAATTTTCTAATTAACTGCTGGAGTTTTATAGCTATTAACTCAGTAAATGTTATAAATTATGCCTTTTTAAAAAATTTACAGTAATATCTGGCACATTTTAATGTGCTCTGTAATGTTCTCTTTAAATTGAGCAGTCTTATCAAACATCACATTTGTTCTAAAATTTAATTAAAAATTTATAGTTGTCTGTGTATTAATGAGAGACCATGCACGCAACCTTAATATTCTTGTTGACGAATTTTACAATTGATTGATATTTTTACAATAATATTGTTGAAGATTTACAATTCTTCCGATTACTACACATAAATTTGCATGTTTAAATTTGAACCTTTCGAAAGCGTGTAATTCTTTATTTTCCAAAAAGGCATTTCTTGCTTTATTCATTTTAGTAATTGTTTTCCGTACTTATATGATATGCATTGATTTTTTTTTTAAATTTTGTTTCTGTCTCGTAATTTTGGTGTAATTCTTGTCAGTAATCATCATTATTCTTGTCAGATAATGGTATAACTTTAGAATAGTTTTGTGCAGTGCTCTTTATAAATATATAATACACAATAATTAATTATTTTTTTTGATAATTCATCGTGAAAAAAAAAAACTAAATAAATTCTATATTTATAATTAATTCTATTATCTTACACTGAATAAGGTAACAAATGCATACATTTTTTTTTTAAAAAAAATTCCTACAACTACTGTCAATTATAATTACAACATTTAAAAATCAGAAGTACACTAACATGAATATATATATTATATTTTTCCTACGAAATAATTTTAAACCTCTATTATTGAAATACCAGAAATCTTTTCAAATGGTAGTCATATCCAAAGCGAAGTAAAAACATAATCGAAACCTTTAGGAAAAAGAAAATTATATGCGAGGATAACAAAAATAAGACGTTTTCATAGATCAAGAATAATTTCTATTCCCAGATTAATATAAATGAAACTTAACCTCTAGAAATTTTTTTTCTATAAAGTATACTTTCTAAATTTTATGTTGTTCCTTGAAAATTCTTTAAGAAATAGTCCAGATACTTATTTGAATAATGCAGCTACAGAGAAGGAGAAACGTGACTTTATGCATGAAAAATTACAATTGAAATTGATTTTTAAACTCAAGAGTCAAGTTATATTTTGAAATAAATTTTCTCTAAGAGTTTTAGATATATCTTGGTTATTTTCTTACGGGAAATATGATTAGAGCATATCGTTCTGAAAACTTGCATTTGAAAATATCGTTATAAAGTATGACTTTTTTTAGCAAGAAAATAAAATAAATTTTTGTTTCCAGTTAATGTCTCAGGATTTAGGAAATTTATCAAATGCTTTAACTAATCCTTTATTTTTTGTATATATAAATATAAAATATCAAATATATTGATACATTTTCAAAAAGCTGTTACTAAAATGCAAAACATACATTTACCTAAAAAAACGTGATTTTTTTAAAGAATTAATTCAATATATTTTTAATAAATACTTAAAGTTCTATATTATGTAAGTCGGGACATGTTTCGCTAAAAATACTTCTAAGGATACGAAAAAGAGGAATGTTGAATAAATGAGTTTGAACTTTCAAGTACCACACTCACAATATAAAATATTTTTTAAGTTTTTCATAATAAAAAAACATATTCTTTAAAGTTAAGTCTTCCATAGACGAAACGCATTTGAAAATACTATATTTAACAGTTAGTTTGAGTAGAACATCACAACAAACAAATAAAACAAATTATATTTTTAACTATAATCTCTTAGTAATTTAAATTAAATCAAAAAAGTTGTATCAAATAAAATTTTTAATATATATTAGCCTACTTCAATATATTTTTCTTTAACAATATTATGATAAATACTGAACTTTTAAGCAATGAGTTTACCTTAGAACAAATTCTAGACATAAAATGGCTTTAAATATTTTAAACTGTGGTGGGTAAATATCAGTATTCAGATACTCTAATTCAATTAAGATCATTTTTTTTATTTGATCTACCAATAAAAGTTTTTTTTCTTATGTATATCACGTATGAAATACACCTGAAAGTCTGAGTACCAAATTTCTTTGAAATTAATGAATATTTTCCTTAAAAATAAACAAGTTTTAAATCACTTTTCGGAATTCTTAAATGTATTGCAAATAAATTCAGAAAAGTAAACCGTCATGTTATTATGCTTAGTAATTAAAAAAAATTACATAAATAAATTTGTATTTTTTCAGAAGAAAAATAATATTTTATTACTAAAATAATGTTAATTGCATCTTGTAGTTTGAAATTTGCTTTAAGTAACATGATCCTTTTTCTTTTTATTAAAATTATTTGTAATTTGCGAGCTTTATTTTCAATGTGGAAATATATTTGTTTGAGTAATCTGATTGTTCTATGCATAATATGTGTGTGAGCACAATGACGAATGATAGAAACTATTATTTTACTTTAAAATTTTCATTGAACTTTGATTCTGATTGTTCAATGTTATTTCCCATATGATACAAATCTCACAGCTAATTTAAATAAAAAACTGCATTAATATTTAAAATATATTCACCACTGTAAAACTTCTTTCCCGAATAGTTATTATAGATGCATACTGATTTATATTACTGCTAGGTACTTCATTCGATCTTATGTCTTTTCAATAGTTAATGAGGTATTACCTTAAAAATTAAAATAATTTCTTCTTGTGTTTATGAGTAGTTTTGTAATTTCTTAAGATTTAAAATAGGAAAAGTATTTTGTATGACTTTCTGAAAACGATATTAAAAATTATTTCATTAGATGAGGTTAGAAACTGAGCTTGTACTCCTCTTTAAAACTTTGGACTATAATATATTTAAGTATCCCATGTAATTTTTTTTGCAAATGTTTAGATCTACAAGGGTCAATGAAATTTAAAAAAAAATAATACCTCATTGAAATCAAAAAGAAAAATGGCTTCTTCTTTCGTTTAATATACTTTTAAATTTACGTTCATTATTGGTTTAAATAGGCGTAAATTGTAATATGTAAGTAAAACTGAAAAGTGATGCATGAGCTAGTTTATTGGTAACTAAAACTATAGCCCTTCCCTGGTGGTTAAAAAACGAAGACAAAAGTATAAATATTCTCATCGAGTTAGTACACAACCATTTCTACCATGCCCAGTAACTAGACTCACAGTAAATTAATGATCGTACATAAATTAACAAGTTTCTGTCATTTTTAACAACTTTCTCGTCACGAGAACGAGATTTGTAAATGTTTGCTTTACACAACATGTCATGCACATCGTCGAGCTGATCTATCTGATCGTGTTTCTGTTTTAAAAGCATGGGACATTTAAAGGCTACAAAACACAGATTTTAGAGCCTTTCCCTTGTTCTAAGCAAATCATTGAAACTTTTTCACGGATGGGAAATGTTTCCGAGTGTCTGGAGGAATCCCAATACCCCCCCCCCTCCATGGAGTGGCACGAAGAAAATTCATTTTGGGACGAGACTTGGTATAAGAGTAGTACTCTATTTAGGTGTACAACCCTCAATGTATTAGCGCCGAATATCCAGTCAATTCGGAGAAAATAGCTTTCGAAAAATTCATACTTAGCTTATATACAATTAGAATTTGCTTTCTTCCAGCGACGCAGCAACATGCTTGGTAAAATATTTGCTTATTACGCTGTAGGCCTCGGCTACAATAGCACGATTGTTTTTTTTTCTTTTCATTTTTTTAATTTATTTTGTAAAATTCCCGATAGACAAGCCAGTCACGATATTCCATTCTGTTTGATCACGTCGCTGTACACGCGGGACTGATTTAAATTCCGTTTGCCAAGGTACACACTACACCTTTTGTTGTGACATCCACATCTTAACTAATGAAGTCTGTGTAGCAAGTTAATCGTCTGCGATTGGTGAATAATGCGTGCACGAGCGGCCGATCAAACTAGATCCAAAACTCTCGAAAGGATTTCCAATCCACGGATGAACAGCTTATTACATTCTGATGGATAGTTCCGTAATAACAAGCCATAACTTTTGAATACTTTAACTCCTGACACCATGTAGTTTAGGAATCAATGCCTATCTACAGAAAAAACATCATTTCCTTATTTAAATGATTTTCCAATGTATCTTATACGAACACCATACGTACAAAAAATTATTATAATGTAAATAATGAAATTATTATATATAAAATTATTGCATGCATTATTATAATTGTTTAAATATTTTTACGAAAATTTTACTTATAAAAAGTTTTTATAATCAGATTTGATTTCATTCTATGTAAAAATCTTACACATGAATTAAGGTACTTAGACTAATTAAACATAATTATGGTTTTCTAGAAAATGAATATTGTCAAACAAAACAGAGCTGTAATATTCTGTTATATCTTCATATATTTCTTCTCACAAATCTCATTTACGAAGCAAAAATGCATAACACAAATGTAATGTCAAGCATTGTCATTTGGCTTAAAGGCATATTCGTTGTGGGAAACAAACCGATTTTTCAGCAGACAAAAACGACCTGCCCTAAACTCCAGAACATACATTTTCTCTGTTTCTTTGTCTCTAACTAATTGCACCTAACTGTTCTTTATCAGTTGATTATCTTTATTGTTTTCCAATAACGATTACATTTTTACAAGGCTCGACTAACGAGTCTTTACACTTCTTTCCGCCAAAGCACATTAATTGGAATTGCTCCTGAAGAAAGACGAAGAATCTCACAGGAGATAGTCAGAAAAAAGTACTTCGGTAATATATCCTCTGAATTAACGTATTTATTATAAGTTGCGCTTTCATTCTTCATAAAGTAAACTACTGATTCTTGCATTTGTTGTTCATATATCTTTATTTATGGTGTTCATTTGATAAATAATTCATGTTCGAAAAAAACTGATAATTCTGTTGTAAGAATTCAAGGAAAAGGAATAATAATAAAAGTGATATTTTTATATCAAACAGAGATGAGTATTCTTAGTTTATTTATCGGCGTTGTTTATGGGAAATATTAATTGATGTGATGTAAAATAAATTTTGAAATTAAATATATTATGCATATGGTAATGTTTTATATTGCATTTTTAACTAAAAAAAGATCACTAACTACTTCTGTAGTGGTATTATATTAAATTTAATCGATAGCAAATCTATATTTAAGATAAATTTCACATTTTGGAGTAAATTAATAATTATTTTTCAAGTCCTCCCTTATTTTTATTATTTGTTTTAATGTAAATGTTATATTTTCTTTAAACATTTGAAGCATGGTTTTGAAATTTTTCAACGCTAACTCTCAGTCACTTATAACATTGGTTTTATTAATTTTTTAGAATCGAAATAACAAAAACGAAATAAAGATAAAAATAAAAATACTTATTCATTTTTTTTTCTATTATTTATAAAGAAAATTACAAAAACGAGGGGGGGATGCTTCAAGAGAAAATTGACTAAGGAGTGAAAATCTCTACAGTACAGTAACACATCTCTAGTACACACACACAGTTTTTAATTTTTGTGTAAAATAAAATTATCAAGCATTTTCCCCATATATTGTAGGTATAACCAACACACTTGGTAAACTTGCTCTGTCTTGTATCGGCAAGGTTTTCTTGGTGCGTCAATGCTCTTGTAGAGCCATATATTTTTTTTTCGTACCAGTTCAATAGCTCAGAATATATACCATAGGTTACAGTACATTATTACTTAATAAAATCTCGTTTATGAATGTTACAGGGAATCAAACTGTATATTTTTTACAGTCTACATTATGCTACAGAGAATTTAGGTATGCAACTACCCTAAAATTGTGAATTTTGCCAAAAATTGACACATTTTTTTTATTTTACTTTATATGCCTTCTCATTAGCTTTATTAAAATATCAAGTTTATTACTTTCGTTCTCTAGAAGTGTTTTAGTGAATGCAGATGCCATTACTATGAGCAAGATATCATACTTAAAAAAGCGTTTGACTCGAAATGTGATTTTTTGAAAATAATCAAACAGGGCCAGAGATTGCTAAAAAAATTTTGAAAATAATTAATTGAAATTTTTTCTGTAAGTTCTGTATAATTGCAGAATTGTTTAACCCTCAGATGTATCAATAACTGTTTTATTACACAATTTACAGTTCCTTATGTGAATATAATCACTGTTTTTGTAAGCAATTTCATATAATATTTGAGATTAAGTGCTCTAGTTATTGTAAAAAAAGAAAATATCTCTTATCCTGAGGGACGTTTCAAAAATGAATAATATAGCAACACATAGATTGAAAAAATTGAAAACTTGGTCATAAACCTTTGGTACAGAATGGTCCGCACTTATACTATTTTCTGTCAATTTTTACCTATTTTTTTCCATTTTAGTAATAGTAATTTCTTTTTATCTTCTTAATTTTAGCACATTTTTCTAAAAATGCACTAAACAAATTTAAAAATAACAAAAAAATCCCCATGTCTCCTTTAAAAAAAAAAAGTTGTCGCAACCAGTCAGATATCTTAAAAGATTAAAGATTGAAATGAGATATGTTGTGGAAAGCGAAAAGCTTCACAGTTTGATGTCTCTATGCTTTTAAAATGACATTACTATGAAAATTGATTACGATGATGTTATTGTTGATTGTAATGATCAAAGCTCGAAGAAAACTTTTGTTGCACCAATACAATGACACTGACTCAACAATGAATAAGGATGTCTAAAAGTAAAAGATAGTAAAACGATAAGCTCTATTAAAATTTGATAACTAACAAATAGAAAAAAACAGTTCATACAATAATGTATATCAAAACTGTAATTGCAAACGACTGTATTAATTTATTGAACTAATTTACAAAAAGTTGGGTAGGTGGTCTGTGATTTCGCAAGGTAAGAAATGAACATGAGTGGACAAACCATGACATTATTCTTTCCTTACGGTTGCCAGTCTAGGACATGGCGGGTCCGTGTAGGTGGTGGATAAAGAAAACTCTCCAAACACCAAAAAAAAAAAAAGAAAGAGAAAAGAGTAAGAAAGTTGAGAGAAAATCCATCCTGAACCAAAACTGGCAAGGTAAGAGCTGAAGATGGGAGGGGGGGGGGGGTATCTGAAAATAATAGAAAGTGTAACAATTTGGTGCCCAAAGTGCCGGAAAGGTTTAAAAACCGCCCTGATTTCAATAATGCATTACGTTATTTAATGATTTATATTCTTTTCATAGCTATACCAAAGCCTAAAGTATATTTTAATATCAAGTATATCTTTTCTTTTAAAAAAAAAGTCGATAACTTGACTAAACAGTCTTAACGTGACTAAAAAGTTGCATCACTCGTAGGTGTGTAATAAACGAAAGCGGAGAACAACAGAAACTATGGTTCGACAGTAAATGGTTTAGACGTATTTCAAATGGACTTTACCAACAGTATCCCCCCATGAAGCAATCCAACGCTTTAAATAAACGTCTCAGCCATAAAACAATGCAAAACGGAGCAAAAAGTATTCGCCATTGTTAAACTTTGTTGTAAATCGAACTTGTGCTATGTCTGATAGGTGTGCTTTGGCCTATTTTTTGGAGACTGTTTGCTAAAGGCAAAAAGCAATAAAACAACTTTCCTGCATAATTTTAGCATTTTCTCTATCGTATACGAAAGGATAGGGAATGCATTTTACATTTTTCACGGGAAAAAGAGATAAATTATGCTGCTGTTGGTTTGATTTGCGCGTTCTGCGTCAATCTTCAAGCTCTGGTAACGTTTTTGTTTCTTTTGTATCACTACAAAGAAGATGCTCTAGGATAGGCATTAAACAGACTTTAAGAAATGACTAATATTTTTTTAGATTCTGTTAAATGGATTTTTTTTTAAATATTCATGAGTTTTTGTATTCATTTTAATATATTATATTTACTCTATTGTAAGTCGCACCTCAAACTCTGTTTGTTTTTGAGAAAAAAATTTAAAAAAATGTTTGAGAAAAAAGGTTCCTTGATATCCGATGCTTAAGAAATTTTTAAAAAATTAATGAGAAATAATAAAAAGTTAATAATTAATGTATTGGCCCATATAAACTCTTTTAAATACATACTTGGACTTATAATTACTCTAACCGTCAGTATCATGTTTCGAAAATGTTTCGTCACTCTTATTGTCACAGCTGACTTTGCAATTGGTGTCGGCGACGGCATCGCCATTTTCTCCCACATTGTCATCTCCCATGCCATCCAATGCATTTTTAAGCAACATTTTTAGAAAGGAATGCATTATATTGAAGAATGTAAAAGAATTATTAAAGAATACTTATTATTTACAAGCACAAATTATATCACTTTGTTTGAGTCATCGACGTATATTTATTTCATCCGTATTAATATTTCAGAGACCACTGTTCTGTTTTCGTTTTTTCTGCAAATATAAAATTGCATCCCTTTTCAGTTTTGCGTCAAAGTTAATTTACCTTTGTATCGTTATCGATATCTTTGATGTTCAGGCGATTAAAGGGAAGAGCGTATACAAATTTTTTTCTAAATACAAGCAGACAAGGATGTTAAGGATAGATTGAATGCTAGAGATAAACTGCGAAACGGGATAAGTCATCGATGAAAGTGGCCAGAATGGATGGTTACATTTTTCCTATTGAAAGGGGTGGAAACCCAATTTCCCACATCCAACAAATGCTTTGTCTTTGATTCTAAGCCGCATCCGATTTTCAGTAGCGTTGACACTAGAAAAAGGTGCTGCTTAGATTAGTATAAATACGGTAAATGTATAGTAAATGAATATATAAAAGAATTTTATGTGCCTTTCTTAGTGTGGTTATTTAATTGTTTATAGTATATATTTGTTTTGTACAGAATCTTAAGTGGTTATATTTTTAGAGGAATTGAATTTGTTTTAATTTTAAACAAGTTTCTTTTTCAGAAATAATAATGTACATCAACAAGTTTTTTAAATTTTTTCATTAGAAATAGAGAAAGTCAAAACATTTTTTTCGGTATGATAGATACTTATAATTTTCCAATTTATATCAGCAAAGGAAAACTAGTTTTCAAAGTTAACTACAAAATTTGATTTAGAAAAAAAAATTATTCCTTGATTATTTGATTCAATGTATGAATTAATAATATATTAAAATGTTTTAAATTGTTTTTTTTGAGGTGCAGAGATATTTGTAGTAAAATACCATTATAAGCTAATATATTTCAAGGTGTCTTTCTTTTTTAAAATTTTTGGACAACGCCAAAGGTTTGCGCATGTCATTTTGATTAAAGGCTATGTAAAATTCCGTTTGTTCTAATGCGTAAATTCCGATGCTAAATTTTTTTAGGAATAAGGAAAAAACATTCATATGCTCTTGATTGTGTACAAAAACCTTGACTCTGATATCAATATATACTGGTTACAAAAGTATCATACAATTTAACAATAATTAAAAGAAACAATTTAAGATAATTGAGAAAAATAGTTAAGAATGAAAATATATTAGTCATAAGTACATAAAGGTGACTTATAACCTAGTTATTTACTTACGAATACACTAATAATTTTACTTATAATAAACCCCTATGTTTTTTTTTCTTTATATATAACTTATTGCGCTCTAATGTCAGTATATTTTTCTGGGAGAAACTGTATTCTTTTCTTTATATTTTAATATATTCTAAGAAACTACATACTAGAAGAGTAAAATAAATTTAGTCTGACCGTCATATCATATACTTAAAAAGGTTTAAATGGCAGCTTACCTTCAAGTATTGTTTTAAGCTAAAAATTCTTTTTGTCTTGTTCTTCATCTCTGTTATCACATTGAAATCAATTATACAGGGTTTCCAGCCTTAATGTGACCCAATAGCTAATTCCCGAACTGTTTGGTTTAGGTCTGCACTTCCAATTTGAAAAATGTTTTAAAACAGATAAAGAATGTTTTTACGCGCTTTTCGAACCAACAAACCCATTTAAAATAAATTCCAAAATGTAATTTTTATACGGTCCCCAATTCCTATCACTTATATTTAGGAAACACGATGCAGTAGGAAAAAGAAAGTAAACACAAAGTTTCATTTTATTACGATAAAAACTGACCAAGTTATGAAATTTTGAAAATCATACTTTATATGCATTTTCTCGGCTGTTTTCAAGAATCTAGTAAAGGGCCGTCTCCGAAGTGAAATTAGTTGGAACTCTGCTAGGAAATTTTCACCTCTTGCACGTCACTCTTATGTAAATCGTTTTTAAATTTAAAAGCATACGTTAATAATACAATAATTGAGTATTTAAGAAATACAATTTATTCTGTGTAAGTGTAAAACGTAGAAAAAATAAAATATTTTGGACGAAGAAATCATTTTAAAAAATAGACTTATATGCTGCGGCTTCAGTCTGATTTGCTGCGTTTTTGCTGATCATGATGAACGTTAAAAATCTGTTGTGTAGTCGCTTGCAATAGCATACAGTCGTATTCTAATATTACGAATTCTAGTAGGGGAGAACGAGATGTATACAAATGAAGAATACTGCGAAATGGTACTGTTTTATGGGCAGTGTAATCGAAATAAGAGAGGCGGCAAGACTTTACGCCTTTAAATTTCCTACTCGAAGACATCCATTTTATTGCACAATTGCCCGTGATGTTCTGCGCTTGTATAAAACTGGGAGTTGCAGTTGCAATAGACGTATTCCCTGTCTCGTGCCTTCCCCATTATTTAAGTTAATTTGGTCATTCTGTTATAATAAAACCCCTGATTCATGATTGGCGCATCATTTCACATTATGCTATAATTTGAACGGCAAATATTGTATTATTTTGCTGCTATTTGTTAAAACAAGCTGTTTTAATCTTTTCATTACAAGTTGTATTTCTTTAATTTAACTTTTATTGTTTGCCATACAGCAATGCAAATTGTCAATCTATGATGTTTACTACAATGTTTTAATTTTTCTATGGTGTTTTTTTTTTTTTTTTTGCTCTTTCTGTAGATAGTGAATTACTGTGCTCTAAACTCAATTTATATACGACCCCTTTTCTGAGCAACTCAGATGCTTCAAATTTATGCTGGCATAACTCAGCCAGTTTTTATCGTAATAAAATGAAACTTTTGTGTTTACTTTGTTTTCGTGTGTACTGCATATTTTCCTAAGTACAAGTGATAGGACCTGGGGAGCGTATAAAAGATTAATTTTTGCAATTTTTTTGTAAATTGGTTTTTTGGTTTGAAAAGTACGTAAAAACATGCTTTACTTTTTTTAAAACATTTTTCAAATTGGAAGTGCATATCTAAACCAAAAGGTTCGGAAATTAGCTATTGGGTCACATTAAGGCTGGACACCCTGTATATTGTAAAAAATAATACATTTGTGTATAGATTTTAAAAGTAAAACTCATTTTTAAGCTCCAATGCAATATCAATAGATAACATGAATCGAATATGCTTTTACAATGAAAGAAGACGTCACTAAAATCTTGAGAGTTGGGAAGATCTAATTTGAAATAAATGCTATAAGAAAACAATTAATTCATCAATATATATATATATAGTGTTATTAGCTTTAGTTAAATCATGTATGCTATGATCCATTTAAAATGCTTAGGCATATTGTTGTTTTTTCATTTGGGTAACTGAACCAGTTTAAAACAGCCTAAATAATAATAAAAATACAACACTGAAAATATTGCAATTAATGAGTCAAATGCTTTTCCTCATTAAATAACCTTTTATTTTATTTATCAGTTCAACCAAATTCTGGTTGTAAGCTTATTACAATATTTTTTATTACAATTGAGCTGCACTAAATAAGCAATTCAATGTTTATATCATTATTTTCAAATGCTTAAGTTTTTAATTGTAAGTTTTACTCATTAGTTATTTAGTGGTTAATTGATGCGCTTTCTATGAATTTTCCTATTACGTGAACTAGAAATATATGCTAGAAATATATGCTTACAAACTAATAAGACTAGTATAACTATATAAAAACTACAGTAGTCGTCTCAGAAAGTTTCTTAGTCAGTGGCTTTTTTCGGTTAATTGTTTCCTCACTTTTAATATTAAAACATTGTAAAATTTTAGGCATTTATTCCTGATATTTCTTATTAAAATGAGGTACTTAGTTTTCCAAAATCAAAATCCGTCTCTAATTCATAAAATGTCGCCAAATGTTGTCATCGTTATTTTTGTGTTCGTACATCCGCGGAAAAGGTTTCCACTGTTATTAATACTTCGTATCCTTTTTTTAAATTAATTTATTTGTAAAACTCCTCATGCTCCACATTGCATAACATGAAGTTAACAAATGTGAGTGGTAACACAACTATATAAATTAAAACAAAATTAAAAATACATTTAATAGGGAAATAAAAAGGGAGAAAATGTACAAATATAAATAATGAGACATACGAATAAATCTTTCAAAGTTTATACAGTAAACAAATTTTCTTTAGACATTAAACCTTTTAGTACAATTGACCAACAGACAAACAGGTCAGGAAATACTTAAACTTTTCAACTCCTTTTTAAAATGTTCTCTTTTACAAAAATTTAGGTTATAATACAACATTACATGTTCCACAGTTTCAGCAACCTGTCTGCATGAACATATTTCACAATCAATTAAACTATACCTAGATAAATAGCTCTTAAAATTCCCATTTCCTGTTAGAATCTTAAATAACTTAAAATCAAAAACAAATTTCTTACATTTTAGCCGTTGAAAAATGGTCGCATCTTTTGCCGATTTCTTTTTACTTGATGAAATTTGCAGATGGAATAACACATAAGTATCCAAAATAGATATGTTCGAGAACATTTATTACAGGTTCAACTAAAATTTGACGGTAATATACAAACTCCAATAATACTTTACCGATACAGAAAGACTACATTTTTTTCAGATACAATAGAATGGAGTGAATAATTGGAAGATAATTATAATACAAACAAATGCGTATGCATTCTATTTTTGGATACGGGACCAATTTTAGAAATGTTAAACCAAATCAAATTATTGGTCATAAACTTTATTTTACTGTATTGAAGTATGAAGAAGAAAATGAAAAATGTTTTTTTTTTCATTTATTTTAAGAGCTTAAAAAGCGCAATGAGAAATAAAAAAAAGATTAAGATGTGTACGATTTTCTTTAATCATAGCTTTAAATCATTTTCACTCTATCATTTGCTTTTGATAAGCCTAGATTTAAATTTAAAGTAAATAGAAACATAGAAGCATAAACCGCCCTAAGGGAGACTGAGACAAATCCGAATTTAAACAGAAAATAAACTTTCTTGTACCACATTGTACGTCCCAAAGACTTATCTTCAGAGACCCTTCTAATGCTTTTATTAATTTAAGCTTCTTGGGGGAATAAGATTGTTCCTGTAAGGTGATTTGGATGACGTCTAAGTTACACTTACCTTTGTCTCCATGGAAACATTTGTTTGAAAATTTGTACATCACTATACATTCCTCCTTACTTTCAATGTTTACGAATTAATTGAATTATTTTGTAGAATTGTATTCCTGTAGCATTTATTCTGTATTTTATGTTCAAGTGCGGGTGCAAAGTCTCTTTGCGATCCATAAAAATTTCCAAAATAAAATGCCTTGAAAATTGCAGACTTGTTCAAATTAAATGAATTTTTTTTCTTTAAAACTGCATAATAATTAGAAATAGTTCCTTCCGTGACATTTTTGAACGATAAAATAATATTGAAATGACCCATGAATGTTGTTTTTCTTGCAATGATACTCTGCTTGTGAGAAAATTAGTTTTGCAGGAAAGTTTGCTTTCCAGCATAACCTTTAAAAACAAGATTATAGGAACCTTAAGAGATATGCCGAAAAATTTGAAGGAAAATGGCATTGCCAAGGAAACCTCGAGATGTCTCTCGGATTGACCATTCTGTATATTTTTATGAGGCTATATAAGGAATCTTTGAGACGAAGACAGAGTCAGTCGAAATCAGAATCTGCTCATGCGTTGGCTGTGATAAGACAATGCGACTTTATTTGCCTTGGTTCTTGCTTGTGACACTGATTTAGAGAGCGGTTACTGGAAAATTGTTCAGCTTGTTTATAACGAGTGCATTTTCCATTACAATAAATAATTTGTTTTTAATTATTTTTTGTGTTTGTATCGTCTATTTGTCTTAATGTAGTCGTTTGTTCGCCCTTGTCCAGTAATAAATTTATTATTTAATTAATTGAATTATTCTTTAAGCAAACACTGTGAATTCGCAACAACATATTAGAATTTCTAACGGTCTTTCATACTTGATGAACAGATTAGAAAAATAAATGAGTATTCAAATAATTTATGAGCATAAAATTAATTGATTATAGAATAAACATATAAAATAAGTATAAAGTATGCAGTGAATTTGTATATTTTTTTTATCCTAAATTGGTGCATGGTTCTCTTTTGTGTGTTCCATTCTCGTATGATAATTTAGTATTTATCCACTTCTCTGACGAAAAGGTATTATGGATGAAAAAATAACTTATGGAACAAGGGAGAATACTGATTATTGTTTGAGAAGGGGTGAACATGGTGACATACTTGACAATATCGAATACCCAAATAAAGCCAAGTCATCCAAATTTGGCTACAAAGATAGGTGATTCAAAAACAAAATCCAGAAAATTCTCGGATTATTATTTACATACAAAACTTAGAAGATTCTTCCCGGTATAGAAAATGAGGATGCAGGGAAAAACATTGGGGAGTCAAACATTTGACAGTGACTATATGCTTCATTTTTGTTTTGGTGAAATTATCATTATGGATTTGAATTGTTGTACTCAATATTTGAGTGATACTTAAATCTATGATGCAGTAAACTAAAATGTGTGTATCATTTGTTACTTGTTAGAAGAAAATCTACGGTGATTATTTGTGAATTAGTGAAAAATTACGATTTACTTCGAAAGATCCTTCCTCTCAATTACGTGGACCATTCCTGCATTTTGGCCATCGGAAGCTAACATATTAATAGAGCTTCTGAAAATTTTGAATCTCACGCACACATTTTTAAACAATAAATCTTATGACACATCCTTTCTATAATGTGAAATTAAGTCTTAAATGAAGTAGTTTTTTTTATATTTTCTTACGCAATTTTCTTCTATTAATTTATTTGTTTAGTTTTGTGTTGTATGTATATAAAAGAGTCGAATACATTTTCTCATCTTGCATCATTCATAAAACATTTTACAGCTTCTCTAAAGGTTGCATTGTTTCGTAAATTTAAAGACTATTACTAAAAAGCGGAAATTTTCATGATACTGAGTAATGTGCAATTAAGTGTTTAACCTCATGCCAACAGTTTATTGCCAAAAAATACTTGAATACCAGAGATTAATCTCTGAAGATTTACCGTGTTATATTTGATACCATTTAAAAGGACATTTTTCCGAAAAAACTTAGATTTGTAAATAGTCGCCAAGATCTAATTAAATTAATTTAAATCAATGCAATTAAGTAATGGTATGACTGTACTTCTTTGTATGCACAAGATACTAATCTCATTTAAGTACAGTAGAACCTGTTTTGTGCGGTCCTTTTTAACCCGATTTTATTTCTGTGCGGATTTTATTTTTGTACGATTTTTTCTGAGCGATCTTTTTTATGCGGTACATGAGTTTCAATGACTTTGGCGCAACTGTAAAGTTTTCTATCAATGTACCATTGGCGTGGAGGATAATAGGGCATCCCTGTACTTGGCGTTTGTCTGGCTTTGAGCCCTAGCCCCCCTCCCCTAGAGGTTTCGAGGGTGTACGTTACGCCATTGCAATGTACATATACACTTCTAGACGCTCCGATCATTTGTTATAAACCGTCTCCCAACAATGCACGTTTAGTTGCTTTCTTTCAACGTGGCAACAGCCGGCGCTTAAATATAGACGAAATTTTAAATGTTAGCGACATTAACAAGAATTTGATAGATCATGAAGACGGACAAGAAGAACCGGATTCTTTGAGAGTGGATATAATACATGCATGGATAGAGCTTTTAAATAAATTTTGGAAAAGCATTTTCTTAAAATAGATATCTATTCTAAAAGGAGTATGAAATTCCACACAGAAAGAACTTTGATCATGCATATGTGATAATCGTGACATTTATAAGCAACTGAAGAAGCAACCGTCATCTCAAAAACTTATCAATTACTTTATGGTGCCATAAAATGAATCAATTTAAATTGTATCTTCATGTGACGAAAGCGATTTTGAACTTATTTATCACAGAATAATGAGCACTCTGGTTTACGATGAGTAACAGTGAATTATGCATGTGCATTTTGAAAACTTCTCCATGTGTACAATGAGAAACTAAATGTTTTTAAAATGCTTCCATGTGTAATTTAATTATTTTGTTATGGAAGTACATTCTCATAAATTTCGTAAATAATTGGCGTATTTTCTAAGTGGGACTTTTTTTATGCGGTCCCTCGCCACTGCCTAAAATAAAACATCTGTGTTACTTCGACGAAATTTTATGTTATATGTAAGAATTCATGAAATTTTCGAGTACTTTTTGTGCAGTTTTTCTTATGCGGTCCCTATATACCGCCCCCAAAAAAAAGTTTAAATTGTATTGCAAAAACTTAGTTTTCTATAACTGAGTATATCTTTATAAAAGAAATGGGCGTTTTTGTTTCATAAATAAACGGGGGTAATTATATTCATGACACTTATTTTCATTCCTGGATTTTATTGATACAAATTTATTTAAAGAGAACAGATTTTTTGGAAATATATTAAAAACCTTTTACATTTTTCTCAATATTTCATTGATTTTACTAAAACTTAGTTGCATCATATTTGTTACTATAACTGGGTGTGCTCGAGTGAGTGATAAAGCTTAAAAAATTACACCTTAATTAGCGAAAATAAACGTCACACCCTGCTGTTTTAAGTAGAACTCCTTAATTATTACAATTACATTTCTTTTATACCATACTTTATTTCCGGCACTCGAATGCAGTATGTGTGTTTGAATCCTCCATTTTTAAGTACCTTTTAAAAATAAATTGTTTCAAATAACTTCAAATCTTCAGAAAATAAAAACATATAAATAGTAATGCTTATTTTATTTTCTCTAGCTATAATAATTAAATGTGTGGATAAAACTTAAAACAATTTCGATGATTTTTCAATTTTTTAAGGAAAGTTATTTCGACAATGCCATTTTAATTTCTGCCAGTTCCATTTAAGTTACCATAATGGTTCGTTATACATTTATTGCGGAACCTTTGGCGTTATTGAAGGATATTTATTGCAACAATAAAATATTTGGATAAAATATAGTTTGATCCTGTACTTCAATCTATTTTCAAAATCCTAAGTTTGGTGCATTTATAATCAAGGTTTTCTACATTTTTTTTCCCATTTCAATAAACGCTCTATATTATATATAAAAAAAAGGAATAGAGAAATTCTTATTTTTCATTCTATTTTGATTGTAAATCAGTAGAGAAACTACTCCATCCAAGTATTTTAATTCATTTTCACGTCTGAAGTTCAAAAATTCTTCTAACTCAATCTACTACTTTTAGCATTAAAATATATTTAATTACTGGTAATGGTTTGTAGTTTATTACAATAATTTGTATTAAAATTTTTATTTTTAAGCTATTAGCATAGTTTTGACTTTGAATTTACTTAAACTTTCCCCAATTTTCAACTACGAGTATTTATATGTTACGAAATGATAGTTTTTTAAAAAACTAAATTTCTTTAATTTTTAGGGGATACATTATTTTTAAAAAATAGAATAAAATTTAACTTCTATAAAGAACCATTCTGTTCCCACTCAATATCGTATAATCACATGCAAAAATTTTTTTTTAATAACACGCAAAATTAAGCATTAAATTTTAGATAAAATGCAACGCACTTTAACACAGTAAGGTTCGGTGGGGATTTTATAAATCCCCACCGATTCATAATATTTCTGAAATTGTACCTCTTTGAAAGTTTTAATAGTATAATCCCACTTTAATTTTTCTTCTTTTTTTTTAATGAAAAATTTGTGGCGTTTTAATTCATGAAGTACATTTCTGCTGTTTTCCTGAATTTCTGCAAAAGGAAAAATGTTTTGATTCATTGGAATTTCAGTAGGAATCTTGGATTATTTTCTTGAACAGCAGTCCTTTTATTTCCGAATTAGTTTGGAAAAGTTTGACAATGGATGGAGGAAGGAGCCCCTGGAGTATGAGTGCATAAAATGAAGTACAAAAATGTTCTTTTATGAGAGAGAATTTCCAGTTGTTTTCTTATTCTGTAACTCCAATAAAATAACTCCAATCACTTCAAAGTACTAGAAAAATGCCCAAGTCTACTTGAAACAGACGTTTTGCTTCGTTCCTGGAAAAGGTGTTTGTTTTCCTTTTTTCCCCTTCAATTTCACTTTTGCAATATTGATGTTTCTTCCATGTTCCTCGAAGAAACAGGAGTCCTCTTAAGTACGGCAATTGAGAACTAGATATTTTACAGAGAAAAAAGTGGCTGTTATATGAGATAAGTGCTGTTTTATTTCTTTGAGAATTTTTCGTACATCGTTTATATCTATGACTGGAAGAGAGAATGGTTTTTTTAACTGCGCCATTTCTTAAAATAGGAGCAAAAATATCGGAACTTCGAAGAAATCGAATTGTTATTGACTGAATTTGAATGGACATTGAAACACAATGTAATAAAGTATTTCATAGTTTTTAAGATTTTTAATACAATTTAGTGCATTGTGGTGAAATACGACTTTAGGTGAATTAGTTTATTTTATATTGATTATTAATTTTGAGACTGATTTTTTGTCTGCTATAAACAATTGTAATACTTAGAAGAAATATTACTTTAAATTTGACTTTTGTAAATTGTTCGAGTGGTTTACATAAAAAAATTTCAAATTTAATTTTAAAAATCAAAGGGTTTTTATTAATTACCACGAAATTGGAAGGATTTTTCTTTCCGCTGGTATTGCAGAAAGGCTTGGCCGGAATGTATCCACTGTGCATGATTGTTGGGAGTAGTATTTGAGAGATGGTACTGTCTCAAGAAGACCTGGTTCCGGGCAGACACGTGGCACTACTTGAGGGGGAAAATCCCCGTATTCAGTGTACGACTTTGGCGCATTGTACTGCACTGCAATTGGTACCTTAGTGACACAACAAACTGTTAGAAATCAGCTACTTCAAGGAGAGCTTTAAGCTACAGGCCTTTTAGTGTGTATTCCATTAATTACTAGCCATTGCCGTTTGCGACACCCGTGGTGTCAAGATAGAGTTCATTGGAGAACTTAGGGAAAGCGGGTTCTGCCTTGGTACCATTGATGGTCGTGTGTTGGGTTAGGAGGCCAAGGGATTGCCTGCAACCATACTGTATGTAGCCTATAAATGCACTTGACCTACACCTGAAGTCAAGTCTGGGATGTAATTTCCTATGACAGCAGAAGAGCTCTCGTGTTTATCCCAAACACACTGACTACAAATTTGTACCTCAGTCTGGTATTCAACATATAATACTGCCATTCATGGAACGCATTCAAGAGGGAGTTTCCAACAGGATAACGCTCACCCTTACATCACTGTTGTAACGCAAAGTGTTCTACGGAGTGTTGCCACGTTAACTTGGCCTGCTAGATCACCAGATAATTATTTAATTGAACACATAGGGAATATCGTTGGACAATAATTCCAGCATCATTCACAGCCAGTTGATAGTCCCAGTATTGACGCAAGAAGTACAACAAGCATTGAACTCCATAACCACAAAGTGATATTCGGCACCTGTATGGCACACCTTGTAGACTTGCATTCAAAATTGTGGAGGTTACACTAGCTATTAACGAAACAGAATTTATTTATCATTTGAAATACATTTTCTTGAGCTTAAATTAACCTGTGGTCATTAAAATTTAATTAGTTTAAGCACATGTTAACTAATCATTTGCATTGTTTAAATTGCATTACTCTACAATAATTTTTTATCGGTATAGGGATTTTTTCCCTCACACACACAGTGTATATGTTAGATCTTTTCGCGTTAAGACGGCTTTTTTTATTCCTGTTTCGATAAACATGACAGATGGCAGATCCATATTTTTCAAAACTTTTCAGATGGACTATAAAATTTCCTTCAAACACACCTATCCAATCATATACAAAGGATTGGGTAAAATATGATATGCATAATATACATTTTGCATTGTCTATTTTTGTCATCACTTTCTTCTGTCATTTGGTTATCTGTTTTGTGATCGTAAATGCCCATGGTGTTAAATCAAGATTAGCAATATACATAATAAGAATAATATAGATAAATAAGTTAAATTGTTATTCTACGTAATTTTCGTTGAGGAATGCAGTTATTAAGAATGGAAGTCTGCTTAACACTATGAAAAGTTTTTTTTGTTTGTTTATTGTGCACCAAGTGGTTTTAAATGAAGTACAAGAATTGCTTTGAATCTTTGGGTGAACTGTAAATGTCAAATGTACTATTTTTTTGAAAGAACATTTTATAAAAATTAACAATTATGTCTATGCAGTTATTATCATTATTGACAGTACATAGAGTGTCAAGTACACTGTAAAGAATATGAATATGTATATTTTTAAATATTTTGTTTCTCCATGTGCCATTTAATACATATCACATTTACTTATTTAGCAGTACGCGTAATAAAGGACTAATGTAAATTTTAGAGAAGTAAGCTGTATCCTTTTAACTATCGTGAATAATAACTAGAAAACTGTTTGTGCTGTTAAATAATTAAGTTAAATATTTTTTTATAAAAAAGTTTCTTAAAACTAATTTGTATCATATTTATCTGTTTGTTCAACTTATTTTTACATTTTAAAGCTCCATTACATAAGCGCACTAAACATAATTATTTTGAATTTACTTATGGATATGTAAATTATTCTTATAAATTATAATAAATCAACAAAATTGTTCTTTTTTTATCCATTTTTCCCAAATTTTATTTTTTAAAAAACCGTTTTATTAAAACTGCAGACATTTTTCATCTCATAAACTCTTAAGTGCGTCATTCTTGTGTTAAATATGTTCACCCCCCCCCCAAGTATCTTAAAATAGGCAATATATTATAAATACCTTTCTTTTATTTTTGCTGTTGTATAAAACTACATCTTAGAAAAATGATTACACGAAAATAAAATATTCATACATAACTAAAAAAAAAATTATCCATTTTATGTCTTACTTTTTACAGCATCCACTCACATTTCAACTTATTCAAGTAAAAAAAATAAGAGGAAAAAAATGTAGGGAAACTCATCTTTTCATTAAAGTGTGACAAATGACTTTATTACGAAACGGAAAATATTTTCCAAGTTTGAAAATAATAAAGGAAAAATAGCGAAATAAAATACATATTTCCATGTTTATAAATCTGCAACGACAGAATTACAATTCAATACAAAATCCTCGCTCTCAATTACCTTAAAAATACTTACTTTAACATTCAAAACATAAATGTAAATTTTCCATTCCTTTTCATTGAAGCCGGAAGACACACAAATCTAATATTCATGAAGTTACCGAAATAAATGAGTTTATCAAGCTTAGATAGAAAACAGGAGGAGTGAAAATTGAGATTCATGTACTTTTATCCACACGCTAAATGCTTTTTTTGGTGAAAAATTTGTCACTATTTGATTTAAAGCTTGTATTCAAAGCAGAAAGATGTACTTAAATAAAGGAAACTGTCATCGGTAGCTTTGGACTGTAAATATCTGTTCTTGGATGTTAAATTACGAATGTTCAGGATTTGACAAGTTGAGATATGGATGGAAAATTGTTGAGATGAATTTCATAAGCAATTGTACCGAAATAAATATTGTCTGAAATTCTATGTTATTTCAGTCAGTTTCCAAATGGTTATGTAAAATTGAGCAAATAGTATTCTTAACAGCTAGTTGTAGTTATTTATTTTAGTTTTTCTTGAAGACTTATATTTTCTTCTACTTTTAACTTCCTTCAGATTCTAAATTTATTTAAATCTAGGTGTATAAGAAAACAAAGTGGAAAATTGGGGCAATAAAACTTTCACTGTGGCATGTCTCTTAGCTTAATCGTTGCCTTACATATTACTGTGCCTATTTAACTTTTTCCTGTTCTTGTTTATTGTTTTACTTTAAGATGTATTTATTTTAATTTAGTTTGTTGTTAATGATTATTAAATGTCTGTCATTAACAATTTTCTGTTATATTCCTTCTTGTGCTACCATCGAATAAATATAAAAAGGTGATGACTTATTCTAACCATAAGGTATGTTTTCAACAGGATAATACATCATTCTGTACCTGCTGTACTTCTGCGCTATTGGTTGGGGTGACAAGAAAGAGACTTCATTTTGTTGAGATGTCCTCCGTAATCCCCAGATATGAATCCTATAAGCATTTTGTGATGCTAGGTTAAGTCATCCAGCAACTACATCTACAACTCAATGCTAGGTTAATCTCAAACTGTTGTAAAGTGCTATCCTTCAAACATAAACTCGGATTTCACAAACAATTTCTCAACATCTCATGGTGTACATTCCTAGAAAACTCCGTCTGAGTTAAAGGAAGAAATGGTATTTAAAGTTGAAATTGAGACAGTTGTAAAAATGATGAGAACATTCAATGTATAGAGATACATGACAGTAAGGAATTTAAAATTCCAATGTGTATTTTCAAACGAATATTAAAAAGTAAGAGTATTTTCAAATATATAAAAGTTGAATTGAAACGGTGTGTGCGAAATACTATAAATAATAATATATTTCAGAATATTAAGAAATTTTAGCTGAGATATTTTAGCTTTCAAAATATTAAGAGTTTCATCACAGAAAATCACCTTCTTCTAGTCGTTAACAGTCCAGGATCGTTAGTTTTGTCCCATGCTAAACGTTTTTCCTCATTTTCTGGGTTAGAAATTACTTTTTCATCGGTCTTGATGCCTTACGACTAACTCCAGGGCTCTTTTCTGTACAGTTGAGATACTCACTTGAGCACCATAATCCAATAAATTCTTTCGAAGGTTCTGTGCTTATCTTACTTTAATTTACTTTGCATTTCTTATTAGAATTTTATCAGTTCTTGGAGTAATTTTCCGTTTGAGTCCACATTTTGCTTTTCTTTTAGGAGACGATCATCAGAAATCTTGATGGTCTTAAAATTCTTGAAATACTTGATTTGCCCACACCAGCTACCATAGCTATGTCTGTTACAGTCATAGAAGTGTGTTTCTTAAGAGTGATTATTTTAGAACATTTCCTCGGAGTAATATACATCTCTGAACTAGAAAAAGCAAAACGTGTCATGTTGAATGCAAAATTATAATCAACAGCTACCACACCGAAAGGACCACTACTGAACTAGGAAGACACTAAAACCAATTAAACGAGTAAATTATAGTCAAGGTCATTTCGTCACAAAATGTTTGGGTAGATATAACCTTTTTGAGGTGGATCACGACGTAACTGGTAATCACATACCAACTCAGACAAGAAACAAATGTTTGTCACAGTTAATTCGAACAGCATAATAGAATTATTTGAAACATTTTTTGAACTGTTTCAATCAATCGTAAAACACTACTCATATTCAAATGATTTGGGATAAAGAGTAATGCTTAAGAAAATAATTATTAAATGCTTAAACAGTCATATGTTTAAAATTTATCTGTATGCGTAATTTAATGTAATAAATAATTTCAGAATCCCACTAAAATTTTATTCGTATGCAATATTTAATGAAATGTTTTTTTAATCTTGAATTGTTAATATATATATGTATATATCGATATTAACTAACAATTATAATAATATTTTCATAAATTCAAATTTCAGTTACGTTATTAATCATGTATGAAAAACTAAAAAAATGGTATACATTCGGAAAATGTTAAAACTTAGTATACTTAAAAAATTATTATAGCAAATTTGAGAAAATATTTGACAAAGTGTTTTATTTTTAAATGTTATGGGAAAAAATGAAATAATTCTTCAAAAAATGTGTAACACAACAAGATTTTGGATATTACAATTTTCAGCAGTTAAAAACAGGAAAGTTCTTTATTCATTATGCATTGTTTTCTTAAAAGCATTCTTAGATTTAATTAATTTTATTTGAATAAAAATAATAATTTTACATTACTACATTTTAATACCTTAAAATAATGTAATTTTTTTTTTCTGAAATTATCAAATATTAAGTAATATTTTTGAAATTGCGAACATTTCAAATTGCTATTAGTTTTTAACACAGAAAATGAAGTATGGTATTTGAAAAAAATCTTGCTAAGTGTGTTTTAATTCACATTATCTTTTATTTGCTAAAATATGTTGCCGAGATTTTTTTTAAACTCGTTATTCAGTTACTTAATCTTTTTACTAGAATTCAAGCAACTTGTAAAGAATAATTTAGTTATTTTAAAATAAAAGAAACACATATGGCTAGAAAAAATGCTAGGGATTGAGTATTAAGCAGACGAAAAGCTCCAGTAAAATTTAAGTTTCATACGTTTAACTGTGACTTTAATTTAAATATTGAACTAAATTAAAATAACTTTAATAATGAAATTTAGTTTGTTTTCGTTCGAAAATGTAATGGAATTTTAACACATATTTTTTAATTAAAATACTTATGCCTTTTGTGTAGCTATTAAATAACTGATATTTCTAAGGCGTTAAAATAGAAAATTACGGAAATGTTAATATAAATAATTGTTTATGTGATTTTGGATAGCACAAATTTCTGAAGGAAAAGCAAGATTACAAATTGAATTTCAAATAAATTAATAAAGTTTGCTTTATTTCATGAATCTCTATCACATTTCGTTTTATTTTGCTTTCTTTTTGGTTTAGTTAAAATTAATTCGGAAAAGCGAAAAGTATTTTTCGTAAATATGGAGTCACCGAATTTATATTTTCAAATAGAATTGAATTGCAAGCTATTTCAAGTATTTATATTATATTTATTAACCATTTTAATAACTATTTTAATTACTTAATGGAATTCCCACAATCTTTGATTTAAATTAAGTAGTGTAACCAAGTGGTAAAACAAAACCTCGTGATATATGGCTTCTCAAATCTTATTTAGGACTTTTCAGATTTGTTATTTTCTTCGAATACATATTTTGTATGTGTGTTTGAGGATAATGAAATGCATAAATTTCATACTTGTGAAGAAACAAAATAATAAACATCTAAGAATCTTTTCCATGCATCCTGAATACATTTGTAAAATTCGTAACTTTACAGAGTTTGACATTCAGTTATTTACTTTGAATAAATATTTTAAATCTTCTTTTCGACATCTAGTTGAAATTGATTGCCATGAAAAAATTGTCACTATTCACAACTAAAATACCAAAGGGATTTGTTCATTTAGTTGTATTAGCTAAAATTGTGCCTGTCACTTGATACGTACAATCACATATTCACCATTGAATTCAAAACTGACCCTAGGCCTGTACAGACTGCTTCACTTGTAAAATTAAGATAGAATTTTTAATTTAGTTATTTGGTAAAAACATTCAAATTCTAAGATTCATCAAAAATTTCAAAATTACTACATATATATGTAATACGACGATGTTGTAATGATGGATTTAGTAAAGGAGGACGACTTTTGGCGAAGATCCTGATAGCGTGGCCGGTGTTGGTATTTCCTTATATGATTGATGTTGCATTTTCATTACTATGGAAGAGGCAGTCTCGTGGAAAAGCTATTCTTCGTTATTAAACACTGAACATGAAGACACACAGATAGACGGAATCACAACGAAACATACACAACATAACATAAATACACAAACACTAGCTGCAACTGACTACATGATGACAAGAAGAGAAGAAGCGAAAAAGAAAGCGGTCTCCAGGAGTCTCGGTATATATAGGCAGCTTAAATCACGTGATCTGTGTGGGTGGATGGATGTAGTTTAAAATCCTCTCGTTAGACGGCTGGTGGAGCTTATTACTAAAACTTTGGTCCTGAAGGGATGGACCAAAGGTAATTAAAAGTTATTAAGAATAATTAATGGAGATTATTGCATTTCCCTCCTCCGCAAGACGCGTGTATGCACCAGGGCCCTTGGTCCTCACCCGTATCATACAGAGATATAAAGTACAAAATTAAATTTTTAAATTATCATTATTTACAAAATTTTTTCCTTCACTTCAACATTAACATAAAAATATTTGAGAATTTGCCAAAGTATAAATTGTGTAAAAATTTTGAAACAACCATCCACCACATTATTAATATTGGCTATGAATTCAAAAATATTAATTCTTAAAATACAAAAAATAATTTCTTAAAAATTTAAATGAAATTGTATATAAGAGCACTGAGGGTGAAAAGAGGCTGAAAAGAAACAAATTAGGATGACCCACGCCTTGCACAATCTTTGAGACAAATTTTACTTCTTATCGTGTAAATGTTGCACGATAACTTCAAAAACAAATATCTCTAGATTGGAAATTGCAAGTCGACCAAAGAGATTTTCTTTTTAACTATTTATAACTTTTTTTATGTATTACTTTTATGATGACAAAGGTATAAGTTTGGAGGCAATAGTATATTGACAATCAAAGGTGTATTTATTCCCTTGAGGTACTCACTATGCACAACCCTGACAAAATCCTTATTATTTATTATTTCTTCTAAATGTAAACATTTTCTTATTTATTATTATTTATTTATAGTATTATCTCAGCCTAAGTGATCTCAAAATTATTATTATTTCCAACCCATTAAAGTTGTTCATTTTCATATTAAATCAATTGTATCATTCTAATAAAGAGTAAATCTAATAGAAACCAAAAATTCTTAAAAAATCACATTAAACATATCAAATAGTATCAACATATAATTCTCGAAATAAAAATATCAAATCTTTGGTATTGATTCAGTAAAACACTTAAAAACATAAAGTTATCAATTCTCATATTAAATATCAAATTCAAATATAATCATTATGAAATATATGCAGTTTATTTTCAAAACAAAACATAGCATTAAGTAAATTTAATCCGAAATTTCAAAAGGTAAAACCGAGATTTCTGGAAACGTTTTGAAAATGGTAATAACATTCACATCAATATGTACGTGGAGTTGACTGCCCAATCAAGTAATTTAAATACAATCGAAAAATGAAAATAATTTGTTACACAATATTGAAAAAACATTAGAATAAACCATAATAACAGTACAATGGTGGTAGGGACCAAAGAATAATTTTAAAAAAATAAACGATGGGGGTAAGACCCATAAAATTGAAAGAAACTCTGGGGTAGAACCAGACACATAAAAAAAGTTTGCGGGGTAAGACCCGGCTTATAATAAAAAAAATGCTGCGTAAGACCAGGCTTTAAATGAAAAAAATTATATATTGGTACCACTACCCCATACTACACCATTTCATATAGAAAACTTTAAAACTTAAATATTTTCAAAATATCTAAACCATAAATTAAAATCATTGCAAGATTCTGAATCAAAATAGATTATTAAATTTGCTTTCAAATTATTACGCATACTAATAACAAAAAATTTCTTAAACATTTTAAAATAAATCATTAACAACGAATGAGGAAAAATATATAATCAATTTAGAGTTAATAACAAATAATTAAAATGACAAGAGTAAAAAGAAAAACTTATCAATGATGAAAAAATCGCTGAGTTGCACTTTTTCACATAATTTTGCCAAAACACACATCTCGCGGACTTCAAGGTTAGAAAGATTTATTATTTTTTTTTCATTTGAGCAACGTTGATTCAATTGTAGGTTGATTTTTTCTTTTATACATATTTGATGATAAAGATTTCATTTTGATACAAAACATGCAGACCACTTTAAGCTTTACATGGGAATTTTTCCCCCACCACTTTGAAGCACATAAGTAACAGGAATTTCCCCGTACTTGTTATCAGGCAAAAAGGGGAATACCCTTCCGAGGACTCGATTCGTTCACATTTCTTTTGTAGAATTTTCACTTCAGGGCGTGGCAAGTGGCTTCTTTCCCGCACAGGAAACTATCCTAGCAACTTCTGTAATACGACGATGTTGTAATGATGGATTTAGTAAAGGAGGACGACTTTTGGCGAAATCCTGATAGCGTGGCCGGTGTTGGTATTTCCTTATATGGTTGATGTTGCATTTTCATTACTATGGAAGAGGCAGTCTCGTGGAAAAGCTATTCTTCTTTATTAAACACTGAACATGAAGACACACAGATAGACGGAATCACAACGAAACATACACAACATAACATAAATACACAAACACTAGCTGCAGCCGACTACATGACAAGAAGAGAAGAAGCGAAAAAGAAAGCGGTCTCCAGGAGTCTCGGTATATATAGGCAGCTTAAATCACGTGATCTGTGTGGGTGGATGGATGTAGTTTAAAATCCTCTCGTTAGACGGCTGGTGGAGCTTATTACTAAAACTTTGGTCCTGAAGGGATGGACCAAAGGTAATTAAAAGTTATTAAGAATAATTAATGGGGATTATTATATATATATATATATATATATATAAATCAGGTGCATTTTATTTATTTGAGTACATTATTACTGTTTACAAATATAGTGGTGGTGTAGTCAAAATTGTAGACAATTTTTGAAATTGTTATGCTTTTTAAGTTTGTATGCTTATAGGAACTGGTCCGTAGTACGAAATGCAGTGTCTTTCATATCATTTGAAAGAGAATTTAATACTGAACTCAATACAACAAACAAATTCAAATATTTATAAGACAAAAAGTTATATTGCAATAACTATTGATTTTTATTAGATATTGATAATATCATCCGTTATCAGTGCTTAGTGGGGTAGCCTATATTTTTTATTAAAGCTTAACATCAATGTTTCATTGAGCTGAAAATAGTTCTTCCTTTATTATTACATGATGCCAGGAAACAATATATCCACAATTAGTTCTTTTTTATTCCATTAATGCCTCATAAAGACAAGAGTTTACAAACGATGCCACAAGTTTTCAAAATGATAAAAATCAAGACTGCTTCGTGTCCAGGACAACAATGATATTTAGTCAAGAAGCAATGGCATGTTAGACAAACGTGAAGAATTTCACGAAAAAGCCTTATTTCAATCCCCACCAGTGCTAAGAAAGATTAAATAGTCAAAGGTGCACATTAAAAGGATAAAAGATTAGTGTTTTCATGTTATATGGGGGGGGATAAAACTAGGATATCGTTTTTCGTTAGTGATGGCTAAAATCATGTAAGACATAGAATAGGAGAAATGATACATCCTGACTACCCAGGCAATTCTAAAATACCCAAATAGTGGTATAATTTGGTCATGCATATCAGGGGATGGTATTGGGTGCCTTCATATGATCGATGGGACCCTGAATGTCAGAAATTAATAAAATTCAATGAAAGAACATTCTAAAACCCAAATTTTTACCTTCCAATAGGAACTTATTTACCAACAATGTTTCATTTAATTTTCGCCAAGATTATGCTCTTTGCCACAAAATAAAGTAATCGAAAGACAGGTGTCGTTCTAAGATCATTAAGTTGTTGGTCTCGCCAGGAAACAGTCTTGACACGAATCCAATCAAAAACTTATAACACCGTTTGAAAACTCTTTTCCGAATGAAGTGCCTATGAAATAAAAAGTAATTGATTGAAGATGTGTAACTGTGTTTCCTGGCATTATGTAATAACGAAGGAAGAGCTTAAACCTATTTTCATCTCAATGAAACATCGCCGTGAAGCTGCAATAAAAAATAAAGGGTCCCCCACTAAGCACATAACTCACTGCTATTCAGTATCTAATATACATCAAAAGCTTTTCCCGCATAGCTTTTTTCGCCTTGCAAATATTTACATTTTGTTTTTTTTGTATTGAATTAACTATTAAATGTTCTTTTAAAATGATATAAAGACTTTGTGTTCTGCGCAAACAATTATTTTCTATAAACATACAAATTTAAAAAAAAATAATTTAAAAAAGTGTCCACAATTTTGGCCACCACTGTGTATATAGTTTTAAAGATTTCTATAAAAATTAAAAGTTGGCAACAGTGAAGGGCATAGCCCAATGGGTAGAAAATGCGTATTTGCAGTTATCAAGTGACTATGAAGTCATCTGAATTTAACCCATTAAATACAAAGAAAAAATGAGTTCTTTTTAAACATTAAAAAAATTAAAAATGGGAATTTCCTTACACGTTTTAATTATATAAGTGTCAGCAATTTCAGACTAGTATTCGAAATCCCTTATTGATAAATGTTTATCGAATAATATTAGTTATCCTTGCCCAAATTTCTGAATTAATAATAAGGTATGTTAGAGATTTCATGATCGAAATTGCAATGTCTCATTTTATATGACGATGATATCTGATACATTGTTTAAACGAGATCACAATACCAGATACAATTCCACGACAAATTTCGATCTAATATCACATCTCAAATGGATAAATAATTAGGTTCGTGAAATTCATATTTATATGAATGCTGTAATTATTTGGAGATGATATCAAAGTGACTCTGCATTGATATAAATATAAATCTTGCTAAAATGTCACTTCGACAAATTTATTGATACTTGTGTATAAATCTGTGCTGTGATATAAATCATTGATTTAGATATCCTTTGTTATTTTGAAAAGTGTTAGCAATTTTCAATTTTTTTTTAGGAAAAAGATATTCTTTTAAAGTTTGTTTTTAATTTTAGTACATTAAAAAACATTTATCTTGTTTTGGAGAACCTAATCCAATTGGATACATTCGATAGATATTTTTTAAAATGTGTTACTTTATGAATTGCTGAAGGTCTAAGAGATGTCTGGTTTTAAAGACTTCAATAGGTTGTAAAATTGAAAATGCATTGATTTAGAAGAACTAAAGCAAACTTATCTGAAATCATTCTTAATCGATATTGATTAAATAATTGCAGCTTGGATTTTATATTATTCAAAAACATGCAGTGTGTACCTTTTGGAAAAGCAAGGCAAAATATCAGATTAGAGAGAGAATATAGATTACTTATAAAAGAGATTTTAACCAGTAATGATTTATTTAAATAAAATAAAGTATATTTTTTACGTTACTTTAAATATTTTAAAACTTGTTGGCCACCTTATGTGTATTTTAACGAGGTTTTTAATTGGTCTAGTATTTAGGATACATCACATCCTATCACGTGTTTAATAAGTTTCCATTTTAGCATTTTTGACATTCCTGAATAATCCTGTAAGAAATGCTGTCTATTATCGCGT
The DNA here is from genome assembly GCA_019973975.1 of Trichonephila clavata. Taxonomy (NCBI): domain Eukaryota; kingdom Metazoa; phylum Arthropoda; class Arachnida; order Araneae; family Nephilidae; genus Trichonephila; species Trichonephila clavata. The sequence goes on along the minus strand of BMAO01031182.1, from coordinate 195,528 downwards.
CTCTTTCCACAGAGCTTCAGGAAATCAACACAACAAAGAACTTGATGGAATACTGCTTCTATCAGTGTATTTATTTCATTATGAAATTTAGCAGTCATTTTGCATACTTACCTATAACATTACTCTAGGAGTTGATATAGGGGTTAGAGACGCAAACTGCTGTGCCGTAGAGACTGGGTTCGAGTCCCGGAGAAGATATTGATTTTTGTAAATGTATAGTGCATTTTTTTGAGGCATAAGGATATTCTAAATAGCCATCGATCTCAAGTCCTGTCGTGAGATAGGAAAGAGAGGTGGGAGGACCCTTACCCACCCTAGGGTGTTCTCTCTCTAAATTGGAGAGGAACCGAGTTAAATCGTACTGTCACCTGTATGGTGCTCAAGGCTACGGACAACGACAGGCGTACATCTAGAAGTCAAACCTATCGCGATCTCTAACATTTTTTTCCTTCCTTCCCTTCGGGGAGGACAAGGCAAAAAGATTACTCTATGCTTAAAATGGTAAGATCAATCAAGAATTTTAAATTTTTAACCAGCTCCCATCTTTTTCTATATAGTGTCCAAACTCAAACATTTTGTTAATTCCATATTCATCATATCTCTTTAAAAATGCTGGAAACTTCAGTAAATAAATTATTACACAGACGCTGCCTTTATTAACAATTTTACTTGGGTCTAGAAAAATACGCGAAACAAACTTGGGTGATAACAGGCCGCATGATTTTATGGTAAAATAATCTTGAAAACATTGTTTATGTTAATAAGATCTGTCTCTGCGCGCGTCGTTCTAGGAATGTGTCTTTTTTATACTTAATTGTCCTCATATACTCACAAGGGCATTCAACCTTCAAAGTATCTTGGGTATCTTGCTTTGAAGGATCCATCTGAATGGGAGAGGCATGGTGACAGAACAACGAGTATTGTCCAGCTATTAAATAGCTAGAGATCCAATTTTAAGATCTTTTTTCAGTGGGTATCGTCGCATGTGAATGTCTGCGGCAATGAGATTGTACATGATTTGGCCCTTGAAGCCATCTATAAAGATTATATGCATGGTGGTGGCCTTACTTTTTCAGAAATTGCTACACGAGTCATACAAAATATCAGTTCATCTTGGAGGCAGGCCACCGTACATGAGTAGTATGAAGGGAATCGTCCTGGTACTAATTTGTTTGGGACAGGCAGTAGTAGAGATCAAACTACTCTTACTAAATTTCGCAGTGGACATTCTCGATCTCAATGGCATGTGATGGATTTTAAAGTATACCCTTCTGATCCATATTGCAATGTGACCCAATCCGCTACAGGCCACATCTTGACTTGTATTGGTTACCATAAGAGCCAGCTGCTCTCAATTCTTGCTACGATTCTTCAATGTCTAAAAATTCATGGGTTCTTGACTTGATCTAGATGTTTCTGTCGATCAAGTGGGATAAGAAACAACAACATATCTGCGGCTATATTGACAGGAGTAAAATTTCTTTTATTTTTCGATATCAGACTTACATCGGATGACAAGGTACTTTTATAGCTTCCAAATTATATGCTACTTTTAAACTTATGTTTTCTCACTCGCGTTTCCACTTAACGAGACATTTTGACTAAAAGTTATTTTTTATTCGCTTCTTTATCAAAGTGAATGTCAATTTTTGTCTTCTTCAAAACTCAAATAACTCTAACCCAATCATAAACATTCAATCAATATTTTACCAATTTATATTATAAATCGGCATTATGTTCCAGACCTACCAGTATTTATAGCAAAAAGAAAAATATTATTCTATAATTTATAAAAGGGGGAAATATCTGAATTGTATTCTGAAAGAAAATTGATGAGCTATATAACAATTGCCTTGCATGTCAAACAAAAGTTTTAAACCCTCTAAAAGCAGTAAAAAAGGATTTAATACGCATTAAAATGTATTGAATTTTCTAAAAATTATCCTTAGATGTGCATTAATAGAATGATTATGTACTTTTAAATAAAAATACTTTTTGTTTTCATAATGTAAATTTTACGGCAAAATAAATGATCAAATATTTCCAAATATAATGTATTTCTTATTCCGACAACTACAAATAAAAATATTATGACAGAAAACATCGTCCAAAAAATCTCCTTTTTCACATTTTCCCAACAATTTTCTATTAACATATACGACTATCAAACTTTCCCTAAAATACATCACATTTCCCACATTACACAGAAATACATTTCGCCTTAATTCCTCATAATCATTGCAGTAAACGCTGCCGATTCATTTTAATTTGTCATATCAGAAAGCATAATTACATCTTTTAGCACGACTACTGAATACTTAAAATTTTCGAGTTACGTTAGCGGAGCTTTTCCTTACGCCAAATGTGAATTTTATGGTGATATCCTACCGGATTTGGAAGGGATGCGACTGCATAAACAGACATCTGCTGTATCTTAAAGTCCGATGTCCTCCACGAAGGATTAATTCAGAGATAAATTTGCAATGCAGGATCGAAACCCGGCGAATAATCTGAGGCATTCTACTGTGTGTGTGTGTAAAGGTTAGTATATCGAAGAAAGCATGTTTGCTTTTTAGTCGATTTAGTTTCATCTTATTTCTCAAGTTTAAAGAGTTAATATCAATGCAATACAAAATACATTTGTGGATGGGTTTTTTCTAAATTTAAATTAAAAGGATTTTTCCAAAAAAAAATAAACATTATAGCAGCAATATATGGATATCTCATAAGTGTTTCTTTTTTGTATAATCCAACTATTCAAATACATGGATGTCGATTTTTTTTTTATATTTCATTTTTGAGTTTTTTATTGATTCTTGTCTAATTCACTTAAGGTATCTGACTACGTTTGGAAACGTCATTTTGCAAAACCTTGTATACATAAACAACTTTTTTGATGTTTAGTGCCACTTAAAAATAAATTACGAATATCGTTACAAGAAAAAATATTTAATTAATTATTTATTAATTAATAATTTTAATTAAAAAACGGGGAAAAAAGAAAATGACATGTGTTCAAAATATTCTCGATTTTTGAAAGCTGCTTCTATAATAATATTTTGCCCTTATATAGCTAGGACTTCCATTCAGAGTCTAAAAGAAGAATTTTGAGAGAAATTCACATTAGTCTCAGAGTTACTACCTAATTATATAAAAACCGGTATTTTTTATTGAAATTTCTCTATTCTGACATATTAAAATATTTAGTAAATTAATATTTTAATTACATTATAAATTTCAAGTTCTATAGTGTATTTTAGTTCAGGATCTCTACAGAAAAATCTTAGCTATATATATATATATATATATAAATATTATTTTTAAGGAAGTATTTTTTAGAAAAGAAAAACGTTTTGAAAATGTCATTCTTTCTTAAATGTTTTCCTGAACAGTTTAAATTAAATAATTTTTAATCATAATAATATTTAAAGAAAATGTATTTATTTCGTGTTCTAACTCAAGTGACACTAAAAATAATAAAGTACTTATTTACACGCTTTTTCAAAATCAAATTCTGAATAGAGATATATAAATGGGTGCATAATACATTTTTTATACCACAGGGATTGTCTTACAAAATGTGAAATTTATTTCATTCCCTGTAAATTGAAATAAATTCTGTAACACACAATCAATTTTAAAACACAAATATGTTATTTAAATGTTTTCATTATTCATAAAAATTTAAAAAAATTTTTTTGATCAGATTATCGATCAAAATGAAGGGTTTTAAATTTTAGATTTCGTTAAATCAGTCGCCACTTTAAAACTTAGAACAAATTTTACATCTATTTTTAAATGTTGCATATAATCAAATTCTTAATTGTATTACAAACAAGCAAATTAAAACAAAATTTCTAGTTGCTTGAAATTGAAAATAATATGCTATTTTTCTGTTAATTTTAGAACTAGTAAATGAGCATTCATCATTGAATAATATTGGTTAATAATTAAAAATATAAAACCAAATATGAATACAACTACATTCGCGAAAAAATAAAAAAAAATAATTTTACAAATATTGAAATATTTTCAGAGGGATACAATATAATTCAACAAATATCAATATTCTCGTTTTGAATCCATTCATTAATATTTATTTGGCATGGTTCTTTTGAAATCTTCAGAGATATTATTGAGAAATATTTTCCCCAAACACATTCCAAAATTACGAATGCAGTAGTTAATCAAGTTTTAAATTCTTCAATAAAGCACACTCGAGTAAGCAAAGCTTGTTTTTTTTGCTTGAAGAATTTCAAGTCATGTATAACTGATTCATATTTGAATTGCTTCAGGATAATGGATAGATTGTATTAGTTTTATTTCATCGATATTTCTTTTAATCGATATAAAATATGCACAGTATATGTATAAAAAGTTCATAAAATGCAATACATAGTGTAGTTTGATAATAATTCTATTCCGTTTATATGAGTTCCCCTTTTCCGTTTATGAAACGTTTATTACATCAAGAAAACATTTTCATTCTAGCTGAAAATAAACAAATACTTTGTAAAAGACTTCTTGTAGCAATATATTCTAGATTTTAAAATTATATTCAATAAATCAGTTATAAAATAAGTATTCAACTGTCAAAAATTACTTATAGTTTTTTTAGCAATACTCATTTTATTTATGTGCGAAGTGCAAAAGATTCTATAATATCTGTAATAAGTTTAAATTTCCCGACATAAATATAATTTTTCTTGACGTTCAATATAATGTTAGGTTTGGAGAGAAAACATACATTTTTAACCTAATAACTTCACTATGCTTTACGTTTGTCCACTGTACGATAATCAATTTATACTGAAATATTAAATTTAAAAAAATTACTTCTTTATATTTATCAAAATATACTTAGAACAAAAATTTTTACTTTTGCTCGTTTACTTTGACTTTATTTCCCCCAAATTATTAAATATTAGAGGACAGAAATAAATCACGGCTCTTACATATTAATCTTCGTAGAATTTTATGAATTTTGCAGATCGTTCTTCACAGTGTTTACTTCATTACATAGAATAGAGCTTTAGCTTTGATTCATATATTTACATTACGTAAATTAATAGATTTTGTAAAAAATTTTTAAAATTTTCTAATGAATAAAACTTACCTCAAATTAACTTTGTTCATTAAATAGCTATACAGAAGATAAATTAAACTAGCTTGAATTGACGTTTTGCATATCGTACTGTTATAATCATAGATATTTTATACTAACATTGTAAAGATAATCGTCATAATACTCGGTTTTAAATTTTAATTCTATACTTAATATTATTTAAATCTGTTTTCAGAAAATATTTTAAATATTCATTATAAAGAATGAAATTTAAATATTTAGAAATAAAACCTAATATTTTCTATACCAGGATTCAAAAAATGCAAAAGTAGTTTTACTTTCTGGAGGAAACTTATTCAAAAGAAATGAAAAAAATTTCTAGGGTATTTATTGATTATAATATTTTCTTCTTTTTTTCTTTATTAGTCATGAGCTACAACTAATTAAAATTAAATCGAGTATTTTATTTAAATTGAATATATTTCGCTTTTTTCAGAAAGTGGAAAAAATTAATTCCATGTAATATGTAAGGCACTTAATTTAAATGAATAATGACTTTAAAAAAAATACTTCAAAATTTGCAGCGATTTAAAAATAGTGTCTCGCGAATAAAAGTCAATTACAAGAAAATAGTGGGAGTTTTATAAATCAAACACCTCTTATAATTGAAAATTATCAATTATCTTTCGTTTGTTTTTCATCCTATTCAAGGGGAAAAAATATTTTTTGAAATTATTTTTAAAGAGGGTAAATATATTTGCGTAATATTTTAACCGTGCATCAACTTAAAAATGATTTTTTCTTCGGAAAACTTTGAGAATTCAAATCAATTATTTTCTTTGCTAAACATGTTTTTTTTAACTAATCCTCCTTAATATTTTAAAACTTTACTCATTTTTTAGGGTAAAAGGCAAAACTCTAAACTGAATCTTATGAAAATCTAACAAAATTAATAAGAGCCACGCCGGAGGCTGAATTATGGTTATTTATTAAAGAATTATACTGAATTACCAAGAACAATATAATTTTCTTTCGATTTAAAGTTTGAAAATTATTCTCACCAGAATTATTTTCAAAAGTTAAGCAATAAAAATGAAAATGTGTGTCTATCTTGCTATTTCAATTTGCTTTATACATTTAATTATTTAATTATTGTAAATGTCACGTGAATAAAAGAGAGAGTAACAATCCCGTTAAAATAATTATATGTTATTTAAATCTTCCTAAAAAGATATTAGATTGTGTTTTTGTTAGATTAATAAACATTTTATAAATCACAGTAAATTAGGAATAAAGAACCATTATAGTTTTTTATATGCTATATTATTGAATTCATTTATGCTACTAGAGATTAACGTAATTATTTGGAGTAATGATTAAAATACAGCAGAAAAATTACAAGATCCAAATCAGTTTACAAATTGGAAGCAGTAAAAAAATCGTTATATACTTTTTAGAGTTAGTCAAGTAATATATAATTATTTTTATTTACAAAAAAACTAAAATTAGGACAGTTCTTTTTTGCATAGTATAATTGGTGTTTTTTCCTTGATTTTATTCTAAAATTAGTCACCTTAAAAAAAAGATTCACTGAAATGTAAAACTCTAAACAGGGTAAGATCTTATTTTTAAAGTTTTCAATTACTCGAAATATATACGAGTTACCAGCATATATATAATATAAAAAAATGAGCTTTATTTTGTTTGTAACAAATAAATATTTTAGTTTGTTGTTTCAAATATTCTAAGTATGTGAACAAATATAAAAACATGCATCTTGATGAATGTATATTATTGACTAGATTAATTTTAATAGCTTTATGAGCCATTTCGTTGAAATGAAAACAATGCTATTCATGAATAACCAATCTAAAATATGATAACTTAAAAATAAACAAAATGCCTGGCATCTGCAGAAGGCATGTTTTCTTAAATAACCTACGTGATTTTCTTTGTGCAGGAAATAAATGAACTTAAAAGAACTTAGACATCTTCTGAAATACATAATTTCATTATAGCTAGATCATCTATCAAACCTATAAAGCAGCTTTCGCCCCCGAAGGGAGGCGTGATCATATTAAAAAGACGAAAACAAAATATAATTTGAAAACAAGTATATTAATTTGCTAAAATTAAAAGAACAAAATACATTTTGACATCAAAAGAAATAAATACTCATTTACACTGATATAATACACTTATAAATTAAATAGTACTGCTCAATATGTATTTCATAATTAAATGAGCAATACTGAGTTAAGAACGACTTGAATAATTACTATTGTACCCATGGGCTTGTCATATATAAAATTATATACAAATATTAACACTTATCTTGCTAATTTGCACGGTTTATATTTAATCCCTTAATTGCCGATTACATGATACGTGATTGCCCAACGCCACCGTTTTCCACTTGTATGTGTATTTCTGATGTATTAAGGTTTGGGAAGAAAAGGAATAAATAAGCAAATCCCCTGAAATAAGTAAATCCTACCTAAATACTGTCAAGGTATTTTTATTGCATTCCAAAGCCTTCGGAATAATTTTTTGAATAACAGTTCACATAAAAGATCGTACTTTGGAAAGACTTATATGTATGTCTGGTGCAATGAATGCTTTGGAGGAGTGAAACGTGTATATACGCCGGTGTCATTTAAGAAGTTAAAATCGCATTTTGTGCGTCAAAGTATAATATCATTGAATTCATTTCATTATTATTGTGTGGAAGGGGGTGGGGATCGCGAATATTAAATGCTTAAGAAGCACTGCTATAATGCATTTAAGCCTAAAACCTACCATGGTCTCTAATTATAATTTTTCTTGTATGATAATTCCTTTTGTAGGTCATCGAATATACACAAAGCTATATAATATTTTAAATTTGTGTGTACTTTTTTTACTTTTTAGACACTTTTAATTAACTTTCTTTTCATTAAAAAAATTCATCATTTCATGTGCCTTTATTTAAATCACTTCCCCATTTTATTATAAATATCATTATTACAATGCATTAAAACAGTAAATTAATGTAAATTTTTTGAAATAAAGTAGGTATATTTCTATAATAAAGACACCTCGTATAATGCTGTAATAAACACCTAGTTTCTAATTTTACAGTTACGGTGCATTTCAAAACTAAAATTCAATACAAAGTTGAGTACACCCACGAATAAACTGTATAGAATTTCTAATAATGATAAAAATCCACTTTAATGAGAATTAATAGATTTCATTTATTTTAAATATGCTGACAAATTATACAGAAATTTCAGTATTGTAAATGATTTTTGTTAACTCTAATCTTTTGATATCAATTTACACTTGAAGTAAAATCTACACAATGAATCATTTGAATATTTACGAAGATACAGAGAGGCACTTAGTTTTAATGATAATAATATAAAAAAAAACGACATATCATTTTTTCAACCTGTGACGTAATCTCATTTTTTAAAGTGCTCATTTGTCGTTTTTAAGAGCCGCTCTTTTTCTCTTATGCTATTTTTTTATCCTTCTATTACTCCTGCGTTTGATAGGTCTTTTGTCATTTCACTTTAGAGCCATCATAACGAATAGTAACTCCTTTTTCTAAGATGAAATTTTAAAGGAAAAAAAAGAAACTTGTAAGTCATCTTAGCTGGCATTTTATTCTGCCGGGGTTGTATGTATTAAAAAAAATCTGAGTAAATACTCTTATTGTTAAAAGAGAAACAATTTACACGAAATCGTTTGGGTACTTTATTTCGAAGGGAACCAAATGGTATCTATTACAATAGAAGATTAAAAAAAGTATATCTTTGACAAACCAAAACAGACCCTTGTTGTTTTCGAAACATTTTAAAACTACTTAGTTCATAATTAAGAAGAATGATGTTTATAAAAATTTGAAAGCAATATTTTTGCATTACTTTTTTTTTTTCGAATATTTTTTTTATAGTTCCTCTTTTTTTTTATGAATATTTTTCTTCATTCTTATGAAACTAAATGCTTTCGTTTTTAAAAAAAATGTATTCCAGAAGATTTGATTTTGAGACAATTTTTTCAAGTGAAAATACAACCGTATTGCTTCTGAATATTGTTTACAAAACCTTGATGTTGGGGAATTATTTTACAGAAATTAGTGCTTAAAAACTGTTTAAATTATTTACGTTTCACTAAGTTGTCAGTTTTATTTTGCAACGGTTTTATAGTTAGAATTTTACATGAGTCACATTTAATGAATGCTTGTAATTCGAAATACTCATGAAATGTTTTTGACTGAAAAGCACATTGCAAGAACATTTGTGATAGATATAGATGATTAAATTTTCAAATCAATAATGTTTTTAGTGTAAACTGTTTTTGTGTCTTAATCTTCTCTATCCGATATTGTTATAATATTTTTCATTACCATTTACAAAAAATCAGAATTTGAAACTTAAGATTAACTTTGATCAATATTAACAAAAGGTTTTTCAATTCAATATGTTTATACTTTTGCAATGGAAAGTAATGGAGTTGAGATAATATTTAATGAAAACAAAAATTATGTTTTACTATAAAGAATTTTTGCTATTAAAATATTATAAAACTTTAAAATGTAGCATGAGTATTGTATTCCATTAAGCCAATTACGCACATTTTCTGTGTCTTGTTTATTATTGCTTTATTATAAAAAATGCAAGTTTTATCTCAGAAAAAGACTGGCTAGATCCATTGTATTTATATATATTTATACTTAAAAGCCATATCTCTCGCATACATTGCAAAGTGAATCTTGTTATTTGAAAGGGCCAGCCTCATTATTAATATGACACTTTATATATTTTCAATTCGTTTATTCTATGTTTGAATAATGAATACTAACATAAATTAGATATATGGGGTGACTTAATTCTCTACATAATGGTATAAGGATTCTATAATAACCTTTATTCATCTTGCTACCTTTAAACAGTCGAAGACGAGACTCAAATCCTACTTTTTGAATCTCATTTGAAACATTTTTAGTTAGTTTCCTCTGGCATCAGTAATACTTCTGTAATCCATAAGTTAATATCTGTCTTGTAACCTTTTTTATCTTCTCTTTCACTAAGCTTTCCTCCTTTTTCATTCTATGCATTCATTATTTCATTCTATTTACTTAGCGATATTCGCGTGTGTATATTCTCCGGTTCTTTGTGAAAGGGGTATTATCAAACAGTTTGATAAAGTCGTTGCAGAAGCTAGTTAAGAAAAATATATGTACGAGAATTATCTACATAACTTCTGATAAAAACACTCGTGCGTGATTTATAATAAATATGTAGACAAACGTTTTATTACTTACGCTATATTTTGCACACAACATTTGCTTGGTCAAAAATAAATGAGTTATTTTTAGAAAATCATATGATTTTTAATCTGTAGTCCTCTTTTCATTAGTGATGTTGGCTTGAATCAGTGTTTCCATTGGTTGGTTGTTTTTACGTTGGTTTGGGCCAATGAAACCTACTGTTAAACAATTTGAGTTGAATGCATTTGGTCACATATATATGTATGATTCCTTTAACATCTGATGAACCGTAACATAACGGTGGTGTTAAGTAACCTTAGTTAACGTAACGTAATGCGCAGGGGTGGATGTACCGTGGCAAAATCAGTTTTAATGATGTGAGACCCCAAGCTATATAGGCCTAATCAATATGTACACCTAAATCAATAATTACCTAATACTGTCACTCACCGCATTATTTTATTGCTCTGAAATAAGCATCACTTAATGCATTGAGTGTCCATATTTGCTGATTTTCATTAATTCTGCACATGTATTCGTGTCGGAGAAGCTGGAAGACATGAGCTAACTTGGTCTAGATCCAGGGTTAAGAGCTTCATCTTGTTTTTGACCCGGCCTCAATAGGACCACGATCTGAATAATTTTAAACATCAACATTCCTGGGCGTATTCTCCAAAAAGCTGTAAAGGAGGTATTCGGTTGAATCAGTTTGCTCCTAGGCTTATGAGATTGCGGGTTACGCACATTTATTTAGCAATCTGTTCTATATGTTTTCTGATTAAAAGGTCTGTAAGTGGGTCCTATGTTCCCATAGGGATCCAGACCCTCTAGAAATCTTCATATTACTGTTCGTGGGGTTGAGTTTTTCTGTGTGTTATTATTATTAGATTTTATTTATTTTTGTATTTAAACATTTATTTTTCGTAGTTCTGTATTTTATTACAGTCCTGTGTGTTTCGGAGTCTCCTTCCCAAAATTTTATTGGGAATTTATGCGTCACAAAGATTATTTCTGGAACTTCTACTTCCACTTCCAGCAAAAACCGCTAACTTAACTGTTAGCTGCGACTGTGAATGTTTAATTTTTTAACACTGAGAATGTAAAATGGAACGTTAAGGGCAACCTCTCCCAATATATTTCTTGATCTTATTCAATTATTCTCTAAGAGTTTTGTTTCTATTTAATCGCAACATATGTAATTAAATAGCCGTTAAATTTTGTTTAGTAATAGTGAGACTCATCATTAATTACAAGTATGCTTACACTTTTTTTGGGTTCGAGGAATAAGTTTGCTTGGACCCGATCGATTTCGAGGCTAATTGCAAAGAAAAAAAAGATACACTTTTACCTTAATTTTGTTGGATATAGGCTTTGTAGCTAGATATAAAAAATATTTACTAATAATAATTATACTAAATATTATTGTTTTGCTTTTACGAAGGATAAGTTTTTTTTAATGAACATTATCCGCTCGGTATTTGTAAAATAAGTGGAGCAAAACTGAGATCTTAATCACCAAAACAGCTTTAATTTTCCTTTTACTTGCTAAGCATGTTAATCGACTTTTATAGAAACTTATTACTTCAAAAGTTAAGCTAACTGTAGAAAATGCATCTTGTATGTTATACTATAATATAATTTGCTAAGACATTCTACCAAAGCATCATTAAAAACAGAAACGTTGAAAATTACTTGTTTAACTACAAATTATGTAAATCGTCATTATTTTTAGATACTTAAAGGAGTGGACGTAGGGAAATTATTTGCAGCGAAAGATTACTTTCCACACTAAGTAAAATCATTTAGCACGTCACTGATTTTAAACTCTAGCAAAACATTCCCGAGGGTGTAGCTTGTAAAGAATATTGAATCAGACTCCAAAATGACTGACATTAGTAAATATGACTAATTTAAGCACAGTATGGTGCTAAATATTGCTTGAAACTTTAATGTATAAAGATTTGTTTGGGGTATATTGCTCAAAACAATTCTGCAAAAAACTATATTACTAATTCAAAAAATGAGGGCCCAAAAAAAGTCCACAATTGTACAACTAAATCTACTTAAGACCCTAAGAACATTTTAAAATATTAAAATTAAATACTAGATTCCATTAGTTCATTCTAACAAAATTAAGTAAAGTAAGTTTTCAGTGATATGAAAATAAAATAGAATAATATGAAAAAATACTTATATATATATAAATAATAAAATTAAAAATATAACAGTCATTTTCAAGCAATATATAATTATTTTACAGTTCTTTTTAAATATTACTATTAAATATCTGGCGATATACCAGAACAGTTCTAGTAACATACAATTGCGTATGTAACTGTCTACCAATACAATTTACTAGGCGGATTTTGACACCAGTGTTTATTCTATTTTTAAAATCCAATAAATGTACGAAGAAACGTTTATAAAAACGTACAAATGCTTAAGAACTTTTTGAATAAAATTGCTAGTTTTTAAAAAAATTCATTTTTATTGTATTAAGTATTGCATTCCTGATTTTAAATTAAATTTTAATTGAGAGTAAATTAGTACTGATAAGTAATGATAATCCCGTAGCAATCAGTTCACATATTTTAAAATGCTACTAAAGTATCAAAGAAATTATTGCTTAATGAATTGAAACTAATACTTTAAATCACATTAAATCTGTTGAAAATATTATTTCTATGTTTATAACAATCTAGTAATGGCATGGATTCATGAGACATTTCCATGCATTTTTTTCTACAAATAAATGATTTAATAATTTAATGGCCTTATAGCTAATTCTTCCAGCATCCTTTTAAGAAACACCGGTTAATAAGAGTTTCATAAAATCTTTATAACTTTTGTGGAAAATAATTTAACTCAAATTGCTAATCAATACCGCGTTTAAGAGTCACTAAAATATGCACCACAACTGCAAAATAAACAATCTTCCTTTCATTAAACACATTTCTCTTGTTTCTTCTCCAATCTACTTATTTCATTAACCAGCAACAGGGGAATACATTACCTATTAAAGCAACGCTCTGCTACACTTTTTAACCGCAACCAGACTCACCTCCGAGTCTATATAAAAGATTTAATTACCACAAGAAATTTTTGCTTAGTTGGCACAAGAGTATATGCTTAATTTTGTTTGTGCGCTGCTAATTTTAAAGCCACTCAACGTATAGTTTGGATTAGGGCCCGTTTTTAAGAGGCTTCTCCAATTTGGGAGTAATTAGGGTGATTCAGAATTCTCAGAGAGATTGGTACTTAAATTATGCTCCACGGAGATCAAATTCGACGCTGCAATGAGATGCTTAAAAAGCTTTTTATGTATTTTTTTCATTGTAATTCCGGTTTGTAAGTGGCTCCGTGTTTACAAAAACAATCTAGATTTAATTGGTTACAATTTGTTCCATACAAATTAACTGCAGAACCCGTCTGAAATGGTTAAGTGGTATTTTTTTATCTTTTGCAATTCTAAAAATGGTGAAATTTTTGTTTGCTTAAAAAAAATAACGTTTATAAAGGTATAAAATCTGAAAAAATTCAAAAGTAATCTTGTAACGCTTGTAACTTTAAATGGTATTATTTTTTGGCGTAATTAAGCAACTTTATCCAATCGTGTTTTTTTAATCTTTTGTTTTTCGTTGATGCAAATAGTAATAACTTAATTAAATTCGAAATTAGTTTCACTCATTTCTCAACAAATAGTTAACTTTTCTGTTTTAGTTACTTTAACTTTTATGAAAGGAAATATTTATTATATGTATATTTTATATAACTGTAATGGAAGAATAACTCCTATTGTTCAAATTATACAATTATTAATTATATATTCATTTCTCAAATTGTAAAATTGTAATTTACATGTATTGTGTAGGTTTTTTTTTCAATATATTGCAAGTAGGAAAAAAAGTTTCAAGTCTTTATCTCCTCATTTTAATTTGTAATACGATTTAGAGCCTCTTCAAAACTATGTTCTTAATCACCTTCATTGTTTCGTCTTAAAATAGTGTAAATGATTTATATCTGAATGTTTAGTTCGGTAATATTACTTTCTATTGCATTTATTTTATGATAAACAATTTAATATTTGCAAGCAACGCCGACCTTTGCCTTATAAGGGCGTTTCAATGGAAATTTACAAAATATTGGCGATGCAGCCAAACTGGAATAATTTTCGTTGACAAAATTTGGCGACCCTATGGGTGTTTCTGCAAATTACTGGAGTTATCTATCACATAAAGATCTATGGCGTAAGCGGATTTTTTTAAGATAGCTCTGGAAGTTAGCGAGAGATTCCTTCTGGAAAATCATTCTTGGCTCGCCTCTACAATTAAAATCAAATTTTTTGCGACCCATTTTTATTACAGTAGAATGTTGTTTATCCGAACGTTTATTATCCGGAGCATCAAATATCCGGACAGAAGTCCAGATACGTTTTCGAACAGTGCGATGCGCTCAACAGTTGTTTCACGTGAGGCCAAATTGACGGGAAATAACAACGAAAGTAGCAAAGATCTATCAAATGCTGACGCGTTTCTGCGTTAGAGACAACTATGGAGTAGTACGAACAACAATCAGAGTGATGTCTTACTCAACTACTGCTGCTCAAGTGAATCAGAGACCATATAGCGAAAAAACGAAAGTGTACAATGGTACAGCGAAAAATAAGTGATTATTTACTGCAATAAAGGTAAAATTGCGATATTTTGCACCTATTTTGCCTTTTCTTCAAGAAAATTTCTCGCATGAGATGATTTTCACTATTCGTATAGTGTCTGGTTTCATATAATGCATGGATCGCATTCGGTTTTCGGTTATCCGAACAATCGCTTATAAGAACGATGTCCGGTCCCCGTTGATTCGGATAAACGACGGTCTACTGTAACTATACTTTATGCATAAAAAAGTTTATTTTAGGATCATGAATAACTTTTCTGAAGAGATAGAGAAAAAGATGGAAAGATCATATACACTTTTGAAACTTTAAAAAAATGTATGTACCATTTAAAATCAGCTATATAAGCTGCAATTCTATACAAACAACACTAATACGTTTGATGAGTTATGCATAACAAAGGAAGCATTCAAATGCAGATTGATTTCTTTGAAATTTCTCCTGTTTATGATACAAATTATTTATTTAACTGAGTAGTTTCTTTTAAAAATTGCTTAGATAGAGGACAATTACGGTTAAAATATTCAATCAGATATTAAAATGAGATTTTTTATCTTCAAAAATAGACCTCAATTATGAACTTCAGAAAAATATCAACAATTGTCCTTTTTCAAACAATTTAAAATCACCTATTAGTAAACATTACTCTTCCCATTTATTCAGTTTTTGTTCTAAATTTTCTCTTATTTCTTCATTGCTTGAAAATTGTAAGAAAAATTAAAATAAAGGCCGTTCTAAAGAATAAATATCGTAAGCTTTTCAAATATTATTCAAAGCCTCATTCATAGATTTTGCTTGAATTTCATCTAAAGACCGCGTTGGATAACTATAAATACACCTCGTTGAGCTATAGATCTCAAAGGCATCGGATAACAAAGGTTAACAAACGGTATTTAAAACTTATAAATTTGGGCTCAAACCCATCAAATTCTCCTATCACGTGGTATTACAGTGGAGAAAAGATATTTATGCTTTTATCGTTCATTTTCATTATTTAAGGTATTCGACTACTAGCGATAACTTTTTTTTTAAATGGAGATATGAAGATTTTTTGTTTGTTGTTTTTAGATTTGTTTAGTACATTTTAAATATGCTAAAATTAAGAAGAGAAAAAGAAATTATTACTAAAATGGGGAAAAAATAATAAAAATTGACAAAAAACAACATAAACGCGGCCTATTCTGTAATAGAAGTTTATGAATTTTTTCAGTTCTGATGCGTTACTATGTTATTCATTTTTGAAATGACCTTCAGAATAAGAGATATTTTAATTTTTACAAAAACTACAGAACTTTATCTTAGTTATTATATGAAATTGGTTAAAAAAAATCAGTGACTATATTCACATAAGGGATTGTAAATTTTGTAATAAAACAGTGATTCATAAATTTGAAGGTTAAAACACTTCCACTATTATACAGAACATACACAAAAAATTTCAGTTAATTATGTTCTAAACTTTTTGAGCATTCGCTATCCCCGTTTGAGCATTTAAAAAAAAACATTTCGAGTAAAACGCATTTTAAAGTATGGCATCTTGCTTAAAGTAATGGCATCTGCTTTTACTAAAACTCTTGTAGTGTTTGTTCTAGAGAACGGAAAATAATAAACTAGGTATTTTTGTGAAGTGTCAATAAGATGACCTATAAAATTAAATCATATCAATTTTAATCAATGTTTGGCAAAATTCACAATTTTAGGGTAATTGGATACCTTAAGTATATCTCAAAATTGCTAAGTTAATTGATATTTTTTTTCCAATAGGGCTGCATTTTAGCAACTTATCCTTTGCAGACGTGGCAAGTCCCTAAATATAAGAGACATTTCATGATGGTGCCATCTAGTGGCTGCCTTGTTACCAAATTTGGACGCTTGAATTATTTTTTTAACCCAAGCCCTCCTCGGATGCTAAATACTGCCTTGGTTTAATTTTGCCATGGAGTACCAGAGAGGTTTATTAATATGAAACTAATCAAACATCTTTAAAAAAGGAATCTGTAATCTATTTTTGGTTGCTTATTTTATAAATATACTATTTTGAATTAATTAATTGATTGTTTACTTATTGTTACTCTCCGAAACAGCAAGAGTGGTACTGGCACCGGGCTTCGAAACGATTTTACCATGTCAAACGGCGGGGACGACTCTCGCGATCTGCGCAATACTCTCCAAACTTCCCCCTTAGTGAGATCTTTTAGCATCGAAATATTTAATTCACATTATTCCCTCTACAAGGCGGGTCTTTTGAAGCATATGGACTCGAACACATGACTTCATTCAAGACACAAACTTGTAACTGAACACAAACTTGTCACTTCAAGACACAAACTTGTCACTTCAAGACACAAACTTGTAACTGAAAAAAAAATTTCAGTAACAAGTTTGAGTCTTGACCATTGGTCTCTAGTAGTCAATACTATTTTGAAACCCAAAATGCTAGAGCGATATAAAATATTGTTGTTAGAAATTGGCGTTTTGTTGCCCATACATATAATTTAATCTTATACTATATTAATTATGACGAATTTGTACATTTCTCAAAAATATTACAGAAGACTCGACTTAGATCAGAGTTTCTCAAACTTTCAATATTTGCGACCCAATTTTCAATCTTGATTTTAATCATGCCCCCCCCCCTACAATAACAATTTATTGAATGCAATAAAAATGCACTTTGATGCGCTAAAGCTGCAGTGCATATTTAACTATAAACCATACAAATTTACAAATTATCAAGCTAAGTACTGTATATGACAAACTCAAGGAAGTAACTATAAATTATTGAGAATTTGTTTTTAATTTAGTATTGTGAAACATTAACTATCAAAAACATTGAGCATTACCGATACATTTATAAGTATTTTGCATAAATATACATGGGTGTTTAATTTTTGTGTCAGAATGTAGTTTGTTTTTCTTCCTTTCTCAGTAAATTAATACTCATTTTAAATATTTTATTTTCTGCATTCAATATGCTCGTGCACCTTCTCGTTGGGTTATCTCACCCGTCTAAGGGGGCGCACCCCACAGTTTGAGAATTGCTGACTTAGATTAATATTAAATAAGGCTTTCAATGTATTTGAAAAAAAACCCTACATTTTATATTTACTTATACTTTGTATTTACAAAATTCTATTTACTTTGTGCGCCTTTTTTAATTTAAAATTTGAGTAAAAGTATGTCTCTCTCTCTCTCTTTGAGAAAAAAAAAACACCTTTTAAATTTGTTTTTTTTTTTCAATAAGATCTGAATCAACAGAAAGTTGTGTTGTATTTTATATGCAAACTTAAGTCAATACCCTTAAGCTAATATAAATTTTTAATTTATTACTTGTTTTTTTATTTCAATTTGACGTTTTTAAAGTTATACAAGGTAAAATATATTATACATACATAAATTTTTTTATAAATTTAATGTAAAAGTGTACAAAATCTTTAAAGATACTTACATGAAGAAAAAAATATTTTATATAACTTAAGAAATTTTTTAATACTATTTTAAGCCTTGGGATTCAACAAAAACATGCTTTTTAAAAATTTTATTAAATCTTTTCGTATTTAATAATATATATTTTATATTTGAAGCCATAAAGTTAAAATTATAATTTTATTTTTTTTCTCTTTTATTTGCTTAACGAGCTTTTCAAAATGGCACCTTAAGGCTTTTTAATAGCGATAAAGCCATCAATTTTCATTAAATTAGTTTTAGTAATAAGTTATTTGACAAAATTCTATTAATGGAAGCATTTTTTGTTTCTTTTTACCGTTCTCGTATTTTATACCAGTAAATTTTGCGCTAACAACCGTCTGGAATAGGAAATAATTTTCGAAAATTATTCCTTTTTTTTCAATTTTATCTTAATTATTTCATGGAAATTTTATTTCCAAATTAATTTTAATCCATTCAAGAATATTCATTAAAATTAGGCATTAAAATTCAGAGAATTCATTAAATTCATATTTTTTAAACTTATTTTGGCAAATTATTTCAAATATATAAGGAATTGACTTGCTGTTTATGTTGTATTTCAAAGACACACGAGGGATAAGGTGTTGGACTTCCCAATTTTGAACCTTGAACATGTCTTATATAAAACAAAAGAAAGAATGGTGTTTTCGATAAATTATTACAGTCGTCAAGTTTTTTGTATTGTTTTAACTTCCATTTTACATACATAAATTACTAGATAGTACCCGCACTCGCTTCGCATGATGTTGTATGACTATATACTATTATTACGCAATAGCGATATCTAAGTCCTAGGATTAAGCTTCCGATTATATTGAAAAACATGTTTTTATAACTTTTCTTTCTTGATTTAAAATGGACAAAGCACTTGAACTCCTGAAACGGAAGTATAATTAACTTTTACACCACCGTAACCAGTCCCAGAATCTATTTCATCCAAAGTCATTCATAGTGAATCTCTACTTAACAAAAGAAACGTAATTACCGATTTTCAAGTCCTTCAGGCTCTAATTTTCTAAAACTTAGAATTTTTGTTTGTAACACCCCTTTAAACGCCTTGGGAGTCGATTTCCTTGAAAATCCGTTCCTTACAAACATCTGCTCAAACAAAAGTAAGATGCTGATCAAATTTTAAATCCTTGAGTTTAATATATCAAAATCAAGAACTTTTACTTTTGTCACTCTCTTAACCTCACTCATCCACACTTGGGAGTCTATATCCACAAAATCCTTTTGAAGGGAATCACAATAAGTCAAGACAATTGGAGTAACAATATTTCAAATCAATAGGTCTGATAATTCTGGAGATCTGGTGACAAGTGTGGGAGTTTCTTTTCTTCTATATACATGCGTAGTATGATCCAAAAGTTAGGGGACAAAATGTAGAAAACCTTACCCTGAATAATTCACAGCGCCGAAGCACATCCTCCTTCCAAGTAGTCCAGCGTTTCTCAAACTGTAGGGTGTGATAACTTTCCAAGGGAGGCGCGAGCATATATCCAAAAGTTAAAAAAAAAAGATTTGAAAAATTAAAAATTTACTGAAAGAAATCAAGACAAAACATACTTTAGGACATAATAAAAATAAAATACATACATTTGCACTTATATAATATACTTATAAATGTATCAGTAATGTGGGAAATGTACATGTATCGGTACTGATATTAATTATCAATGTATTTGATAATTAATCACACAATAGTAAACGAAGAACACGTTTAGTAATTACTAGTGATTCATGTAAGCTTATACTTCTTAATACTAAAATGTAATACTTATCTTGATCATTTGTAAGGTTTATAATTAAAATCGTATTGTAGCTATAACGTCAAAGTGCATTATTTTTGCATTCCAGACATTGTTATTGTGTGAAGGGGAGCGCGATGAAAACTAAGATTGAAAATTGGGTCACTAACATTGAAAGTCCAAAAAGCACTGAAGTAGTCCATTTGCGCTACGATACACTTTTGTTAGCATTCTTATAACTTCTGTAAGCACAGCCGGAACTTATTTTTAGCAACCTCCCGTAAGGCATCCTGAGATGCTAATTTCATTTCATTCGGTGATACAAAACAACGTCCCTGTAAATGTATTTTCATTCATAGACAAAGAAAAATGTCATACGGGGATAAGTATGGTGAATAGGGGAGATGAGGAAGAACGTTAGAGCGACTTTTGGTGAGGAACTCTTATACCAACTAGGATCTCGATGTGCTGGTGAGTTGTCATGCAAACAATGCCAGTCGTCAATCTGCCCAAACTGAGGTTGCTTACAACGAATGAATGCCCTCAAATGATGTCTTCGAGAAGTGTGTTGCTTCAGCGTGTTGACCAAGTGCGATCTTTTTGAGCACATTCTGACACCAAAGCAACATTTTCCACGTTTTGTGAAGCCGAAGGTCCTCCAAAACATTCATTCTCTTCGATGGATTATTGGCCTTCTTTAAAAAGCCGATGCTGTTCGTAAAACATGGATCTCGCCATGGCAGATTCACCATACACCTTACGTAGCATGTCAAAA
Source organism: Trichonephila clavata (assembly GCA_019973975.1). NCBI lineage: Eukaryota > Metazoa > Arthropoda > Arachnida > Araneae > Nephilidae > Trichonephila > Trichonephila clavata. The sequence continues at coordinate 174,543 of BMAO01031182.1, read as the reverse complement.
GTCACCACTGGTGTTTCAACTAAGCGTTGACAGAATTCAATATTCAGCATTGGTTCACACGCAAGAAAAGCCCTCTTCCTTGTGGATCGCGGAACAAAGCTAACTAGCTACGGAAAATAACAGCTGCGTGTGCGATTTGGTCACATGACGTGGACTAAACCAACCTGGCTTGGTAGGGGAGGGTTAAGAAAATACTTTTCAAGTGGTTTTATTTTAGGTACTTGCTTTTATCGTCAGCAATGGCCACTGTCACTGAATTCTTGGATCGTACTACGTATATGTAGATATGTATAACTGTCGCCGTACCTGCCTGCTTTTACTAAGAATGAATTCTAATTTTTATAAACTATTTTTAAAAGTTGATAAATTTCTTACATTCTTGTTAGTTTCAATTCCCTTGTAAAAAAATTAAAATTTTTTCCCCACTGCTTTATGATATATTACCTCCTTAACCTTAGGAGACAGTTATTTTTAGAAGAAAGTGTTACTCAGAAGGTACTTTTTTATTAAGAGGCCTACTACCATTTTTTTTTTTTATTCAATGTCGTCAGAAAGGAGCTATAAGATAACGTGCTGATCAAAAAAGATTTTTGTGGCTAAAAGCATGGAGAAAAATGAAATATTTTAACCGCCTATCATCGTCTGAAAAACAGTGGATTGTGTCTACTAATTGAATTTTATTGATTTTGACAGATTGCATTGTGCTTAGACAGCGGTAAAGAGGAAACGAAACTTCGTGAATTTTGATCCAAATCCATCGTATATGAGGCGATTCTTTTCGTCATATTTTGAGTCTCCCTCAAAAAATGGCGGGGAAAAAAATGTTGAGTCCGTATAATTTTGAAGTTGGGAATGTCTAAGTATTTTACACTTCTTTCTTTTTCTCTTCATTTCTTATAGATTTCAATCAAAAAATTATTGAAAAGCATTTAAGATTGTCATGTCGAGTGTTAAAGTTAATAATTTATAACATCAATGAAAGTTTATTTAATTATTATGTGTAAATGAATCAATCATAAAGTTCTAAAAAGATTTAGAGCGTTTATTTGCTTGAAATGGGGAGATATCAAAAACAAACGGACATACCGCTGACTGATATAATCTAAAATTAGAAGGTTAAAACAAATTAGGTTTAAATAGGCTGTGAAAATTCCCATTTGCTATGTGGAAAATTGGAAAATATTATACATGTAGTTAATGAATTTGATATTAATAAAAATATTTCTTATTTGAGCTTCGTTTATGGAAAATTCATGTCAGATGGCGCCACATATTACCGAAAGAAGCATCATTAGTATCGATTTTTGCATGCCCTACGTGTAGTGGGGCGGTTGTACAAAATCTGTCGTGGCTCAAAGTCTTTCCGTCAGTCTGTTGTGGAAGTTTGGAGAGTGGAATGCTGACTCTGATGCCGTACTTGTCATTTGACCAAGGTTTAAAATTACAAGGTCCATCGCTTTTGTTTCCCGGATGACCAGTTTGTAGCTCTAAGCCCCTCTCTATTCCCTTAGGCATTCTGCCAGAACCTAAGAACCAAACACTTGCGTATTATGATGCTGCTTTACTGAGAAGGTTATTGCCATTATTTCACATCTTTTGAGAGCTAGAAAATATACAGTTGTATCTATTGAAAAGTTACTACTTTTAATTGTTTTTTTTAAATTTATTTTATTCAAACTGAAAGTTAATTTACTTTTAGCAACGATTTTTTACATTTAAAGCGTATTTTTTTAAACGGAAATTTATTGGGTTGTTCTAAAATGAAATTGGCACTTTTCTTTTTTACCCTTCTCGCATGTACCCAATAATTTTATTATTATTTTTTGAATGAAATTATTTCACCCTTGATACACTTGAATAGCCTATAGTTTTACATCACGTTTTTAGCACGTTTTTCACGTAGTGGAACAAAAGCGCTATGAGGACGCAAATTTCGTCTTCGTTTTCGTTCCATATTTTGTCGCACCTTTTTCTCAGCCAATAAGCAACCAACTGACCTCGGGTTTTTCGGCATTGGGTCGCATTTGTGCCCTAGATGAGCCGAGTCATATTTAAATTTTCCCATAGTTTTCCCGAATTTTCCTACAAATTTTCCTGAATTTCACAAGTTTTGATTTTTATAGTGCTTATACAGATTTGTATCATTATTTCTTTTCAGCTCAATAGTAGTACATTTGGAGGAGTGGTACAGTACTACTTTCTGTTAGTAAAAAGTTCATTAGTTGCATTATTGTAAAATACAACATGTGAAAAACGCGCTAACATTACTTGGCCATACCAATGATTGATATCTTGTTGGTAATTTCTACATACTAAGTTTCTGAAAGTGTAATTTTTGACTGAAATACTGACATATATACCAGTTTGAATATATATGGTTTTATCACAATTTAATGTAATATATAAATTAATATGACTAATCTACATACATTTTGCAATTAATGCATTTTCTGTTAAATGTTAGGAGAATTTAATAGCACACCTATAAAAATGTATACATATCATTTTAAAATTTATTGTGAAATAGTAAATGTATGGAAATGTGCTACGTAATACTCGTATAAACATGTTTAATGTTTTGTTCTATGAATAAATAAAAAAAATATTTATAATTGCCCGAAATTTTTTCTTAAGATAATTGTTAAAAGAGAAATAATTTTTCCTAATATTTATCTTTTATTATATTGATTATTAATATTTATATAAATTAAGACTACTATGCATTGATACTATTATAAAAAAAACCTGAAATATTTCCTCTATTTAAAAGAATATTAAAATACGGCATACATTTTTAAATTACAAAGGGAAATGAAAATAATTTAAAAACTGCTTTTCCATTTTTAAATGAAAAAGTTTGTTTTAAATTTCTTTTCTTACGCTATTGTACATATTTTTTTCAATTAAGAGCTTGAAACTTCTCTCACTAAAATTTCCATACTAATTACTATTGTATTTCACAAAAGACTGAATGAATAACTCTTTGGGCTTGAAAGTAAATATACTAAAAAAAAAATCGTTAGTCTTTTGTGTGATAAATTACTATTTTAATATTGATCCCTTAAACTGCTCGACAATTATTTTAAATAATATCTAATGACACGCATTGCAGACTTTTACAAGAGAATAATTTATAAGCAGCTTACACAAACATGTAAATGCAGTTTTCTAAATTCAAGATTTCCGTTTACAGTTCCTTTTGAATTTGTGAACTTCATGCTAATTCTACGGAAATATTACTTTCCGTTTCTAATCTTGACTTAAACGGGGATTTCAATACAATAAAGTGCATCTGAATTTACAAATAGTAGTGTCTATAACCATGCATATTAATGATTGAGTTGTGAGTTTTCAGGTCTGTTAGAAATAGTTCGAATTAATTTAATCTACACATTTTAAAGTAAAAAAGACACACACTCACTCACTCACTCATCGTGAAATCTCCAGAACTGTTAAACCCTTAGACTTGAAACTTTACAAGCATGTTTCATGTAAGCCACATAGATTCGCTAAGAACTGGTTTCGTAGAAATCCACTACCAAGGAGTGGGGATGACGGCCATCATGAATAAAAATTTTCGCTTTTGAGTTATAAGACTCACAGTCTAGGAGAGAAATTTCACATACACATTTCTTTTGTTGTGCTCCGCTATATCTGATTTGTGCCTAAATCGAGTCCTAATGTAGGTCTCGTGAGGTGTAAAAGATAAATAAACATCCGTTTTAGAATTTCAAATCCTGTTGTTTTCAATCAAGAAACGAAGGCTATAAAAATATTTTGAATGTAATCGAAAGTTAAACTCAAAACATTTTAATATATATAACTTAGACATCAATATCTTAAAGACAGTGTGTAGTACGGCATCATCATATACCCGGGGTATTGAGTGGGTAATAGCTAGTATACTGTAGGGAAAATGTAACAGAATCACTCTATATATTATACTTCAGAAGTTCTTTAATGCATCTTCATTGTTGCATTTGGAATGTAGAATTTTGATGGGATTGAAAATAATTAGTAGACGAGATTTTAATAGTACATAACAAGGGTGGCGACCCTTTATGGGTCAGCATGCCATTTTTTCTAAAGAAGTATGTCACGAGGTTTAAACTTGCCACCAATTGGGAAAATAACATAACAAAACAAAATATTAACAACTCAAAACTCTTTATTTACAACGAAAAAATACCTTTTGCACTGTATAGTTGTAAATGTTTTAGTTTTACGAGTAAGATTTTCAAATTAAAGTAACATTAGAGTATGACTTCTGTTGTTGAAGATTGGATGACAAATAACTTATATTAGGAGTGTAAGATATTACTTTTAGTGGAATGTATGCTGAATTGGAGTCATCTGCGAAATGGTTTCGAAGCAATTATTTTTGCTGTGGTTCACTTTTTTGACTAGAGGATTTGTTTCAAAATGCAGTTCTGCAGACGATGATCTGCATACTACTGTCCAGAATACTTACACTTACTGCCTTACACTTTTTGTTCTTTTGCTGATTTAGCCATGCTAAATAACAGTTAAAAATCGTAAATATAACACAAATCAACTCAAAACTACAATTGTGGCAACGATATCGATTATGCTATGCTTAGACAAATTTTGCACCCTAAGCAACCGTAGTCCACGACATAACTAAGGCAAGGCAATAACAAACGAGTGTGCGCCCTGCGTCCGATCACTCGTGTTGGTTTGTAATACTTCATAGTGGAATATGTTATTTAGAAATGAAATGCAAACCATTTTGATTGCTGGCGTGCCCAAAATATTGTGTTACGTGCCATTAAAGGCACGCGTGCCACTGGTTCACCATCCCTGCTATATAACAAAAATGGGTATTTTAAGCCATGACTAATTTATATAAATTGTTATTTTTAAGTGTTCTTTTAAATTATTCATTAACTTTTTTCTGAAGTTAATCAAAGTCAGTTAATGCAAAGAAGTCTCGCCCGAAGAATCAAAGTATCGACTCAGTGAATATTCAAAATGTAAAGCCTAGATAACAAAAATTTGAAATTTGATGCATTAATAAAATGGACAAAATTAAAGCTTATGATGTACGTGCCATGACAAGTAGTGCAGTATGCATAGCTAAGTGACTTAAATTTTTCAAAATTTGAAAACTTAGCTATAACGAAAAGATGTTCTTTCAAGTATTCAAATTTCATAGCGCAGACCACGACTAGATGGTGCTCCCATACAATGATTTTCAAATTTGGGAAATTGCCATGTCTGCGAAGACTGCCAATAAGCAGACCTGAAGGGAAATATATTATAGTTATAAAAACTAAAAAACACCCTCTCTTTTATAGTTAATCCAACAACGTTGTAACTTAATTTTTTCCAAATCTGGAATTATAGTCACCGAATTTGGAAATGGGATCTGAATTTACTCGCCAGATGCTGGATGGGATTTGAGAATGGGAAATTATTAATCCTGATTATCCAGATCAGGCAATGGAACAAAATTATTAAATTATGTATTTTCATAGGTTCGGAACAAGCGAGCAAAATTTCGAATTAATGTGACCTTTTAAAGTGAATAAAGATTGAGTTCAAAGATTCCGTTACAAACAAGTGAATCTTATAAAAGGGAGTTAAAAACGCACACGAAGAAAAAAATATAAGAAAAATTTAATTCTAATGTTAAGTACTGTCAAAAAGGAGACTAGATTTCGACAGTGTTATTTGTGACCTTTCTTTATGGTAAAAGTCAAAACAATTTTTATTAAAGAAAAAAGGCAGAATATTAGTGTAGAAAAAGGCAGGCATTTGAGTACTTTATAACATTTTGTGTGTTGAGAAGACAGCTATTAAATAAACACAAGCATTTAACAGCTTCGTTGGCACTATTTTTTAAAAAAACACCTGTCAAATTACAGTGCGCGATAAAGCGGAAGTTTAAAAAAAAAATCGGACTGATTTGATAATGCGAAAAGGGGAAAGCTTGGACTGTGAAATGTTGCAATGTGTATTGTACCACTAATTCTAATCACTGCTCACTTATCGAGCGATTTTGGTTACATATAGAGCTGTAAAATATAGTTTCTTTTTAAGTGTAAAATCATCTAACCACAAATGACTCCTTTGTGGCGAATGTTGAAAAATTATTTTTCTCCTCATCACCATACCACACATCTTTTCAGTATAGATAGGTTCCGTTTATTAATATTTTTTATTTTCTCCACATAACAACAAATTCCCTCTAATGCGCAATAACCGAAACTGATACAAAAGGATGTGTGCAAGTATTTATTAAGAAGAAACTATAATCATAATTAAAATGATTCTCTTTTAACTAAATAAAAACGATTAACTCTCATTTCAATTATCTCTCGGTATAACGCCGGAAACATTACGATGTGATTGCATCTTTCTCTTGCAACAAAAAGAATTGCTTGCAACATTCTTGCCAACTGTTTCAAGATACTACACATTTCTCCTACCCAAAAGATTCCATGAGCATCAGGTCCACTCATTAGCGTCGGATTCTTTTTTACCTGTACCTTGACAACGATGCACTTCACATACAAAAAAAGAACAAGATAGAGGAAAAACCAGAATAAAGAACGTAGATGTTCTTCAGGGCTTCTGGCGCTTCTCGGATTTCCTTACGTCCACATAAAAGGGCGCGCCCAATTATCGAGAGTGACCAGCATCCGATTCGGAGGAGAAGGGTGCAGTGAAGAAGGGGGTAGGGAGAGAAATCGCGGATAAACCTCTGGTAATTATTGTCCGTCTTCTCTTTTGCGAACGAGTGTCGCCTTCTTGGTACACCCTCTTCACAGTCCGGTGGTTTTTATTGGCTGCGGGTGCTCTTTCGGGTTCTGTTCGCAAATAGAGGTACGGTTTTCTTTCTGGGACAAAGCCGCAGAACAAGATTGTCGTTCAAAGACCCTGAAAGGCCTGATTTCGAATGGAGCTAATTAAATATAATGGGAATGATCAATGTTTTAGTTAGGTGATTAGGGGGAGGGAGGTTCTTTTTTAAAAAAATAGTACAATAAATGGTCTAATCGTTATATATTATGTTCGGTGACTTTATCATCGGCTCAGTTAAAGTAATTTACTATTGGTAGTGTTCTCAGCAAATGTCCATTCTATGAATCCAATGCATATGCAGTTATTAAACTTAAGTAGCCTAGCTTCATGGCTAGTTATATTTAAAATCGAGATCCAATTCCATCAAAGCCATTTATCATATTACGGTGCTTTCTACTTAGTCATATTTCTATTATTATTAAAAAAGTCAATGGCATTGTATATGACTGCTCCCCTGCTTCTCACCAAGAAAATTTGCAACGTACAGGTCAGCCCTCCATTCCTCAAGATCAGATTGACCTCCTTTCCCCAGACCATCCTAGAATTATCCTTAGAGGTTGGTTTCAGTCATCAAAAGGTGTGGCACTTAATGAAGAAATGTCTGAAAATGAATAAACTGCCTGATTGGTTCCTCATCAACTCACCGAAGTTCAGAAATGGCACCGGTTTGCAACGGCTGATAACAACGTGGAGATATACCGCAATGAAGGAGACTCATTTCTGCAGCGAATTGTCACCATAGATGAGGCATGGGCACGAGCCTATGATCTTGAATCAAAACGTCAACTAAATGAAAGACATCACCGAGGTTTGCTATGATTACAGACATTTCGACAGGGGCCCAGTCGGGTGCTGGTTATACTGATTGTGGCATAGAACTGGGGGGGGGGAGAGCATGATTCTTACACATGTTGTGCCTGTTGGATAAACTGTCAACGCAGACTACTAATGTTGATTTCTACAGCACCTCTACGTCCGGCTATGCCAATGATACTCTCCCACTGCAAAATATTTCCACTGCCACCTTTTCTACTCACGTGACATGAATTTTTTTAACTTTGATTGTTTCCAAAGTTAAAGGAACCTCTCCAAGGCCGCAGATTTCATGTGGTTTTATCTGTACGCCCCACGGGTAGCCTAGTAGTCAAGGTATCGGATCATGGCTGGCATGTCATGAGTTCGTTTCCAGTACACACTAAAGAAACACCATGTTGGGGTGCGATGCACGTTAAGTCTGTCGAGAGCTCAAACGTCCTCCTGTTGGTGTGGTAGTTAGGAGAGGGGGTACCAGCTTAGGTGTCGTCTTCGTCACATGACCATGGTACTAAATTATGAGGCCCGTTGCTAAAAACCCTCGTGTAGCTGAACAGTGTGACTTAATATTCAATCTTTCACTCTCTCTGCATTAGAGTGCTCCGTCTTTTAATCAACATTCAACACCTTGACAATGGTCTCCAACAGCTTCCCGAAATTCGTCAATAGGTTATAAGCTTTGATGTTGATTGTATAAGAATGTAATGAAATTGTTTTCATGCATATCATTAAAAATTGATTTATATCTATTTCTATTATTTAATTTACGGCCCTCGTAAATGAAAGTAATCAGTCCCCCTCAACTATTTGTTTTTCAATTCTCCTCTTTATTCCACCATCGCCTCCCTCCCACTCTTCATTTTCTGCATTCACGTAAAATTTTGCCTATACAACTTTTTTCCTTTGTAAATTGAGATTGTTTGGCAAAGCATGATCCTTTTCTAAATAAAACCATCTAACCTATCTTTCATAATATGATGTGGGAATTCGAGCATTGCCATTTTAGATATTGCTTTCGTTACTTCATTCTGGTTCAAAAATGAAAAACTAGAGGTTCAAATTAGCTCAGGTTCTGGTTTAAAATTTTAACGGTACTTCAATTTTGAAACATGTAACAATCGGGCATGCATTGAAATCAAAAGGGACATACTGGAATATATAAACATATGATTGCGCGCATGCCACTTGAAATACTCTTCATTTCCAATCAATTTGAAATAAATTTTTTAAATAGTTTTATTTAGTCTTTAAAGACTTTTATTTTCCTTTTATATATTGCATGTGTGAAATAATTTCTTTCTCTCTCGAACTGAAACAAATAAATTATCAATATTACACTGCACTAATAATTAAATTATGATCCACTGATTATTCAAAGCGAGCCTTTCCACTTCAATTTTTACATAATATTGAATAATTTGCTTTTATCAACATCTATTTTGGAATATGTTTTAAAATTTTTATGTAAAAATAAGAGAGAAATAAAGAACTTTTTTTTAAAAAAAAATCATATTATAAGGAGTAGGATTGTTGAGCAATTTAAGGAAAATTTCACTGTGTGATATATGTTAATATACATCAAGATAATTCAATAAACACTAAAAATGAGATATAACCACGATAAAATTGGACAATGTATTGTATTTATCATACACTATTATAATTATAATTTTCTTGCTATATATTTTCACTCGCAATTTTATACAAACACTGAAGTAAATTTGAGTATTTTGCATAATAAAGCAAATAATAATAGTATTGATGGAAAAAAAGGCTTCAGTTTTAAAATTATTAAACTTATTAAAGTACTTTTTTGAAGCTCTTACTCAAGTATCTCTGTATTACTAAGATATTATTCTTGATTTTTACAACATAACAATAAATTAATAGTGTCATTTATTTTTTGAAGTTTTTCTTGTATGTTTAATATTTTGTTTTAAAATTTTATTAATTTTTGTTTTAATTATTATTTTATGTTGGTTTTTATTTCTCCTTCCTACACACTTTCTCAAGATGGCACTACTGTATACTTAATGGTAATTTTTATTTAGTTTCTCAATGAATTAAATATAGACATCTTATTTCCATTTTACTCTTTAAAAAAAAAAAAAATTTTTTTTTAGCTATGTTTTAAAATATTTTTAGCAATTTTTCCTGAAATAGAATCTTGTTTTGATTTCAACGGAGTTCTCTCGAAGGGATATGTACGTGTTGCTGTGCATAATTACTTTTTAAAAACAATTTTCCCCCTTTATTTTTGATATTACTGGTTTTAGAACGTAGATTATTGTTTATTTCCCCTAGTTATAGTAGTTTAGTATTAAAAGTTTTGGCATCAAATCAATAAACATAATATTTTTAAATATATTCTCTTAGACTACTTTTCCCTCCGTACAGCTTAGTGATATAAGCCTATAAGGTAGGGGGGGGGGATTGCCTTTCCTTAAAACTATGTTTGATCTTGCAATCTTAGAGAAAATAAAATTAGGAGTTTGAAATTTTACTGATGACAGACTACTTATTTTGATCTAAACTCTCTTGTTATACAGTTGGTCTAGAAAAAACGAATTCATCATGATTGAACATTGTATTCGTTAATTCGGTTTTATTCGTTATATCGGGGGTTCAAAGTTTGTGACACGTACTTTTTGGAAATTCTATAATAAGTAACTTCACAAAAAATATCCTCAGTTAGGAATCACACATTTCTTATTCAGCAGCTAAAAATACTATCCGTGAATTATTACGCACTAGTTAATTAGAAATTTTAAAATACTGACTAACACAGATGCTTGACATTTTTTTTTTAAATTCTTGACTCGAAAGGGTTTTTTTTTTTTTTGACTTTATGCAGGGAAGAAAATACTGCCTCATTTGCAACTTGCTGCATGGGTCATGTATTCAGTTTCAAAACAATGAAACTGAAGACAAACATTAGAAACATTAGAAAAAGCAACAGTTTTGATAGGAGATCCAGAAAGGAATTTGCTGTCTCTTTAAAAAGTCATGACTCATCTGTACCTGTAAAGTCAAATATGAGGCTGCACTTTTCCAACGAAATTTCCTCCTCACAAGAAAAGTTTTTTTTTCTGTTCCAGACAAATAAAATTTATTATTTGGAAAAAAAATGCAATATTTTTTCCAATTCCAAATTAATAAAAACCAGCTGTTGAAATAATTCGTGAATTCGGGGCTTATTATTCATTAAATAAAGGATTTGTGCCTTTATTTTAAACGGGGAAAAGGAAAAATTATTAAATCTTGAAATTTGGTTTGAATGTTTTTCTAATTTCGTTTAGGCTTAAATTACATCCATGGAAATTAATATGTAATTAATGATAAAATTGTGTTAGCTGTACATTTTTATGTTTAACACTTATTATCACACAGCTTAAGTCTACTATTTTATAACAAGCATTTTTGTCACTATCAATATACTTGTATTACCTCTCTAACTCATTTTATTTTACTTCTTCCTTTTAATCTTTAAACTTCACTTAGAGGCAAAGGTCTTAACATTTCCGTTCTGCGATGTAAAAAATTAACATTCTTAAAATTTTTTTCACCAACTAAATAAAATCAAAAACACCTTTTCTCGACTGTTATCGTATTTATTATTACTCGGCAAATATTTTCATGGCCTTGAAGGTAGCGCACAATCTGTTCTAATCCCATCTAATATATTCTGAGCGTTTTTCTCCCGCTCGAAAATAAGAAGGGGGAAAATGTTCTTTTTGTTATTGCATGTAAATTTTCCGGAGGGAAAAAAGCTGAACCATACACACACAAATAAGTTTTCGTTGAAGACGGTGGGAAAAAAATATCAAGTAATTGATCGATATTCAGATAAATTATTTCGATGACAAGAAAAAGCCGTTTTGAAGCAACTGACATATCAAAAATAAAAAGGTGCAACCTGGTATTTAAAAAAAAAACTTTAAGGACCTCTTTTATGGATCAATGAAGAAACTAAAGCATATTTTTTTTACTCTTGCAACTTTTAAGGATCAAGCTTTAGATCAATAGAATGATTTTTCTTTCCTTTTGTTGTTATAGCAGAATAAAAACTTTACCTGTTTAAGCAAACATTAGATTTAGATAGAAAAATTATACGCATTTCAATAAGAACAAAATTGAAATAAAACAATTTTTAATTATCAGTAAACCTTTTTTTATCAAGAATTTGTGTTTTTTAATTTAATGACTGTGTTTAAGGCTGTTTCCGCCACATGTGTACGAGAGCTTAAACTAAACGTGTAGTACATATTCGGATAGAAAAATGCTTCTATTTTTATGTAAATTCTAGCATTATGACCCATACTGTTTAAAATATGACGTTTTTAAAGTTTCCAAATATTTCATGAATAATTATTTCCTTTGAGAAAAGAATGGGAAACACTTTATACCGGAAAAAATGCATGAAATCGAGTAAAAATGAGAAGCAGGATAAAATAAGTGATTCTCTGCAGCAGCTGTCTTCAAATTGTATTCCAATAAAACCTGGGGTTCTATAAGGTATACCGAAGGGCTCATGAGTCACAATAACAAATAGAAAAGAAACTTATTAATCTGTATGCAAAATGAATTCACGTTCTGTATGAAGTTTGTATACCCACAGGAATTTAAAACTCATCCCTGTGATTAAGAAGCTGAAAATTTTATTTATATATAATTTTATTTTGCAATACTTCTTAAACTTTTATTATAATGTAATATAATATTAAAACGTTTTATCTTTATATGTACAACCTATTAGGTTTTTATATTTTATTGCTTGCTATTCCGGGTTCCACAAGATAATTTTATCCTAATTAGTACAAAACTTTCAGAACGAAATGGTTTTCTTATGAAAAGTGCACCTCTTTGAGTTTGTGGAAAATACTTACAATAAAAGAGTGAACAACTTATCGACATATCAATAGATTCGATGTTAAAAATCTAAATTTAAGCAAGAACAACTCCGAAATTTAAGGCTGTAAATTCCTGTAAAATACATAGTACTTCTCACACAGCTATAAACTTTTTAGCCATTCAGAACAATGTGTACTAGTGAAAAATATTTCTCAACATTGAGTGGATACAAAAAAAAGTGTAGAAACAAATAAAACTCAGAATATGTAATTCGATTACAGTTAATCTAAATAGACCGGCAGTTTGCCGGTTAAGGTTAACTTCAGCAGTTTTTGTGTGAAAAAATGCATACACACATCTAAGGTACTAAACATAATGCATGGGTTGCTGACACTTGGAATCACATATTAATGCAATAGAACTTCGTTTATATCCGAATGTTTATTATCCGTAGCGTCAAATATCGGGACCAGTGTACATATATTATACACTGGTCGCTGTACAATGGTACAGAGAAAAATAAGTGATTATTTTCCATAATAAAGGTAAAATTTCTACATTTTGCACCTATTTTGCTTCTTCTTCAAGCACGTTTCCCGCATGGGATGATTTTCAATATTAGTATAGTGTCCGGTTTTATATACTGCATGGATCGCATTCAGTTTTCGGTTATCTGAAATATCGCGTATCCTAACGGTGCTCGGTCCCAATTGCTTCCGATAAACGACGATCTACTGTAATTATTAATGGGTAAATTATATATTAAAAGTTGATTAAAATATTTAATAAAAATTGCCATACTTTTTAATTTTATTTATACAAAGTATCAATATCATGTTGATCTATCGTAAGTATTTTAAAATATATTTTTCTGTGTGTGCTGAATAGGGTTCCATGAAAGTACTTTCTTGTTCTGAGGGTCCTTGAAAATATTATCTAGTGCTAGGGGTTCCATGATTTGAAAGGTTTAAAGGATACAGGATAGTGAAGTCAGAATACAATGTTAATGTTGGAATACTTTAATATCTGAAAAATATTCCAAATTCGGGTAATATTCTTTAACATTAACCGAAGGCAGACCTAAGCGTTTTAATATGGAACTAGACAAAGTGTATTGGCAATGGGCCTCGTCATTTGGAACCCCGATCAAGAGGCACCCTCATCATTTTGACGAGATTACCACTTGAGATAGCCCCACTCTCCAAAATTCCAAATTGACGAGAAGGCTATAATCTTCGACATATTTTATATGCATCAACTTATTTACACAGCGGATCTTAAGAGGAACAGGGATTCGATATAATTTGTGTTGAGAAAACTAAATATATGTACTGTGTATACTGCAAAATTTAAGTTTACTTGTTTTATGGAAAAATTTTGAATTTAAAAATTGCTTTTTAGAATATGAATTTATATAATGTGTGCATTGAAAAATTGAAAAATCTAAATTTTTCTAATGAAAAAATTAATTTGCTTTTTGCTCGAATGTTGCAATATTCAAATTTATTTGTTGTGTTGACAATCTAAAATTACTCGTTAATGCCTCGAATACACACACACACATATATATATATAGTGGCGCACACAAAGGGGGATCCTGGGGGGATCCGAACCCCCCCCCAAAAAAAAGCACTTGAATTTTTTCGACTGATGATAATCTTATTCATATATAATGTAAAACTTAATTAAGTACGTGTAACTAACAATTTATTTTCTTAATTAATTGTAATTGTTAATTCAATAATTTATTTTTACTGTTTTTTTGTTAACAATACCGACAAAATCGGAAGAATCAATTGATATTGTCTTGAGGTATGATGCGAGTTGGGGGACTTTCGATTATGAACTCCCCCCTTGAAAAATTTTGTGTGCGCTTTTCTGTATATATATATATATATTTTTTTTTGTAAAATTTATCTGATCGCGTAGTAAGTTAATTATGTATGAGTTTATGAGCAGTCAACAAAAATTTATGTTCAGTTTGTAAATTCGTAGAAAAGTAAATAATTTTGCGGAAGTATATTGAAAATTTTATATGCATTAATGGGTAGATAAAAACTAATTTCTTACATTTTTTAAATTTATCTACGAGAAGTGTAGACTAAGACTATGATCGAAATATAAACAAAAATTCTTGTAGCAGTAAATTAACATCAATAAATTAGGATTTTTTAAAAAATAATAATATTTAAGACAAATATTTATTCACAATAAAAAAAAAAAAAACCTCCAATAATTTTACAGAATGGATCCTTCTATGTTTTTTTTTTGTATCTACTTTTGTTTTTATGTTCTTAGAAATATTTTCTAAAAGTAGCCTTAGAATATTTTAAATCAGTAATACTAGATTATTTTTTTACTTAATATTCAAATGTTAATGCTTGTTACAATAAGTAATCTCATAAAATTTTTCGTTTAGAAAACAATATTTAAGAATGATCATTCACAAGAAAGTAATAAAATTCGGTCTGATTTAATAATAATTAATATGCAGATGGAATTTTCTTGTTTATAATCAATTGTAACAATTGATAATAAATACATCTTTCTCTCTCTTAATTTTTATTCCATTTAAACATCAATTTATTATATTAAACTCGCATCTAAAATCAAATTATATTCTTTTCAATCATTCAAAAACCAGATTAATCATTGTCTATTCATAAACGCTGGTTTTACTCATCTTGGAATTTTACGGCATATTTGCTCTTCATTATCATCATATGAAATTCCCCTTTCCTTTCTTTTACATCATTTTGTAAGATTTTAATTCTGCTTTGTGGATTCTTCGTTATATGAACCAACATTCATTTTCCGAAGTTTATTCAAGTAGCTATAAAAACAAAACGCTTTCTAATTTTAAGATAATTTTTTCATGAATTGAAAAGGTAAGAGATAAAATTAAATAGGGAAGAAATGATGGGTTAGATAATATAGGAGAGTTGAAGGAGGATTAAGGAAAATATTAAGTTAGGTAATAATTTAATGGAAATTGCTGAAATATTTAATTCTGATAACTATAGCTTCAAACTTGAAAGTGAAAACATGGGTAAAAAATTCGTTTTTGATTTCGTTGCATTTGCAACTTGCTTCTTATTTTTACATTTAGTAAGTTTGCCTCATTTCATATAGAGGCATTTTATATTACTTTTATTATAAATCTCAAATTCAAAGTTGAAAATATGTTTGATGAAGTAAAAAAAGATCGGAGATTCTAAGCTTAATTTTTATGTGTCCCAATCTAAAACTAGAAATTTATCAAAACGAACTTCTTCTTGTCTGGTTCTTGGATTTAGTGCAGTTCTGTGTATTAGTACAAAAGCCCCAATTACAAGCGATGCCAGGTCTGGAGTTTGTGTATTCTAAAGAATATTTAGTGGGGTATAGATATCAGGCAGTTATTATTTTTATTTTGTCAAAAATTTAAGTAATTAATTGTTTAATTAATTGTGATGATTGGCTCAATGTTTTTGTTTTAAGTCTTTAAAAATAATGGTGTGCTACATAAAGTGAAGACAACTGATTACACTGTTAATTTCTTTATTTTTATTTGTCAACAATATATTGTTATTCCATACTTGTTGAAGCAAAACTTTCCCTTTTTGTTTTGTCTATGTGGTTGCCAGAGCGCTCGCTTCTAATTTATTGCTTAGATCAGTGTAATCACTATTTTTTATTTAAGAGAATAAAACTAGATTTCGAAAGGAGAGGTTGTTGCAATGTCTTTCTCTATTCGAATAGCTAATATTGATTTTTTTCACTGTTTACCTTTCTGTAGAATGTCGTGTAATGTTTTCTCTCGTTAACAAGCAACATTCAAGTTCATTCGTGGTTTTATGATTTGTGGAACACTGTTTAAACCATAAAAGAATATTTTGAATATGCTTAATATAGAAATAGTGTCCACCATCAACCAATCATTACACTCACAAAACGGAATTTTGCAAAAAATATTCCCCACTGATTTTAGCAAAAGTTAGAAAGGTGATTATAAACGTTAGAAATGTATTGGCATGCATTACAAACATTTTAATAAATTATCCGTCAGAAATGAGTTGTTCTTAATATGTCGTTAAATTTATGACACCATTTTTGAGTATTTACTTCTGGTGCCCCATATTTTACACAAAAACAGTGAAGAAATTGAACCACTTTAACACATTATCAGAGCCATAGAGTAATCGGTAGACCATCTGCAATTGTGCAAAAGCTAATTACTCGATTGGTACAGCGGGAAGAAAACATAGAATGACCTAGTGAGAAACTTTGCTGGACTTTCGACTGTGTAAAATGATAGTTCTTTGAGCTTGTTGTTGTTTCACTACCTGTTTCGTGGAAGATGACATGCATCCTAGCGACTTGAGAATTTGGGCTTAGTTTTGGGAGTCTTGTCACGATGAAATGTGATGCGATTGTCGACAAAACTAAACATTTGTTGATTTTTTGTTATCTGATTATCTTTGCTAAAATTTGCATGGTTAATTATTGTCCTATAATTTTGGAACTATTGGTTGCTTGAACTGATATATATATATATATATATATATATATAATTCGATGTGCAGTATTTTAGAACTGTGAAAATGCTTATAGAAAATTAGATCCATGTGGGTCAAAGGACTTAGAAACTGGACGAAGGCAACCAATATTTAATGGATCATGCCATCAGAATTTTGACTCTATTCGTCAATACCCTTCCATCGGTATTGCATTCGTCAAAATCGGTGGTGAATGCTTCTTAAACTTCCCTAGATTTCAAAAGTTCCTGAATTTCCATTTTATTCCATGAAATGTGAACAGTAAATGTAAGTGTATTTTATATAAGATTTGATACAATAAGAGTAATTAAAACATATTAATAATTAAATATCATTGAAAATTAATAACTGTAGAATAAGTTGCATGAGCATATGACAGTGGTGCACACAAGGGGGTGTCCTAGGGGGTCCGGACACCCACCTAAGTCCTTGAGTGTTTTTCGATTGATAATATACAACGTGAAATTTAATTAATTACTTGTAATTAACAATTTATTTTATTAATTAATTCTAATTAATTCAATAATTTATTTTTTGCTTTTTTTTTGTTAACCAAATCGACAAAATCAGAAGAATCAATTGATGTTGTCTTGAGGTATGATGCGAGTCGGGAGACGACCATGGATTCCCCTTCCCTCTTGAAAAATTTTTGTGTGCGCTATTGGTACAGGATTTTTTGATGAGTCATAGTATCTGTCTTTATTTTAACATACAATATCATGAGAAATAATACTGCTACTTCAAAAGAAAAGTAATTGAACCCAGCAAACGCCTTAGATGATTGTGTTGTGCGAAGTATCGCTTTCATTTTGACTCTTATTCCTATTATCAGATCAGTTATAACAGTTTCGAAATTAGAAAAATTAAATGTGCATTTACTCTTGAGCATTGTCTACACAACATCTTAAATTCCAAGAAGCACTTAAGGAATAATTCGTTCTCAAGAGTCAAACAGTTTACGAACAATGTTTAATGAAGAATAAATTGCAATATTTTGCTCCGAAATATCTCAATAACTTCATCCAGTAAGCTTCAGATATTCGTATGGATAATTACCTGACAAATTAATATTATTGGCTCGCTTGTAAGTGGGGTGAAGGAAACGCTTAGGAACTCTCCTTCAGTTAAACGTGTTGGTTGGAATTTTCCGGATCAGCGCTGAAAGAATGCGGAAGTATGGAATAATGAAGATAAACCTTTAGAGAGAAGTTCATGTATTAAGATTGAAGCAGTTAATTGTTCAGTCGAGTGGTTTAATTGAATGAACTATGAACTAGAAGTATTAAAGGAGTAGCATATTTTATTAAAAAAAGAATAGAAATTAATGACGTTGATAGGAATTCGATTCGTAAATTAAAGGTAAATATCATTGAGAATGAATGCAACAGGGACGGTAATTGTTTGCACGTGATGTTTGTTGCGTATTCCAGTTAATTAAAAAGGATTTCTGATAAAAGAGTTGATTTAAATTTTCTGCTTAGTGAAGATTTTATTATAATTATTATGCTTATTGTTGATGAAATGCAATAATTTAAAGGCAGTGGTGCTCTTGAAATTGAAATCCTGAATGAAGCTATCGGATTCGAATCCCGAATGGAGTAATCTAGTCCTGAGTAGAGTAATTAAGGCCTTGTTTGGAATGGATTAATCTAGATCGAGTCACTGAGTTTGAGTTCCAAAAGGAATGATTGATTTCGAATCCCAAGTCGAGTCATGGAGGTCGAATCCCAAGTCGAGTCATGGAGTTCGAATCCCAAGTCGAGTCATGGAGGTCGAATCCCAAGTCGAGTCATGGAGTTCGAATCCCAAGTCGAGTCATGGAGTTCGAATCCCAAGTCGAGTCATGGAGTTCGAATCCCAAGTCGAGTCATGGAGTTCGAATCCCAAGTCGAGTCATGGAGTTCGAATCCCAAGTCGAGTCATGGAGTTCGAATCCCAAGTTGAGTCATGGATAACGTGACCAGACGTTCCGTTTTGAACGGGACTGTCCCTTTTTATAATTACGAGTCCCGGTGTCCCCAAAATGAACTCTGGGACGCAAAATTGTCCCGTTTTCGGAAACCGCGTCAAGCTGTTCCTGTATTGAAACTTGAAGGTCAGACTGTATCGGCAGCTGAAGCTGCAAAAGAAATCAATCAACTAAAAGACAATTTGACTCAGAAACAGACCAATCAGTGTCATCCATTTTTGGTCCATCAATTAATGGTGAAATCAAAAAATAATGGTACTTATATAGATGAAGAGTTTGTGTAAAGGATGGATACAGAATTTTATAAATTAAGCCGTAAATATCTGGACTAGTGAACTTGCTTTCTTACCAAAGTAATGGAGATATTTTATTGGGCAGATTTAAAAAAGGTCCTCACATGGGAAGACGTTCAAAAATCTCTGGATGTATTAAATGAAAAGGAGTATATTGACTGTAATAAAAATACAGAAGTTTTTGACGAATTTTCATTAATTTCTAACTACATTACATCGCAAAAAGTAACCGAATAAAAGTGATCTAAATGTTTCCACGGAAACTCGTTGGGTGGAAGTATTTAAACACTTTCACGCCAACAATCTACAGCATGAAAACTTTTCTATTTTATTTTCTATTTATTTGCAGCTACAAATGCTCCAATAGAAAGAGTATTTCCTATGATGAATAAATAGTGGGACATCTGAGAAAACCCAGTGTTTAATTTCTGTTCTAAAGGTGATGTTGATAATTAAGGTTAATATAAAAAAACGTTCCAAGAGTTTCATTCAAACTTAAAATCTTCACCAGCTATAGCAGATTTGTTCCTCTGATAAATTTAAATATAACTAAACATTTTGGGTATATTTTTTAATTGGTAACTTTTAAGCTAACTAACTTTTTCTGAATGAATAACTTTTAAAAGTGTTTTTTTCATTGTATACCTGTTAATTGACCTAAACAAAACAATGTCCCGTTTTGAATCAAAGAATAAAATGGTCACGTTAGTCATGGAGTTCGAATCCCAAGTTGAGTCATGGAGTTCGAATCCCAAGTTGAGTCATGGAGTTCGCATTCCGATGGAGTAATTGAGTTCGCATTCTGATGGAGTAATTGAGTTCGTGTTCCGATGGAGTAATTGATGGAGTAATTGAGTTCGTGTTCCGATGGAGTAATTGAGTTCGAGTCTCGATGGAGTACTTGTGTTCAAATATCACTGGAATAATTTAACTCGAGTTCCGAAGGGAGTAATCCAGCTGGAGTCACAATGTGAGAGTTTCTAGAGAAACAATTATTTACGAGAGGGATCATTGAAATCGAGTCCTGAAAAGAGTAATCGAGTTCAAGTCCAGTGGAGTTATAAGGAATGTGATTCCTGATTGCATAAATACGGTTTCTAGTACGATGCATAAACACTAGGTTTACAATCTTCTCCTGGTGTGTTGCTGCTTGGTAGCCCAGCGTTCAAGGACTGACTTTTGCAGTTTTCAAAGACTTTTGCCGTTTGACTTTTTTTATTGTGTGAATAATGATTTCTATCTAATGATCTAATTTGTTTTGCATTTTTTTATTCCGATGGGTTAGTGGTAAGTGATAATGACTGCTGTGCCTTAGACCCGAGTTGGAATATCAGAGAAGGCATGGATGATTGTAAATGTATAGTTCTGTACGGCATCGGGCACTTTTGAGAGGTATAGTGGCAAGGAAAAAGAAATGGGAGACCCATTAACCAATCCCTGGGGGTGTTCTTTCTCATAAATGAATTGCAACGGAACCAAAACGTTCTGTATGCATGGTGCCCAAAACTGTGTCCAAACTGGCGGACGAATATTTTCCCCCTTGCCACGATGAGTGCAATGGGCTTCGATATGACACTGTCTGTTAAGAGGCATTAGTAACAAAAATATTTTCTTAAAATATTAAATAAAGCAATATGATTCTGTTTCAAGTTTTTGGTGCATCCCTTCCTTTTAAATTGAAAATGTTCTCTAGATTTAATCTATGTTCTATACAGAATAAAACCATGCATAAAATATAAAATAATCTAACATATTATTCCATCGGTAAAGGAAATTTTGTGATAAATAGCTAATAACGAAAACTGTTACCAGTAAAAGTAAAATGCAGTGAAATGCAAAATTTTTATAATACGCCAAAGGCTCTCATGTTTTAAAATTAAATGCTAATAAATATATATAATATTCACATATTTAAATTTGATTTTAGGACATTCAAAACTATTTATTTTATTTCCACATTCGTAGAAATATATAATGCAAAAACATAATTCGAAAGAAACATTCCAATCAGAATATTCGTCAGTATCATTTTAAATTTTAAGCAGGAGGAGGAGTGCTTCAAAAAGATAAATATTTTAAAGTCATTTTTTAATGTCATTCATGCAAGCAGAAAGAAAAAAGTTAAAAAAAAAATGTTCTTTTGGCTTTTAGAAATCAAAAATCGAATACGCATAAAATATTAATGGACATATGGAAAACAAATAATTTTGGCTTAAAAATGATGATTTTCTTTACTTTTTTAGATTCAGAATGGATAAATTTATGTGCTTTTCCAATTTTTATTGTTTTGCATATTTTAAATCGCAAATGCAATAAGGAATGTAGAAGTATATAAAAATTATTACTAAATAAAAATATGATGAACGTTAAAATATAGGTAGACTTAAGGGGAATGATATATATATATATATATGTGGCAAAAAGAATATGCAGACATTGCTGATGCATGCAAATATTTATATACCATATTTTTGATTTATTTTACAATATGAATATGAAATAAAAACCCATATGTATATTTAAATATGATTTAGTTCGATTCTCATAAGTTCTCGAATATTTTACTGCTTTTTCCACAGTTTTAAATGATCCAAATTCAATATTTTGCAATAGATAATAAATATTCATTTTTAATATTTTAAAAAAAACATTGTAATATATATATATATATATAATAAGTATTTTTATAAAACTATTTTCAAAAACATTTTTAAAGACACGATTAAAACAAGTCACAAAAAAAAACCCCAATTTTCTCGGGTATAAATCCTTACAAACAAGATTTTTAAAATCTTTTTACTAAGTATAATATGTTGCTAAGGGCTTATTACTTTGATAAGGTAATTTAAATCGGATAATTTTAATAATAATTAATTCCATCAATAAAGAAATTTAGCTTCTTCGGTATTATTTAAAAATTGTTAGGTTGGTTTTTATTTATATGTTTTACTTCATAAAAAGCTGCGGTGTGTTAATAAACTGTTAATATCTTAAGCAATTTTAAAAAAAATAATTACGGATTGTTTAATTTCGTTTACTGTCATTTTCCATTTGAAATAGTGGATCATTATTTTAATATTACGTTCCATTTCTATTAGTTTTTTTCTCAGATAAAACGCTATTACTTTTCTATAAAAATAATTACTCTTAAGAGAATTTTATTTTGATCATTGCCCTCGATGAAATGAAATAATTTTTTTACTAAAGATTGTTTTGCATCATACATGTATCATTTCAGCTAAAAGACAAAATTATTTAGATTTTTAAAACTTTACAAGCCATTTCTTGTGGATTTTTTTTTTTCATTTTATTTAGGAAGTTTTGTGTTATAGTGTATTAAATCCAAATTTTAAAAAACAATTATAATAATTCCTTTGATTTAAAAAAAAGTAATTTTAGGAAGTTCTCCTTTTATGAATATCCCTAAAATGTTTGAATTACGATTAAATGTTAAGATGTAACTTAAAGTCGCGATTTTTGAAAAAACCTTTCTAAGCTTATCTCTGTTCAGCAAAAGTAGCATATTGTTCAAATTTTGTGTAATGAATAAAAACAGTGTTAATAATTTATATCTGGATGTGAAATACGTTAATATTACTTTTTGATGTATTTATTTTACGTTAAATTTGTAATATCCGTAAGCAACGCCGTTCCTAACATTATAATAGTGATTTAATTGAAAACATTGTGAAATACAGACGAGTATTAAGTTGGCGATAGAGACAAGCTGGCATAATTTTTGGTGACCATGTAAGTAATTTGACGATTGCCTTAATATTGCAGAAGCTAATATATTAAAGCGCCACATGGTCGATAGCACAAAACCAACTCCTCAAAATAATACATATACATGCCAATTTTCAAAGTGATCGGTTGAACGGTGTTGGAGTGAAGCGAAATCATATACACACAAACATCTATATATATATATATATATATATATATACACTGGTGTCCAAAAGTTAAGCATCATTGATAATTATGTGAATAAAGAAGGAACTGTAAATAAGAATGGCGGGGGAAACGTGATATGCGAGTGTAAAATGGTTTAAAAAAAAGGAAGCAAATCAAAAGAATGGTAATAATTAATTCTATAATCCAAAGTAGCAGATTGAAAGAAAACTGAGCATAGCAAGGATTTACACTTTAAAGAAAAATGAAAGAAAACATTAAATAAAATACTGACGCTGCACTTTAATAAGGCGTGTGGTCACCTCTGACAGCCAGGCACGCTGCACAGCGTTTTACCATACTTGCAATGAGATGATGAATGAGTTAAACATTTCCAAGCTTCTTGTTCTGTAACGAAGCTTGGTTTGTGTGAAAGGGCTGCAATTTGTCTCCCGAGCATATCCCATACATGTTCGAAAGGATTTAAATCAGGGGAGTTCGCAGGCCACGACATGCGCTGGATGTTTTCCGTTTCAAGGAAGTCATCAATCAGCACCGCTCGGTGACATGGCGCATTATCATCTATGAATATGAATTCAGGACCTACAGCACCTAAAAACAAGCGAACATAAGGCTCAAGAACTTCGTCTCTGTATCTTTGAGCAGTCACAGACCCCGTGTCAAAGAAATAGAGGTTTGTGGAGCCGTCCATCATGCCTGCCCCTACCATTACTCCCCTTGATGGGAAATTATGTCTTTCCGTTATGTTTCTTGGTTCAAAACGTGTTCCATGTTCTCTCCATATCGTTACCTGTCGAGAATCACTACTCAGACTAAACCGGGACTCGTCACTGAACATCACATTGGCCCACTCTCCCCCACTCCAATGTTGATGTTTCAAACTCCAGTTCAAACCTGTTAATTCATGCGCAGACGTGAAGGAAATGCAAACTGCTGGTTTTCTGGCATACAGGCCAGCATGATTGAGTTTTCTGTAAAGAGTTTGTCTCGAAATTCGTATTCATGTGGCCACTGTGAGCTCCGAACCCAGTGCTCTGGCAGTACTGCCCCTCTGACGCCGCGCATTTATTACCAGATATCTGTCTTGGCGAGGGGTTGTGACTCTTGGTCGACCTGATACTAGTTGTCGGGTAACATCTCTTGTTCTTTGAAACCTCTCCCACAGTCTTAAGATCACAGACTGGTCCACATTCAGAATTCGAGACATTTCGGTTTGTCATCGTGAGGATTCCAGCATTCCAACGATTCTTCCTTTCGCAAACATGTCCAATTGGCATCTTTGTGCCATCATTCACCTTGTTTGATTGTTAACAACGTTCCTTCGCACATCAGTTGCACGAAACTTGTCTGAACTGCCTATGCTGCGTAAATCGGTTTCTCCGCGTTCTGACATGCACCGATGTTTCGCGCAGGACGTAGTCGACTGAATAGTTTTGCATAAACCCAATATTTCTTCTTCACCCAATTAATATCCGCAAGAAATTTGGAATAATTTTAGGAATATTTACTTAATGTTTTTCGTATTTTACGATTTATGCTTAACTTTTGGACACCAGTGTAAATTGCATATGTTGATCCCATTCTACTTGATTTAGTACCTCTTTCACAAATATATATATTGAAAGATAATGACCTTATGTCAACTAAATTTTACCTTTCAAAATTTCATTACATTACAGCTAAATTGCTATTGGTGAAAAAATTATTATATATAACAATGGACATTGAAAATTTCATATTTAATTATTTGAAAAATAGTTGTTTAATGCTTATCACCTGTGCCTTTTTTTAAAAAAAAAACAATTAAGTGTTGATTTCATGCTTTCAAAATCATAATCTCGGAAACATTAATAAATTTTAATTAATTTATACTATCACTAAACCATGTGATATTAATAAAATTGTCTATTCAGTAGGCTACATTCCTGTGAGATCATTATCTTCTGGTAATGGTAACGCGTTTCCAGCCAATCAGGTCATTAATTCATGTGACGTCATAGTGACACGATAACTGTAATTGTTTTTTTCAATCAGTCAGCTAATGCGCTTCGATATTGCCACCTTTTGCTTTTTGTGAGGAAACTTCCTTTTAAAAACTACGTTTTTGTCAATAATAATAGCACACATAAGTTAGCAAAATACTTTTGATTTAAAAAAAAGGCATGCATAAAGCAAGATTTTTTTAAAATTTTAATATTTGTATGGTGATTTTTTTCGGTAGTACTTGAATATTTTTAAGCAATTATAAAATTTGAAATTTTATCAAAATTTTACAAACAGTTACAAATTAGTTTAATGTCAGTTTTGAATTCAATGGAGAACGCGTGATTGCCTCTATCCTGTAACCGTCATGAATTTAACCAATTGTTCTTTAGTAAAATAATCACTTCAATATATTTCCTCATCACGTGATATTTACCCGTAAACTTCTAATTGTATTTATAAATTTTTTAAATAAAACTGATGAATAAATTGTTTTTGACAAATAATATAACTTTTTTTAACCAATTTTTTTTCTCATGATATTTTGAACTATTAATTAAAATTTTATATAATATATATCTGAACACAGGGATTTTATATTTGTATTCTTACACTTTTAAAAAAAATTGCCATTCTTTTAGTTATTGTCCAGTACAAAACGCTAGGGGAAAATAAAATCCAATAGATTATTATCCAAGGAATATTTCAAGATGAATTACTTACACCTGACAATATTTTGATAAGTTTTATAACGCATGCATATGAAATTCAAGGAAACAAAAAGCTTTTTAAAAGACTATTATAATAAATAAAACAATTATTCGAAAGAAAGTTAATTCAATTAAATTGATTTTAAAACAATTTCGTATCAAGTCAGATAAAAAAAGAGTTACTTAAAAATTTTAAGATGTATCCTTTATTCGAATTTCCACATTAATTATAAGTAATGAAATCTTCGGATGTAATTTTTATTTAAAACCATAAGTATATGATTTATTTTGACAAGACCCCAAATGCTTAAATTTAAATTAAAATTGTTATTTTTTATTTTAAAGGGAACAATATTAACTGAATCGATTTTTAACCAAAGAAAAATTAATCGTATTAACGATTGGAACTCGACAATTTAATAAAATTAAGTCTTTTAATGTCATTCGAAGTCGCGAGCAATAAACTGAAGCTTTGAGAAGTAATGAAATTAGCCATTGCTTTGAAATTAGAATTAAGTCTTTTCTTTTGTTACAATTTTCAGTCAACAAATAACGTTTTCATGTGTAGAAATTTAAAAGAAAAAAAAGGAAATTCTTTAAATCTGACATAACGATAAATAGAAAGTGAATCCTCTTTTCACTAAAAATATTTTTTTCTGATAAGCTTAGCTCTCTTATAAATAGAAGAGAAAAATACATTCACCAAATCTCCTGCTAAAGGTAATCGTAATTAGAGTTAAAAAGGGAAAAAATTAAGATCCAGGGGGAAAAAAATTTTAAATGTGTCAAGTGTTTTATTTATTGCTCGAGTTTTATAATTGGTTCAAATATAAATGTTCTTTCGGAAGACTCATCTAAATTCAATTTTTTTCCCCAAGATTCTATTATTTCCAAATTTTATTGGAATAATATATTACAACTGTGTATAAAATGATTTCTTAAACTATGTTCTAATATATAATATTGCAGTTTATTGCGATTGAGCTAAAGCTACTTAAATCTGCTGAGCAATTTCGAAAAATTGTTCTATATATTCGTCTTATATATTGTCTTAAAATTTTTTGAGTTTCTTCGACATATATTTTCAGCAGAAAAAACAGATTTTCTTTCTTAGTCAATTTATTAACTCTGAAGTGATGCGATCTGTCAGTGATAAATAAATACAACAATAATAAGAAAAAAATTATAAATTAAAATAATTGTACTAACAATACTGCATGAAAACTTTCAATTATGTTTCAAATGTACATAAAAAATAAGGGGGAGAAAACCTGTGTGTGTCGGCTGTGACGCACGACTGGAGTTTACTTCTTAAGTATAGTTGCCTTTGAATATATAGCATACAAACAGAGTAAATAAACGCATCTCATATAATACTGAATATATGCATTGATTTTCTTTATTCTATTCATATTTTTCACTTATTCGGTAAAATAATATATATATATAAAACAATATACATCCGTTATGTGTTACATAAATATGTTACTCATTGGGCATAAGTACATTGATAAGAAGGTTGATTTCAGCGCATTGCGAGAGGGAGCAGGTGTTCTAGGAAGTCCAAAGCCTGACTGACGACAAGTACGTATTTGGGCTTGGGGCCCAAAACCTGATTTTGCAGAGAGGCCCTTGTATTCCCTTGTTGATTTACTTTATTAATGCTACTATGAGAATTTATTACATTAATACTCTTGCCATTATTAATCACTGTGACGAGGGGCTTGTGGTAACTAAAGTATGATACATGGACGTTGGTAGTATCATACCTAGTCATCCCCAGTGCTCTAACAGAAACAAAATCCAAATTAAGCTCTGATTTCGAAAATTGCACTTTTCTCAATCCTTTTTTCGCAATCAATACAAATATTGCCCTGAAGCATGAGAGGAAGTACATAATACTGTTTCTTCAGTAGTTTAGATCCACCTTCTGTATATGTCAATGTCTTCTGGATATAGTCTTTCACGTCATTAATATTCTGATTGACAAAAATATAAACTGTGACGGTAACAATGGGTTTTTTTGTCCGATTTTAATATGGAAAATAGAATTGTAGTTTTAAAAACGACGAAAATAGTTTCAAAAATGATGAAAATGTCGAAATTCTTTCTCCTTCAGGTTTTTCGATGAACGTAACGCTTTTGTGGTAACACGTATTTATTTCAATCCTCATAAAATTTCCATACCGTGTGGGCTTTACTTGAAAATCAATTCTTAAGGAGTAAACTACATACAAAAAAAATATTTTATATAAAGTGTAGCACCATATATTTATACCTTCCTTCCCTTTATTTTTAAACGTCAGCCAGAAATGGCACTCCTCACACTTTGAGAGTGAAATTCCTTTTTTCCCAAATAGTAGTTCAAGAACCATTATTTGCACTTTTGGTAGAAAATATTTTCTCCAGGGGGGGGGAGAGGGTTTAACATGTTCTATGTTTTTTGTAGTGTTGTGGAACTTAAAGGTCAGTAAACATATATATTTGTTCCTGGAAATATCAGTCTCTATATTATTTTAACCAAAACTAATAAGATCCCAAAAGAAAAATAAAAGGTTTGAGAAGAGTTTAAGAAATTTGACAAGCTAAAATATATTGCTAGGCAAATACCACGCAAAAACTTGAACCAATAATTAAATTGCATTTTGGATAATTATGAAATTGATCATTCATAGGAATACTTTTAGAACTAAACAATTAATTTTGTTGTAGCGATTTTAAGTTGCAAGGGTTTTTAATTTAAACATTTGAAAAATAAGTCTACAGTAAAAATAGTTAAATAAAATATGCATCAAAGAAAAATCTATCGTTTCATAGAAGTATTAATATATTTTATGTAAAAAAGAACTTAGCAATTATTTAAAAGTAAAATTCTACATGAATTATATTTTGTAATTTATATTAATTTATTTTAAAAAATGTATTTCACAATTGAATAAATACAAGCTTTATTTTTTCGTTGGTTTTTCAGATATTATTAGTAGGATTCAAAAGTGCCCGGAACATTTTTGCAGTAAAGTGACTTTGATATCATTTCTGTGTTACTGAATTCTTCCGCTTTCCTAAAAAATGTTTGTTTCAATTGACGTGCTCGGTGGGTCACAACGCGCCGTATTTTGTAGGCGGATGCATTGAGTCGGCAGTGATTGAAAGAAATTCCGTTTGTTGAATAGATATGGATATTACATTTTTTTCGCTTAGGAAAAAATGCTTCGATGGCTTTCGAAATTTTGAAGCAGGATGTGATACACTGTCACGAACGCACACTTTTGAGTGGCATCGACGTTTCGGATAAGGCAGGGAAAGTGTCGAAGGCGACAAACGCTCTGGACGTCTGTTGACCTCCCACACTGTTGAAAACAACGAAAAGGTTTCTGAGGCGGTATGTAAGAATAGGTTTCAAACAGTAGCAAATATCCTTGGGATATCCTCAACCACATAAATATGGATACTGACTAAGGATTTCAGCATGCATAGGGTAGGCCAACATATCGTTCCCCGCATGTTAAACGACGACCCATCTGCAGATGAAGTAAAAAGTGCATCGCCGGCTGAATTAAAGTGCATGGCTAAAAATGGATTCCAGAAATCTTTCGATGACCGTTACAAGCCATGGCAAAAGTGTGTTGTTAATTACTTACTTAAGGGTTTAATTTCAAAGGAGAATGTGTTTCAACAGCTTAGTTGGTAATATTTTTTAAGTTGACTCACACAAGATCTTTTGAATCCTACGGTGAATTTCCTGTTTAAATTGCTCGAACTTTTAAATTTCTTGCTTCAATTTAATAATATAATAACAAAGTGTTTATTTTTTAAACATTTATGTCAAAGTGGTAAAGTGTTTTCAAAATGGTCAAGTATTTAATATAATTCTAACTTTTTTTTGTCATTTTGAGAAGTCGCAATGCAGTGGATTGTCATCAATTGTATTATTTGCATTTATTACCAATCAACTGCATGCTTTATTAAAATTTTAATACATTTCAATCGTTATCAACAAACTTTTCCAATAAACTCCCTGCATTGTTAGCCATTTTTCTCAACACAAATGTGTATAATATTACTAAATTGCTTCGGTCAATGAATTTTTTGTTGTTGTTTCAAATCGCAATATAT
This sequence comes from Trichonephila clavata, assembly GCA_019973975.1. Classification (NCBI taxonomy): domain Eukaryota; kingdom Metazoa; phylum Arthropoda; class Arachnida; order Araneae; family Nephilidae; genus Trichonephila; species Trichonephila clavata. Next base: position 144,530 of record BMAO01031182.1, on the reverse strand, counting down.
TTTGTCACAAATATTTAAAAAATATATAAATTAAAATCCACATTTATCATACGTTAAATAGAAAACTATGTATTTATTGAAAGTATTTTTCGAAACTAGTATATCATTATAATCACAAGTCTTATTATTACTAAAAAAAAAAATTAATGCATTTTTATGCCTGATAAAGTATAAGGGCAATCAGAAATACAAATCTGAACTTACGTACTATCGCAACCCTGCCAACTTTCAAGATTAATCGCCAAATTTGCAACCCCGATTTTACTCATGTCATAGGCCCTGGATTGCCAACCATATGCTTCACTTCATATATTTCTCCGTTGCGCACCATTCTAAGTCTAACCGTTCGTTGATATGGCAATTTTAAATATTAAAATGCAAATCTGAGATTTTTCGAATTCTTAAATAAAATTTATTATAAAATTTAATCTCATTATATTAAAATATATTATAAAACTAATAACAGTAAAATAAAAAAATAATTTTAATTAATCTTGTTCTTTCATTAATTAGTGTTTATTTATAATTTATTATTTTTCGACTATGCGGTACATATTCACGACTGTTTTTAGCGTAGATGCAATTTTATTCAATGTGGCCAATATGGTTACGATAGTACGTAGTTGCCTAATATTCAAAATAAATAAATAAATAAATTATTTTAACGGTAGTTTTCAAAACACACTTATATTGCACTAGCCATGTCTATATATATTGTTACGAAATTTGTGTAATGAATGTTTAAAATAGTGTAAATAATTTATTTCTGAATGCGTACTAAGTTAATTTTACTCTGCGTTGTGCATTTATTTTACATTAAAATTGTAATTATTCGCAAGCAACCGTCGTTCCTTACATTAGAATGGCGACTCAATGGAAAATTTGGCGAACTGTTGGCGATAGAGCCAAGTTAGCATCAATTTTTGGTGACTAGGTGACCATATGAATGCCTCTGGAAATTTCTGGAGAAAACTACTAATATCGTAATCTATGACGCAAAGATCCACGCGGCATTATAAATAGGGAGTGACTCGCTTAGACTGAGTTTGGCCGTGAGGAATCGAGCACCGATTACTTCGGCTGTTGAGTAAGACGACCGAGTTCTTGTGAGTAATCTTGAACATACTTGTATTTAGACACTGATAGTTCTGCCTGAAAGCCGTAGAAAGTGTGAACACCTTCTGAGACATATTTCGAAGAATACTGTTGCTGTATCCTGTATTCCAAGGAATGTTTTTCGATAATAAATTTCCATCCCTCCTGAAGAAACTGTCTTGCTTTTTGAAACTGATTGCATAAAATCCTGGAAATTCGATCTACGTTACAATATTCATCCTTTATAACCATTTGCCGCTGCCAAATACTAAAACCAAAAAACTACATCACGAAAAAAAAAAAATTTTAAAAAGCCAAACATAGTTTAATTGACCAACTTCATGCACACAGAAACACAATCATTGAAATCCGCAGTGTCTTTTTACACATTTTTCCATCTCCGTCCCCGATAGAGGATCCAAAGGAGGGCGTCCTTTTCCGCTGGGAAGAGGGATTATTTATGAAGTCGCATGACAGACCGCAGAGCGAAAAGGGGGTAGTAGCAAAGAGGCCCGCTCTAATGACGCGATGCCGCGAGGCGTAATGGTCCAACACGCCGCTGGGAGGGGGAGTCATTCCCTCGCTTTGGACCCTTTTCGTCTGAGGAATTGTTGTTCCGGGGGTCGCGGAAACAAGGTCCTGAAAGATTGCTTTTGTCGGAGTGGGGGTGGAAAAGGGGTGTCCGGATCGTCTGGAACTTGTGAACTTTGTTGTGTGACAACGTTGTGGGATGAAATAAATACAGTGTTAATGATTAGTGCTACATATTTGTAATTTATACATCTACCGTTGTCTGCTATTAAAATGCCCCTACTATTAATTTTTAACGTTTCTGATATTAACATAATGCATTGAATCTATGATGATTTGGCGCCGTGCCGCACACAGGAATTTTTCAAGGCGGGGGGTGGGTCCAGGTTCGGAAGTCTACCTTCCTCGTATCATGTTCCAATTCGCTACCCAACATTTTTTGATTTTATCGATTTCCGGAAACAAAAAACAGCAAAATATTAATTATTGAATAAATAATTAGCATTAATTAATAAAATTATATATTATAAATATTTAGTTAAATTTTATGTGCCATACACATAGAATAGTGAGTCAATAAATGAGTATCAAGCTTGCTTGGGATCTTAAACCCCTCATGCACTTCAGCGCCCAATGGTAACGTATAATGGGATGGGTACAGTAGACCCTGGCCCTCATGGGCTGTTGCGTCACTGATTTTGAGCTTATATATTTAGAATTATAATCAATCGAGAAAAAAAATCAAGGGCTTTGGAGGGGATATGCCCTTGTGTACGCTACTGATTTGACGTAATCTTAAACTTGTGTGTGAAACAATTTAGTTTTAAAATAATAATGTACATAAAAATAAGGTTTGAAAAGTATGAATCTCGTATAGAATGTCGAATATATAACAAATCGATTAGTCAGCGCCCCTAAATTATACGTAGAATGGATTTTATTAAATGAATTCAGACTAATAACTATACTTCAGGTTAATTGTATATGTTTGTTTTAATATTTTTTTGATTTTCGTGTTTATGCATTTGTTGTGTGATGATTTTACTGATTATCGGTTACTGTGACGGGTTTTTACTGATTATCGGAAAAGGCTATTTTCTCCACTAAGTCGACTACATCTGCGCATAACGGGCTGACGCAAGTTATTTCAAAATAAACGAGAGTTCTCCTGTTAGTGCGACGTAGACACGGATGTTTTAAGACTTCTTGAGGCTCTGGGGTCCTACACAAATGTAAGCTCCAACCTATGACCCTTAAAAGTAGTGCATAGCATGTGTTGTCATATACTGGTACAAAAAAATATCCGGGGACAAATAAATGTGCATGATTTACATCAGCCACTGGCTCGACTGATTGCCAACTTTTGACTAGATAAGTAATAATGGTGCAGGGGAGTAGGCCTAGGACTGCACAAGGACGACAGCCATCAAATGCAACCAGGTGACATATCGTCAGAAATTCCCAGTTTTTAATAGAATACAACCAGAGATAACATTTGACCTTTGAAATTATTCAAATCATTATCTTATTCAGGGTGACTAAAGAACGAGGCGAGGCCCTGGGACTGAGCACAGTTGGTCTTAAGATATCCCTAGATATAGACATTTGAAAAATAGAGAGCCCACCCTAATGTCATCCTCATCACTTGGAGATCTATACTTTACGTCACTAAAATCCTAAAAAAAATAAATTTCTTTAAGACTGGGAGAACTTAGGAACTAATTCTAACATTGGCAACAGTGTATTGAACTCTAGACAACATTTCAGAACTTCCCTTGGTTACCAGGTTCATCCGAGGTATGAGCCAGCATAAGTATAAACTATTTGACACTCTATCTCAAAATTGAGTGTCAGAAGTTCTGCCAGCGAGCTAAGAGTCATTTTATACATTTAATATTATGCCATATTTAGTAGATAGAACAAATAATCGGGAGCTTGTTTTAAATAGAAATCAATGGCCCCTTTACCAGGGTCTTTTTTAACCTCTCCGGCACCCTAAACACTTCAAATTGCTCACCCTCAGATTTCCAAAGCTTCAGTTTTTACCTTGTAATTTTTGCTTCGGGGGGGGGATTTCCTTAATTCTCTGACTATTTTCCCTTTATTTTTGATTTTTGGAGATTTTTTTCATTATCTACTACCTATGGAACCACTGCGTCCTGGACTGGCAACCAGCAGCCATCAGAAAAGGATAGGGTATGGTTTGGGAACTCTCGTTCAATGCTTTTCTTACGGCATCACATACCACCAACCCTTTTATAAATTAGTACAGTAAGTCAATGAAATCGTTTGCAATTACAGTACAGAATGAATTATTGTGATAACTATTTTTTTAAACTTGTTACTTATTATCTTTTCATCGTTTATCACTTTACTATCTTTGGCTTTTAGACATCCTTATTTTTTCTTGAGTCACTGTCATTGTAATGATACAATAAAGGTTTTTTTCGATAAATGAACATAATTACAATCAATTTCCATTGTAATATCAGTTTGAGTGCCTACAATATCAAACTGTTAAACTTTTCTTTTTCCACAGTAAATATTATTTAAGTTCTTACTCTATAAATGGTAAAAATGCTTTTCTTTTGATTTGCTAGGTAGAGGTACGTTAGCTACAATTTTAATTGTTTTCTTTTCCCTTCTTCAAAATCCCCCCCTCAAATCTTCTGCGCTAAGCGGAAAAGCGATCCTACCCCTTACACGAATTCCAAAGAACTTCTTTGCTGTACTCTCTGTCTTTCGAACTCCGCGCTAGTTGACTCAGCTAAAAGGATATTGTGGAATGTACGATTTTCCAACGTGGCTAGTTGTGTATTGAAAATTAAGAAAACTTTTTATGGCTTGACGAACTCAATTATTATAATGAATCTGGCACTCCCTCTTATGTAAACTTTGTTTCCACATGTAAAATAAATCCTCTCTGTTTTCACTGGAGGTAATGTTATAAAAATGCGTTGACTGACACAAAGTTGCTTCTAGTTAAACTGGCCCAAAGTCTATCTGTCGAAAGCAGGTGCGATGGATGCCATCATAGCCCCACTTTTTGTTGTCCCTAATTTTATCACATGTTTGAATATTAATTATCATTCTAAAAATGGTGCAAATTACAATTTAAATATGTTTCTTCATGTGTTGTTATTGAAACAAATATTCATTCCCCCTTCGTGTATCTTACTTGCGTCTAAAATATTCTCGACGTCACAATGGATCAAAAAGGCTTACCTCCACCTAATTAAATTAAACTCTTTCCTTGGACACCCTGCTCAATATTTAACTAATTATGACCCATTCTTATAGTTATTTACATAGATTCAAATTTAAAGTAACCTTAATTTTTTCATTGCGGATGCGTTGGGTACGCAAATTACTATGTGTTGCATTGTAATTTCACAAAAGAATTACCATCTTACTGAGCTCACCGACACTTCTCATATAATCTGGTTTAATTCATGAGTGACAAATATATTGCGCATTTCTTGTTTTATATTAACAAAAGGCATCACCTGTAAAATACAATAGCCACTGTCGTGTCCCAGTCCTATTTTGGACTGAGTTCACATCACCCGAGGCGCCTCTAAGTCTAGGAGGAAACATATCATCACCAACAAAAGCCATAACAACAATTATTTATTGAGGACAGACAAAACACAAATAACAAACACAAGTTCAATTTATAAGTGGAAACCTCGGAGTGATTGCCTAATACCTAGATTAACCCTAATACTCAAATCTGACCTTCAAATTTAATATTCCCATCTAAGTAATCTCAGCTATCAGAATTGACAAGGAGCCGAACTCTTGCTAACTTCAGGTCGGTACTAAATCTAATTCCTTTGATTCCTTTATTGATTAATCTAGTACTTTACTTTAAATATATCAAATACTATCAAATACGCGCTAAGCTCGTTGAAGTGATCCGTAGACGATACTTACATGTAGTTTGGCAATTCCTTCTCTCTCTCTCTAACAATTACGAAATCTAGACTTTATATAGTTGAACTAATTAGCATATAACTATCTCGTGTTTTTCCGAAGAGGCTGTGAAAAAAAATAAATGCTGGCCCCAAAGTTACCCAAGTGGATTAGTTTGGAAATTCACGCCGATAGCCCCGTCACACTACAACCTTCTCTATGAATCGCTCAAAAAATTCATCAACAGGAAAACAACTTCCTTCTATAAAAAGGGTAGATGCAGTTGACCCTTCTTCTGTAAGTCGCAAATGCAGCGTCGTATCATTAAACGAACTCTTCACAACAATGCTTTTAAAGCTTGATGGACGGGGTGAGCGGAATGCCCAGATAGCACACTGGATTCTTCAAGAGCAGACCGTGTATTTTCCCTTCATGTCTGGGGGTAAAACAGATGTTGAGTCCTTTCTGGAAACAACCCTTTCTTCTTCGACACCCAGATGGTTTTAGACACAGCGATTAAAAGAAAAAATACTTCTGTTGAACAGTTTATCTTCATGTAAGACACGAATCACTTGGATGAAAAGAATGTCGAACATTTTGCAAAAAAAACAAGAAAAACCCTGCCCAAGAGGGTATTCTCAGTTTTTAAGTGATATATCAATTGATAGAACTTACATATGATGGGCAAAATACGGCGATGTAGTTCACTTCAGACGCGACGGCTTATTTATTGCCTTAAGAATGATGAGTGGGAACAAGATGAGTTGGGAACAAGATGATGAATGCCGGGTGCAGATTCGCTACGCTCGCAAATTGGGATTGTGAAAGAGTCCCCGCGCACTCGAAAGAGTTTGCGGGGGCAGCCACCTAGAAGGATTGATAGAAAGGAGCTACGATGACCTCTCAAAAGACGGAGTGCGAGAGTCTGTAGAGAAGCCATTGCAGTGATTGATCGGAAGCGATACCAGGGAAAGAGGGTTGCGGAAACAGCCGCACCCAGGAGACGATCATCCGAAGATCTAAGAACATCGTTATTGTATGAAAATATTCTCCATCGAAAAGCTGTAAAGATTAGCAAAACAAAAATGATTTTTTAAAAAAATTAATATAAAAATAAATGCTATTTGATCAAAAGTTGTGTGATCTTTCTCCCTATTAGGAAATGGGGGGGGGTGTAATTTTGTGGGCTCACTACGTTCCACAACCAATTAAGAACAAGAATAAAATCACCTAACGATTTAACCGGATATGGATTTCCTTCGTTCCAATCGTCTAGTGCTTACACGGTTTGGCAGCTGGCCGATATAGGTTGGTGGTTGAAAATAATCCCTCTTGCCAGAAGGTCAACTGCTGAACATTGAGACATCAAAAAATACTTATAGATGAAATACATTATGCACATTTCATGTGTTATTTATATTTAGGATATTCTGTACAACTAAGATTGATGTTTGCTTAAGCAAATATATTTGCGAATAAAATATTGCTAAATTTACTAGCCTAAACTGTTGTATTTTTCATATTGAATCTCAAAATTTCTTATGAAAATGTATTGATAAGAATCCGCTAGGAGGACTATAGTTTGATAGTAATTCAAAATAAGGAAATTCATTGCAATAAACTTTGAACTGTCTTAGAGCAAAATGTATTCAAATCGATGGATTTATTTTATTGAATTAATGCCTCGCTCTGTAAGAGACAGAGAGAAAAACGAAGGGTATTGGTAGAGCACATCGTAACTTTGAAGTCAAGATTTAGATACCTGAAGTAACTCTTCATGATCCTGTCTCACTAGCATGATCTCCATTACATTTCTGTCTCTGGAAATATATTATTCGAAACCATCACCCTCATTTAGGAATCAGTTACTCTGCCTAAGGTTTCCGCGAGTTGCCATTAATTCATACCAAGCCAAAGTGCATGAATAAAACATGTTTTGTGTTAGGCATTTTGTTTGAAGTCTTGAAAACTTTACATGTGTATGTGTGTGTAATTTCAAACTTATCTATGAATCTATAAATACTGATTTTCTTTTGAATGTCCTATACAATAAATTTTGAATATTTGATCTGTAGCAAACAGTTTCTTCTGAAAATATAGTTTCTAGAGTGATATTTACGTATATGTAATTCTCATCATGCACGTGTTTATCTGAAGAATGTGTTTAACTTTTTCTTCACTAAGACTTTGAATCACATTAACGAAATATTATTTACAGTGTTATACTCAGGCTTTTAAATACAAATAAATACGTGAATATTTTTTTTTAAAAAATAAATGTTCACCATTATTTTAAAAACTTTAATGCTAAAAAATATATTAAAGTTGCGTGTTTCGTGTAATGCACGAGCTATATTAGAAAGTCTTTCATTGTTCGCGTCTATGTTGCTGAATGTGTGAAATTATAAATCAAACTGAACTTACATTCAAGATAATTATGTTCTGTAAATCTTATTTATAAAGACAAACTTTCCACACACACACATTGGACCTTTATCAAATAATATGTGCAGTAAATTTTCAGTAACAATTTACTTGTTCTATTGGATCATCATCAAACATTAAATATGTTTAGTAAATTTTTATTAAAAATTAATTTCTTAATGAACTTATTTCGAAGCAGGATGTGTTTGAGCAATTTAATTAGAAATATTTTTCTAAGTTATAGAGTCCATCTGGAACTTTTCAATCCTACCTCGTAGTATGTGCAGTATATTTTCATTGAAAATTAACTTGCTCTACTTGACCTTGATTAAACATTAATAAGTACAGTAAACTTTTTATCAAAAATCAACTTATTCTTTTGGACATTAATAATTAATATGTGCAGTAAAGTTTCAATAAAAATTAACTTGCTCTATTGTACCCTCGTCATACATTAACATGCCCTGAAATTTTATTATAAAAAACATATTATGGGAGGGGGCAGGATCTTTATCAAATTTTGATATGTTCAATGAACTTTCGTTGAAAATGAAAGTATTCTGTTGGATTTTCATCAAACAATATGTTTTACAAAACTTTATTAAAAACGAATAAATTGTGTTGGACCTTTAGGTTAAAAAGTAATATGTATTGTGTAAAATTTCCTTAAAAACTAAGTATTCTATTGAACTTTCCTCGAACATCAACATTCTCTATAAATTTTTGATAAAAACTAACATGTTTTATTGAAAATTCATCAAATACTTTTGTATACGGTAAATTTTTATTAATGATAAAATGAACACACTTTAATGTTTAATGACTAATATATTAATAACACATGGTGTTGTTCATTGGGATTTTCGTTTCAAACTAATATACTATTAAGATAGATTAAATTTTTTCCAAAACTGTATAAAAAATATTCCCGTTAGTATTTTATTATGTGATGTAATTAAGATTTACTAAGCATTAATGAAATAACTGTTTTTTTCCAAAAGACTAAAATGTTAAAAGACGTTAAAAAAAGAAAGAAAAACAGCTAAATTTTTTCAATTATATGAACTTTCAAATTTTTTAAATAAAGTATGTAATTTAAGAGAGATTAAAAATTAATTTTCTCTCCTGAAATTAATGAATTTTTTGTTTGTTTAAAAACAGTTATTTTTATGACTGCATGGTACTATGATTTTAAAATTTATTCGTAAGTTATATTCTTTCCTAGTTTTCTTTAGAATTTTCTAAATCATATTATTTAACTTAGTTAATTAGTTTATTGCGCAGTTAGGAAATATTCCAACAATATAAAAAAACCATTTATGTTAGTTAAAATGGGCATGTTTACTTAATTAATTTGAATGTGAAGTTAAAAATGTTTTCTTTAATGTTTTTAATTTGGGAAGATAAAAATAATTTCTAAAAAAATATATGTCAACACTTTTATAATTAATTACTTTAGTTTTAAAGATAATAGAATAACTAATATGTGTTAGAAAAGAGGTTCCAGATGTATAAAAGCTTTATCTTGCCATCTAAAAAATTTATACCGCGGAATTTTTGACTAGGTTTGATCCTCTGGTGACAATTAAAAAAAAGAACACTCTTCAATAAAGCAAAAATAATAGGAGTGACCTTGAGAAAAAATTATTCGCCAAATGGGGCGACAAAGCCAGATACTACGAGACAAACCAAGAAGCATCTACAATAGTTATATGAAGATAAAAATTTAGAAACTTTTAGAATGGCTTCCTTGGCTTGATAAAGATGTTGCAGCGAAGAAAACATTTGAAAATGTCTGCGCGTTTCATTTACCTAATGCAAAATCATGATTATGGATTTTAATCAATTTGCTACAATAGTTATTAATCAGTGCTGTTTTAGATTTACATACGTGTTACGTGTTTTTTAGAAGTAAAACTACTATAATTACTTGAGAGTTCTACATCAAATACCATAGTGCAAGCAGCATAACAAATGTCCCTCGTAAAAGCAACTTCAAAAAAAATTACCATGGGCTATCCAGAGATATATCCTTTTTAACTTTTTTTTTGTCCAAACAAATTGGCATTTTACGCTGGAACAGTGCCTCAATACAAATGTGTGGCACTACCGAATAACATAAAAAGTGAGAGAAATATAGAAGATTGTAGAGAGAGAGAGGATTATGGATGGCTATTATATTGCATTGATTCGTATTCTAGACAAATTGTCTTATATTTTTAGTATTCAAGCTTACGTAGATTTTTGAATTGTCAATGTCAAGAGGCAGCATTTTGCTTAAATATGTACAAATTGATTCTTACCCTTTAGCTTTCCTTGTCTGCATATCGCTTAGTTATTTTTAATGTTTAACTTGTCGTGTAATATAACCTCCCCTAAGATTATCAACTCCCCTTCCAGTATTATTAGGTTCGGAACGTGTAGGCGGGTTAAAGAATTCCATAGACATCTTAATAAATCACTATATTTATTGATAACTCTTAATTAAGGAGATTATATAAACACTATTCAATTTTAAGAACAATAAAACACAGTGGAGAATGAGAAGGGGTCACTAATTGCGGAACTACGAAATCTAAACTGAATCCACGAAAGATAAGCGCGTACAATTACAGCTACCACACGTATACGTAATTACTATTCTTAAGTCACTAACCTAGTTTCTTAAACTACGGAAGGTTCGTCTTGTAGGTCATCTGGATCTTGATTAGATCGGATCAAGGCTAGAATTCCCTCTTTAATATGCGACTTCTATCTTCAGCTTTTCCCATAGCTTTTCTACGGACTAATTTTATCAACAACTGCGAGTTGGATTCCCGACGCTTCGATTCACTTTACTTTACAAAATCTACTTCTTCACTTGACAACTATTACTCATTTCATTTCATCCTCCCTCGCTATCTCACTAAACCCGAATTTATATAAAATATCTCATTTGCATAAATCACGCTTTGGCTACCGGTGGAGATTGGTTGAAATAAATTTGTAGAAGTTTAGTAAAGAACCGTACAGATCCGTCACAAACTTAATAAAAATATATTGTTCATATTTTTTATTATTATAAGTTTAAGTTTTATTTAATGGCTTCTCCACCCATGCTTTGTTCGGATACCTCCAGAAATCTCAATGATGAGCGAAACTTTCACCTCAATGAACCTGAGGAGAAGGAGGGGGAGGTACCATGATCAGGGTGTTTAAAATGTTGTGCTTCTTCTACTTAGTTTGAAATACTATAATAGATTATTAGTGCTGAAATGCGGGCTGTTTGATTAATAAAATAAATTATATATCTTAACTTGTGCACATTTTTATTCTAAAATTAAGTGAATAAAACACGGAATATTAATTTAAAGAAACAGTTAAAATGCAATAGAGGTAAAATAAAAATTATTTGCTGCTTAATGTTGGTCGATAGCAAAAAAAAGAGGGGAAATTAAAAGGAGATTTCGTAAAATGCTTTGTATTTTTTATGTAAAAAACATTGAAACTACTTATCATATTGTACACACTACTGACTGAATTACTGTAGTTTTTAATAGTTAACGTTAATTAAGTTCTTAAGATTTCTACATGTATGTCTAAACTTTTTTTAACTTTACGGCTTTACACACACCTCTGATACGAATAATTAGAATAATTCTAAAGAAAACATGCAGAAGAAAAACTAATCTTAAAAGTTTGAATAAAAGTCAAAGGTTGTTAGAAAGAAAAAGGAGTATAAATCCTATAATCCTATCATGAATAATCAAAAGTTTCTTATATAGTTGTTGTATTTTACTTTCTTCACGAGTTCTTAAACTTCACGAAGTTTTCCGTAACTCTGTAAGGTAGATTAAAAATAGCTTCTTTAATACTTATATGGCTTAAGTTTCCAAGAAACAGTAGCTAGTATATGCTTAAATATTTTTCTTTCAAATGTATACTGAAGTCTTCTGTGTAGTATTATTTAATATTACACGTGCACAATTATATTATCAATTCTATTTAATGGTACGTTCAAAGTTAAAATGGATTGATGTAATATTTCTTCATCAAGGAAATGTTAGTACTCAGGAGACTGTTAAGGGTTGAATTAGATAGAAAGAACAGGTTACAATTTGTTATTTATTAACTATCATTTTTAGGAGTTTTTATTTTTTGGGTAACTATTTTAAACTACTTGCTGTTTGTGACAATTTTTTTTGACACAGTATTTAGATATGATAGTAAATCTATCTTGGTAATAAATAAAAAATGTACTTAACGATTAATGCTCCTTCCCTAAGCTGAAAAAAATGGACAAGAAAAGATAATAATAGAAGGAAAAAAACTTGATTTTTGTTTCGTATAAAAGGGATTAAATTTGTTCGAAAGTGATTGAAATTGTTTCAAAAAATTTTGAATAACAGCAATATAACAAAAATTCTACTTGCCAAATATGAAATAGACGCCGTCAGTAGCACAAAATACACCATAAAGGATAAAGTACATGAAAGCCAATTTTATTGGAAAATAGAATAAAACACATGAATAAGTTATATAAAATATTAGCCCAATTGCACTTACGAAACATGACAAATTTAATAATTTGTGTATCCTCTACAGGTAGCAGTATCTGCAATAGCGTTCCGATAGTAAGTTTCGTAATTTTTGTTTCTCATGGAAACTTTACTGCCAAAAAAATACGCCATGGCATTATGAACTACACACCTCACACTATTTATTGACATAGTCGCCACCGACATTTAAATATTTGTCGTAGCTTATAATAAGTTTCAAGAAACCACTCTCATTGTCCTATGATGTAAAGCATAATTGCTCAACTTGGAATATTTTCATTTGTGGAAACGAAAGGACTCCCACTTCGGTTTGCCTCCTCGCTGAATATGCAACACCAGTAACCAATCATTTGACGCGACATGACTTCTCCATCATACACTGTCTACAAGTATTTATGGATGGTAGACACAGCAGTACCACATGTACATTCAAATCTGATAACAGCACGTACTTTCATTAGATACCACAGTGTCAGCACACGTATTTGTCATTGAGATTTGTCCTCGAATAATCCCCGGAACACTATAGTTCGCAGCTATTCACTCTTCAACATTCTGTGCAAGTGCCATTCTTCCTTCACTGACGCCCCACTCGTCATCGAACCAGTGATGGATGCAGCTTTTTATGGAAGTTATTTCACTTAATGTTGCATCTCTTTCAAAAAACACTGATGAATCTTTCTTCTGGAAAAGACCTTTTTTAAGTTCGACATGCTTGGACAGTAAAAGAATGATGTTATTGACGAATTTTTGTAGTATTTCAAAAAGGCTTTCACACATTACCAAATTCCATCTATTGCAGCATTGAATAGTATACACTGAGGCAATCGTTTGTCGTCCATTAACTATATGTGTCAGGTAGCATTAAAACCAGCCTTATAGGCAGTGAAGAATTTTCGAACATTTTGTATCACGTATAACCTTGAATGGCTCTGTTGAAACAAAAATTATTCTATTTTTCTTATTGATTGGTTTTTGTCATATTGGCTGCAAATCCTCCCTAAAGTTAAAGGACGCCAAAAATTAATATATCTGATATGTTGAGAAATCTGTCAAACTACTAAAAAGTACATTGCTAGGGCTCTAGCGAAACTCCGAAGTATAATACTGGTAAATGCCGATTATGACAAATGCATAGTGTGAGAAGAGTCATGCAATACATCTCTCACATGTTACTATTGAGTTATTGTCATTGTTCTTCCAAAAAGACAATACTGTGTCATTCATTTGTGGACGATCGGCTTTCAACACACCATTGCGGACGCCGCTTTTGTATGTTTTGTATGTTGTTGTTGTTTCTGATGCCACCTGTCTGACGGCGTCAGATCGTGGCTTACGAAATTCATCGTGGCAAGGGGCTAGGTGTACGGCAGTCGTTATATTTTTGCTTTTAGCACCAAGCAGGTGACAGTACGATTTGGCTCGGTCCTTACACGATATATAGCAACACCACTTACCTTCACCTCCACAATTTAGGCATAGAATTGAAGGGAAAGGAAACATTCTCCAGCCCCCTGCACCCGTGGTTTTTGATGCGACCGCCCTTAATACTTTCGGACCTACTGATTTAAAGAGCACGTACGTGTGTCCCCGGAGGGTATTTGGTGACATCGGGCATCGAACCCAAACCTTCGGGTCTGGAGTCTGATGCTGCTACCACTAGGCTACCCACAGCCCTATGTTGTATAGTGTAGGAGTAAAAGTAAAAGAAGGAAATAAAAGGAAAGGATAAGTAAAAGGAAGTAAAAGTGAAACAAAGCAATATACATCTGAATATTCTACTCTGCAGTAGACTGTAATAGTATAATGCAGGCAGTGCAGATTGATAAGCCAAAAATCTAACTTTTTATACAAGAATTTTCAACGCTACATACGATACGCCATTGCCCTACACACAATATTCTTGTTTGGTCCTTCGGTTGTATGTGAATATGGTGCTATCTTTCCTGATGATTGATCTGTCAATCCTCTATCCCAGCGTTTCTCAAACTGCAATCCTCTTTCCCAGCGTTCTCACCTCGCAGACTAGGCATGCCCTTTTGGGGGGCATGACTACTCTGCGAGGGGGGGGGCGAGCATATTGAAAAGTCGAAAACAAAATATTATTTTAAAAAATATTAATTTATTTGGAAGTAAATAAAAAAAATACATTACATTCAAACAAAATACATTCTGACAATATAAAAAATAAAATACACATTTACACTGATATATTACACTTATAAATACATCAGTGCTACACAATGTATTTTATAATTAATTTAACAATACCGAGTTAAGAACAAGTTTAATAATTACCAGCGCCCCAAGGGATTGTTATAAATACAATTATATACAAAAATTAACATTTAATTTTTATGGTTTATAATTATACTTTGACTGCTGATGAAAAGTTACGCGTTTCGCTTCCCAATGTCAACCGTTTTTCACGTAGGCACGTGCATGTGATGTATTGGGGAGGGAGAATAAAGAAGCAAATAATCTGAAATAAATAAATCCTTCGCAGACATAGTCAAGGTTCTTTTATTGCATTTCAAAACCTTCGGAATAAGTATGTGGATAGTAGTGCACAGAAAAGATCGTACTTCGGAAAGACGTATATGTACGTCCAGAAATTAACGCTTTGGCTTAGCGAGACATTTACATACGCCGATGGTACTTAAGAGATTAAAGCCGTATCATAGTTTTTGCGTAAAAATATAGTATTATTGAATTCAATACATTGTTATTGTATGGGGGGGGGGCGCGACGAACATTATGATTGAATATTGGGTAGCGAATATTGAAACTTTGAGAAGCACTGCTCTATACACCAATTACATGCTTGTATTGCTGTGGGTTGATTTCGTTCTCTACGAGCACAACTGTTTTTGGAGAAACCATCGGAAATGTAAATACATTACAAATCTCTCCATTTCAGACTTGGAAAAGAGCTTGACTATAAGTTTCGTTTTTTCAAAAAGAATCCATTTGAGGCTTCTCACACACGAAAATAAAAAGCGTTATTTCGCATTGAAATGAAAATCTATTTTTAAATTTTATCTGTGATTTTTAGATCTAAAACATTATATTAGAATATTAGATCTAAAACATTATATTAGAATATTAGATCTAAAACATTATATTAGAATATTAGATCTAAAACATTAATACTTGATTAGAATAAGAATTTATTCTCTTTTGTGTTATCGATATAAGTTTTCCCTTTAAAATTTATTTTCCAATTAGTGTGCAGATCGCTACAGATATATGTTTTAGAGTACTAGTTTAAGAATCATTAATGTAGTAATTTGCTTGACGTAAATTTTTATCGGAAATGGATAAGCAGTTTTAAGATGGAATTTGATTCAAGAATAAATTGGGTAGAAATTTGGTAAATTTGGTTGTCATATCCTGTTGTGCTTTAAAATTTCTTAATAAATTATATCATTACAATTTATAAAAACATATGCAAATGACATTTGATTTCATTTGATTGTTTACTTTTTTAGTTGTTCAATTGCTTGTCTGCTCCCATTGCATCGCGGATTTTTTTCTGCTATGATCCAACCTTACCTGAAGTCTAATCTTTCTTTCCATTCAATGATTTATTACTTTTTAAAATTTGTTTGTTCTTCATGCAAAGTTTTCTGTTGTGAAGTATATGATAAAAATCATCTTGGAATTGGCAGTCAAAATAAAAAGTGAATATTCATCTAAAAAGCATTAATACTGAAACACTTCTTGAAAAAGCATAACTTAAGATCTTCCGTTTCATTGACGTAAACTGTTGAATTAAAATTATAAAATTTACAACTAAATTAAATTAAATTCTGCATATTTATGAAAAATATATTTCTGCAAGCAATTAAAAAATATATTTTAAAAACCGTCAATATTATTTTTTTGAGAATCACGATCATTTCAATGAAATTATTTAGAACCTCTCTTAACTCACGTTTAGTACTAACATCACAAACTAGCTATTTTTTTAAATGATCTACCATCTGGTATTTCCTCTGATGATGGTCATCATCCTAGTCCCCAAGGTATGTCTTGAGATTTTCTGAAAGAATCTTTCCCCTCCCATGATGATTCATTCCAGAGAATTATTCGGTAAACTATTTTTCCCTACCTTTCCATTGATTTATGGAACAGCATCGGTTTAATTCGCCTCTATATTAACTAAACATATGAATAATGGAAATCCCCTCTCAGCGCAAATCGACCACACCCAAGACCCCATCTAACCAGCTACATGAATCTTGTTGATCTTCTTCTGGCTTGTAATTAGCTATATGCGCATTTTATCCCTTGTTTTATTACCCTTTCGGCTCGCTATGTATTATTTTATCTCGAATTAGGGCAATTTTAAGGAAGGCGCGTAAATTACTTGATAAGACGGATAGACTGTCGTGGTGACTTCTGTAAAATAAAATACGGTTTGTTAAGATCGATTATCTATATGGTTATAAATTTTTTTAAAGTATAATAATAATAATAGCTATTTAACATATAGAAAAATGTCAAAGAAATACTCAACATTTAATAAAATGGAAATAATGTAATGATATTCTGGTGAATGTGATCCATGTACCGGTTTACAGCTAGGGGTAAAGTACCACTGGTGCAGAAGGACTGATACACGTTGAGTCAATAGCGAGACTCAATGCTCACCCATTATCTTGATAATTAAGTTCGGAGAGGGGGCACCATCTCATGTGTGGTCCTCGTCATTTAACTATGGTTCAAAATTACGTGGTCCATTACCAATAAAAATCGAATTGTTTTATTTAGTTTAAGAAAAATACTCTCCCACTGTAATATAATTCAAGTTTTAAAAAAGGGAAGAAAAACAAAAATATCCGAACACCCTCACCCCTTCCCCAAATCAAAGAATTAAAGTTTTTAGGATAGGTAATAAAAATATACAGAGTCCCCTTGATTTACAACTGTGTTCCTTACATATTTTAAGTCCTGGTGCCGTTAATACTCGACGTGTATGTGGATTCATGAACTTCAAATCCATCAAAGCTTTAAGTGCTAACGTAAGCATGGTGCTGAAGTTTGGAAAATGAGGTGCCAAATTAGGTTTATCCATGTCACTTGATTGAACCGATTGATTTCGGTAGCAGTGATTCGAGCTTACGAGGTCAATTTGTCAATAATTCTGAGTGATGGCTTGCTTATTAGTTCAATAAAAACTGAAATGGTGAGTGGATTTAATTTTGTACGGAGAGTGTCAGTTTGCATCTTTAAACATTTTAGAACAAATTCAGAACCCTTAAATATTCTATTAATAAGAACTTACCGTGCTGTTCTCAAGAATTTGAAGTTATTAAACAATCAATAAATCCTCTGAACGATTCTTGTGAGTGGAACTTATATTTTTCATCATTTAATTGTGAGAAACTCTGTATTAAACACGCACAAAAAATCTGTTATATATATATATATATATATATATATATATATATATATATATATATATATACATATAATTAATGTAAGCGTTGTACGAAATATACGAAATATGCGAATACGAAATATACACTCAATCATGCGTACTAAATACAGTTGTGGGAAATTTTTAAGAGTTTTAATGTACAGTGGCGGCAAAATGTCCAGGACACATTAATTTTATTAAATTTTTTGCCTAATTTTTGATTTTGACTTTTTCGTTCCGTAATTATAACACTTTCTAAACTTTTTTTATTGATTCTACTGGAAACTTTCATGCTGATGTCAAATCTGTTTGAATATTTTATGTAAATTAAGGGAACGCGGTACGATTTAAACAAAAATCTTTGATTTTATGGTTTTTACAATTTTTTTCCTTGGGGTAAACTATGTATATGCAAAACGTAAGACAGAATATTTGCTCAAAATATCACAAAAAGCAATCCATTTAATTTTTTTTTAAAAAATAAAAAAAATATTTGAGTTAATTTTAAAACGCTACTCCTCGTACAGTAATTGACGTACACACAGGAAATTTGATTTACATATTTGTCAAACCATGTACAACAAAAGTTGGTATGGGTTTGGCTATAACATGATTCAAATTCCTAAAAAACAATTTTTTATGAATTATTATGAAAAAATCCCTAAAAAACGTATAAATTCTAAGTTCAAATATTTTTTTAAAAAAAGTATTGCTTTGATTCAAAAATGCATACCAACTTTTGTTATAATATATTAATAGCAATCCATAAAAAAAAATTCAAAACATTTCATGCAATAGAAAAAAGGCCTTAGCATTTTAAATGAAAGAAAACAAACGATTTTTTTGTTCTGAGATAAATCAATTTAAAGTTTTTATTTACTGTAAAAAGATATATATAAGTGCAATAAAATTACTAAAAAAATACTGTATATACTACATGCACATGATAAACGTTTTATAAAGTTATTATATGAAAATTATAATTTTTTGTTTAAAATTTTCAGTACCTTACATTTTTAAAAAATTGCGATAAATAACATACGGACCCATTTTACGATGATTTTAAAATAATTCGTTTATACAAGGGGTGATCAAATGAAAAGGTACGAAACGACACGGTAGGTACAAATATAGACTTTATTCAAAATATACACCATAGGCCTGAGCACAACGATCCCACTAATGAACAAGCCGCAGGATTCATTGTTCCCAGAATTCCTGTGGCTGTGAGGAGACCCAATCCTTCACAGTATCCTTGAGTACGTCGTCCGAGTTGAAGAGCTTCCCTTTCAGGTGTTTCTTCAGTGGACCAAACACATGGAAATCGCAGGGCGACATGTCCGGACTGTAGGGTGGATGGTCCAACGTCTCCCATTTGAACTTCTCCAGTTCCATTTGTGTGACTCTGGAGACGTGTGGACGCGCGTTATCATGGAGCAGAACCACACCCTTCGTGAGCAGCCCCCGTCTTTTGTTCTTGATGGACCTGCGTATGCGTCGGAGTTTCTCACAGTACACATCGGAGTTAATGCTTTTTCTGTGCTCGAGGAATTCCACAAGTAGCTGACCTTGAACGTCGAAAAAGACAGTGAGCAACACCTTGCCTGCTGACTTCACGGCTCTGAACTTTTTAGGGGGAGGTGACGACGCATGCTTCCACTGCATGCTGTCCCGCTTTGTCTCTGGCTCGTAGTGATGGCACCAGGTCTCATCACCTGTGACGATCCGCTTCATGAAAGCGCGGTCTTCCTGATACCGAAACAGATGTTGCAGTACTAGTCCCATAAGCAGTTTCTTTTGCTGGTCGGTGAGCTGCTTCGGAACCAATGTGGCACACACTTTCCGAAATCGCAACCTGTCGTGAACAATTGTCCACTCGGTTCCATTGCTGACATCCACCTTCAGCGCCAACATTCGCAATGTGACACGCCGATCACTTCTCACTAGGTCGTCCACCTTGTCGATGAGATCGCTCGTGATGACACTGTTTGCCTGGCCTGGTCTCTGGTCATCACCCACATTCTCACGGCCTGCATGAAAACGGGCACACCATTTTCTGACAGACGTGTCAGAGACACATTTCTCCCCGTAAACGGTCACCATCCACCGATGAATAGCTGCCGGTTTCTCACCTTCCGCTGTCAGAAATCGGAAACACTTCGCTGCTCCTCAATCGTCGAATTTTGCAACGCGAACGCGATCCTGTCCTCATACGGATTGCAGCATCATTTGGACGCCACTTTTTATAAGAGCCTTTGCTGTCTCCTGCGCATCCGGGCGCCCACGCATGATCCGATCCCAGTCAGAGCCTCCAATGGCATCCTGAGAAGTCTCACTACATGCTCCCATGGCGGAATATGCAAATATTTAACTGTTTCATTTTTATGTCGTTTCGTACCTTTTCATTTGATCACCCCTTGTATCTTCATATTTTTTTACATTTATGTTTAAAATAACCCAGGACTATATGTAATCCCTTCTTTTTTCTTTGAATATTTTTCTTTTCGCATATTGGCTAGTTTTACTTTTCGAGGAGCTATGCGAAAAGCAAGATTATTTTGGCAATTTCTTTCTTTTTTTACGTTTGTAATCACGTCTGGCAGCAATTTTTACTGCTTCTTCGCCAAGATCCAAATTAGCTGCCTTTTGTATTTCTTTTAAGGCTTTCAAAGTACCAAAGTTATACTCTGATACTGCCTCAGAAACAGCTATATTTACACGTCGTGATTTCGCGGAAGTATCTTTAGAGCACTTACTCCAAATCACGCTATGCAGACTCTCGTTGCTGTTCTGAGTCAGACATCTGGTACATCCTTTCAAAAGACTATCAGAAGCTAACCTTTGATATATTGGAACAATTTTTGTCAAGTAATCTGGATTTGTTGGTGTTCCAATATTAAATTTATGTGGTGCAGGTTTTTCACCTTTAGCTAAGACTCTTGGATAAAAACACCACGAATCTTTGCCAGGAGGGCATTTCATGTGCATTGGATTTTTATCTGTAGAGATACTGTGATAAAGCGTGGTATATATAGATTTTTTCATGCCCTGAATATCTCCTTTATTTTCCAGAATAGCTTTCTGATTATACTTCGTTAGTTTTTTTATCGTTGTTTCTTTTAGGCTGCCATAAGATTTTCCTCCTAAAGTGATACCTTTAGCTCTCCAATCTTTCACAAGATTGCGTAAGCTGGTGCCTAACCTTTTGCTTACGTGATTAATACACTCTTCTTTCAAAATTTCAACATTTTGTCCATATATATTTAGGCTATTTAAGAATTTATGAGTTTTAGCATCACCATCAGATAACAATGTTGTGTAACGGGAACCACATGCTTCTGATCGAGACCAAATTTTATCTGCAGCCTTCATTTCCATTGCTCCGGATGTCGCAACGTGGTTAATCTGGCAGGAATTTTTGTGGCCAGAATACCAAACATCGTATTCAGCTGTAGTTTCACCTAATTCATTTTTCGCACTTATACATGTTGGACAGTACTTGCTCATAATTTCATAGTCAATAACATATCCTGTTAAAGTGTCGATTACACAGCCAACACCGATTTGGGATGAGTGTCCTTGGGTCAGCCATGTCTCATCAAAAGAAACAGCAATATCAGAAACAGTATTTGACCCATTTTGATTCAATTTGCTGTATGCATTTTGAACGCTGTTATGTACATAGTTCAACACAGTTTGGGAAGCAAGAGAGTACACTGAGTTAATGTAGCATTTAATTTCATTAAAAGTTTTACTCGACATCAAAGGCATATTGAGAAACATGCAAAATTTTTCAACCGATGCATGCCCCCCCCCCCTGATTGCAAGAAATGCTTGAACAGCATGAACATTCACATCGAAAGGTGTAGATGTATTTGATTTTTTTCCATGTCTTGGAGATGTAAAGTATTCCATTTTTTGCTCAGAACATATTTTGCATACTAGTTTCAATTGATGAGAAAACCCATATTTATGTCCAAATTCAAGTTTTAATGTTGACTGTTTGCAGGTACCACAAAAAGTATACTTGAAAATATCACACAAGGCATTTTTGTCAGCAATTATATAACTTGGTCCATCATAGGTATCAGCAACATTGTCTTGTTCTAGTACACTTTTTCTTGCATAGAAACTCTTTCATTTTTTAAAATGCTATCACCACTTGAGTGTTGAGCAACATTTGAATTGTGCTCTGAAATGTCCATATTGCTTTCAGTTTTTGTTTCAGTGCACCATCGCTTTTGAATACTCAATTTACTTGATTTGTTTTTCCTCTTCATGCGAGGCATGTTTAACAATTAAAATGCTGTATTAGAATACGTTTATATATATATATAAAAACTGTTAAACTGGTAACGATAAAATAATTAGTCTTGAAAAAGACTTTTTTTGGTAAACCGAAACTAAATATTTCAAAATTATGAAATAAAAATTAGCAGAATAAAGAACGCAGTATAGCTCAGCAAATGCAAACAAACAATTTGAATGGATTACAATCTCTTCACTTTATTTCAAAACTGTGTTAGAATTAATTAAATTGGTTAGAAAATGAAAAGAACGTCTACTAGAGCAAAATGATGTCAGAATGTGAATTCTGACGAGCATATTAGTTATCATAACTTTGGATTTTTTTAATTTAGAGCTCTGAAATAATTTTGTGAGATAATAGAGAAATGTATAAGGAATAGTTTAGGCAAAAAAAACATTTTTAATTTTTTTGACCGATTTTCATCAATTGAATCGTATCATGTGTCTTCAAATGCTTTTATCAATATTTTAGAAAAACAATAAGACAGGAACAAGGACATTGTAGCGTAAAAGTGATTGTTTTTTTCAACTGCAATGCCAAACTTGTTTATTCCAAGAGAGCATTTATAATAAATGGTTAAAAGAAGAATTTGAATTATGCTTTAGTGTATTTAAATCATTTCTGTAATGCACTTGGAAGAGTGTGACTGGATAATATCGGAGTTATAGGTAAATTTTTGCTTCTTTATATAATGGATGTAAAATAAAAAAAATTAAGAAAAAAAGTTTTTTTTTTCTGTGCACCAAATTGTTACAGAAGTACCATGTAGTCTTTTTGTTATCATGAGAATGCTATCAAAGGGTAATTCATTATGGACTGCTTAAGACTTAGAAAAGGTGATATTTGGTGATGAAAGTCAGTTTTGCATTTCAGATAACAAAAGTAGTGTATAATTAAGGCAACGGACTCATAAAAAATTAAATCATCTCTTAGCATGTGAAGCCCACTATAGAGCAGCCGACAGAAGTGATGATTTTGGGCTGCCTGTCTTCTCATACTATTAGAAGACTTCAACCTTGAGAAGAACAGAGAAAACTAGTGAATTCTGTAAAATAATACAAAATAAATTGCTGCCAATAGTGGGAGAACTTTTTGGGGATCAATAACGGATTTTTCAAGACAATCATACTCCATATCACCACTCAAATGTAGTCCAGAAGTTGTTCGAAGACAATACTGTGATTAGTATGAACTGACCAGGACAGAGTCATCAGATCTTAATCCAGTAGAAAATCTATCGCGTAACAGAGGTTATCATATTTGAAAGTAAAAGCCTTCAGACAAACGCAAGTTTAATAGAAGCTTTAATTTTATTTCTTCCAACAATGGAGTCATGAATGAACTTCTTGTGAAATTAGTGTATTCCATGCCCGAAAGATGATGAGCCGTAAATAAAGCAAACTGATGACCCATAGAACTAGTCCTGTCCATCCTGTCTATTATAATAGGTGTAAATCAAGAACTGTATACATATATTGGAATTTTTTTTATAAAGTGTAGAAAAATAAGAAATTATTGCCTACCCATTTCCAAATCTGTAAAGTGGCCACGGTAGCCTAGTTATCAAGGTAATGCACTAGTGGCTGTTGTGACACAAGTTTGAACATAGTGCTGCTGAAGACCTGCCGTTTACAGGGGGTGTTGCACGTTAAATATTTCGAGGCCACACCATACTCCCTTTGATATGGTGTGGAAATTAAGAGAGGTGGTTTCCACAATTCGGGTGTTGTGCTAGTCACTTGACCATGGTTGAAAATTAAGACATCCGTCACAAATAAAACTTGTGCAGCTTTACAGTGAGACTTAAATTTAACTCTCTATATCTACCTTCAAAGCTTTAAAAGTACATGTATACAGATTTTTGTAGTTTTTCAATTCGGTGAATACTTTATAATTTGCTTATATTCCTCAAAGATATTAAGAAATGTCAAAGGTTGTAATAGAGACCGTTTGAGATAGTTACCTTAGTACTATTTTTATTTCTTTATGATCTACTTTGGTATTGAGCAAAATTTCACAGACAGCAATGAAAAGAATTTTAAGCCTTCTAGTAATACACTCATGTCCATAAATTAAGGATAATGAAGTTCAGGCAAAGAAAGAGACAAAGCAAAAAAATTTGACTTATTTGTAAAGTTTATTTATTCAACAAAAGGTAAAGAGCAAAAAAAATGCTATATGTTTGACATAATTAATAAAAATTGCGATTTTTACACCCTGGAGCAAATTTAAAATAAAACCTATTTACAAAAAACAGTATAACATGATTAGTATGATGGTTAATACAGAGTATGTCTCCCGGACAATGCAATACAGGCCTTACAACGCCTACGCATGCTGAGTAACAAATTATCAATCTGATCTTAGGGAATATTACACCACTCATCAAGCAATGCAGTCCTAAGTTCCGGTAGACAAGTGGGAGGGGGTTGACGGGCTGCAATTCGTCGCCCAAGCATATCCCACACATGCTCTATTGGATATAAGTCCGGTGAGTATGCTGGCCAATCCATACGGGTGATATCCTCCGATTGAAGACATTCGTCTATAATGTTTGCATTGTGAGGACGGGCGTTGTCATCCATAAACAGAAATTCAGCACCCATAGCACCCCGAAACAAACGTACATGTTGTTCCAGAATGACATCCCGATAGATGTGGCCTGTCATCGTTACACTCTGAACAAGCAGGTCAGTTCTGGAACCAAGAATAATTCCTCCCCAAACGAGCCTTCCAGCACCACCGTAACGGTGTCGTTCAATGGTGTTCACTTGGTGGTAACGGGTACCTGGCGCTCTCCATATGAAAGTTTGGCGAGAATCAGAATGCTAACTAAACCTGGACTCGTCGGAAAACATCACACAAGACCACTGTTGCGGTGTCCACAATGCATGCATGCTCTCTACTCCAGGTTAATCGCAGGCGACAGTGAGTTGCGGTAACGGGAACACATCTGACAGGCCTACGAGCATATAGACCAATGTACCCTGAGCGTCTGTACACGGTCTGCCTTGAAACTGTCGTACCGGTAGCTGAAGAGAGCTGACTAGACAGGTCTGATGCTGTGCTCCGTCTGTTTCTTTTGGCTGTAACTGCCAAATACCGGTCCTCATTCGGCGTTGTAACTCGGGGGTGACCTGTGCTGTAACATCTACTCACATTACCATCTTCTTGGAATCGTTGCCAAAGCCTGGAGATGACACTCTGGGCAATTCCAAGTTTCCCGGATACTTCCAGCTGGGTACGTCCACATTCCAGTCGTCCAATAATTCTCCCATGCAAAAATCATCCAAATGTTTCCTTTGTGCCGTAACTATGCGGTTATTGCACTGAAAGGCCTTTAAAGCGCTTGTGAACTATTTTACTTCCTTGCCACCATTCCTTATATACCCCTCTCTTACACTCTCGTCATTGTGACGTACTATCCGCGCCATCTGGTGGTTTCCTGTAATTTGCTTATTATTCTTCAAGATGTGTGTGATAATTCTACAGGTGAAATTTTTATTTTAGAGTTCAATTTCTGTGTGTTTCTGAACTATCCTTAATTTATGGACATGACTGTATTATGAAAATAATATTACTTGAAGGTTTTTGTATTGTTATTAATGAATATTGAATCCCAGCAAAGAATATACACATAATTTATTCTTAATGTGTATTTTATAAAGTCTTTCTTCTAAAAATGCACTTTATAATTAAACACTCTTTTTGTAGAATACTCTGCAGAACGTAAACTAAATTAGACTGTTCTTTGAACTTTGCATTATTTACTTTCCAGCCTTTTTAATATTCTTGCTATCGCTGTACATGCATAAAATAATGATAGGAGTTCTCTTATGTTGCAACGTTACGATGAATCTAGTTGAATGCAACTCTGACAAAAATAAAAAAGTACTTACTTTTGGTTGAAGTATTAGAATTCAAGCTTCGTGGGCTTAGATAAGAGCATGCCCTCCTTTTTTCTCGGTATTCAATGGAAATAGTAGACGCTTCTATGTTTGAAGCAAAATATCTTTTGAGTTGAAACAAGAAAAATATTCTGCATATTTGAAAAAAGGGTAGGGTTTTAGTTTGATAAAATTTAAATCCTTCTATTGGTGTAGTAAATATTTTTTATTTGCGTCCAAATACACATACGAAGGGGTATATTGAAGTTTGAAATATTAGTAAAAATAACCGAGGTATTAATTTAATTTTTGTCCGGAAACTACTTACCGTTTCGTTCTACCGCCACCGCAGCGATACTTTTGCAGTTCAACACTTTCGATCACGAGTCTGGTTGATTGCCAGACCAGTAACGCTGTTATAACCGGATTGTGTTGTTTTTGCTCATGTTACGGTAAAAAACGGTTAACATTAAAATTGCTTTGTAATAAGTTTACACAAATTTCTAAAGCTGTTCACTGGTAGCACCTTTCTTTAAAGAGTGTATAGACAAGTTGGATTCCCGATATAAAAAAATATCTGAAGCATAGGGGAAATAGTTTCCGACATGCTCCTTCAGGAAAAAAAAATGTTGTTTGAAAAAAGTTTTTTTTCTCGAGTTTTTTTAAAACGGTACTTAGTTTGGGGACAAGCCTCGTACATCTCATCTAATGTTTCTCGATCATTTAAATTCAGTCGTTCCAGAATTTAGCAAGGTGATTAGAAACCCATTGTTCTCCCCTTAAGGAAAGGTGAAATTTTTTTAAAAGGTGAATTTCAGGTTATTGCACTTTTAAATTCTTCAGCTCATTACCTTTCCAAAAATACCTCATTTTTATCTCTAGCTTAATTAGAAGTGCTAAAATTTTGTTTTTAAAGAATTGTCTAAACGCGAGTCACCGATTTAAATGGACAGAAAAAAGGTAAATATTGCACTTCCTCTTGGGTCAGCTTGAAGTTTGACGTCATTTTTTAAAATTTCTTTAGGGCATGTTATGAAACGGATGGGATCTCGCCTCCGGCGTTTCAAAGCAAAAATGAGGGGGCAAAAATTATCAGATGGCAAAGCATTATGTGACAAAAATAGATTAACAGAAGCAACTATTGATCAATTTCAAACATATTATGGTCTTGCCATTCGAAGAAATTTATCAAATGTAAAGTGTATGAAACAAGTTATATGGGCAATATTTCTTCACAAAATATCTACGGATAAAAATTCACAGCATAGATTTTGTCCATCAGGTCTTGATACATGGTGTCAGTGTAAGAAGGCTCAATTGGAAAATAAACTTTTTCTCCACAAACATAAACTTCCAGTTGCTGTTGTTGAAGCCATTAGGCCTATTTTTAGGGACCTTTCGGATCCAGAATTATTGAAAAAGTGCTTGCATGGAAACATGCAGAATCCGAATGAAAGCATTAATAATGTTATTTGGTCTCGTGTCCCCAAAAAGACATTTGTGCACATGGAAACACTTTCCTTTGGTACATATGATGCTATTGCATCCTTTAATAAAGAGAATGCAACAAAGCTGGCTATTTTTAAAAAACTTAACATAGAGCGAGGATATTATGCGACATGCTGCATGGAACATCTCGACAAAGAGAGCAGTACAAGGGTAAGATATGCCAATTTACAGAAAACTAAGGAGACTAGAAAAGTAAAAAGACTTAAAAGAATGAAACAAGAAGAGGAAAATTTAAAAAATGCTGAAAATTTGGAATATGGAGCTGGAATGTTTTGATAAGGTAACTTTATTTATAAAAATGTGTTTTTCTCAAAATGTCACTTTTGAAGGTTCGATGTACCTTTTCTCAGAAAGTATATATCTGATGTCAACAAAACTTACATGACACATTTTTTATATATTCTAGTATATACTGAAATGAGCTTTTAGCAAAAGTTTGTATACATTTTTTTTTATAATTTTTTTCTGTCGAAAAACACTGTTTTCTCACTGTACATCAAATAAAAATATTTTAAAGAAAAACTAACAAAAATTTCAAAAAAAGCTGATTTCAGTATAATATTAGATGTATGCTTAACGTGCAAAAAAAATTTGGGGATTGTATTTCCAACAGGTTTTTAGAAAAGGTACATTGAAAAAGCCCTTTTTAACATTATCAGTATAGAGCGTTCCGATACCCCTTAAATCTCCTGAAACATATTGACTAAAGGGGTTTCAGGGGTGTTAACTTTTCTGGAGAGGCTGAAAATATAAACAATATTCAAATACATACAACTCTTTTAAATTAAAATTAAATAATTCGAATCTTTTACCCATTATTTATAAAAGAATGATGCTTCATAAAAGTGTAAAATGTTTAAAATATAATCATAATTTTAAAAATTATAAGCATATGAAAATAAGAAATGTTTTATAAGAAATATTAATTAAGTTTTACTGCGCGCACGCTATTTTCTATTATAGTAGGCTTTGATGCATAAAACTTTATAAAATTATAAATTGTATCACACACTTTAAGCCCTAGTAAATTAAGAATAATGTATTTCAAAATATTGAAATATTTTTTAAAAAATTAAAAATAATAATTTTTTTTATTTTTAAAAATATAATTTACTATTCTATTTATTTAAATTTACTACGATGTAATAAGGATATATTTAACTTTATAAATCAATTTTTTTTAGTAATTAAAGCTATTACTTTTGAAAATAGCATGAGCGCAGTAAAACTTAATTAATATTTCTTATAAAAAATTTCTTATTTTCATATGCTTATAATTTTTAAAATTATGATTATATTTCAAACATTTTACACTTTTCTGAAGCACCATTCCTTTATAAGTAATATGTAAAAGATTCGAATTATTTAATTTTAATTTTTATATGTATTTGAATATTGTTTATATTTTCAGCCCTCACGAAAAAGTTAACACCCCTGAAACCCCTAAAATGAATATCCGACCAAATACTTTCTTAGTTCTGCGAATGAGAAAGAATTGTGCTTGGGGGAAGATCAAAGGAATGGGGGATGAATGCGGCAAAACTATAAAACCACGTGCCTTTGGTTCGTTAATCGCACCTCGAGATTACTGAGAAGATGTATTCGTGACAAAAATTATGATCATACTCCACCAAATCGTGATCAGAAAAACACGAAATCTATTCTAAAATGTGCTTAATAGGCACTAGTTGTATGGTACGACCAGTCTCCTGGTAGTTTTCTAAGAAGTAGTTCCATGGCTTTCCCTACAGACTTCGACACCGTGCTTCTTTTTTTAGGGGAAGGGGATGGGTAAGTCTGTCTGTGCTTACCCTACTCTCCATCTCTTTGCTTTCTAAATCATTTTGTTTAATCCAAAATTCGTTCGGAGTTACCTTGTGAAAAATTCTCCTCCTGCCTTACTTCAAGACAGGTAGCCTCATGTTCGTTTCTGAAAATTAGTCAGTAATTGTAGAATCCAGCATGTTGGTTGATAGCTTTGACATGCGTAGTCTTTCATGAAAATTTTTCCACACATTGTAAGGATTAAGAAAACGCACGACCATTTTGATGGTTGCTGTGACGTCTACAGCGATAAGTTCCTCCACTTTCTTCACTGTGGCATCAACGTCCTTGGGTGACTGTCTTCCACATTTTGGATCGTCTGTGAGGAACATTTGACTATTTAAAAATATTATTTTCCTCTACCCAATACTATCATATGATGAGTTATCATTTGCATAAAAAATGATCATTTCTTCATGAATTTGCTGCGTTCCATAATCTTTCAAATAAACTGCTACGAATAGCCGATGTTACTACAGTGCTGGTAACTTGTATGAAGGCTACGTTGAAGTATTCAAGGCGACAGGGTGCAGTGTTAGTTCTTAGCTCCTGGTTCAGAATATTCTCTAAAGTCTGGTCAGGTCCGTAAGTGGGACTCCGGTTTTGCCTTTTTGTGTTTCTTTTAAGGTGGCTTATGTCACATTTTCAAGGAGCACACGTGATGCAGAATGATTTTTGTTGAAAAAACAGTTGCTGTTGCTTAGATTAAAGTATTTCTGTTGAAATTACTATTCTACCACTGTTCCCTTGTCATCTCTCGTGGAATGATCTTTGAAGCCGTAGATTGACATAGAAACTTTGCTGATTTCTTTGCCGTTTGATTAAGATAAGGTCAAAAGTTGACTTGCCAAATAATTAATATGTCGGTATTGTCCTGTTCTGGATACTTTTCCACAGGAAAACTAAATAACCATTTTGAAAGAATTAGTATCTGAACAGGATGTCGGTCATTCAATAGAGGCCGCCACAGAACTTAATCCCATTGCGAGCTCCTATTTTTTCTATACTGCGAAATACTTCAATCAATGGTTTTCTAAATTCAAACAAATCAATGCCATCACCTTTAATTTACTATGTTATGTAAATAAGTTTTGTCACGGTTCGCAGGGTCACGAGTGAAAGAGGGTTCGGGAAAACATCAGACATGTTCTTGTTGTTGCATATGACACCTGATTGACAGTAACATCAGATCAAGGTCCACGAAATTCATCGCGGTTAAGGGCTACATTTTTACGCCTGCCATTAGCCTTAGCTTTGAGCACCCTGCAGGTGGCAGTATGATTTTGCTCGGTTCCACGTCAAATTTGAGGGAAAACTCCCAGGGGGTGGTCAGGGATCTCCCACTTCTCTTCCCGATCCATCAACCTCACGAGAGGACTTGGGACTCGACGGTTATTTAGAGTACCCTCATTACCGCAAATGCACTATACATTTACAATTAGCCATGCCTTATCCGGGATTTTAACCCAGGCCCTACGGCACTACACTCAGTGTCGCTAACCACTATACCGGATGGGCGGCTTACATGATCTAAAAAATTGTTGCTTTTACTTTATCTTTAACACTTTATTAAAATATACGACTAAATAACTCTACTCTGTGAGCAATTTGAAATACTAACCCTTAATCTGATATACAAGTATATTGAAAATCCCTTAGATTCAGTCAGAGTTCCTTAAGACGATACTTTTTAAACCCTATAGCTCTGTCACTTTCAATGTTTTTTACTTCCACAACTCCTAGTGGGTTCTATGAAGGTGGATTTCAGATTTCTCGACCTTCCAGTATCAGTTCAGCTTCTCTTATTCTTAGATTTAACAATTAACGATTGACCTTTTACCTCACATACCCAATGACAGGGCTTAAATAGTAGTTACATTTGCATAAAATGAAGTCATCTCTACGGAAAGTGGTTTTTAAACTAAAATCATAGTTAAAGAATAGTTCCCCAAGATGATTAGTAAAAGAACGCGATTATACTACCCTTTACACCAGCATTTCTCAAACTGTGGGGCGCGTCCCCTTTGGGGGCATGCTAATTCTACGAGGGGGGTGCGAGAGCATTAAAATTCGAAAACAAAAGATTATTTAGAAAAAAATATTAATTTACTGAAAATGAACAAACAAAACACATTCTGACAAAAAAAAATAAAATTAACATTTACACTTATAAATGTATGAATACTGCATAATGTATTTGATAATCAATTTATCAATACTAAATTAAGAATAAATAATTACTACTGACACCAATGAGGTTATCATATACGAAAATTAACACTTATCTTGATAATTTGTACGGTTTATAATTAATCCTTTAACTGCCAATTAAAAGTTACGCAATTCGCTCCCAGTGCCTCCGTTTCCCACGCAGGTGCGCGTATGTGATGTATTGGGAAGGGGGGAGGGGAGGAATAAATAAGGAAATCCTCTGATATAAGTAAATCCTTCGCAAACACTGTTAACGTCTTTTTATTGTATTCCAAAGCCTTCGGATAAAATTTACAGATAGCAGTTCACCGAAAAGATCGCACTTCGGAAAGACGTATATATACGTCCGAGGCCTTTAACGCAGTGGGTGAGTGAGACGTAAGAAACGCCGGTGCCATTTAAGAGTTTAAAGTTGTATTGTAGCAGCGTAGAAGTATAGCATCATTGAATTCAATACATTGTTATTGTATGGAGGGGGGAGAGGAAAATTATGATTGAATATTGGGTCGTAAATATTGAAAGTTTGAGAAGCACTGCGTTACAGTTTTATGCTGATATTTGTCATTTCTCAGACATAATGAACCTTTACAATACTCCCGCATACAATATCAAAATTTACATCTTACAATAATTATACTTCAGTATATTCGCTGAGTTTTGATTCTGTACTAAAAATGGTAGTTTATAAAATGTATTAAAGATCTTCTAAAAGTGAAGCGAATGTATGACTTCAGGAAACTAGAAACATTTAAATAACTATATATTTTAAAGTTTTAAATTATATTTACTACTTAAACAAAGCAAAGCATAAGAAATACAGTCTTTTCAATAAAAAAAAAGAGGGAATCTAGGGAAAAGGGGAAACGCTCTGTAAATGCACGAATAAAGCATTCTCTTTTTTTTCTGACAATGTGAATGTATATTTTATTGCCTCTGATTTATCGTCACTTAAAAAAAAAGGTAAAATTTATTTGTAACATTCTGAAAAAAAAATACCAAACTAGTTAAGAATATTTTTTTCGAAACGAAAGCTAATTTAAAAGTAACTTAAATATTTTTGTTGGATAAAATATTTTTAAAACAAACAGAGTTATGTGTAAAAAATTGATTTAAAGAAATCCTTAGAAGCTAGTTTTTATTATTATTTATATCATTGTTTTTTTAAACGCTTATAAAATATTAGGGAATTCGTAGATTTATTTTTTTGTCTTTATGAAAAATTGCGTTTTTCAAACGTTTAAATATAATGCATTCCAATGCCTTTTTATACGGACTTTCAAATGCATATATTTTTTGTGAGATATTGTGTTTATAAATACAAAAAAATTTCAAAAGTGGTAAGTTTTTTCTTAATGATGCTTTAAAATGTTTATCTCTGGTACATTTGAAAATAAAATTACTGTTTGTAGAAGGACTTTTCCATTATGGATTTTGAAAATCTTTCTCCATCGTTTTAGAGAAAAAATTAGGAAATTCTTCAAATAAAACCACCTATAGGATTTCTTAATATTTTTTATTACATCGATGCATCCTGTTGTAAAAAAATCTGCCTTTACATAAAAATAACTTTTTTACACTGGAGGTCTTGCTGTCTAATTTTTTTTAATTTTCTTGCAGCTGATACTTTTCATTGGTTTTATAGAACCAAAACTTCGTTTAATTAGTTAGTCTCGCCCCTGACACTATTGAATACTATTGTAAATATCGCATTCACCAGGAATCCATATCACTGTGATAAATTGAAAAATTTATGTACTGCGATAGGTATTCTTATTATTTTCTTCCACTTTTTATGACGATCTTTAATACAATTAAGACCAAAATTGGCTGGCATCTTTTATCTCGATGAATTCCTTTCTTCATCCCAGGTTCTTTCGAAGTAAATTGTAAATTATTCTCAAGCTTTCTCCTAATTATAGTAGATTTTGTTCTAACTGGAAATAATTAAGACATAAGTCTAAATCTACAATAGCCCAGATTCAAAAGTAACACAAATATTGAACAAAATCACAACTTTAAATAAGGCAAGTGAAACGCAGATGCGCTGTCAAATGTTTGTTTCTTTGTACCATCCTTACATAAGCAATTGGAGAACCGTCTAAAAGTTTCGGGAGCTTTCATCTCAAATTTTCAACTTAGAACCTTTTACTTTTATAGCAGCATCTGTATTTGTCGCCAAGTCTGTAGAGCTGTTTTATTAATTTGCTAACATTGACATATTTATTTATTTCGTAAGCAAACGATCTTTAATGCCTTTATATAATTTCAGTAGAAAAGTGAGTAGGATCTGAAAGTTTTGCAACAATATGCATTTCTTCTAAATGAGTGGTATCAACTATGAGGAGTTTAGAACAAAGTACTTTATTCTACACAAGAAACATTTTTTTATATATTTTCCCAAGGGATAACTTCTTTAGGCGCATTTTGATGAAGAGTGAATTTGAATGACTCGTCACGCTCAGGAATGTAACGCTCATTCAGCTTTTTCCGTCTTTCATCAGAAATCTGGTTTGGACTAGTTCGGTCAAGATTCATTAGTCCGTGACAAACACACCCCTAAAAAGAAATCACTTGACCAAAGGTGGAGTGTTCTTCCCGGGTTTTGAGTAAAACTCAGTCTTCCCTCTTGTGTACTTTTATAACTAGTTTTTTGTTTCCCAAGAGATGAACAGTTGATACAAAGTTCGAAAAAGACAATCCCTAGGGAATTTAAAAATAAGTCGGATGATTTTTATGTGGAAGAGTATTAAGTTTTAATTTGCATAAATAGGGGTTATTGCGTGCTTAATTTAAGATTCGAATGATCCGATTGCAGATATATATATATATATATATATATATATATATATATATATATTTGTTGTAAATAAAAAAATGAATTTTTCGATTCAGAAAATGTCGAAGGAAAAAAGTATTTAAATCTTCTGGATAAAGAGGAGGTTTATAAAAATACCCACAGATATTGTTATGAAATTCAATTCAACACAACATTTTATTTTTAATTTGTTAATATCGAAAATATTCGAGTCAAAATATCTTAAATTTGGTGGCCAATTATCTTGCTTTACAAGCATAACAGAAGCATAACTGGAAATACATGATTTATGGAATGTCTTGCAGTTGTTTCATTCATCTTCTGCAACCTGTATCACACCTGTATTTTCATATATATTTTTTTTAAATATTAATTACATTCGGGAATATATGTTTAAAAAGTTATTCAAAATAGTACAGGGAAGCAATTTTAACGGCGAAGGATAATAAAAAAAAAAAATGAAGAAATTTAAGGCCAATTAAATTAATGTTTGCTTTTTATATTTCCCTGTTTTATTTATTTAAATATTCAATCATCGATTCGTATTATAAGTGTGTGTTTGTGTGTGCATGCACTTCCCTATAATTAATTTTATTATACTATATAGAGAATATATGTAGCAACAAATACTGTAGAATCATTTGGGTTTAATCAGTCATGTATCGGAGCAATTTATGCAGCGAAATGTTGAGCAGAAAATGGACAAATAATTCTAATGGTTGCTATTTATATCTCACTAGATCAAAATGTAGAGAAAATTATCGAATTCATGCGCAAAAACTTAGTTGCCTACACTGAAGCCGGATCGGCTCTTCTGAACAAATGATTTTAAGTAGGGATTTAAATACAGATTTTTTTAAAAAGACAATTAAAAAACTTTATTTATTAAAAAGATTTTTTAAAATCAAAATTCAATTTAATTATGTCAAATGATCAAAGTGAAAGCACGACGAAGTTTGGAACAACGCTTTATGGAGTTCCTTTTAGATATTTAAATAATTTTGAATTTATATATATATATATAGTATTTATAACCTATTTCAGCTATTATGACCTATTGTTTCCTTCATAGAATACAATTAATTCACAAATACGATTGTATGTTTTGTAAATAAAATATTACTTTATGAGTACAGACATATGAATAAATAGTTTTATATGACAATACTAATGTCCCCTTATGTTTTATTCATCGAACTAATGCAATAAATATTATTACAAAATTTGAAGTTTTCACTTCTATCGCGCGGCGCGTGCATGTGGGCAAAAGCTCACACATTTTTTTAAAAATGTATTTATTAATACGAAAACGAGATATTTTTTAACACTATTATACTAATATTTATTAGTTTTTCTATTACTTTCAACTGAACTCTATTCTAAAAATGGTACAGAAATGGAATTTGGGATTTTTATTAAGTAATTAACTCATTTCAAATTATTATCTTTTTAATTGATAAATTACTTACATTTTCTAGAGAACTATGTGAAAATAAGTGAATTGAGAAAAGTAAGCAAACGTATTCTGAGACTTTTTTTAAAAGGTTTTGTCAGTAATTTAATATTACTTCCTTTATCAGTAGCTAGAGAACAAGGTAGCCTAGTGGTCAAGGCAACGGACTCATGACCGTGGGGTGTGTCCGAGCCTAATACCACTGTAGACCCACCATTTAGGTGGCGATGCACATAAAATTTGTCGAAGTTCAAATGTCTTTCGGCTGGTGTGGTGTGGAAATTAGGAGAGAGGGTGCCAGCTCAGATGTCGTCCTCGACACTTGAATGGTTCAAAATTATGAGGTCCGTTCCCAAAAGCCCTTGAATAGTGAAATAGTGCAACGTTAATATTCACTTACTCATTTATCAATAACTAATTTTATTTTGTTTTAAAAATAATTCTAGTGCTTTAATATTCAAAGACAGTTTTGGTAATTCAAGCAGAGAGTTAAATACAAAATTTTTTATGACATAAATATTATCAATAGTGTCATACCTTGGATTCTTATTTGTTATGTATGTTAATACGAATGTAGCATTTTAAAATTATGCATAATAAAAAAAGAAAAACGAAAATTACAGTTAGAGCTCTATTTAACGAAGTTAATAAATCCTGAAAAAAAATTGTTGTATGGAAAATTCGTTAAAAAGAGATTGATCTTTTAATAGACATAAGAAATTATATAAATTAAATTTTAAATTCGTAAACATATATTAAAAAAAGGAATTATTGACTCTGTTTATAAATTTATAACTATTTATTTTATAAATTTGACCCATCAATAAGACATCTTAGAGGAATACAAGAAAAAAAGAACATTGTCCAGAAATATAATGCATTTAAAAAATAATTTTGTATTAAAATTAATGAATATTTTAATGACATTTTCTAATATTAAGCCAACAAACAATTTTAAACATACATTATTTTATAACTAGTCATTTTAACCATATCTTATTACATGTGTCCTTAAATTTATATCCTGATAAAATCTGTTAATTTTATTTTAATTCTTCGTTATTTGAAAAATTATGGCAATATTATTGCTCTTGTTGAGCTAAGAACTGGTAAGGCTATTTTACAAAGAAAATTGTAAAATGTTTTTGGCCCCGGGAAAAAATTCGTAAAATAGAAAAATCCACTAAATAGAGGTTCGAATGTATTTTCTGGTTTAATTTTAATTCTTAGTAAAAAGAAATCATTTATTTAAAAAATATAAATATATCGAATTTTTATATAAAATCATTTATTTCATTCTTATATACTTACTAAAATTTCAGTTCAGGCAGTAAACATTCAAATCCTGTTATTTTATGCAAGCATCTCTATGACAAATACTTAACCTACAGGTACATAATCCTAACATACTGCCTAAAACATACAACCTGCAGCTTATAATTCACGCGCTTCAAAACACATTATTCCTAATAAACAATGTCCTGATTAGAATAATCCGATGTTACACATTGTCCAATGTTTAAGGATATCTGACTCTGACGTGGTCAATCCACTTTCCACCCTCTTCACACAATGCTCAGAACATTATTCCTCCACTTCCACCCCCAACCAGACCAACTTGGAAGTAATCCATCCCCCACGATTCACTTCATTAAAGTCCCTCTTTATCGAGGTCCATTGTGCGTCCGCACGGGGGGGGTCCACCCCTTGCATGTGATTTACGGGTTTCCTGTAGATGATTTATGATGACGTCACTTGATCGATGCACTCCAGCAGGATGGACGGGATGCTAATTTCTCTTCTCTCTGCCCCCCTCCCAGGGTTGTCATATTATCGTCATCTCGATATACTCGGAACGAAGGTTACGGTTAGAGTCACTGATACGGTACGCTCGGATGACTTTGCCAAATCTGTTTGCTCTCGTTACAGTCGCAGTGATCATGGAAGCATTAACAGCTCGGTGATAGGACGATTCGGTTGAGAAGTGGTTGGTTGATATATTCTTCGAATGTATTTGTTTGTTTTGGGGCATTTTTTGGGGGTCAAGGACATGTAGAAGGGATATATATTTCTCATCACTAAAAGAAGTATTTAGAATCAAGGAAAGCTTGATTTGTTAAACCTTTGTTAAAAAGGATTAAGGGTAAAAAAAAGTTATTTAATCTAAATTTAAATTTAAAAAATATTATAAAAAATCACTATATATATTAAAAATTACGAAAAAGTTTAAAATAATGGGGGAGGGGGGCCGTAATACTAAAGAATTGTTACAAAAATTATGCATCAAATAAATTTAACTGTAACACAGATAAATACGATTTATTTATTTATTTTTTTGGAAATAAATATTTTAATTATTTTCAATAAGATTTTTGTAAAAATACATATTTCTTTATCGGTTTTTCTAACAAATTAATTAATAAAAAATTAGGATTTATTTATTTCGATTGATTGCGAGGTAATGTATTTTTGTATAATTTTTTTTAATAAAGAATTTGTTTTATTTTAATTATTGAATCTGATATAGTTCAGAATTATTTATTTCAATAATAAACCATGGTGCATTTCTGATATTTTCAGTAAATTCTTTTAATATATACGTGTATATAAAGTGGCATATACCAATCTGCATAAAACATTGTGTTACTCTAAAGGCATCTCTCAGCAAACCACGGCTCGTGAGCCGCATGCGGCTTTTTGCAAAGAGGTTCAACTACTTCCAACTTCTATCAATATGAATTATCATTAAATAATTATATTTAATTTAATTTTTTTATTTTTATAAATTGAAAAATTTACCTTATTTGAGTCTAAATTAAATATTAAGAGACTGGATTAATATTTCTGTATTAAATTGCTTTCCTTTAACAAATTGCATGGAATATCAGTGAAGATTTTTAAAACAGTTCAACAGCAAAAAAATTCTAATTTAATGTTAAAAATTCCGCAATAGGAAGAAATTCCTATAAATTAATTCCAATAATGTTTGCTTATTTCCATGCATGAGTTAGGGAGAACTCTTAAATGTCAGTAGGTGATACGCATGAACCCCCAACAGAAGTGTCAAAAATACATTCGGTTCTATAAAAATAGATTTGAATTGACTTGTCTGTGTAGGAACAATCATAGTCTGTTTTAATTAGTAGTGCAAACATGAAATTTCAGATTAAATTCCTTACGTAATTATTAGTAGAAACATTTTTTCACAATGCTCGGAAACTTATTTCACGGCCTTTATGATATTTTGACAATGGTTGTTCCTGTATTGAGACCGAGACATAAAAATAGCTTCGATAGCTCTTGAAATGAATGAAAAATATTTCATTGAGTAAAGCTTTGTTTATATATAAGGAAAAATATTAATTATAGCTCGAGATTTTTGATCGTGATTACAACGAGGGACACCCCTTCCCCTCCAGCTCTTTGTAAAAATGGTTCTATGTCTAAATGATTCCTTGAAACTTTAGTTATCTTGTACCACTTCAAACCTGGCTCTTCTCTTTCTGAAAGTTTGATATATCTTGCCCTAAATTAAGCTAGATATTAATTGGCACACATTAATTAGCAATATTTAAGTTTAAAAATTTTCAGATAGAAATGTATAATATTTCACGTAAGATCACAAAATCATGTTTGGTGTTGTCCAGCAACGGTTCGAGCCCTCATATGACTAAAGACCCGTGGTTTAAAATGGCTGATGCATATTAAATCTGATGCAGCTCAAATTCCTCCCGTTGGTGTGGTAGTCTCGGTAGGGGTACCAGTTCAGGTGTCGTCCTCGTCGCTTGACCGTGGTACAAAATTACGAAGTCCTTCGCCAATATCCCTCGTAATGCTTCGGAGTGCAATATTGACAAACGGGTGACATTTTGTTTCAAGCAATCTTCTGTATTTTTCCTAATTATGTAAATTTTATTGAATATTTTAGATTACACTTCTGTTTTATTATATAGTAAATGTAACTTAATTAATAAACAACACAACAAATATGTATACATATCAACTGTTTCTTTTGTAACAATTCAAAGAAAAATGTTATACTCTTTAAAGCTTTATCATTGGTTTTTCATTTTAAAAAATAACCTGTTTTGTTTTAAATCGAAGAAATATTAAGAATAAATTAAGAAGTTCCTCTTAAAAAACTTTAAAAAAATAGTTTAAGTAATAAAGTTTTTACAGCTTTTCATTATTATTAATTTCTCAAACCTTTTTTCTTTCTTTTTTTTTTCAATATTTTCTATTTAAAACATATTAGCAAGATTTTGTTTGTTAAAACTGACGCAAAATGAAAAAAAAATTCCTTTATTTTGCAAAGAATTTAATTAAATAAAAATCTAAAACGAACGTCTTATATCAATAAAAATAAAATAATGATATTTGGAAGCACCATTTGGTATTTTAAAGAGAATTAAAAACAAATAAGCCGAAAACACACATAGCAAAATTGTTTAAGGTTAAAATACAAAAAAAATAATAAATATAAAAACTCAATGAATAATGTTTATATTCACAAATAAAACGAATTTTTTAAAAGGAAAATCAACAGTAATATACAATTCAAATTGATTTAAACAGCTTTACTAAGAAAAATTTATTATGTGTTCAGAGTTTAACAAAAAAATACGCCAGCGCACCAAACATAAGAACTGTTTCTTTTGTGAGGTCTATAGTTAAAACAAATGATTGCTCTCAACAGTAGTATAAAATAAAAAATAGCTTTTTCCTCAGGGGGCTATATATTCTTAAGCCACTCGCCTAATAGAATTTAACTTTGTTTTCCCAATCAGTCAACAATAAATTTCCGATCCAAAGCCCAATATTTAACCACCCTAAGAGACTTTAAAGAAGTAATAAAATGCATTAATAAACTCGTTCCAAAAGTAGTACACTTCTTCCATCAGTACAAACTCACCCATCCCTTTATAGACATAACGCTATTATTCCAGAAACTGTGTCATATTTTTACCGCTTCTCTTTCTGAATATTATTGAACCATAAATCGACAGAGGAGAGGCGATAAACAGCCCATCGGGATATTAAATTTCCTTTATTTCACTACAGGGGGTAAGGGATATGGAGGGCCCTCCCCGTTCTCGCAGCGAGTGGTGGTAGGGGCGAGGATCCGTTACCGCAAGTATGGATTAATAGCGAGGCGTTATACTTAATTCCATTGGACTCGCTTTGCGAGAGCGGTTCTCTTTTGACAGATCCACCCCTCTTTTATGAAAAAAAAAATCGTCTGCAGAAGAATAAGGCAGAGGATAAAATGAAGGCCAGTGGGGAAGGGTGGAGGGATGGACCAGAAATCCGATCTTTTCACCACCGAAAATTGATCCCTCCTATAAATGCTGTAGAGAGGGGTGGTGAGAAGCAATTGGGGTGCACGCGATTACCATTTTAAGGGTCGGATCATAAACTTGTTATCGATGGAATTTGATGTAATCGATGCGATGGGGAACTTGTAGGCGGTTTATCAAGACTTAGTCTGTCAGTTTTATAGCTTTTCATAAAATCAGAATGGATGTGTCGGTCTGTACGTTTGTTGTAAATGTCATCCGCACTTAAGCTCTTTCTACCTCCGGGACTTATTAAACTATTTTTATAAATTTTAAATTTCTCTTAAAAATTATTTAAAAAAACCTTATGCCTTGGAAATTATATTTTAAGTGGATTTATATCGACAGTTTTAATGGTGACTTTGCTTCCTTTGGAAAGCTAATAAAATTTGGTTTTAAAAGAGAAAAGAAGTTATTCGGAAATATTGCCACTCGAATTGTGCATAATATTGGTGTGAGAAATGTGCGACCCCCATGAGTAATTTGTGAAGTCTCCATATAGAAGATAGTACTTTTATTACTTAATTTGATTTATCTTATTAAGGTGTATTTCAAAATTTACAAAATTAACTAAATGGTATGGATGTAAGTTTTAGTGGTTATAGATGATCATAATTTAGTTGAATATTACTAATAACTTATGGCTGTAGATAAGCGGAAACATATTCTCTAGAGTGATAAATCGAGTTTCAGTCTCAACCAGCATTAGGATGACAGAACCTGAATTTGGCATATGCCCGGAGGACATCTTTTGTCAGAATGCATTGTCCCTACAGTAAATTTTGGTGGATGTTGAATTATGGTCAATTATGATCTGGACATATTTCTGGGGGTATGGAATGGGACATTTGATACCTATTCACGGTAAGCTCAACACCGGCACCTAATCCCACTATTCTAGATAACAATGTGCTTCTTACGCTGTCGTAATATTACTGGTAGTATCATTGTCACTTCCAGAATGTCATCAACACTTGTCACGTTGTGAGGTCAACCACGGATTGGTATGAGAACAACGGAGTGAATCGACTGGACTCGCCTGCCCAGAATCCAAACAGGATTCTTTGGGATAAGTTGGATCTGCAGATTAAAGGGTGCAGCAAAATTTGAAGATCAGTAAAGGAAATCACATCTCTTCTCCAAGCCAAGTGGAAGAAATTACCACAATACATCATCCAAACACTAATGGAAATTATGCTCCGGAGGACCAAAGCTGTAATTGCCTCAGGTAAAGACTCTAGCACCTATAGAATAGGAATAAATAATGTTTATCTCTTTCATCACAGGTGTCCAATTACTTTTTTGTTTTGTTAATTAGAATACACACACACAACCATACATAATCCTTCTCCAATATATATATATAAATATATACACTATCTGGCCAAAAGTATCCGGACACCCAGTGGTAAGGACTTAGAGCGTCCTGAGGCACATGTTAATATTGTGACGTAGTCGCAAAAGAGAAATCGCCCCTATTCGTTATATGCTCCACAGGTGGGGAATACGTGGCTTTGGCGGTATTGTGCGGGGTCGGACAGCTGGACTGTCGGTGACGGTGTGACTGGAAAACACTATGGGATGGATATCCCTGCATTATTCTTCATTCATAGGCAGTGATTGTCCGTCTTGAAAGGCTGGCGCCTCCGCAGACGGCGGCGTGATGTTTCAAGTGCCAGATGTCAGCCAAGCCCTTGTCGCCGGGGACCTTTGAGAGGGACCGGAATTTTTGTTATCTCTGCATGAATGGAGAACGTGGAAGACCTTGGTGCCGGGTGCAAAACCTTGAGGCCAGCCAATGGGGGCTGATGAGGGGCGTGGAGTGGAACCGCCCCTAGAGTTTAATAGAGTGGACCCAAGGAAAAGGAAGGAGGAAGACTCCGGATAGACTACCACGAGAGATTCCCGAAACAGAATACTGCGGACGAAGGAAGAAGTGTGATGGCTCCCAATCGACTCCGACGATAGACTTTCGAGATAGAACCCGATGGACTAGCGAGATTGACTCCGGAGACGGTCGACTAAAGAAGACGCGAGGAGCGGTCACCAATGTTAAAAAGAACTAGCTGGCTGAATAGAACAAACACCTGTAACTGTTTTTTTCTCTTTCCAGTGATCTTCTCAATGTTGTACCTCAAAACAACATTTGATTAGATCACCGTAAAAAGTAGTTTTTAATAATTAGATTGGCGTCCACCTGCAACCGAGTTCCACGACGTTACAATATGATGTTGGTCCCCCTTTTGCATGGATGATAGCCTGCACACGTTTGGGAAGACATTCCACCAATTTTTGATGGGTGGCCATACGAATTGCCTACCAGGCGTCCATCACAGCTGAAGTGAGTGCTTGCAGTGAGGATGGTTAATTTGGCTTACTACGTAATCTGCGCTCTAATTCGTCCCAAAGGTGTTCTATGGAATTTAGATTGGGGGTCTGAGAAGGCCAGTCCAGTTTTTGAACACCCATTTCGTCAAACCACCTCTGTGCAAGCCTGGATGGGTGAATGGAGCAGTTATCCTGCTGGAAGAGAAATGGGCCTTCCCCGAAATATTGTTCTAGAGTTGGGAGTGCAGCATTGTCCAGAATGTCCACATACATCTCAGAGTTCATGTTTCCAATCACAGGAACTAACGGACCCAGGCCAAACCACGCGAAACACCCCCACACCATTATGCTTACACCACCAAACTTAACATTCGGCACAATGCAGTCATTAAAGAAACGTTCGCCGGGCATCCGCGAAACCCAGACGCGTCCATCTAACTGCCAGACTGTAAAGCAAGATTCAACACTCCAAAGAACATTT
Organism: Trichonephila clavata; assembly: GCA_019973975.1. Classification (NCBI taxonomy): domain Eukaryota; kingdom Metazoa; phylum Arthropoda; class Arachnida; order Araneae; family Nephilidae; genus Trichonephila; species Trichonephila clavata. The sequence goes on along the minus strand of BMAO01031182.1, from coordinate 100,449 downwards.
TTCCACATGTCCACAGTCCAATGACGGTGAGCTCTACACCATTTCAATCGATGCTTCGCATTCTGTGGAGTGATGTTTGGCTTGTGAGTGGCTGCACGACTATGTAATCCCAAGTTTTTTAACTCTCGACGGACAGTCCTGCTGCTAACAATGATTCCTGATGAACTTTGGAACTCCTGAGAAATTTCCTCCAACGAGGAATTGCGATTTTGTTTTACTACCCTTTTCAGAGTTCTGAGGCTGCGTTCACCAAGTATTTTTGGCCTACTGGTTCGTTTTTCTGCCGTTTCACTGCCTCGACGTTTCCACTTCACTATTACTTCACTCACAGTGGATTTAGTCTTCTGTAGAATGTCCGCAATCTTATGAACTGATTTCCCACAAAGGTGGCATCCCACTATACTGCCACGATCAAACTCACTAAGCTCCTTTGACTTACTCATTGCCTCGCAAACGCATAAATACAATCTGACAAACCACTACCAACACTTTTATAGCTTTCAATTACGTATCAAATTGCGTCACTCGCCAGAACCACTTTTTTAAGGGGTGCCCGGATACTTTTGGCCAGATAGTGTATATATAATATATATTGGGATCACTAATGTTAATTTAATCAAAAATATATAAGTGCTGGAAGTAAAATTGTTATCAGTAAGAATTAGAAAAATAATACAAAACATTTATTTTAGTCAATCTAAATTATTTGTCATTGTGTTTTATCTTTTATGTGAGCCTCATTAAAGAATAAACTCTAATTAAACTTTTGAATAGTTCTTATTTTTTTTTATATTTAAGCAGAATAAATTTTGAATTGCATGATATTGTGATTCAAATTTTTAAGCTATACATCTTTTAGTCTCAGTTGTAACAATAAAATTTCTTGATTTAATTTTCGCTCGTATTAGCTTAATATATAATCCTTCATTTCTCTCGTCAATTCCAACTAAATCCAAAATAGCTGGACATTTCCCATGAAACTAATGCAAGACTGTGTCCGATTTCTGCGACATAAGGCATGCAAATTATGTTTTAATAGCCACAGATACTTCATTAGCTCTAATTGGAAATGTATGATTACATTTCAAAAGTGTTTCAGCGCAATCCGGTTCGCTTTGAACTCATAATAACCAACATCTAATCAGGTTATATCTATTGAATTGCCGGAATTTACAAATTACTTCAGATTTTTGTCACAAGCACTGCTCGGATATCAGTGTTTCTCTTTTGTATCTCCTAATAATACTCAGCTCATTTGAATAAACTAAAAACATTATTTTGAAAAGTTTGAGATTTTAAATCCTTTACTTTTTTTTAATGCTTTTTATGCTTTCAAATTTGTCTATGTTTGAAAATACTTAATGTGTTTCGACAGCATTTTGAAGCTAAATTTTACTTGGGATTTTATACGTAATAGAATTTTTCTTTAAAATATATCTTCGTATTATACATATATTATGCATTACAAATGAGGTATTTTTTATATTTGATCCAATTTAATACATCCTGAGAAAACTATTATAAAAAGCTTTAATGAGCTAACACCTTTACATACCAGCTTATTTTAACATCTAAGTTTATTTACCAGAAAAAACCTGTCGTTCTTATATTTCCCTAATTAAAATTTTTTGTGTGATCGAGATATTAAAATTATTACAATTATTATAATACCCAGTTTAAGCCTTACTTCAAACAAAGTAGTTATTTATCTGAATTCATTTCGATGTTTAGAGCTGCTGTGTGTGACGAAAAATCAAATTATTATAAATTGTTTGAAAATTGTTGATTTAATGCGTTTGTTACATGTATTATCTTCCTCTCTACCTTCTTTTGCTTTAAGATGTACTATAATATAAAAATGTTGATATCAATGCGTTTATTGGTGTTTTTTTAAATGTCTTGATATTTTAAGGATATTTAAACGAAATTGCCGATCTTTGTAACTGTATAAATTTAAAACTAAAATTAAAACAACAGATTATTTGTTATTAATTGCCATAAAAAACACACACAAGCCAAATATTTTGATTCATTTTTAAATTAAAGAAACAAATCCTACTTTCTACACATGCTCATGTTTTGGAACTTTTCATCTCCTCAAAAGACATTTGACTGATTACAATAATCCTTTTACCCAGTCCAAATAAAATTCATGGCAAAAAAATTGACAAATAAGGATACAAATTTAAGGGTGGTAGGCATCCCCAGAAAAGGGGATAGTAAAGGGGGTTATTTTATGGTTATTTTACGAGAGCATCGGCAAAAATGATATCAAGATTTTTTTTTTGCAGAACAGTGTAATAAATCCTTGCTTTCCTTTAAAAAAAATGTTATAATTGTAAAATGAATGACACATAAAATCACACAAGATTGATTCGTAACACATAAAATTACAGTTTCTGAAAAAATCCTAAAAATAGATTTTTTGTTCGCTCCGGAGATTTTAGCTCTTAAAGTTCTCTGAACCAGAAGCTTTTAAAATCATATTTTTTTACCATTTAAGTCTTTTGTGATTGATCAGAATACGCAGTAGATGCATTATTGTAGTATCATCTTATTTAAAAGGAACGAGAACACATGATTTTTTAGAAGATAAAGTTGTGGTTAAAAATATACTTCCCGTTAGGCGGGTAAAAAAAAATAATTATCTCACTAATCTCGGAGGGTTCAAAACCATTATGAATCAAATAAAATTCTTCGAGCGAAAATATAAGTGAATTATTACATATATATATACATTATATCATTGAATAATTGAGATAGAACAAACTATTATGATTGAATACATATTTTAATAAACTTATATACCTGATGTGACTAAATACTTATCCTGGATATAAATCTCTTAGAAACTGCAGTAGCAGCAGCAACAAAAATAATCCTTCTCATTTCAAGAGAACATTCCACCCGATCGAATAATTCATTTCCATCATCTTTACAAAATTCCTACCGTTCACCTCAACTCCATCAAAGATTTCCCTGCAAGAATATTTTTCCCAAAGTCTTTTCTTAAAGGCAAATGGTTTCACTGTCGATGCGAAATCTTACGCCTGGTCGCTTTTTTCAATTTGCAGCTAATTCCCCGAACTTCACGTTTAATTCGTCTTTAATTGTGTTCGGAGAAGAATTTGGGAATCTTCCCAGCTCTTCATTACCGTTGGACACCTAATTGTATAGGAGGCAGTTTCTCACTCCCTTTGCTGTAAAAGGAAAGCTGGAGGTAAGGAGAGCAAGTTTTAAAGAATTAGCTACCCATACTTTTGGATCTGGTTACTTGCTGACTTCGAGAGATATCTTTTGGTTGATGACGTTATTTGGCTGAATATGCTGAATGTGTGTGCGTGGGTCTTTCAAATGACTTTCCTTGAGAAAAGGGATTTTTGGTAATTTTGCTGTGATCACAGTTTCTTAAGATTATTAAGTTTTGAAGGATATATCTGCTGAATTCCGTACGTTGGAGTAATCAGGGAATTCTTTTAATGGAATACTTATTTACAATGTTAAAAATATTTTAGTTATAATTGTGTATATTTCCCTTGAATTAGTCATTGTTACAGTTAAGTTATACTTAACCTTTTCCGTTTATATTTTATATGGCAGTTTTGTTCATTTTATTTTTGAAAAAAAAAATCATGTGATATGCTATTATATAAGATTGGATCACAATAATCGAGGGGGTTTGTGAAGTATTACAAAGGTGGTGTTATTGGTTAAAAAAATCTTTTTTTTAAACTATTGGACATGAAAATTGGCAAACATGGTTCTCTTGTTGAGTAGAGATCTACTAAGAACAGGTTTTATGTGGGAATTATCTCCGAAGGTGAAGGGGAATTACAGACGAATTCCTATTTTTGGACTATCAGTCTTACAAAAACTTTAAATTTGGCAAACGTATTCCTCATGTTGAGACGGATTCCTAGAAACAGCTTTTACGGCAATCGATTTCCATTGGGGTTACAAAGGCATTATAAATATTTAAAAAAATTCTCATTTTTCTGAAATATTAGACTTACAAGCTTGCAAATTGGTAAGAATGCTATATTGCTTATAAGAGATCCTCTAACAGCGGTTTTTGCGGAAATTGATTTCAAAAGAGGAGTAATGGTAAAGGTGGTAGATTAAAATTTCCTGTTATTGAACTTATTACACATACAGATTTGAAATTTAGCTAACTTGTTTGCACTGTTGAGTAGATATCCACTAAGAACTATTTTTGCGTAAATTAACTTCAGAGATGTTTTACGGGGGCATTATCAATAAGAAAATAAAATCTTTTTTTAAACTATTAGATTCATAGAATTGTATTGATCTATCGTAATTATGTTATGGATTAATTAAAATCTGTTAAATGATTTAACGTAGCGGTATGGATATCAGGAAATAATATGATGTAGGAAAATAAGTTTACATAAGGAAAAAGAAAAACAATAAAAATATAACAAATTGTAATACATTAGTGACATTTTGAAAATTATCTTTTACAATTCTACTTTCTAACATTTAATTAATTGCTAAGACAAACATCGTGCTGCCGAGGAAATTGTTATTTTATTTTCATTAAATCATTCCAAGGATTGTTTCCTCACATGATTGGATAGTTTCAGTATAATTATAAAAGTATAAAAATATTTTGCAATCTGTATATAATTAACGAAGAACATATATATTAAGTTTTATTTCATAAAACTATATTATTGAAGCAATTACATTGTTGTTGTTGTGTCTTGTCCTTCCCGAAAGTAAGGAAGGAAAATTGACAGAGCCTCAGACAGGAGCAATGATATTTAAAAAGGATTATGATATACGATGCATATTGTCTTAAGAAAATAAGTAACTTTTTTTATCCTTTCTAGCTTTTCCTCCTTATTTTATTAATACATCATAATTGTTTTTCTTCCCATGACTTACATCTATTTAAGCTAGGAAAGTTACTCATGTGGAATTTACCTGTAAAAGTGTATTTGCAAAAAATATCATACATTAAATTAAATAAAAATTAAATCGCCACTCATAATATTTAAAAAAAACTAGCTGTTACCCACCCGCTGAGCTGGGTATTTTAAGCTATATAATACTATACTGTTTATATATATATTATATATAAATGTTGGTATTTAAGTCATTAAAAATAAAATTGTATTGAAAATTATAATTATACATTTAACTCTTGCCTTTTGATTTAAAAAGGACAGAACTTCTAATTAATAATTTCTAAAATTGAAGTAGAATTATTATTTCCACTCTCATAAACTCATAGCCAAGTGGATTTCCACAAAATCCATTTTCAGTGAATCTCTACTCCGTAAAATAAACTTCCGTTTTAAATTTCATGTCATAATCTAACAGATAAAAAAGGGAATTTTCATTATCAATAAACCTCATATCCTCGCTGAAAGTCGATTTCCAAATGAACCGTTTTTAGCGAATTTGAATTCAACAAATAAACATACAAAGCAAATTTCATTACTACAGTTCGAATTGTTTTCGAAACGGTATTTTTTATGTCGACTCTCCCCAATGCCCCCCCCCCGCGCACTTCCCTAATTCCAAGAGTCTGTTTCCGTAAGATCCATTCTTAGCGGATAAGTATTCAGCAGGAAAAAAAACATTCAACAATTCTAAGAGTTCTCATTCTAACAATTCAAAAACATGAATTTTTTCCTGGAACTCCCAATGACTCCTCGCAATCTCCCCTCCTAGGGATCTAATTTCGCAAGATCCAATTTCCATGAAAGTAACCTGCCTACCAACTTTCAAACAAATGTGTCTTCTTATTTAAACACAGAAATATTTACCTATTATGCCACTTAATCCCCCGCAAATGCCCGTTTGGGGTCGATTTTCACAAAACCTATTTTGTAGTGGATTTCTATTTACTGAAAGGAATCTGCTTATACGAATCTCAAGACTGTACGTTTAATAGTTTAAAAATATAAATAATTATCTATTACGCCCCTTATAAGCCTTGCAAAGTCCCTTAAATTTTTATTTTCAAAAACCCATTTTGAAGCGGATCTCTACTCTAGAAAAAGAACATGCCTACCAAATTTCAAGTGTGTAGGTTTAATAGTTCAGGAGATTTCGTAATGAGTAAAGTGATTGAGTGAAAGATTGAGTCACTCTCTCTCTTATCCTTTACGATATATATATATATATATATATATATAATCAAAATTTCTCAATAGATAGATAGACATATAAAAAGAATATGCACGATGACGTCACTGTTTGGTATTACTTTAGACAGAATGTGTGGATTTCAAGCGTGCAGTAGATTACATGTATATTAAAGCTAATTAGTAAGACATAACGAATGAAATGGAAGTAAAAAATCTACATTGTGGCAACCTAAAAATAAAAAAGGTTACTTTTTCTTTTTTTATTTATCTTTCAATGCATTTTGTTTAAATACTATATGCTGATTTATATTTAATTTTGAGGGGAAAAAACGAGTCATTGGGTTAATGTTATTTTTATTTTGTAAATTGGTTTAAACTAAAACATATTTGCAGTTAACGTTGTCTTAAAATATTCCTAAATAAAAGAAAAACATCTTCATGTAAAAAAAAGGAATTAATAAGTACCAAAATTGCTTCCTGTCACAAATATTTTTAATAATTTTAAAAATTATTTAAATATAGAAAAACAGATTTTTTAAAAATAGTTAAAGAGTGAACCATTACATCAAACACATTCAAAAATACATTTTTCAGTTTTAGTATTAAAAAATAGTGCATATTTTTCTGGATCTAAAAAATGTAAAACACTTGTATGCTCCTTGATAAAATAACCTTAAAATATGAAAGAAGTCATTGATAAAAATGTAAACGAACAACCACGCGTCCTTTGACACATTTTAAAAGATAGTTCCTCTTGTGCTTAAAGTATGCACACCAATATATATTTTTTTTACTTTAAGGGAGTAATATTTTTCTCTTTTTAATGCCTATTTTTTTAAAAAAAAGAATTATATATATAGTTTTAAATGTGAAAAAAAATAAAAAGATGAGATTTTTAAAACTTTTTTTTTCTAAATTGTACAATTTTTTCAGAGATATAATTCAATAATTTTATCAAAAAACGATTTGAGTATATTTCATTTTCACATTTTTTATATATGTATGTAAAATATTTTGTATATTTAAGAAATGTTTTTATAAAAAATGGTACCTAAATGAAAATATGTTTGATAAAATATGTTCTTATTCAGCTATAATAAAAGGGGGAAAAAACTTAAAATTACTTTTGTTATTATAGAGAATGCTTAAAGTATCATTATGAGGTATTACAAATATAGGAGAAAAATAGTAATCAATAGTATGATATATGAAAACATCGCTCTGCTTTTGATATATAAAAACATCGCTTTTATATTTCTATACAGGATACCTGTTCATATAGTGAACCTACTTTTTTTAGTCTAAATATAATTTAATCTAGTATATAATTTTCCAAAAAATATTGTTATGTATGATAAAGGGAGAAAAACAAAAATTTTCATAATTACAAAGTTTTATAATTTTTTCCTTAATATTTTAATAAAAAATAGGTTCGCTATTTTTTGTGTATTGTCTTACATATGTGCAAAAAATATTCTACATATTTAATACATACTTTTTATAAAACTAGCATTCAATTATAGCATGTGTAATGAGATTTTAAAAATTTTGCCCAAATTAAACTAAGCAGAAAAACATTTTTTTTTTAACTAAGAAATTATTTTTGTATTTCTACAAAACGATTAAAATATACTTTAATAAAATTACTAAAAAAATCTAAGTTTGAATGGAAATTTTTAAAGATATATGTCCCATATACAAAGCATCTTAATTTGTTTCATTTTACTTTTTCGAGCATGTCCTGGTACTTTTAAAATTCAAAAGATTAAATAACTGATAAAGTAGATATATCTTTTAGCTTCGAATTACTAACAGAGCAACTAGCATCCTAATATTACAATGAGTTCCTTTTTTTACAATTTAAACATTTATGAATTCTTTAATTATTTTATATTCAATATCTTAGGCTATTTCTATTGATAGTAGTCGTAAATATTTAACGTAATAATTTTTTATATAAATTCATTGGTTTCTATCTTGTAAATAAAGTGTGTTTTCTATGGAGAAAAATATTTTTTTCCTCACATGGTACTGAAAATTCTGTTTTGTATACATTCCTTCATATTATAATTAAGACTGACTGATTGATTGAATTTGACTATTTCAGTTACCAATGTGTTTTAAAATTGCTTAGAACTACAACAATGCATAATATTGCAAAAAAAAATATTTAAAAATAAGCTGTTGTTCTTTTTAAAAAAAATATGGCACCTTATCTTAAAAATTACGTTACGCAACTAGGAATTCAACCCAACTATTTTTGGCGTCTCTCAATGATTGATGAGAGAGCTATGTTGTGAATATCACAAGTTGTCCAACATCTTCTCTTCGTTGCCATTTTCTAAAGTGTAGTAAAAAAAATATGGAAGAAAAAAATTAGCTTTCGCAAACAACGTATGAGTAAGCGAAAAATAAAGGAACATTATTTTTTCCGGTTTACGAAGGAAGTGAGGAACTTGTCAAGTGAAGTGTTTCCAAAGCATCTTGCTATCCGTCAATGTGTTGGCAGGACATATATTTGCCATTTCCTAACATAACAGCAAAGCACTTATTTTCTGACTGCCATCTTTTTCTTGTGTATCGATATAACAAGAAGGAATTTATCTTAAATGAAAGATCTGTACAAAATGGTGACGCATCGAAGAGATAAAATAGTATTTTTTTTCTTGTTCACAAAGTTTTGTTGTTAAAGAAAGTGTCGTGCTAAATTGTTATTAAATGGAACGCGATATTGATATATTTGAAATAAGTTTACTTGAAGGGGCAGAGTCTTGAAATCTAGGTTGAAAATTTAATTTAGAGATTCAATATAAGTTTTAAATATACGGTTAATCTTCTAAAATCCTTTTTATTTGAATGAATTAAATAAAATGAGTAAATAAACTTGTTTATGTAAGAAAATATCGAGTTTCGGTTTTGTTTGTGATACTTGAAATCTGATATCGAAATATAAAACTTGCACATGAATACATTAAAATGTTGAATTATTTATGTTTGCACCGTTCGAAGAAAGCATAGATTTTTTTTGGGGAAACATTTATTCATTCTTTAAGACTTCTTTCACAATAACCGCACTTCAAAGCAAACAAAAACCAACTGTTCCCATTTTGAATGGTGTCAGCTCGGTGACCTAGATGTAGCATTTCCACTTCTTAAGCTTAAGGTAGCGGCTGGAATCGCTAATTTTTCTGGATGTAAAAATCGTATAGACTCGCATATAATATGATTATGTGTCATGTAAAAGATACTTTGAGTATTGATTCGACTTTGGTGCTCTCTGCAAAATTAAATCAAGGCAATGTTTAGCATCGGGCTGGAGGTTAAACTGAATAAATCCAAGCCTCAAAATTGGCAGTGGGAGCAACCACTTAATAATACCACCAATGATGTGGCTTTCAGATGCGGGGGCTTAAAGTGTCTGCAAAGGCTTAACTGCCACAATGCAGTCCATTTGAATGAGCAAAGGAACAAATTTAGTTGGATTGTAAATTTATTCTAGTAATTGCTGAATTTTATTTTTTTAGTTTAAGTTTCGAAAGGAGAGTAAAGCGTGTGGGAAAGTACTGTCTATGATTATACAAAGGAATGAAATGGGATTGGAATTTGAAAATTCAATCATCTTTTCTGAAAAAGTAATAGCTGTTTAATTTTTGGCATGAATCTGTACGGCGGGAAAATTAATATTAAATTTTGATAATAAAATTTTTCTTAGGTTATAAATTTGTTATCATTACATGTATAATTTTGTAAAGTGTTTTAATGTATCTCAATCATACAGGGTGTCTCAATAATAGCTCCCAAAATTTGCACAGCAAGGTTTCACGCTTTGGGTACATATAAAATGCCCAAAAAATAAAAAAAACCCTTTTTGGACTGTTTGGACTTATCACATGGATGAAGCTACTTAAATGATCGTTTGCCTGATGCTTATACTTTAGGGGGAGGCCGCTCTGTTACTACATGTGCACTAGTACATTTCACGACGTGCTCAAGCCTGCCTCGATATGCACAGCAGAAACTCTAGAAATCTGCCTTTTTAGATATTTGCAAATACTGTTGTTGATGTGAGCAATACGGTGTTTTTTCCTTGCATCGGCATACTTTCTTTTTAGTATTGTCTCGTTAACCATGAATCACACAGGTACAGATCATTGGACATCTTTTTATGTATTCCCCACGCAGAATATAGATGTGTAGTGAGTTAGAGCGCTATTTTGGGGACACACTGTATCTCATTCAATCTTACAAATAAAATAATCTATTAAAACATTAACAGGCAGAAATATATAGTGAACTACACAAGCACATAAATTAAAATAATGAATATATGCATTTTTTAACATTTGTTTCTTCCTTTAATGAATAATTCATTGATTATAAAGCTAAAAATTGAGAATCGAGAAAAATAGAGCATGATAAAAAGAACTGAGCTTTTTTTTTGCTGACTTGTATAGTTTTGTTTATTTTAATGCATCTCAAATATTGAAATTTCCTTTCTTAAATTGCTTCGGGTTTTTTTATGGAGTGTTATGTATTGATAGTTTTTCCCAGTTTTTATTTTTATCTTTATTTTATTAAGTTAAATTTAAGCAGAACGATAAATGTGTAAAAAATAATTTGTTTTTAAATTACGTTTTAGAAATAAAAAATAGAAATGTGTCTTATTTATCAATGAAATTGGAGGGTTCTTTTTTTTCCGGGGGGAGGGTGTTCAAAAAATGTTGAGGCTTGTTTTCTTTTGTTTTCAGTTTTATTTGGAACGCACTTAGCTGTTTCCTTACACTTAAAGGCTCTTAATTAAGGAAAAAACAAAATTTTTTGAATCTCTTTTATTTCGTCTTATTTTTTTAAAGATTTCTTAGTACCAATTAATTAGATTTTTTTCTTCTTTCGAAGCTTTTTTTTCTTACTTGCTATGGTCCAGCCAAAAATTACGTGTTTGTACTCATCAAAGGAGGAAAAAATAATAATGAATGGCTGCCCGATAAGCGTCAAGTAAAATGTCAGGAGTCTAGAATTTAATGAAGGAAAAAAACGATCAAATTGCTTTGATAAGAGAGAATCGTTTATGAATTTATTTTAAGCCAATCAGCATTATTGATAAAAAAATAAGAAATATTTAAAGGAAATGTTTTAATGGATAACGAAATTCTTTAAGCAATTAACAAAGCTGCACCACTAATATGTTTTACATTCTTCAGATTGCATTCAGTTTATATATAATTATTTTCCGATTAAAAACTTATTTTACGTAACATTAATACTTAATCAAAACTAGAAATAGTATTTTATTCTCTGATTAGTTAGTCTTAGTGATTTTGAAATATTACAAAATGCTTCCAAAAATTGTTTTAATTTTTGTAAGTTTGCCACTGAAAGACAGTAAACATCCTATCCAAACGACTTGTTACTTCTTCTATTATTTGATCCTACCACCTTTTGCTTTGTATAGAACCTTAAATTGTTGTAATACTGATATAATAATCTTTTGAAATGTCTCTACAGTGATTTCAGATGATGCTGTAAGGGTTATTTACAGTTCTTTGACATTTGTTGGAAGGTTCTTCAACTGTTTTAGATGCATTCCCAGTTCCTGCCACAGATTTTCAATTACACTAATATCTGAACTTTTTAATGGCCATTTCAGATTTGGATGACTAGTCTGTCCCAACCATTAGTGTACGAGAGTTAGAAGGAAGATTAGCCATAGGTCAAAACAACCCAATTTACTTACAAGGGTCGGCAACCTAACAAACTTGAGCAATCCAAGATTGGGAAATGCACCTTAAACTAATTATGGGAGCAAGAACGATCAATACGATACAATTATATATTTAATAACTAACTTGAAGAATGTCTTAGCCGCATTCCAATAATTGAAGATACGTTCAAGTTGATCTACTTCAAGCCAATGCTAAACCAATTTAATTATCTAATTGACAAATTCCTAATCTTAATTATTAAGCAGATGATCTACTGAACACCTTCGTCTAGCTTTTTATTACATTAATCCTCACAGCTATACTTTAGCTTCTAACTTTTCTCTCTCTCGTCAAACCAGAAAGTTAATGCTTAAATACACGACATAATTTGCATAGACCGCATCTTCTTCAGTACAAAATTTTCAATTGAATAATATTTAAAGAAATATTTTTCCCCAAGAGGATTATTAGGAGATACACGGATAGGCCCGTTACAAGATGATGAAATGCACTATGGATATGGTTAAACTATGGCTGTACAGTTTGGGTGTGATGAGGAGTAGCATTGTATTCCGCCACCATCTGGAAATCAATCTTCCATTAATGGTTTAACAACATTTTCCAGATGAGATAAGTATTCATTCCCAACTCTAATATCCTTTATATTAATAAGGGGACCGATCCCATTCCAGCCAAATGTTCACCAGATCATTAATCCTTTACCTCCTGCCTGCACAACTGGTTGTATGCAATCTGGAAGAGGAGCTTCTTGTTCTTACTGACGCATTTTTTTCTCTGTGCCATTTGTAAGAAACGTAAAACGGTTTTCATCGGTCCATACTAGGGATTGCAATACCGGGATACCAAATGCAGATATTTTGAGTCATTGGCACAATTTTGTAATTCACAAATTTAAATACCACTTTTTTGGTATTTACTAGAAATTTTTAAAACTGCCTGCACTGCATGTTAAGGGATCACCAACATAGCAAAATAGTATACATTTTTGTTTTTATGTCTCCTTAACGGACAAAATTAATGAGACTGTAAGTATAAAGTTGCATTGTACAACCAAGAGGAGTGATAGAATATATGAATCATCCCAGAAAGCGGGCAATAACTATCCTCTAACAGCTCAGAGCAATACTGCAGACGCTCAGGATTCGTGTCTGTTTAAACAAAGTTGTAGTTGTGAAAAATGTGCGTAATATTTCATTTTGTTTTAAATTGGTCAGTTATTTACATTGAATTTGGATATCGTACAGTACAACTGATGCAATGGGTTTTTTAAGATCACATTTCAAAAATTTGTAACAGCAGCACTGACTGAATAGTGATATTTATACTTTTTTGTTATTTAAATAAATAAGATGTTCCTTTACATTTTTGCGATACTTTATAAACGGTTATAATTTATAAAATTATTTTTAACGATGTTTACACTCTCTAATAAAACTGGCAAATTAAACAAAGAAACTCCTGTGTTTTCTTTCTTAATCTATAATTTCTGCTACGGTGGGGGGTATTAAAACAGGTTTTCAGGTATTAAGATATAAAAATACCGAATACCGGTATTGAACTTTAGGTCCGATATTGCAATAACTAGTCCATAAAACATTTTTGCACATTTCAACGTCCCAAATGTGTATTCTTTAGCCTATGCATAACAGTTTTTTCGATTTAAAGCTGACCAATAGGGTTTTCGTGTTGGTCGCGTTAACTTCTAAGCTCAAGAAGTTTAAGTTTTCTTTGTATTGTTCTGTGAGAGATTTTTTTCCAAGTTTAAACTGAACTTTCTTGTAATTTGTAGCCTTGTCAATCGTCTGCTTTCTGTATTTTTCTTCACAATCAGATTCAATTTCTTCTCATCCCATTTTTTCAAGTTCTTGGGTCTATGTTTCATTGATGATGAAGTCTTTTTGCTACTTTTAGTTAAATATGTTTTATATATCCTAACTACGCTACTGATATGTTTTGAATACTAAGTTGTTTTGAAGTTTGAGATACTATCACGTCATTTCTGGACATCGAAACAAACTGCCTTCTTTTAAACTCACTAATAACTTTTGTTGATGGCATAATAAAACAAAATCAATCAGTTTTATAAAATGAAAATCTTAACATTAAATAATATAGTCGATTACTTTGGCAAGTACTTTTTCTAAGATATCAATGGATATTTTGTATCGTTGCAATTTAAGTAAGAATAAAAATGAAAACAAATGTTAGGTGCAAATCACATTTTTGGTCACTATGTTTACATGAAAATTACCGTAATACTAAAAACAATATATTGCTAAGCATATAACAACAACTGAAATTACTTTTTCACAATATTTGAATCATTGTTGTTGAACTTCTGTTGACCCTACACATTTGATTAATATCCTTACGGTTTCAATTGTTGCTAACACAGTTGTTAGCAACTGTTGATTGTAATACACAGTTTTTAATATTATGTAATACATGTTTCATTTATTACATGATTTTTAATTATAACTATGAACTATGCGAATATTTATAATTAATATTCACTTGTATTTTCTTGATAAAAATTTCTTATCAATTTGAATTTTTAAGATAATTTCTACTTTCTGAGATTTACTTTCAATATAAAAACTGTCTTTGTTGTGTGTGTGTGATTCATGTGAAAAATTACTTAGCTTTGGGTTTTATAAAATTATTCATTATGAACAAAATGTATTCGATGATAACTTTAAAGGAATTTTCTTTTCAATAATAAAAGTATTTCAAAATTCCATTTTCTAACATTAAAAACAAGAAATATAATTCCGTATATTATTTAAAAATAAATAAAAATTCCTGAAATTCTATTTTTTACATAAAGTGAAAAACAAAATGAAAAAATGAAAAATGAATATAAAACGTATTAATTTATTATCAATAGCCGAAAAAAATTATTTAGTTTTTTTTTTTTTTAAAGAAAAAGATGCTGAATTGTGAAAAAGTACCATTAAAATCATTAGACATTATTTTCATGAAAGCTCTTTATAGCTGTAATATATGCTCACGATTTTTATTAGTTATTTATTCGCATTTATCTTACAGATAATTATATTTATGGATAATATTTCTGTCTAAATTTCCTTTCCATTTTTTCCAAAATATGTTTTGAAAATACTCCTACTAGAAAGAGAAGAGATGATGATTAAATATGAGATACATACTGATAATGAAATGGGTTTTGAATGGCACGCCATCGTGAAATTAGAAATTACAGATTATATTTCAGCAAGTTTATATCAATTAAATTATTGATATTTTTTTCATTTATTAATCTATTCCTTTAATTACTAATGAAATTTAGAGAAATGTTGTCAATTAACACATAAACTATCTTCTTTTCTTTTTCTGGTTTAGTTAGATAATTCCGTTGTTAAATGAGTGAAATGGTAAACTTTTCAAGTAAAAGTACAAATTTTTCTAATCATTTTAATTGTTTTAAACGTTGTACATTTTGAAGTACAATTAGAGTAAAATAAATATATTTTTTAAAAATTTTCATTGATTTTAAATTATTTTTTAAAAAAATAGTTGGAAAAATTTAAGAAAGAAAAAAAAATTTTATTAAATTTTATAACTTTTCTTCAATAATAATTGCTAAAATAATTCACAGAT
Organism: Trichonephila clavata; assembly: GCA_019973975.1. NCBI lineage: Eukaryota > Metazoa > Arthropoda > Arachnida > Araneae > Nephilidae > Trichonephila > Trichonephila clavata. The sequence continues at coordinate 84,989 of BMAO01031182.1, read as the reverse complement.
GAATCATAATAAAAAATAAGAAAAAGGAGTATTAGCATTTATTTGTTTCAGAAATACCACTTCTCCGGCAGTGAATGAGAATAAATCTCATAAAATAAAGAAGAAAAATTCCGGAAAACGAGAAGGAATTAAGGAAACATTTTCATTAGTTAAAAGAAAAAAAAAACGCAATAAACACTTCGGGAATGAAGCTACTAGTGTACACTTGTTTTGAGGAAGCAGTTTTTTCAGGATTAATACTAACAGAGTAATAAACATTACCCCGATTGATTGGTCTTCTTTCACTTGCGAAATACGTGGGGCACTTTAGCGTGAGCAATTTCCTTCCAATTTCCAGCTATCCTCTTGGAATTTGTCTGGAGCACCAGACATTGCTGAGATTTCTGTGCAACGATTCTCGTTTTATTACTTAATGGCTTTGAACCACTCGAATGTCACCTGTAAAGTTGTTTTCCCTGCCATGATACAGGATACGTGCTGTCAAAATAATTACCTCTTGTTTTTTGTAGGATCACGTGAAAGTTGTTTCTTGAGGAACGTGATTTTGTAAGTGTGTATTTATAGTAGGTTTTATAGTAATCGTTTGGCATTGCCTCCTTGGTTTCTGCGCAATATCCCGATCGGTTTGCAAGGACAAAATGTCAAATTTCCTTTTGCATCTGCAAAATGCTTCGTAAATATATAAATAAAATACTGTCAGCACTGTGGATGAATTGATTTACTGTGTTGTTTAACAATATAGATGAGTATACGTAAAAACGGTCTACAAAAATAACAATAACGATATAAATGTATATTAATATATATATATATATATAATATTAAAATCAATTTTACACAATTGCTTAAAATTTAAATTTATTATTTTCTTTATGATCATAAAAATATCATTTGAGCCTTCTTAAACTGTATCTACTACACACTGGTGTAGTTTTTTCTGTGTGGGTCCTGCATTATAAAATTTCTTAGACGCTCTTTTTTGGGCCCCCTTACCATGTTACAAACTTTTTTGCTTACATACGTTTGGGTCTCTGTAGTTTGGAGGCCCTGTATCAGAGATACGGCTGATATGGTAGTAGCTACGCCCCTGCTGCTATATATTTATAGTAATTGGGTTGTAGTACAAAAGATAAAGTGGTGTGAGTTTTCAAGGACTTTTTGTGCATATACAAACAAAATCGTTGGATTGGGGGGATTGTATGCATTAAAAAATTGTATGTATAAATTTTTAAAACTAACACTTCGATTTTAAAATATACGCATTTTTGTTGGAAATTTCGGTTTGGTTTTCAAAAGGCTCTATGTATTTGTTGAAACATCGTCAACAAGTCCAATCTTCTCTTAATGTTATATTAGGTTTGTGCGAATGAAATGTGGAATATGTAAATTAATATATAAAACTACATTTTTCTTTTAAAAGCTATTTATTTAATTAAAATATACTCCATAAAACATTGACAACGAGGTTTTAATGCGTAAATACGTGTCTTAAGTAAATTTTTACCTTTAAAAAAATAAACTATGATATAGAATATTTCAGGTTGTGCTCATTTTCCTACTGTTTATATAAACCCATAAAAAAGCTGATAATTTATTAAAAAAATGAATCTTGTTTTGTTGAAAAATCCTGCCAATAAGCTGGATGCTGCAAAATTTCATATGTTAATTTAATTTTGTAATAGGTTTGTACGACGTGTGAGGCTGAGCGTATTGGACCATTCCGATTAGCAAGAGATACAATTTTAATTATTGCATACACTTTATCAATGTGCTAGAAGTATAGTAGGTGCAGTTGGATACATTTCCACCAATACATTCACCATTATTCATTTTGCGGTGATAAATTACCAGACCCAAGTTTTTCAAACTAACGTTGCACTTTTCGATTGCTATTTGTAGTATCCCCCATGCCTGATTTATATTTTGCGTAGCTTTACAGCATTATTACTAAGTAATACTCATATAAAAAAAGGCACAAATACCAGTTGAATTCATGTTCTTACGGAATTCAAAACAAATAACGAAATAGAATGTATTTGAGAAATTATTTGTTGAACTGCGACTCTGGGTTGAACTGCGACGATTTGTTGAACTGCGACGAAACATTGAGACAAACTTTCATATGTAAAGACAATTTGACATTTCATTTTGTCAATGTAAAATAGTTTCTTTTAAAGTTTGGTGACATGTTTATATGTAAATAATTAATATATTAGTACACATTTAACATTATTAGTTACTTACACTAAATCATCTGTACTATTAATATACTAATTTTTGGAAATACAAAAAAATCGACTATTTTCTTTTTAAAAAAATATTGGTGAGAGTTAGTGATAATTGGTGCAAAATCTTCACGAACAATTTCAACTTTTTACTTTTTTTCCTGAAGTCTGTATCGTTCATTTTATTTTCTAAAATAAGCATAAAAGCTTAATTTAAAGTCTAATTATTGGAAAAAGTATTTTGATTTATAACATTTTGGATTTTCAGCACTACTTTTTTAAAATGATGATTATTATCTAAGCTCTTTTTGTATCAACTTACTCAAATACAAAACAAATTAGTTTCAGTCTTGTAATGATATATCGATGCATATAAATTTCATGTAACTTAAAGATGGAAATAATACTTTATTTTACAATGTTAATTGCTTTTAAAATTAGAATAGTGAGGGAAAATGTAGCGAGGTTTTTTCTTCCATTTTTCTGTTGAATTTATAATGTAGTCTTTCAGCTAAAAATGATTAATGATTTTACTGTAACTCCAAATGTATTTGTTTCTTAAAAATATATGGAAAAAATCATAAAAAGGCTGATTAAAAACTATTGAAACTTTCTTTGAAGTAATTTAAGCAAATTTATAATAATGTGCTGTTTAGTTTATCTAAACATAATTTTTTATCTTCATGCTTGTTGATTTATTACACAGAAAAAAATACAACATTTTAGTAACAGTCATGTTATTTGTATTTTTATAATAAATTTTATGTTTGGAATGAAAAATTACATAATCATTTATTTTTTAATATATGGAAATGCTTAAATCACATAAATTGATAATGCAAAACATGGGAAGGTAGTGATATATTTTGGCATAATCCCATTTCTATGTGCTCGCATATTTTTGATACTATGTTAATGATTAATAATTAGTTAGAATTGACAAGTATATGTATAATATATATTAGCTTTGACAATTTTTGAAGCAAAAAGGGGGGGGGAAGTATTGTATTTTAATAGTTTATTGAATGATTTATGTTTCTAGGGGCATATTACGGAATAGTAACGATTATAAGTAATAACTATAAATAAAATACATGGGATTTTACTAACTTAATTTTTCAGTTCTAATGCTTCGACTATGGATGATGTAAAATAATTAACTCCTGTGGTAAGATTAAAAAAACATCATCTGATCGTGCAAACACCTCCATGGAATTTTTATTTTTTCACAAAACAATACAAAAGGTGTCAAATTAAAAAAAAATACGTTTTAAATATATGGAAACATAAAGAAATTCAAATTCTGCACAATTCTTAAGGGTGAAAATTTAATAACAGCCATGAAAAATACATTTTGATCTTGATAAAAATTATTTTAAAAGCCTTTTTGAGCTTAAGTACAAGTATTATGATAATATACGTTTATTACATACTTTTATTATTCAATGCAGCATAATACTTATAAATAATTTTTATTTGATTAATAAATCAAGTTATATATAACTGTATCAGTGCATTTTACCTTTTTGGTAAACTTGTAAAATTTCGTTTTGAAACATATTTTGTTTACCACACATTCATTATTTTCTAGAAAAATTAAATTTAATGCAAATAATTAGTAATTGATTTAAAATTCAGTATCGTGTTGTAAATCGATATATTGTTCAATATCGTATTTCAGAAATTATTAAATTGTTGTTTGAAATGTAATATAAATTTGGAATTTTTTTTGAAAGTAATTTTTTTGCGTTTAAGTGTGTTAAATTTACAAAGCTATCGATTTATTTACAATGAAATTACATTTTGAAAAAAATATACTTATATATTCATTTAGTTCATTATATTATAAATGATTTTTTTGATTTTAGATTATTATTATCTTTAGAAAAGTACATTTTTTCTGTCTCTGTTTTTGTTTATTTATTTATTTTTCTCTTATCTCTCTCTCTTTTTTTTCTTTCGAATAAGACATTTTATATAGTATCTTATTGTGTTTTGCATTTTCACTACCCAGTTTCGATGACGTTTACATTTTGTATATACGTATTAGTATTTTGGAAACCATAATTAGTAATAATAATAATCCAAATAAGTATTATTCGTATCAGCAGCAGTTGATTTTCACTGGAAGGAAAAGTGAATTTTCATCCGTTTTTAGGCTAATAAAAGTTTTAAAAAATAATGTATCATTGCTCTCTGCTTAAGATAACTTATATGAATTTATTGCTATTTAGAGTAGTTTTTCTTTTCATCAACATTTAGTAGAACTCCAAAATTTTTCTTAAGGAAGTGCATCTCATTAAATTAAATAATGAATATTTTACTCTGTGTTACATTATTTTACAATAAATTATTCATATTCACTTTAAAATGTATAATATTAGAGAGAGTTTAATATTATCCAAATAGTTTATTAGCATCGTTAATGCATCTAAAAAACATCCAGGAAAAGTTACTAGAAATTTAGGTAATTCTAACACAATCGGGCAACTGAAAAATGTGAAATGCGCCAGTTTTTGAGTAATTATTGAATAAGATAGGAGGGAACTTAAAAACTGAGCCGTTCCATAATATCCGTGCCCGTTATTTTTGCCAAAGAAATCGTTGTACAAATTTTATTCTTGCCTCAAAGGACATGTGTTTTTACAAAGAGTTCTAAGTAGCTGTTGAGCAGACAAATGATTTCATGAGGTGTAAATTTTAATGGAACGGTTGGATTTCTCTGTAAAACTCTCTTTCCAACAAGAGGTGTATCATTGAAATGAAAACAACAGACTGAGTGAGCTATGCTTCAGTATAAAGAATGTCGGTACAATCTGACGGATATTAGCATGAGTTAATCGACACACTCACCAACAAATGGCGGTAATTCTGTAAGCCACTCCTGCTACTTTTTATAAGTGTTTGGTACTTTAGATGCTCTCATATCAGCCAGAATCGTTATCCATTGGTTGGTTTCTAATGATTTAGGTCTAGTTACTGTGGCGGCCGCTAAAAAGCGGACGACTCCGTTTGTAACAGTGCCACGCTAGAGTGACGTAGACAACGGGATAGTACAGGGTCATGTTAACAGAAACATCAGACTTATTTTTTTCTATTTACAGTCACTGTTTACTAATGTGACTCCCCCTCGGGGGCATGTAGTATCTGGAGGTATCTGTAGACTACCGGGCAATATTGTAGGATCATAGAATGGGATATCTTTGCGAAAGGTAGCATTTCACCCACGTTTATTATTCGGGACAAAATAGATGATACTTGGAAGATAGATTGCGGTCCGTGATACTCTCTTTACTTCAGAGTGTACAATTATCTTTACAAGCACATTAATACCCGTCCATATATTACACGCGTACTGTACAAGATGTATAGATAAATTCTTGGTCACCATTTTCACCTCATATCACGCCAATCTAATATGTCTATCGACTGGACATCTCTTGCATGCCGTATCGCGTTCAGAGGACAAACCATGGCAAATGTTTGACTGGGAATGGAGAACTCTAGTGTTTCTCAAACTGTGGGGCGCGCCCCCTTAGGGAGGCATGATAACCCTACAAGGGGGCACGAGTGTATCAAAAAATCGAAAATAGATTATTTTAAAAAATTTATTAATTTACTTCAGAGGAACAAAAGAAAATACATTCTGACATAATAAAAAATAAAATACACATTTACAGTGATATAATACATTTATAAATGTAGCATTGCCGCTCAATGTGTGTATTATAATTAATTTAACAATACTAAGCAAATAACATGTTTAATAATTGCCAGTGACCCTATGGGCATGTCATAAAATTATGTACAAAATTTAATACTGACCTTGATAATCTGTATTGTTTATAATTAAAGCAGTATTGTAGTTTTACGTCAAAGTATGTTATCATTGAATCCAATACCTTGCTATTGTATGGAAGGAGGGTGCGATGAATGTTATCATTGAAAATCGGGTCGCAAGTATGGAAAGTTTGAGATGCACTGGAGTACTCTCATTGACTTTTTCCTAGATGTTTCTAGATATAATTTATTTTCTGCTGCTGTCTTCGTCGAGTTTCTTAAATTTCTATTCGTTCCTTTTTTGTGTTGCCTGTTCAACATCACAAAGTGAATATATTGAATAACCAGTATAAAAGATGACATTATATACCCAACAATACTGAGTTCGAGAACCAAACTAAAAATGCGTCTGTCCCCTGTTCTCATCCATTTTTTCTTCTTTATTATGAATATTATTGAAATTTTTGATGTAATAAATGTAAAAACAATATCTATATTGCTCCTTTAAATTCAAATAAGAATTAAACCTGTCAAGGCAATAAATACTGCAATATCTCTCTCGGTTATTACTTTCCCTTTGTTAAACTTTTGGTAAAGAATACATTAAAGCAAAATTGATTGTCTTGGCAAATACTAGCTGAATAGAATCTTTATTGTTTTTAGTTATTTATACCGAGTTTTTTTTTCCATATTCATTTATTCCTACCCGTCATCTTTATTTCTGAATATCAATCTTTTTTAGTTTTTTCCACAATTTTGAGTGAAAACGCTTACTTCAAAGAGTATAAAATTAGAATTATTCCTGGAACATAAAACTTTCTTTTTTATCCTTTGTAAGTAGCAAACATATTACTCAATGGTATGCGGTTTTTATTCTAATCTAAACCGCCATCAATTCTAAGCTTCACCCGCAATTCTCAATACATTTTTTTAAAAAAAATAATAAAAAAATTATGCAAACGTCAATCAATATTTGACACTTCAGAAATTTAAAAACATATTAAAAAATAAAAAGTTAATAAGTAATTTATTTTACCATTAAAATAAAAACTTTCAAAAATGCATACACGAGTCTTTAATTACACTCTAACTGTCAGTATAATGTTTCGAAAGTTATTCGTCACTCACATTGTCAGTTGACTTTGGTGATGGTGTCGCCATTTTCCCATGCGGTGTCGTCTTCATGCCATCCAGTGCATTTGTAATGCAATTTTTTTTAAAGAATGTATTACATTTTTTTTATTTCTAATAGGCTGCGGATTGACATTTTACCATTGCAGACCTAGTTCATTTCCCGGAAGCTATTATCTTTTTTTTGTGCGGCACCATCTAGGTGGATACCAATCACCGCAGGTAATTTTGACGCCCAGTTTCCTCCCTAGAGGGAGGCACCTGAATTCTGAGGATTTTAACCTGTATTAGGATTTAACTTTGCAGAGAGTATCTAAGCCAAACAGACACTCTAGGGATATTTTACATGCCGTATAATCATAGACATGTCTGCTGACGATTTTCTGCATCATGAAAACCGACTTGAGCCGGAAACGAACCCACAACCTTAAATATTGAAGGCCAGTGACAAAGCAACCACGCCACCCAGCCTGCAAGAATGTATTGTAGAATAATGTAAAATAATTATCAAAGGCATTCACAAGCAAAATTTATATTTTTTTCATCTCAGTATATTTGCTTCATCCATGTCAAATTTTCAGTAGATTCCGTTGTTTACTTATTTTTCCGGCATATAAAATTGCCTCTCTTTCCATACCTGTTTTATAGTGAATTCATCTTGATGCTATTACCGACATCTTTGATGCTTAGGTGATTAAAAAGATGCTTACGAGGCAAAAATTCCTAAACACGAGCAGACAAAGATTTTTAGGATAAACTAAATACTGTGGTAAACTGCAGAATGAGATAAGTTATCAATGCAAGGGTCCAGAATAATTTCCAGAATCAAGAAGGTCATTTTTTTTTTTTTTTTTTTTTTTTTTTTTTTTTTTTTTTTTTTTTTTTTTTTTTTTTTTTTTTTTTTTTTTTTTTTTTAAGAAAATATGCTAAATTAAGAGAAAAATAAATTTTACTAAATGGAAAAATAGGTAAATTGACAAAAATAAAAACGCGTCCAGTACAATTTATGTTCTTTGTTCATAAGAGATTTTTCTTTTTAACAAAACTAGAGTACTTTTCTCAGTTGCATTATATGAAAGTGACTTAAAAAAAGAGATTTATTAATTATTAAAAAAAAAAAAAAAAAAAAAAAAAAAAAAAAAAAAAAAAAAAAAAAAAAAAAAAAAAAAAAAAAATTTATTTTTTTTTTTTTTTTTTTATTTTGATAATTTTTTTTAAAAAAAGAGCGATTATATTCACATAAGGGCCTGTAAATTTTGTAATAATACAGTGATTGATAAACCTAAAGGTTAAAACGATTCTAGTATTATACTTAACATACACAAAAAATTTTATTTAATTATTTTAAAAACTTTTTGAACAATCGCGGGCCCCGTTTGATTTATTTTCAAAAAATCACATTTCGTGTAAAATGCGTTTTAAAGTATATGACATCTTCCTTAAAGTAATGGCATCGGCTTACACTAAAACACTTGTAGTTTTTGTTCTATTTCTTTTGTTCTATGTACTTGTAGTTTCTGTTCTTGTTTATTCTAATGATAAACTTGGTATTTTTATACAGCTAATAAGATAGCCTGTAAAATAAAATCATAAAAAAATGTGTCAATTTTTGGCAAAGGGTAGTAGGGTAGTCGGATACCTTAACACTGGAAAAATATAGTGTGGCTTAGATTCGAGTACATGTGATACCTATTATTGCCTTTTCTTGCTCGAAAGTTCTAAAATAAAAGTTTGTACAGCTGTTTATACAACCGACAAATAAGAGTAATTTAATTATTTTCAGGTCTTAATTTTTTATCATTATTTTTGGAGTATGCTGGAGTTAACTTAGCAAAATTTTTAGCCTTTTTACATCACAGCAAGAATAACAATGTTATTTGCAGTTAAATATTTATATCTTTATCATTGATACTTAAGAACTAACATCATTTTGCACATAACAGAATAGCAATCATACGCTGTTACTCATTTTTTCCCCCTCACTCCTTCCCCACAGTACTCACCATTTTGAGATCTAAAAGCAGCCGGTCAGTCCGCTAGGAGCGTTTTTATTAAAGAGGCGGAAAAAAACGCAATAAGGCATTTACCCCCCTCCCCACACCAAATTGTCTGCTTCCAGCGGAGTGAAAGCCAATGGAGGTATGTATTTTGGGGATGGAGAAGGCAAGATTTCTACGTATGCACCCCAACTCCCTAAAGGGGCGGATGCCATTTGTCATAATCAAGTTCCGTAATCTCCTCAACTACAGAAGAAATCACTGATCTCACTTTGTGGGGGGGATCCAATTTGCCGAATAGGGGGGATGTTAAGAAGTATTTCAGGATGGGTAGGGGGAAAAAAGAGGAAATCACTTTTCTTTCCCCTGCTGGGTTTAAGAGGAGTGTAATGAAATGTTGCGAAAATCTAAACAGTAAAGTGCTTTTGAGGTTCGAACTCTCTTTGCGTGGGGTATTTGAGATAAATATTTTAGGTAAAAGAAGAAGTTTGGAGAAGGTGGAGCTTTTTTATAAATATTTCTTTTTTCTTATTATTGAGTTCAAAACATTTCTTATCTTATCTCCTCCATCCTTTTTTTCATATTTCTTTGGTTCAGGAAATGAAGTCTAAAATCATTTCTGAAAAAGATGAAAATTTAAAGAATTGAATAAATTCATTGTTCTTTTTAAGGATTCATTTTAGGATTAGATTTTTTTAAAGATTCATGTATCCAAAATCCTTCGTGCATTTCCTATTATTGAAATGCAAAAACATTTTTCTTTTTTCGGCAAGGAAAATAATTATAATGGTTGTTCTATGTATTTTACCACTTCCAAATATCTTTAGGTGAATGGGGTGTTATCTCAAATCTCTGCCTCTTCCCTGGGATAAAAAAAACCAATGTCTCTTCAAAACTAACAGTGGTTAACTAACAGTTCTAACGTGTGGCCGTGATGGCTGAGTGGACATGAACACAAATTAAGACAAGCATTCTTGATTCGTGGGCTCAAAACCTTGTGCCACTAAAGACACGCTATACAGATAGAAAATGATGCAAATTCGTTCTATCAAGTCTCAAAGCCTTCCAGCTGACGTGGTGGAGAGGTTTGAAGATATGGATGCTAAATTAAAATCGTCATTGTTACGGGACCAAGACTCAAATTTACGAGGTCCAACGCCATTAACCCTCATGTTGCTTTTGGTTGCGACGTTACTATAACATTCAATCATTCATTTCTTCAGATTTATGCATGTTATAGTTCAATTTTTTCGCAATTTGTGTTTCAGGATAACATTTTCTTAATTTAATAAAAATATTCTCTTTTCATGGTGCCTCAGTTGTGTTTTCAAAAGCTTACTATGTAACCACCTCGCATGTACTAAAGGGCTTAATGGAAAACGTTCTATCCTATTTTTGTAAAGAAAAACAATATTTTTTTTTCACTTTTTATTTTTAATTGAATCTAAAATATTTTTTTTATTTCCAATGGTGGATTACAAGACAACTGCAAAAAAAATGAGAAACAGAGAATATTGAAAAAAAAATAAGAAACCAGAAAAAAATAAGAAAAGATACACATTTCCACAGTATAGTCTATAAATCACACATTTTATGTTTGTCCCAATATCTGATCAGCATGGATCTAGAGCTGAGTGCACGGCAGCGTGCTAAGTGAGTGGCGTCCTGCCCATTTCTTCATTTGAGTCGCACAGTTTACAAAGAGAACTCTGGGCAATGCCACAATCATGTTTAGATGTTTGGATAAGCAGTCGTGGCCAGTGGCTATTCTAAAATCAGCTGCAGCTCTATCTCGTGGCTTTTTTAGAATATGAAGAAATTTGCAAAACCGCACTTTTTGACTATTATTTTGCTTGAATTTGTACCAGAAGTGTGTGTGTTCTCTGCAGTACTTCCTTATGATTCTTTTGACACTATAATCTATTGTCTATCACTATAATCTATTTTATTAGTTACAACTGTCTGCAAGCGTTATAGCAGCTTATCTCCATGGAAAAGATGTTCTCTGTTTTGGAAGCAAAGTATTATTCCACTATCATTTGGGCATCCTTAGAATTTATGAATTCGTTTCCATCAAAAAAAAAATTTGCAGTGACCTGAACAGATGATAGGCAGATGGTGCGATACGAAGAGTATATTCTGGCCGAGGTAAAGTTTCCCTACTTAAATCTGCAATTTTTTGTAAAGTTTTTCTTGCTATGTGTTATCTAGCGTTGTTGTGATGAAGAATTACACCCTTTCTCTTGACCAAAGATGGACGTTTACATTTAAATTCTTTAATCAACACATCAAGTTGCGAACAGTAACGATCAGCATCAACCATTTTATTTTCTTTCAGCAACTCATAGTGGACCGTACCCTTGCGCTCCCACCAACAACACAGCATAACCTTCTTCTCATGCCCGCTAGTTTTGAATGTGGACGATAGTATCATCTCTTTGTAAACATATGACATTTTTCTAGCCACGTGTTTATACACTATCCACTTTTCATCTCCAGTTACCAATTGGTTAAAAAACGGTTCCCTGTTCTGAAAAAAAAAGATTTGATGAGCATTTTGGGATTCTGCCCATTCAATTTTTTCTCGTTTAATTCGTGTGGCACCTAGACAGAGAGTTTGGACACAAAACTAAGTTTTTTAATAAGATCCAAAGCAGTTGTCTGGTAAATTTCAGGCTTGAAGCTCACTTCTGTGGAAGTTAAAGTGAGATTTTCCATGATCATGCTGCATACCACTTCGTCATTCACGTCTGATGACCTTCCGTATCTGGGTTCATCTTTCAAAGAAATATCACCTGAGCGAAACCTCGCAAATCATCTTTGGCATGCTAGAGCTATATATTACGTTTTCTCCAAACACGTCACACAAGTCTTTTTTTTTACCTCTATCGCGTTATTTCCTCTTTGAAACTCATGCAATGACTTAAATGCATTTTTTCTTAACATGTTGACAGTTTTACAAGTTTAAATTAAAAATGAATTAAATACAAAAAAAATGTATGTAAATCATCAATATTACAGTAATCTGTTTAAACCGGTTTCAATCGGATCTGAATTCTTGCTATAGACCTACAACGCATAAAAGTGCACGCGGTTAAAAGCAACAGAATTTTCTCTTATACCCAATACTTGTGTTATGCACTTAGTATTGAATTTAATCAAGATATATATATATATATACATGAAATACTATGTACCATCTTTGTATGTTTTATAAGTTAATAACTGTAACCTTATATAAACTGTATGCGTTGCTGAGTATACCTTCACATGTTGATCACACCTGTTCATTACATTTATGTTATACTAAGGAATGCCCTTACTATGGAGCTATTTAAGTATACATGAAGCTGCTTCTACGAAATTATCTCAAACGAAATTAATTTACTGTACACTGTATTCCGGAAACAACTGCTTTGTGAAGTAATCAAAATTTCATCAAAGGATGAAGTGTTTTGTCAACCATACAACGAGCCAATTAGCTGGTACTTGCTTCATATAACCAGCGTTGTTATGCGTTACTATTCAGAAGGAATGATACCATCTAAGAAGATACAGGGGAGATTTATTATGTTATGATGTTCGATGTACTTATTCGAGGTAGAAAAATTACAAGTTAAAAGTTTTTCGTACTTATTTTATTTGCTTTATAAACGAGAAATTCTTGTTTTTCTGAGAAGATAAATACTGAGGGATTGGTATTACTTAAAGTTAGAGTATAGTAAAATAGCAGCACAATAAGAGAATCACATGCAAAATTCAAGTTATCTAAAGAGTTTTCTAAGTTATTTAAAACAAAATTAATGTTTTTTTCAGAACTGCAAAATTTTCACCTAAAGACAAGAACTTAAAAGTGAGTGTCTTTAATAATTAAAAGTTATTCATTAAAATAATAAAAGTTTCATTGAATTACATTTATTATAAAAACACTCTTCATTAATACATAAAATTTCATATAATAAAATTTATTGATTTCAAATAAGAGAAAAAAGCCTTTAAAAGTATAAAACATGCTTTAGATTGGAATTTTTTTCTTAGATTCAAGCGTTTGTTTTTATTATCATTTAAACATTGGTAATGATTTTAATACTCTAAAAACAATTTTCAATAAAAGTGAAAATTTTTAGAAATTGAAATTTTTCTCGCGCTCGAGTTGATTCGGTTATGTTAATCTTGCTAAAATGTACACAGTGGAGATAATTCGAGTGGAGTCGCATTTTATGGTACTGTAATTTTCCCACTCGAATATAAGCGTTCTCTGTTTGCCCTCATGAGACTTATTGCGATACATTGTCTCATTATTTTGCAGATTTAAATAAAGTTTAGAGAAAAGTTCGACAAATATTACAAGAGTATAATTTCATTTACTAGACATCAGCATGTGCTAGAACGCATGTTTTGTATAAAAAAATTCAGATTTAAAAAAAATTTAGATTTCAGAATCAAATTTGTAGAAAGACTTGTACAAAAGTATCATAGTGATGCAGAAATCGACATTCTAATAACCGTAGAATTCCAGAATGGTTTGGTCCACCCCTATAAAAAAAGGGGTGGACCAAACCATACGGGAATTCTACAACTACTAGAATGCCGTTTTCTCAGTTTTGTTTCACCTTAAAAAAAGGGGGGGGGTTCTCCTACAAGGTATTACAATCATAGGTAAAAGTAAAACTGTAGTTACATTTTTAATAACTGCAATGTTGGGCTTTCTTCCAAATATATCAGACAAAAGAAAAATGTTAAATGTTTTTTTTAAATACTACTACTATTATTATCTTTTATAAGGGATAAATATTTTAACTGATAATTTTTTTCTTCGAAACAGTTATTTGAAAAGAAAGATAATAAAAGTCGATATATATGCGCAAGATTGCTGAATAGAATTTTTAAAAAAATCTTTAAATGTTTTAAAATAACAAATTCCTTTCAGTAAAAAAATATTTAAATAATCTAGTTTTTAATTGACAGTAAAATTGAAAAAATTATTAGACACATTATAAATTAATGGTGGTATTTTATTAAAAAATATACACATTTCTATAAAGTAATACAATTTAGAATAATTTATTTATTTCATAGGTTCTACTATTAAATCGCAAATATTCATATTAGACACTTCAAATATCATCTTTAAATACAATTAAGTTGCTTTTAACTACTAAATTGAATGGTAATACTTATGTTTGTAATAAACATTTATTACAATTTAACGAACTTAATCTGAAATTGAGGAACAAGACTGAGTTGAAACTTCCGGGAAGTTAGCTTCCAATTGCAGTATGTATCTAAATTATTCATAATCAGTTTGCTTACATTCTATATGTCTCATAAATGTCTGGATGGGGGTTGTGTAAATTCTAGAACAAATTCGGAACACGAAATGTCTAAATATCCACCATTCATTCTTCAGTGACCATTACGTGGTCTGATTATTTCTATGAAAGATATAAATGTTTAATTTCCCAGCATACATTCTGACTTGGTAATGAAGTCAGTTCATCGTTTCACTTTGCTGTAACTAACAATTTATTATTGCTGTTGAAAATATCTGTTTTTGTGTTTGTTAGCATGATGCAATAATAAAACTTTATCTGTAAACTTTAATTTATCTTTTGTATTATCATCATCTAATGGAGGTCTCGTATTTATTTTCTTATAATTATTTTACATATATATCTGTGCTTAGATATTTTTAGAATATCTCATCATACAAACTGTAAAATGATCGTCTGCCTTTTGAAAATTTAATCGGATCTCTAAAACTTCTATAAGAATATCGTCTGAGTATAAAATAATTTAACTGTAAAAAGGTTATTTGTTATGATATGTAGTTTAGCAAAATGTACCTGGCTACGGAACGTTCTATTTTTGACAGTTTTAAAATAATTAACAAGCAAAACTGTAAATTAAAATGAAAGATTAAGTCTCTGTGTTTGACCTCGTGAGTGAAATTTATTATGTTACTAGAATTAACTTAAAGAGTATGTATGAAAAGTATTTATAAAGCTATCTTTTTTAAGATGCAAATAATGATTTGTATATAGTACCAAAACTGAATTAATTATGAAATTACTTTGAGAAACTGAAATTTAAATCAATGTTACCAAATATTTTAATTTAAATTTGTTTAAGCAGCTTGCGAATCTTAGTATAAATTTTTTTATAACAAAGACAGGTTAATAATATCTTGTAGTTAACTTGCAAGAAACTTAATTTTTATTATCCCTGCTTTGTGCTCATTTATGTAATTTATTTTTTGACTTGATTATTACAGATTTAAAGTGATTTATCGCACTAAATATTTTTTAACCTCCTCGTTTCCCTTGTATCACAAGTGATACAAAAGTTTCATAATTTCATTGTGAAGGCCGAACAGCAAAAACAAATTTAGGACCGGTTGCATCACGTGGAATACAAAGTGAAATACCACATATAATTTCCTCTTTTAATCAACGCATGGCAGTACCTGTCTATGATAGTGATTTCTAGTAGCGTCACTAAATCAAAACAAGATGTGTGCACATCATCAAAGTAAATTTTTTCTTATTTATAAACACATTTTTAAAAGATTCTTTTTCTTTTTACATGTTCACTTTACTAGTTAACAGCAAAAAATATATATTTTTAGTAAAATATTAAAGAGCATGAAATGACAAGTGAAATGTATTTGTATCACTTGTGAAACAATGGGACCCAATCACTTAGGAACATACTTTTTAAGTCAATTTTTTTAAAATCTTTAGTTAAATTTTTTTTGTGGGGATTTGAAAAGATTAATAGAAATATTCCTCGGGTTAAAATCCTTAGTAGAGGTGTGTGCTTTTCATATTTACCTATTTTTTCTGATAATTTTTAATTTAATCGGTATTTTTTAATGAAATTTTTGACACCAGATGAAATTTTAGAGGTAATGAATAGCGATGTGCAATTTGTACAGATTGTAAGTTTTTTCCTATGCTTTAAAACTACTAAAAATGGTTTCAAGGCATTTCCCGAAAATAAAAAATAATGTTATTGTAACAATAGTACTAATATATACCTAAAAAGCCAATAAGTCTTAATTTTCATGTTGAATTAATGATATGTACGTATTGTGTGATTAAGGACTAAGATTAAATTAATTACTTAAATCTTGCTGAATACAGAAAAAAAAATTTATTGTAGTGTCTTGTTCCTGATGTATCACATGTGATACTTACCCCAGCTTCTATATATTAATAATATAGTACACTTTTCTACATCACAGTGGTTAAAACAACTATTTAAGTACCTCTTACAAAATATCAAGCTTTTCTTTTTGTCTTGGGTGTGAGGAGGTTAAAATATGTGGTGTTATTAAACACACCACAATATTATTTTAAAGTTGTATGTTATAATATGTATACAAATATCAATAATGAATATTAATTTATTATTAAATAAAGGTACACACAATATTATAAAATTATATTGATACAGTTTGATGCTTATAATAAAGTTTCACAAAACAAAAACTAAATTAATGAAAATAATGGAAAACTCCCAGAATAAAAAAATAAGAATAACTTCCTTTGATTTCAATTATTTGAAACCTAATTTAAATCCCCCCCCCTTATTCATGTGCATTATTTTTAGACTTTTTCAAATTTCTGAAATATCAATGCAAAATTAATTTTTGTGAAAGCAATAATTGTGTTATAAATTTGTTCTTAAAACTATTAATTATCTTTTCTTACACGTATGAAGTTAAATTTAAAGGGAAAAAAATTATGTTTACACATTTGTAAGAGCATAACATCATTTAATTATTCATGTAAATAAGACTTTAAATTGAATTTCATAAGGATCATTTTTAAAATTAATAATATCCTTGTTTATATTACAAAATGTAGTTTTCGAATGAAAATCTACTATTATATGTTTATTTAAAAGTTATACTCTGTTTACTTGTGCTGGATGTTAAGTAATATTTTTTTTAAGTAATGGATTAACTCACTTACTCACTACAAGATCTCCCCGACTATTAGTAATACGGATATGAAACGCGTTGAACATATCTCTTTTGTTGATTGGAGATTTGGTTATATATATAGGAACGGATTTTTTAAAAATCGACTCTCAAGCAAGTTGAAGGATTAGATTAGATAAAAACAAAATGCTGTTTTCTGAATACTATACCCGCAGACTTAAATAAATTAAGCATGGTTTATTTGTTGAGTAGCGATTGCTAAGAACGGACTTAAAGGAAATCAACTGCCAAGAGAGGGAAGGGGGGTTAAGAAGGCAGATAAAAATCCCCGTTTTATTGTTAGATCTATAGACTTGAAATTCATTTAGCATGTTTCTTTTGTTGAGTAGAGGTTCGCAAAGAACGAGGATTACAGACCCTCCCCCAGGTGTTGTTATGAAGTGTTAAACAGCTTATATGCATACAAATTATTGTTCCTAGTAGTTTGTTGAAGAGGAAAGGGTTTAAAGGAAATCCATTCCCACGGGGAGTTGTGGAGGTGCACGTATAAAAAGTTCCTGTTTTTGAATTATTAGACGTCCAGACTTGAAATTAGACTGGCATGCTTCTTTTTTGAGAAGAAATCCGCGAAGAAGAAGTTTTAAGAAAATCTATTCCCAAGGGGTACGGCGAGGAATAAAGATATGCTATTTTTTTACATAAAAATTACCGTTTCTTTATTATTATCATTATTATTAGACCGACAATCTTGAAATTTGTTTAGATTGTTGCCTTCGTTGAGTAGGGATCGATAGCTAAATGGGTTGAAGGCTGCATAGATAAAAAGAAATTGTAATTTTTGAACCATTTAAGCTACAGACTTGAAATCCGATAAGCATAATTTTTATGTCGAGGAAAAATCAGCCAAGAAAGGATTTTATGGAAATATACTTCCACAAAAGATTACAAAGGCTTGAAAAATAGGCTTAGGTTCCAAAAGTGCAAAAAAAATTTTAAATTAAAATGCGAGGCTTATAAGAAGATATTTTTCAATACGAAAGCTTAAAGATAAGTCTTGCATATCAATAATGTAAAAACGGTATATATGTTGCCGTTAAAGTATATGATTCAGTTATTTCGTAGAATAACTAGATATTTCATGGAAAGAACTAGATAAGTCAGTTAAACTATATGAGGGATAAAATATTTCATACTTTACCTAGTTATTCTATGAAATAAATAATTTATTGTATAAAATAACTAATGATAGATCGTTAAATTGAAAAATAAACAATTTCAAAGTTATTTTATAAATTAATTGATCATAAATTGCTAAAACCTCACAAAATACGTTTTATCCTTGTTGTGGATGATTAATTGATAAATAGTAAGGAAAAGCAACTGATATAATTTATTATTTCTCATATTGCTAACGTTAGATAAACAGAAAGAAAAAAAAAGAATGTTTTGGATCTGTTACTGGCACTATTAACTTTTCTACTCTTGAAACTTCAAGAATGTCATAACACTGGAGTAACGGAAAGTCACATAATTATTTTTTTCTGCATGGTTTCAGAAATTTTTATTTCTACTACCCGAGTTAATAAATTTTTAAGAGTAAGTGCAAAGCTTCTTTCCTTTGTTCAACGCTTATTTAGTAAATATTCAAATCTCTCGCATTGAATCTTTCTTATTCACAGGTTAGGCTTCCATTCTTGCAGAAATCATTGCTTAAAAACAGGTTGGAAATACATTTGTTAATAATCTAAAATGTAAAACGCTAACATACATTCCCCGCCTAAATTCTACGTTTAAAAACAACAGAATGAAGCATACGTACACAGCATCATTATAAAGCATCTAGAACCCATTCAAAGAAATTTCGAGTCCTGCATTTCATACTTTAACGATAAAGTAACTGTTATTCTGTAGAATGCCTTGTTAAATCATAGAATTCAATAATATTACATACTTTAACTGACTTTCCCAGTTATATTTCTTGAAATACCTAGTTATTCTATTAAATATCCCTCAGGGGGCTCACCTTCTTTAGGTGAGTACGGGTGTCACAATCCCGAGGTGCCCTAGTGATCTTTTCCTTTTCCCACGGGGTTTATTGTCTTTGGTAAACATGGGATTCACGAACCCGGGGTACCCTAGTGATCCTTCTCTATTTTGACCCTCTTTCTTGTCATTCAATTCATTCTTTCTTTCTCTGTTCCCGTCCAGACCACAGATACTAAAACAAATGTTTGGCGCAGTATAGCCGAAATCGGCTCTTGCGCCAATAAACCCCAAAATCACCCTATTCTATTAAATAACAGATTT
The DNA here is from genome assembly GCA_019973975.1 of Trichonephila clavata. NCBI lineage: Eukaryota > Metazoa > Arthropoda > Arachnida > Araneae > Nephilidae > Trichonephila > Trichonephila clavata. The sequence goes on along the minus strand of BMAO01031182.1, from coordinate 65,601 downwards.
CCCACTTTAATGGTAACATATATACACTTATCATGAAATAACAAAAGAAATGGACAGGTAACGGCTAAGTATATATATATTTATATAATAAACATAATATTACATAACACATAAGTAAAGGTAATCTTGGTAATAAATAGTGATACAAAAGGATATTTCAATCCAAACGTATTTGCTAATATCTGATTGCATACAAGCTATGCAATAGATATTTCATCCTTTATCGCTATGACCGAATAGCAACATATAATCTGATAGATATTCCTGTAAATGACAATGGACGAATATATTAGTAAGTTGATCATGAATTCCCAATATAATACTCGAGATAAGCTCCCGGTGGAATAATACTAATCACTCCGCATTCTGCAACATGAGTTCTAGTGCTCAGTGCTTTGATCAATTGTTGGTACTGGTAGACAACAAATTTGTACCGGTATTAAAGTTTTTTACAGTTACGTAGATTTTTACACGTTAAATTATTTTAAGTTTTTCATGGCTGTTCTAGAAACAGCTTCTTAGAAACGAGGGAATATATTTTAGCTTATACTGCAGCGTTTCTCAAACTGAGGGGCGAGCCCCTGTAAGGGGGCGTGACAACTGTACGAGGGGGCGAGAGCATATTGAAAAGCCAAAAACGAAAGATGATTTAAAAAATTATTTTAATTTACTGAAAATATAAACAAACAAAATACATCCTGTCATAATAGAAAATAAAATACACATTTACATTGATATAATATACTTATAAATGTATCAGTACTACGCAATGCTTTTTATAATTAATATAACAATACTAAGTTAAGAACAAGTTTAATAATTACCAGTGACCTCACATGGAATTGTAATATATAATATTATATACAAAAAATAACACTTATATTTATAATTAGTACGGTTTATAGTTAATCCCTTAACTTCTGACTAAAAGTTACGCGATTCGCTCCCCAACGCCAACAGTTTCCACGTAGGCCCGCCTATGTGATACACTGGAGGAAAGGGGGGGGGGAGAGAAAGCAATAAGTAAGCAAAGAATCTGAAATAAATAAATCCTATTCACGCAAATATATTGTCAATGTCCTTTTATTGCATTTCAAAGCCTTCGGAATAATTTTATGTATAACAGTGCACAGAAAATATCATACTTTAAAAGGACGTATACAAACATCCAGGGCAGTTGAAGATTTGGCTGAGTGAGACGTTTATATACACCGGTGGCGCTTAAGAGGTTAAATTCGTATTGTAGCTATAGCGTCAATGTATAGTATTATTTAATTCAATACATTGTTATTGCGTGGGGGGGGCGTGATGAAAAGGATGACTAAATATTGGATCGCAAATATTGCAACTTTGAGAAGCTCTTCTTTACTGTCTAAATGGTTTTCTCCTTTCAAGAATATGAGTGTTCCGAGTCATTTTACCTTCAGTAACGAAAAATATCAATCATTTTCAAATTTAAAAGCATTTAATTGTTTATATTAATGTTTGATAAAATTCAAATATTATTGTAATAACAGCACATCTTCCTTTGGTGTCATGTGTGTCCGTGGCAGCCTAGTAATCATGATCACGAAGTGTAGCCGATTTATCATGAATTGGAGCCCTAGTACAACTGAAGACCCTCCATGCAGAGAAGGCTGATTCACGCTAAACCTGACGAAGCTCTAAGCCCTACCTTGGTCGTGGTGTGATAGTTTAGAGATAAGTTTTCCAGCTCGGGTATCATTCTCGTCAGTTGACCGAAGTTCAAAATAACTAGAACAGTAACCTTGTTCTGCTTCACTCACTCCCTCTGGTGTAATGCTTGTAAATCATTGTAAAAAAGAAGTCAATATTTTTATAGCAATTAAGTGACGGGATTTTTCAAACCAGTACAAACGTGACTTTTACAATCAAACATAATTTGACCGAACTTATTTATTTTAGAGCTAAATATTTTAGCTCATTAAATGCATGGAAATGCAGAATTACCGATAAAGCTGAGCTGAAACTAATTTTAAGGTTAAATATATTTTTTGCTTGACCTTTAATGTTTTTCTCTGAAAAGAATATGAGTATTTATGTATTGTACAATCGACCCGATTCATCAAAACAAATGTACGCTGACAAATAATGCGAACCATTCGCGTGAATCTTCAAACATGATAGTAATATCAATGATACCATTTGGCAATATATTTCGAACTTAAACGTGTTTTTGTTTGGCGAAATGGTTTGGCGGTAAAATACATAAGTATCAAAATTCGCCCTACCATCAAAACCACACATAACATGATAAATTGAAGAACTGCATTAATTAATGATATTAAATAAATATTCAAATTATTTTATTCTATAATAAATACTATGAAGCAAATCAGTAGAAGAAAATATAAAAGTCTATTATTTTTAATCACATTGTCAGTCTCTGCTTAATATATATTTTAACGCAGTGTTTTTACTACATTTTGGCTAGATTTGATTGCATATATTGTTGTATTGTATAAAGCCAATTCCTCATGATAAATTTGGTTAACTTCCCTTAAAAAGTACATTCAGACACTTCATATTTTTTCATAAAAAAAAAATTGGATACTAAGGGTTTTTCTTTTAGAGTCTCATATTTTTTTACATCTTTTTTAGAAGTGAAATATGAAAACTGATTTTAGTTATATTATTCCAAGCAAAACTAAACTTTAATAAGCTTTATTAATGTACTTATTCGAATGTAAGCTGCATTATTTTTCTAGTGTTAATGCTACTGAAAATCGGGTGTGGCATACAAGGGGAGAGTGTGAAATTCATTTGTGGAGAGTTCACTACGATGCGAGTAGGAAAAGGGAGGCAGTTTTATATGCAGAAAAAACGGAAACATAGTTACGGCCTCTGAAAATTTAACATGGGTGAAACAAATGTACGTCGATGGCCTAGACATATATCTCTTCATAATACATTCTTTTAAAAACTGCTTCTTAAGAGATGCATTGGATGGCATGGAAAGTGACACTGTGTGGGAAAATTATGACGCTGGCATGAATTGTGAAGTCAGCTGTGACAATGAGTGACGAAACAATTTTGGAACATGATACTGACAGTTAGAGTAATTAGAGGCTCTTGCATCTATCTGAATGTTTTTAATACTGATAAAATAAATTAATTAGAAACTTCTTTCTATTTCTCTTAAAACGTTTTTTAAAGCATTTCTTAAGTTTTGGATATTGATGAACCTTTTATACATTTTACTTTTTTTTCTCAAAAATGTTATGAGAATTTGAGTAAATACGGTATTATTATTTTTGAAAAGAGGATGCGATAGAGCTAGGTAAGCACAATGCACGTAGTTGTTTTATTTCATGAATTACTTTTGAATATTTTAATACTCTGTGAAAAAAACTTCGTGAATGAGCATCAAATTTTATGAAATTGCGTTGCGAGTAGATGGATTTTTAAATTTCACTTGAAGAACTTGTGATTAACTTTCTAGGTAACAGAAAATTGTATCAAAAGACTCTCTTCAGCAAATACTAAAATGAAAGTAGCTTGATTAAACTGTATAAAATGTTTATTATTCCCCCCAAAAAATTTTTAAAAAATTAAAACAATGGTTATAATTGAGAGAAAAGGAGGAATACAAAATAAACATAACTTTTCATGATTTCTTAAATTAAGTTTGTTTTATTTGTGTTCACGAATAAATTATCCATGTGGTTTTTATGGTGGTTTCCCCAAAGCCTTTGCAAATTAATAAGTTAGCATAACCACAATATAAATTTTATTCGAATTGTAAGCAATGTAAAGAACATATATATTTAATAATTTGCTTACACAGATTTAAAATTTGAATAAAATTATGCATTAAGCATGGGGAAGAAAAAATTTACAGTTTTCTCTGAAAGGTAGAATACATCAATTGAATTATGTATGCCATACTTTTTTTTATTTTAAATATTTATATTATTAAAAATATTGTTATTAAACTTATTATATTTTAATCAAAATACTCTTTTATAAGGTTTTTGTAATATAAACATATTAAAAGTGAATTTTAAGGGAATGAAAGCATTTAGAGATTGTATAAATGTAATAAATATCAAAGAAATATTGCTGATAGTCAATACCAATTCAGATTTTAATTCAACTGTAACCGATTAAAATTTAAATAAAGCTGTACTTATTTTTTAAAATTAATTTTTATACTTGTATTTTTTTTCTGCTTTTTTTTGCAAGTTGTTTTAAATTTCTGGAAAAAAATTTCTTTCGTTACTTTTTGCTTTACAAGTTTGGCAACAGTTCATAAACTAGGCATTGGGTAATTCCCAACGTTTTTACTAAGGCGGCAGGTAGAGCTAATGAATAAAAAGTGACCTAATAATTTTTGAGCATTTTTGCTCAAATTTGAACATAAAGGTTAACCCATTATGTAAACTTGTAAAACTGAGAATTTTGCATATGTGTTCCAATTAAGATAGATTTTATCTGGCGTCTATTCAGACATTTAATGCAAATATTGTAACAAAAAGCTATTAAACAAGCAATTATGTAAATCCTGCAGTGATTATTTGTTTAGAAATATATTTAAAGTTATGAATGAAAGCCTTAAGAATCCGATATTTATAAAATAGAAAACATACTTTTTTCAATTAGCGAAAGAAAAATACAGATAAGAATGATATAATTATAGATTAATGAAAGTAAAAAGAAAAGGAACTCATTTTGAGTAAATTATGACAACAAATGCATTTTAACTAATGTTTTGCTTAAGAGCGTTGTATTCCCATGACGATGCATCAACATGTCTTCACAATGTAGAAATATCGTGAGTAGTCAACATTCATTCCAACCCCTTTAAAATGCGCTGCAAGTTCCACTTCTTTTATAGAATTTATGTTTCCATCACTCCGAATGTGAAATTCGGTGCTTTTTGACGGTACTGCGGAAATGAAATAAGTCACATCAACTTGTTACAATGTTTTTAAGCTTAAAAGAATGAAAGTAGCAGATAGAGAATTCTGCTTGCAGATGTTAAATGAAACAATTGGATACTTGAGTATTGGTCATAAATAACATTCTCGCATATAAAAAGTACAGTTAATCTTTTTTTTCTCTTTTGAATTATTAAAAAATAATTTTCCCCGACTGATGGGCAATATTTCAAGAAAATGAAATTAAATGCCCAGACCTTAAGTCATAAAAATTATCTTATTATTTTTGGCAAGTAAGTGAATTTCATCAAGTGAAATAACTCAAGAAAAGTATTTTATTTATTATTTATCAAATGCCTGACCATTGACCATCATGTCATTAGGCATGTAGAGCGGTGGTCGCTATAGAAGATTTAGCGCTTTCCAGGGTGCAACACGAGGCCTATTACGTTACACCCCAACTCTAGAAAAGTAGGTGGATATAACTAAACGCGTTGCACTATAAAGCAAGGTGAGGGTTATTGGCGACGGACTTCTTAATTTTGAACCTAGATATAGCGATGATGATGACCCCTCAGCTAACACCACTCTCACCATATTACCTCATCGCGTCTGACTGACATCAGCCTCTCTACATGGCAAATCTTCAGTGGCACCAGGTGGGGTCGCGGTAGCCTAGTGGTCAAGGTATGGAATCGTACCTGGCATGACATGAGCTCGAGTCTAGTACCTCTGAAGACCTATTGTGTAGGGTTTAATGCACGTTAAATCTGCCAAGGCTCAAATGTCCTCCCGTTGGAGTAAGTAGAAGTTAGAAGAGGGTGGTTTCAGACAGGTGTCGTTCTCGTCACGTGGCCATGGTTTAAAAATACGAGGTCCGTCACCAAAAGCCCTCATGTAGCTGAAAAGTGCGACTTTCATATCCATTCACTCAGTAGAATAAGATACTTCGGTGGCCATGAATTTATGACCACTAGAGTACCGCGACCACTAAATCACTTTAGAACTTGACGAGATATATTAGCGATTGATATGTAATTTTGAATCATGTTCAAGGAACGTAAAATGTACCTCAACTGGAACAGTTTTACTAACTTTTTCGTCACTTCTTGCTAGATCTTCAACTCTACCACACACACACACACATTCGTCTTATTTAACATTATAGGCCTTAAATCAGGGACGGGCAGACTTTTCCAAAGGTACGAGCTACTTCTAATTTTGTCAAGGTGTTGCGGTCCAAGCAGTATCAGTGGCACAAACAAAGAAAGGGGGGGGGAGGGAGAGAACATTCCACGGGTCCTGACCTTCTTCCATAGCCCTTGACTTTTTCCCGATCGATTGTAATCTCATGAATATAGTACTTAAAACTCAATTAAGTATTTGTTATTAATGATTTTTTATTAATCAATGCGAATTATTTATTTAATAATTTATTTCTTACTGTTCTTTGTTCCCGACAATCTACAAAATGAAAAAAAAATATGTTTGGCTACGTATTGTGGTAGGATATGAGAATGATTAGCATTCGACCATGAACTTTCGCATCTCGCACCCCCTTTGAAAAATTCACGAGTGTGCCCTCACTGTCTAGTGTCGTAGGTGTGGTGAGGTAAGGAAAACGTCAACAATATTTATTATAACTTAATAAAATAAATACGAACTATTTACTTTCGTACGTAAATAAAACAAAAAACTCATTTTTTTGAAACCGCTTTTAAAATAAAACGCAAAATGCAAATGTAACAATAATAGCCACAACTATTGTATTATGTAATGATGCATTTATTAACAAACAATTCAAATTACATTAAAAAAATAAAACATTTTCATCTAAAGTTAGTTCTCGAAATAATAATCAGTAGAAGACTTAATCTGTGAACTGTCAGCTTAACTTGAATTTTTGCGTATATAATTACTAACTGATATTCTTCAGGCAGTCAGTTCAAATTATCTTGGCGGTCCACCAGTCAATCGCGATCAACGTGGATCGACTTAATGGAATAAAAACAGTCACACCGTCACCCCGAAGCTCAAAGTTACCCCAGCTCTTATTTCGAATCTGGTACGTACTTTTGAATAAACAATTCTCTATATTTATGAATTTTATAAAATAAATCCATTGTTGTTAATATTTTAATATGCAAACATTCTAATAATGTAAGTAGCTCTCTATATTGTAACTCCAAGTTTTGCTTACGTTGAGTTTTTAGGAGTGGTATCAATTTTTCCAGATTGTGGAAAATAGAAAATAAAATCAAGGATATCATAGCAACTTAGCATTAAAATAAACAAAAGATATTTTTCTTGATAACATTTCGCTTTTCTATTGAAAAAACTGAAACTCTAATAATTAAATAAATACAAATATCTTTGTAGCTAAAATAATAAAAATATGAAAATAGTTATAAAATAATTATTATTAGTGTTAAATGCTTTTATAAATAGAAAATGTATAAATGTTATTACCCTATTAGAAATAATCCACTGGTATAAACATTAATTTAACAAAACAAAAATAAGTATTCGCACAATAACACTTGATAAAAATAGATACAGGGATTCAAAATATCTCAAAAAAGAAGTAGGACATAAAACATTCACTACGATGAACTAAAACAATAAAAATGCTATATACTTAAAACGTAAAGTAGCTTCTCTTAAAAAAACTAGGTCACAAACACATTTTCTCTTTTCAATTAACTTATTATTTTTTAAATGTTACAAGTTTCGCTTTATTGTAGATTATGCAGAAAATAAAAAATAAAAAGATACTAATTTTTTTCCATCCGTAGCGGAGAATCGAATTACACTTTAAAATATACTTTAGAAGAAATCGATATAAAACTAAAATTTAAGACCTATTTTTAGTAAATAAGTACTCGAAATAATGCTTAGGTGAAATTTGCGTAATATTTTCTCGAAGTAAGGAAACTGATTATTAAGAGTTTCTTTAAGCCTTAATTGTGAATCGATCTTCTAATAATAATATCTTACTCAAAACAAATGGAAATTATTTTTTTAATAAGCTGCAGCTTTTTCGGTACTTTTTCTTTAATGTTACGTCTATTTCTCTCTTTATGAGATGAATATACGCGAGTATGAAGTTTTCGAACAGAACTTCGAACAGAGTTTTGCATAAAAAGATGACTGTTATTATTTATATATATTATTTTTATTCAGAGAGAATAAATATTGTGCTGTAACAATATGAATATTCTGTAATGTTTAATTGTATAATATATATATATAATATTTCTTACATTATACTTGATTTATATTAATTTATATACATAATTGCTGATTTAAAAAAAAAAAAACTAAGTGATCAATTAAACAATAAATCAAAAGTGAGTTATAAATGAAAAAAATGTCTGATTTTCAAAAAAAAAAAAATAATAAGTAAAATATCACCGTTTGCTTATTTGACAGTATGAAGGTCGCATTAACCGAGTGGCCATGGTCACGATGTTGCTGACTTTTATAAAAAGTGTAATTGAATTAAAATAAATACTTTTGATACATTTTTACAGTTGAATAATTATTCATAAGCTGTACAAAAATACTGATAACTTTAATCTATAAATATTAGAGGAAAATAGATTTATTATTTTTAATTCTTTTATTAGTTAATTTGATTACATTGTAATTTAATCTCTGATCTGAAAGGCTTTAAAAATGTCTTCATTATATTATTATTTTACTAAATTAAGTTCATATTTTTAGCTATATCAAAACATTGAACATATAGAAATATATAACCTAATATTCTTATGAACATTGACCGTGATAACTGAGTGGTTATGGTCACGAATACGTGACCGGCTTTTTTTCTGTCGAGTCATGAGTTCGAGTCCTCGTACTTGGCGTGATACTGTTTGGACATATATTGTCCTACTGATAAAGGGTATTGCTTACTCTCCATTCCCGAGTGAAGGATTGTCACGTGTCACAGATCATCATTCATGTGTTCCAACCACGTTCATCCTTACTGTGATATAATGTAATAAAAACAAAAGAAAAACCTATTTAAAGCAATAATTACAATATCATGAATCTCCAAAGAGCTGAGACTACTAAACGTTACTTCTGGAGTTTGTGCTTGAAACAGTCACACAAAAACAGTTATACCAGTTAATAATTGTTGTTGTTGGCTTGTCCATGTAGTGACTCCGAATATGTCCAAAATGGTCCTTGCTATGTCAACAATCATTGTGTGTGGTGAATAAAGCAGTTGATGGTCCGTGGGACTTAGGTCTATGATGTGGAATTTAGCCAGTATAAAAAGAAAATTTAAAATATGGTAAGGAGAAAGTTGAGCGTCAGAGCAGTTTGGACAAGTAGTATAACTGCTTTGGCCATCAAGGGATAATTTCATCCCTTTAAAGTGTCTTGTACGTAGTCTGGCTATGGTGATTGAAATTACACGGTTACAGTTAAAATCTGAGATGAAGTGCTTCTTAACTGGATGGGACATGAGTTTACGTCTGTCCTATTGCATCAGCATCAATAAGAATAAGGCTGTTGGAAAGGAGGAAAATTTTGAACCTCCTTTGACATGGTTATCAGTCTGCGAATTGCCGAAGGTGCCTACGTGGGCCTGTATCATTGAAGAGTGCAAGTTCTTTAGGCTGCAACTACTTTATTAATAAGGGCAATTGTACCCCAGGTCAGTTGAGAATTGTCCCACTGGATCACCTTGAGTGCCATTCTAGAATCTGAGAACAGTAAAATAACACTCAAACACTTTCAATTGCGTTGTTGTGGTAGTTATTCAAAGCTCCTTTAAGGCCTATAAGCTCACACGTAAGATTTGAGGAAATTTTACATATGGAAATTCTGCAGGATTCAAGTTCATCAATTGGTTGAATAAAATAACGATAGGTGATATTCTGCGAACCAACAAACAGAAGTCCAACCAATACAGCTCTGGAAAATTTAACTTCCATGATCAGTGTAATGACCAAGTATAAAAAATAGTATAGATAAATGCTTAAAGTTATATCGTTAGTTAAATGACGCAAATTCAAAGTGCTGACATTTGTTTATAAAGTTAAATGTTTTATAAGTTTGAATTTTTACAAAAATGCATTAAACAAACAATATAAAAGTGAAAGGTTTCATATTTCGGAGAAATTCAAGATCTGAATGAAATAATAACAAATGAGGAAAAAGCCAAGAGAAAATATTTTTGTATATTTACTCAAATATTTAAATTTCCAATTAAAATTGTGAACATATTTTACATTCTGATTAAAAAACTTATATAGTTTATTTTAGCTTATAAGCCATTAAATCATGTTCAAAATATATTAGCACCGCTTTTAAAATATAATCTTATACAATTGTATTGAAGTAGATTAAATTATACGAAAGGTAGAGTTAACTGAAAAACTAAAAATAATACTTAAAGTATTTTTCGGAGCTTAATTGTGATGTGAAAGGATTACATGGATAAGATGATATCCTATTATTAAAAACGCCTTTTTCTTCAATTTGTTCTGTAAAAATCATTATGTTAAAATTAATATAATTAAACATCATTTCTTCTCATTCAAAAGCATTATATGAACTAAAAATTATACTTTATAACATCTTTAAATGTATTATTAATGTTTATTAAAGTATTAATTTTTTCGATAACATTTTATAGAGTATACAAAAACAACACATTTTAAAATGTAATATAAAATCAATTAATTGTCTTAAAAGAATGCTAGTTAGACCAAAAAGTTCCCACGATAAGTTGTTTTCACATAAATAATGCACCTAATTGACGCTGTTTCGAAAAAAAGCGGAAGAAAAACAAAAAACGCCACTAAAAATCAGTACATTCCTTTTTTTAAGATGTAAGGCCTTTTTGAAGATACATATATTTATTTATATCATCCATATTTTGAGGTATGCACTAATTGCCTTGCTTGAATTACATTCAAACATTACATAATTCCGAAAGAAATATTTGCTAGTATTGAATATTAGATAGACTTGACTACTTGAGTGATTTTTATACGTATTTTTTCTCTATTCTCTGTGTATCATATACATCAGGTAAGGGCAAACTTTTCTTGGGTGCGGTCCACCCAGTGGATTTTAAAGTAAAAGTTTACAATGTTTATTATTATTTAAATATAAATACTAATATGTAATTACTAACATACCTACAATAAAGAAATACCTTTAAGACCATGTTTAAAGCAAAACGCCGATACCAACATAATAAAAATTGCCACAAATATAATAACATCAAATATCAAACAATTAAAAATACATCAAAAAATAAACATTTTAATCTAAAGTTAGTTCTTGTAGTTATAGTAAATAGAAGACTTATTCTGGATACTGCCAGCCAATCTTGAATATTTCCGTATATAATTACTAACTGCTAAAATGTCTTGGCGATATTTTAACTGTTAGTGTGGTCACCCTAAAATGTTTTGGTGATCCACAGATCGATCGCGATCGACTTAGTGCCCACCCAGATATATATGATATAGTGCAATCTATGTGGAAAATTTAAACTAATTTTCCGGCATTTGTAAAAATGAATGATTAATAGTGGAAATCATTTTGGTTCCAGCCGCAGTCTCCTCAGCCAATCATTTGATTTTATATTCATTTTATAAATATTTCAAGGAATTTTGGTCCCATTTTGCATAAAATAGATATTACATAAAAACTGGAAGAAAAGGAGATAAATATTTCCAAAGGATGATAAATTTTTCGAATTAGCCAAGGAAATAATTATTTATGTAATTTCTTTAATTTAAGATTTTCTGATTTAAAATGAAGATAAAATTTTAACTTACTGAAATTGAAGCATATCTTATCTACGAAATGGTATGTTGTGAAATAATTACGTGCACACATACAGCTGTACACATAACAGCTTTAAACGAATACTTTTTTTAATCAGACATTATAGTAGTTTGAAGGAAATAAAAACAAGCTTTTTTTATTTACTTCAAGAAAAAGCAGACGTGGAGGTGATTAGGAGAAACTTTAATGGTTTCTTGTCTATTAGAAAGTGAAATTTATAGTGTAGCAAATTAAATTCTATCTAAATAATGACTTTGGAACTAGAAGTTTGTTTTCAGTAAATAAATCACATTTAAAAACCACTTTAGCCGATCTAAAATGAAAATTTAGTTAACTAAGCCTAAATGTGATTTTGTTTTTACTAGTTTATCTATTCAAAATATAGAATTAGTTTGATATTAAAACATTCTTTAGAGTGATTGCCAAAAATCATACGTTGTTATAAGGGAATATTTATCTATATAAGTAATTTATATCCGTGTAAGTAATTTTAATTGTGATGAAATCCAATGCTGCTTGAGTAAAATATTAGCACAATTTAAAACTATCAAATAATGGGAGAAAATGTTTTTTTTTTAGAAATGTCTTTCCCTTAAGGGTTTTCTTATAAATGTGTCAATGGTTACCATTTAAATCTTTGCGCACAAAATTTTTGAAGGTCTAAGCTGTTTATATCATTGTACCGAGTCTTACTGACTAATAGGTTTCTTAATAAATTTAACATAAAACTTTAGTGATAAAAATTTTATACAGGTAGAATCTATGTACTATTATTGCAATACAATCAATTATGCCTGTATGTACTTTAAAAAATTTCTAGAGTAGATAAAACCAATAAAAAAGTAAAAGTATTTACATTGCATATGTACAGAATATCGTAAGAATAAAATTATGATACAAAAGGAAGTAGTTATCTCAGATTTATATTACTTTTCCATTCAGAGATTTTTATTTAAAAAAATATATAATTATTCTTATAGTTCCCAAAAGAAGATGTTTTATGTTATTAACCTTTACAAGACGAGCATTAAAATTTCAACCAAAAGGAATAGTACTGCAAAGACTTTGCTTGGTTCAAAACTTCTATAAGGACATATTTCTCTTCTTCACCTCATCATCGGATATCTTGTTATTTGTCCAAATCCGTAAACTTAAATTATTTAACACAACTTCATTGTTCTAGGCGAGATGACTATAAAGTTTTTTTTTTGATGCGCAAGGATCCCCTTAACACAATCTTTAATAATTAATCTTCTCTGCATTGTAAACATTATCATTCGTTCAGATGTTATTTTCAAAAATAAACAATAATAAAATTAGGTAAGTTGCAGTGTTCAATTTTTTAAATCTTTTGTAAGGTTCACTTTATATCGATGAAATAATTCTAATCGTTTTGCTTATGTTTATTTGTGAAAACGAATGAAGAATAGAGATGGTTGTAATTTAACTGTATTACGATGCCGCGTTTTAATAAATATTTATGCTTTAATTAGTACTTTAATTCACATACTTAAATCATTCACGTTGATTCTAAATCAACCTTATACTATAATGAAAGAGTCTGTCATTTTATTTCCAAGCCTGATAAAACACTGTTTTATTAATATACTTGTTACAGCTGTTATTTTTTGACAGAGAAAGAAAAAAGTCTATATATGTATGTATATATATTGTCTGGGGGGAGAAAGGTGTTAAAGTATTAGGTAGGAAAAAAATATCACCCTCCCCCTTTTCTTGGTCTTGTTTTATACATATATTTTATTTGAGCTTCAAATTCAATTTTATGAGAAATTTGAGCTTTTTGTATAGTTTAAAACCTTAAGACAAAACATTTGTAATTTCGAAGCTCACATAATCTGTTAGAAATTGTTTTGTTATTAAATAACAATATGGAAAAAGAAAACTAGACAAATTATGAAAAACACTGAAGTCCTCTATATTATTCAAATTATTTTCAAAGAAATGTTAATTACATATAATTCTTATTTCTTTTACAAAAACGTTTGATTTTGAATGACATTCTAGCATAGTAATTGTATCTGATGAGAAATTAACGAATTTTCTTTTCCTTTTAAGCTTTGAGCAAAATTTCGCTGACTTATTTTGCTGAAAGAGATATATGTCACAATGCAATGTGCTTAGTCTGTATTCCAATACTGAATTTTGTTTGTTTTAAAGTTGACGTAAATCGTGCCATCTTTTATGATCGATGGGATTTACCACATGCAACGCAGAAAATATTTTCAAATATTATCTGTTAAAAAACTTACGAATTTTTTCTTGAATCAACAAACATATTCATTAAGCTACATTAAATAATACTTTTATTCATCAAATAAATATATTTCTAATAACTGTGATCATTTTTTGTGCAACTGCCGGTGAACAAATTGCCCGCCTTAATGCTTTGGAATGTTTTTGAATAAATGAAACTTACAAATACCGGATTTTTACTTGAATTCTTCGGTAGTTTTTTTTTAAAGGCAATGAATAAATAAAACACACGATCTGTTTTAAATGTTATATAAAAGTAGTTTTTTTAACCCACTGTAGTATTTTACTGTGTTATTACAGCATCTGTAGTAAATGCAATCTTCTGTAAAACCCCTCAATGCTAATTAAATGTAAGAAAAAAAGATTTCATTCATATAAGATTTGTTTTCTTCATTCGAATAAAATTGATTTATTGATTCGAATAAAATTAATTTATTGATTCAAATAAAATATTTGATAGTTTTCTATTGATTATTTTAACGAATTTGATAGCAAAATATAACATGTATTATTATTTTTGTAATGAAATATTTCATTTACAAATCAATTACTTAAATTATTATACGAATCACTCTTTTTTTGTTTTTGAAAAAGAGAAAGATTTTACATTTTATTTTAGATTTGTGTGTATTAATTAAATATAATTTTAAGATTGATATAAGTTTTTAAGCCAGTGCTTATCAAACGTATACATTTTCGACCCAATTTTCGATCATAATTTTCATCGCAGCCCCCTCTTTGTAATAACAATGCATTGAATTCAATGATTATGTACTTTGACGTAAAGCTTCAATATGATTTTAATTATAAGCCATTAACATTATCAAGATTACATTTTGTAAGAAATTTTGCATATGACAAGCCCATGGGAGCCACTAGTAATTATTAATCTTGTTTATAGCTTAGTAATGATAAATTAATTATAGCACACCTTACGCAGTACTGAAACATTATTATTCACTGATACAATATATAAGATTAGTATAAATGAATATATTTTTATTATTGATATGTCATAATATATTTTGTTTGCTTTCTTTCAGTAAATTTTTAATTTTTAATCCTTTGTTTTAAGCTTTTCAATATGGTTGAGCCAACCACGCAGGGTCATCACGCCTCGCCCTAGGGAGTCCCACCTCACAGATTGAGAAACCCTGTTTTAAGAAGAGTGGGTACCTTCTATAGGGCGACATTGTTAAATTGAGCTTATTTGTGTACCTTTTTTCTCAGGAAACAGTTAAATATAAATACTTCAGATTTTTTCTTTATATTAATCAGAATTTTATATTTATACTGAAGTGAGATTTTTCACAAATATATTGTTTAGTTTTTTAAAACATACATTAAAGTAGCATCACACTGAATTTTATGTCACGATATTTGGTCTCTAGCCAAATATTTAGAGAATATCTCAAAAAGCTCAATTCAGTATAGATAATTATATATCATTAATATGAAGGGAAAATTGCATATACATTCATGAAGTAGATTCTGAGAAAAAGGTACACTTACATATATATATAGTTTTAAAAACGTCATTTTGAGAGAATTGCAATTCTAATATAAAATGTCACTTCATTACAAACATTTAAGAATTACAACATGCATTCGTCCCATTTTATTAAACATTAGCTTTTATATTTATTTTATGACTTTTTTTTGGTTTCCTATTTTACCTAAATTGCCCGGAAAATACATGAATAGTATTTTTCAGTTTTTGTCTAACGAGACATTTTGTAGTATTTACATCACATTCTTCAATTTATGTATCAATCATAGAAAAACAATGCATTACCACATCAAAGTTGACCATAAAGCATCATAAATATGTGAAAATGCATCAATATGGCTTAGGAATGAATTTGTGATTACATTTATAAATACATGGTTATACGACATTTCGAAAGTTTTCATTAGGATTTTGCCTGTTCACATGCAAACACTTCTAAAAACATCAGAATTCAAAATTTTCTCCATACTCAACAAATGATTACCAAAACAGGGAAAATAAAAATCTCTTTATGTTTTTAAGCATGAAGTTTATGTATTTTTATGTGCGTAATAATCTTCTTGGAACGACAATAAAATCTCCTTTAATGTATATCATCCCATGCCTTTTTCTCAGATACTATTCAACATAAAGACTCAAGATTTTGATTGCATATTATCTAAACATTTATATTTATGAAAAAGTGAAGGTTTTAAACTGTATTAATTAGTTTTTTCAAAGACAAACTTTTACCAAGCATCATTATGAATTTATTGAAAATTGTCTTTTTTTTACAATATCTGCTTTCTAGCTAAATGTTTTAAAAATATTTCAAAAATATCACTTCAGTATACACAATTGCATATAAGAAGCATAGAGTATATACTTAGAATAAATTTATACAATTTTATAAATATAAATTTTAGAAAACAGTAATTTTTATAAGAAAGCTTACCTCCTCTAAAAACACAATTTATAATACAAGGTAATGAAGGTTGAATGATTCTTGGTTCATCTTCAATTTCTATCGATCTACTACATATGAAATTCCTTTTACTGTTACTTTGTAAAGAAGGCTGAGTTTTACACTTGCGGTAATTCAAAGATATTTTAACATCTATCACCTGTCCATTATTTATGTTGGTTGAAATAAGTGAACCGTTTGGAGACATTAATCTCATTCTTCTAAGTCTCATTTACTTGCAACACGAAAATTTTTATTATTTTTATTTACGCAAATAGCTTCCTGCACATTTTGAACAGAGACCTTAAAACAAAGTTCTGCTATATTTAAAACTATAAGCACCTTCAAAGTGTAAGGATAAAATTTCGAAGGAAATATATTTTTCAATACACCACAAAACCATTCATGTAGGTTCTAAATTTCAAATAATTAAAAGCACAATGATATTATAAAATTAACAAGCTTCGCTCAAACTAGATCTAGAATGGTAAAAATACAAATAATTTGATGAAAAAAAATTTTCTGTAAATAATGCGTGTACATTTAGTTTACTTATAGAAAACATTACGAAATAAATTGCTTCTATTTATGCTCGCAATATATTTTTTTTTAAATTTAGCCACATACAGATATTTTTTAAAATAAATTAAAGGGTGAAAATTCATTTTATTACATCTCATTACATTTAATTTAACAGTTAAATTATTAATTTTATTAACTTTTATTTTTTAAGTTATTTATTAATTTGAATTATTTTTATCGAAAAAGTTTAACATCGAATATTGAGATAAGAATGTGCTTCAAATATTAGCTGTATTATTTGTATCAAAAATGTTTAAGTAGTTAAATACATTCTACAAAAAATAAAAATTATTCAAATTATCTATGCAGAATGTAATTTATTGTATTAAAAATCATTATAACAATCCGTTTGAAAAAAGATAATAAAGAAAATAAAAATTCCTCTGAAAAAGTAAATTAAAAAATAATTAAAATATACTACGCAAATTATTATTATTACTTTGCAGTTTAAGAAAACAAAAGGAGTTTTAACAAAATTAAAGGGTAAAATAATCCTCCACCAAAACCGTTAAATTGTATTCTTTCAAAAAGAATTAGATAATAAAAGCTTCTAAAAAATGTAAATGTTATCTGTAAAGGAGCTTCTAACCTTAAAGGAAATCATTTTATAAAGAAATGAATGCATATAATTTAATTTTGAAAAAAGTTACCCGTTAATTGGTTTATTAAATATTTAATTTTTTTTTTTTTGCTGTTTTAATAAAATTTTGCATATTGAATGGCATTTGCCATGATTAATTTTGAATTATTTTATTATTAATTTTATTATTATCATTCTTAAAAAATTAAATGGTCTTATTTGTTTTATTTAAACACATTTTAAGGATTAGAAAAACGGTTCAGTTAAAAATCCCCCAGGGGATCAAAGCCAAATGCATCATTTCCTGTTAATAAAAAGTAAAGTAACGAAACAATTTTTTAAACTCTTTATTGAAATAAAATGTTTTCAGTTCCAGTTTATTTGAAACATACTGTGTAAGAACTAATCATATCACTTTTTATTATCTTCTTTTACTTTTTTTCAACCTAATGTGTTTCCTTTGTTACACTAATTATAATATATTGCTGTACAAAAAGTAATAAAATACCACAACGGTTATTATTTGGATTATAATTATTAAGCAATATACAAAATTTCACAAAAAAGTAAATTTTTCACAAAAGAGAGAGCTAATATATATTTTCTTTATCTTTTGCCTTCATGGTGATTTAACTAACAATGCGTTATGGATGTTAGTAAAATACTAATAAATAATTTCAAATGGTATAACAATGTTAAACTATTATCAGTAAACGAATAAATGATGCAATTTTTTAAATTATTTTTTTAACTATTTAACAGTTACTAAAGAAACCAAATAAGATAGTAAAATTGAGTACTGGTTACTAAATACTATTTTAGACTGTGTGAGTTCCTGTTCATTTCGTTAACAGAACTTTATACTTCCATTATTTAAAACTACGATTATGAAATAAAGGTATTGCTAGTTTTTGCTGAAGTATCACAAACTTCGCAAAATTAAAAACAACAAATGGATTTTAATAGTAATTCATTGTAATCAATAAATACATCAATTCAAAACGAATGTTCGAAAAAAGATTAGAAACTTTCTAGAATCGAAAAAAATTTCTTTTTTTGAAGGATGTGTTCAGCATTAAATTTTTTTAAAATTTCAGACTGGTTTGCTCAAAACTGTCTTAGGACAGAAATCTAGTTTCTTCAGTCATTACATTTTCATACAATTGTAAAAAAAAAATTAAATTAAGAGCACGTAATTGTGTAGAGTATTACTGGAGAAGTTATTAATTATTTGTGAAGGAAAAAAATTACATATACTTTGCTGTCCGCGGTTGGCTTTGCATATGAAAGTAAAAATTCTGTTCTACTTTGAAAAATATTTCGAGTAAACAAAGAAATTATTTAACAACTGAAACCTCTGAATCGGGCAATTGAAAGTCGCACATTATGGTTTTGCGATATGAAAGTGTAGAGCGGTTCAAGCACTAGGTTCGCATTAATATTTTTTATTTTTTTATTTAACCTGTAATGAAGGGAAATACTAATATTTTGCTGATTATTTCTAATTTTAATAAATATGTTTAAAATTAAATAATATACGTACAATTTTAATTTTTTTTTTATTTTTGGTGAATAAAAAGTTATATTTTAGGCTGTTAAATTTTATGTCCTGATAGATATTTCATTAAATGATGCAAAATTATTAAAAAACAAAAGCGTAAATAGCTAAATTATTATCCTCTACCCTCTAACTCGGCATGTATTTTCACGAGAATTGAAATGTTCCAAAAATGACCTACGATGTGACACGCTGAATCATATTGGTAGATTGGTTTGTTATGCCATAGCTAAAACGTTGCTGACCCTTGATCTACAAGGTTTTTTCAATGACACATTTTATTTAGACATTTTGCTTTTGTGGAGGTATCCTAGGTTTTTGATGTAGAAGTAACCTGTGGAATTCCACCATGTCAGAAGAATCAGTAACAATATTTCCAATAACTCTATTTACAATCCCGTATCCCAATCTCATTACATCCAAAGTCACGCCATAACAGATAATTTCAAATGAGCTGTCGCGCACGTGTAGAGAGATTGTAATCAGATTTAAGGTCAATATTTTTATGAACAGCCGGCATAAGTTCATGGTGGTTGAGTGCAATTTTGCAAACACCACCACAACATCAAATTAGGTTAATAACGATTTAATGTTTGTTAATGTCACACTCAAGAACAACATGAGAGCTATTAGCAACTCATAATTTTATACAATGTTTAAATAAAAAGTATTAGAAAAACAATAATGTTAACTTATAAGTTTAAATCAAATACTTTGAGCGAATGTTTCCCGAAAAATGTAAATATAATCTTTTTACTAAATAATTATCTAATAAAAGTAAAAAAAATATATTATAATACCTAAGTTAACAAATAGTAGATCTTACATTTTTTAAGATGAGGTGATTTTCTTATAATGATCTTCTTAAGAAGATTTAAGTGAATACACAAATTATTCTATAATGGAAAAAATACAAAGTCTTTGCAAGCAAGTATCTGATTACTAATCAGTTTGAATAAACTATTTTAAATATAATAATGGTCAGTTAAATTATTTACAAATGTTTAGATTTTTTGAAGAAAATGTAAATAAATATTAAATAATACATTTTTTAAAAATTTGTTTCGTCTAATTTGTCAATTTTTATCAAATTTTGTTGTATTTTTTGCTACAATATTAGCAATAAAATAGCATGGTATGCTTTCTGTTGTTTGAATGATTTATCATTATTTATAACGGGGACAGATAATTATAGAAACCACAATAAATTATAATAAAGGGTAACATTTAAATAAATTAAAATTAATTACTATTTTTAATTCTAAGCTTTCAAGGATTTTTTTAACGTGTGTATTTTCATTGAAATGGACAAGGGCATCTTATATAAATGTTAAATATCAGATAAAAAAAAATAAATTATATAATGAATGTTATAATCATGATATGCTGTTAAAATATAATTTTTCAAAAAAGAAGATTTAGATTCAATTCTTTTCATTATTTTTTATTTGTAAATTTATCTAGTATTGTAATTAGTTTTTTCCATTACTACGAGTTTGAAAATCCCGAATCATATTAAAGTATTTTCTTTTGTGTTTTGTCCCATGCAGTTTTGTCATTGCTCTATACAAAAAAGAAATGAATTAAATGAAAGCAAACATTCTTATTAATGAATACAATATGAAATTGTATTCATGGGAACAGATCATTATTTTTTTCTTAATATGCATTCTATTAACCTTTCATTTATTTTTAGCTATAAGGTTTAGCTTATTTCTAATTATACAGAAAAAAAACGCCTAGAGTTTTATGCGTAACGTTGCTTTGATGAATATTTCCAAGTATACATCGTAATAATGCCTACGCATTGAATCTATTTTTAATTGAAAAGATTGCAGAGATGTTTCTTACAATAAAAACACTAATCAAATTAGCGTTGTAATTTTCATAAACAAGAAACTAATTAAGAGTTTCGTCGTAAGTTTCCGTAATTCGGTAAAATATTACGTGCTTATAATTAAAATAGCTTAATTAAAAGTGCATAAAACAATATTTGTTTTAATTTGGGACTGCTTGTAGGTACATAAACTTTAAATCACTAATTTCTAGGAATAAAATTGTTTACATACGTTTAACATTTCTATTAAGCAAAACACAGGAATTTTTTTTTAATAAAATTCATTTATAACGGTTTTCTAAAAAGGAGTTCTCTAATTTTTATGTAGTTTTTATTATTTTATTCATGTTTAACCATAACAGATGTTGTGTGTGTTTAAAACCACTACTAACAATGGTTAATTAATTTGATAATTATGAAATTTAAAGTTAAATTTTAAGACTAGTCAAAAAAGAAACACAGTAAAAGTGAAAATTTTATCGATTTTTAAGGACTAAATTATTAGACAAAATATTTAACAAAGCATTAGCTTAAGATTAAAAAGAGAAGTTACATTTTTTGAGATTATTGAAACTTTGAAACGTATAAAGTTTCTAATATTTTCTATAGTTTTAATAATACATATATATTTTTCGGAACAAAAAATTGTATGGGAAGAAAATTGCTTCTTCGGTGAGCTTTAATAACTAGCATAGGTTTTCTTACATACTTCGCTTCTGCAAGCTTGTTTAAAATTAATTGGATATCACATAAAACTTAGCTTTTCCATAAGAAACGCCATCAAAAATGTAGAAATAGTTTTTGTTGATATTCTTGTCATTTTCAGTTTACTGTGCAACATTAGCTACAAAATAACATAATATTTAGAATTATAAAACATTTAACTCAATATTTGTAATACAATCTAACTTATTAAGCATATGTATGACTATGATGCTAATAGTAATTTGTTAATTCTATTTTTATTTGAGAACATCGTAGGTTTAAAATAGCATTAATTTTTATCTGAATTTTATTGAAATATAGACAAGAACTACAATACATTCAAAAATATTGTGCAATTTTTAAAACTTTTTCATTAGTTCTCATTAATTATGAATTATTCTTAGAAATGCAAAGATAAATGTTTGTGCAAAAAATATTTTAAATCTATAGTATTTAATAAATAAATCATTTTTTAAATGTAAAACCATATTTTTAATTATAAAAATTGACATTAAAATGGTTCATTTCAATTTTTTTCCTTGCATGAATTTGCTTGAGGTGTTCAAAACATATAAATGTTGCATTTGATGTAAATAATGTGCATATTTTTCTACACATTATACAACAGCATACGGAGTTCCTCTTAAATTTGAAGTTTATGTGGCCTTCGCTAATGTATGCTCAATTTCTTTGATTCTCTAAGAAATATTTGCGGGTTTTGTCCAGACAAAAAATATCGAGGTTTTTAGATTTGCTTACAAAAGTGACGAATAAGAAGAAAAAACAAGATTATTAAAAAAGTTCTTGAAAAATAATTTGATTCCCTCTTCTGTTTCTGTACAGAAATTATAAACTACACCATAAAGTTAATTATCTCTCAAATGCTAATGTTTTCCTGGGTTTTTTTAAATAAAATTCTTTAATTTTTATTAAAAAATTAAAACTCCAGGACTTTAATACGTGTTTGATCAAACAAAATGAACGACACTAAAATAATATAATTTTGTGTTTATATACATTGATAGTAGGAAAGCATTTCACCCACGACGACTTCAAGAAATTTCGAGATACTTAAAGATTTAACTCGTTAAGAGATAAGTGTTAGAATTTAAGCTTTTAAGCTGCTTTGAATTTAGCAATTCTAAGGTCTGTAAATGAGCAAATCTTTGAGAGTGCATTCGTTGAGTGTAATTGCATTTTAATTACTTGTTAAATTTCTTAAGGAACTGATAATTTCTGTAAGAAATCAGATAAGTAGACATGTATCACGCTTATTCTGAAAGTGGTTAATTTTATAAGTGCATATTTTTCTGAGTAAAACAAATTATGTAATATAAATTTAATCCAATTTTTTCCAGAGATAACTGTGTTTTTATTAGACTTTTGTTTTTTTAGGAAGATTATTCTAAATACATTAATAATTCATAAATCAAATATAGCTGTTTGAACTATTAAAGTATTTGAAACATGTTGATTGCTCTTCGAAATTAAAAACGCAATAAAAAAGGGTCTATTGGCTAGGAAGACATTTATTTTGAAGATTTGTATTCGCCATGTTTCAGAAATTTGTATGATAGAATATTTTAAAATAGTTTCCTCATAATATATTCCAGAAAATCATCTCGCACGTCTGTTTCCATGATGGGATGAAAACTTGTCCTAGCTGTGTTGATACATAATGGCGCCGAGGTTCATTTGTCAGTTCGACATGTGTGTCATCGGTAAAGAGTGTTTGATGTTATTGATGATATGTCTAGACTTTGTTCATTTCACTACTATAAATGGTACCATTGATGAATTTTTCTTACAGTTATGTGGCCAGTATGACTGAAGAGTATGCCATTTTTATGAAAAAAGTTATGAATATACATATAGATACCTACCATTCTATTGCTGTTCATAACCAGTGAGCAGTATTAGCTTTCTATCTCTCTGGTTTGAGTTTCATTTTATATAAAAAAAAGGTTTATGGGTCTTTCTTGTTCTACTTCCACCAATCTTTCTCACATCTGTACCTGTTGTAGCGAACATTAATTCAAAAAGGCCAGTTGATGTCGCCAGGGACGAAAAGCATATAGTGATTGCCTCGGATTGCAGAGGGCATACGATTTTCCTGAAATCTATTCCTCTTATATTCCCAGATTGACTTTCGTAAAAGGTATGCGCAGAGCACTCCCTTTCGAAGCCATATGAGACTTGAACTTGAAGAGCAGTGAAGCAGGCCGTTTTTTGAAGGGTCCCGCTTAGTAAGTGGCAGAAGAATGGTGACTGGTGGAAGATGGTGGATCAGCGTGATTTTGTAATTAAAGCTAGAATATATATATCTAGCCTGACGTGTGTTTTCCTTTCCAACATGCCACTCTGTTCTCTGGAAGTCTTTTAAAGCTTATTATGCAACACTTTTGTTTGTTCAAATAAACTCTATCACGTTTAACTAGGGTTTTCCAGACGTGAATGACACGCCGGTTAGATAATCTATTTCAGATTTACGTTTCAAAGTCGCACAACAGATTAATTTTATGCAAAGTAACACTATTACTGATTAGTAATGTTTAACAATAGAATGTTAGAGCTCCAAAAGATATTTAAAGAATCCAAAGAAGTAATTTATTCAAGCAAACCTCAAGTTCGAACTTTGTTTTAACAAACGTGATCCATCTCTTGTTCTTGAAGAGGCTTGTGAATAGTAAGTGAGATTTCTGGACATATTTGACTATGAATTAAAGAAAAGGTTTAAAAAAATAGGAATCAGATGCAGCTTTATCAAAGTTAAAAGAAATCAAGAAATTAAGGCTTGCGTGTGTCCTGCCACGAAAGGAACGGAGCTTTGAGAAGTTATTGAATTCCTCTTGGCATACTACCTTTCTTCTAGGAGTTGAATTATGAAAACAGTCTGTATGCCCCGCAACTGAGAATTCTCAAGCTTAGCACAGACTTAAAAGTCACTCAAATATTGCGTTATAGAATTAGATTCAGGAGCCAGGGAAAACCTGAAAAATCCCTAGCTACAATACTATTACACTGGATAGTTTTATTTTTTGTAGACAGAAGCAACTTCACCGAATTTTATCACTAGATGGAAAATAATCCCTTTAAGGCCATCTTTTTAAAATTCTATCACATTTTTATTTCAGGATTGGAATTTGTCCCTTTTATCCTGAGGAAAGTATAAAGACTTTTCTAACATAAAAAACATATATTTTGTAACAAATTCTTTTCTATAAAAATTGTAAAGGAAAAATTGTTATATTAATATACAAATATTACCGCTAATCCGGTATAGTGGTTAGCGAAGCTGACTGCAGTGCCGTAGAGACTGGGTACGAATGCCAGATAAGGCATGGATGTTTGTGTTGTAATCTTTCCTTTGTTTGTAAGCCCCGCGTTATACATTGTGTGGTTCATGGGGTTTGTAAATGTTCCGAATAAAAAATATACAAATATTGAGATAAGACCTTAAAATAAACAGCTTCATAAATGTAACATTCTGAAGAATGATTTCTAGTGATAAGATATTCTTTTATTTGATAAGTTATCAGGAAGCTGTCATGACCCGATGATTCAGAATGCCATATACTGAGTACTGCAATACGTCTACAGGGCCCGTAGTAGCCTATTAATCGTGGTCACGAACTCATAACTTGTTGTCATATCACGGGTTCGAGGCTTGATGATCTAAAATTCCCACGGTGTAGAGGTGGTAAAGATCATTATATCTTTAATGGGATTCAAAATCTTCACGTTGGCATATAATGGGGAGGCTAAAAGTGGGGTAACAGTTTTGATGTCATCATCGTCACCTAACCACGGCTCAAAATTACGAGGTCCGTTGGCAATAGTATTCGTGTTCTCTAAGGGTGCGATGTTATCAAACACTCATTCATTCCATCATTCTAAATATAATCATGGGTCAAAAGATTAAGAAAATGTATGTCTAATCATTCTTTACTATTTAAGAAAATGTTCAGCAAGCATACTGTTTGGGAAATCAACAATATTGAAAGAATAAATAAAAAGCAATTAAACGAGAATTAAATTTAAAATTTAAATAAATTTCACTTGCGCATCTGAAAAAGGTAAACTTTGAATCCAAACTATTTGTTAATTATGTTAGATAAAAATCATTCGAATGCTTCAAATTTATATTAGTTCATGGAAATTTATATTTAATATATATTTTTATGAAAATCACGTAAATAAGAATTAAATGATTTTATTATTCAAGAACAAGTTTAAGTCCACAGTAATGATTTAGGAAACTGAAGTGATTTCTTCTTCCCTTTCCCAAAAAAATATTTTTTATAAATATGTTCTTCTAATGAAAATAAAATTATTCAAGCTTATTTTACATTTGGAATGTTGTAGTTAGTGAGGCATTAAACAAATATAACAAAAGTAATGAAAAAAAAGAATTTTAAAGTACCTAACCATACTTATTTCTTTTAAAATTTAAGATCATATATAAATGAATTATCTGTGCCCTATTTAAATAAACACTAACAAAAAAACGTGATGTGATTTAAGAAATGTTTTCCTATACAGTTGTTCTGAACCTTGAGAATTTAGCTTCTATTTTTAGTATCTCGCTTGTAAGCAGCTTTATTTAAAATCTGCTTATAAAATACATTTCCAATAGCAAGCTCTTTTGCTTCCTTTCTCAATTTTGTAGCTATTTAAATAACATTACCGGGTACATTTTTGGTACAATGTATATACAGTCACTATTATAAGATTTTACTAAGTACTATATACGTATTTCTGTTGCCTTATAACATTTATAACTGTTGTAGTGGATAAGTTCCAAAGAAATGGAAACCTGATTTTCCTTCTATTCCTTTTTCCAGACGTCTTGATATCTGGTACTTGTTGCGAAGAATGGCAAGCAAAACTAAAGAAATATTGAAGCTTTTAAAGTACCTCTTTCTAAAAATTTTCA
Source organism: Trichonephila clavata (assembly GCA_019973975.1). Classification (NCBI taxonomy): domain Eukaryota; kingdom Metazoa; phylum Arthropoda; class Arachnida; order Araneae; family Nephilidae; genus Trichonephila; species Trichonephila clavata. Next base: position 38,956 of record BMAO01031182.1, on the reverse strand, counting down.
ATTTGATCAAAAGTTGACAAAAATGTTTTGTGTTCCCAATTATTTTGTTTCTAAACATATAAAAGTTTTTTTTTTTTTTACCATTTAGTATTACAAAAGTCACATCTATTTTCATAAGACTGAATGCCATTTACAACGGACAATTGATCGACTTTTAAAGCCAAATGCTTTTTTTTTTACAAAATGCTTTTTTTCCCCGGGAAAAATTGTTAAATCTGAGACAGGGGTTGCTAAAAAAGATCTGAAAGTAATTATCTAAAAAATTTTACGTATGTCTTACGAGGTATTAAAGCTGTTTTGACAGTTTTTATTTTAAATTTCATTAATAGAAAATTTTGAGGGAACACTTATCTAAGCATTCCAAATGTTTTTCCGGTAATTTTGAACAGTAATTTAGTTAAAATATTTTATTTCTTTGTAAAAGCTTGTTTACAGCTTAACGTATCTCACTACAATAAAATAGTGAATTTTGCCAAACATTGACTAATTTTTTACTGATTTTATTTTATAGACCATCGTATTTGCTTTATAAAAATACCAAGTGTATCATTTTCCGTTCAATAGAACAAAACTGCGAGTGTGTTAGTGAAAGCAGATACCATTACTTTAAGCAAGATGTCATACTTAAAAACGCGTTTTAGTCGAAATGTGATTTTTTGAAAATAATCAGATGAGGCCAGCTATTACTAAAAAAGTTTTGAAAATAATTAATTGAAATTGTTTGGGTTAGTTCTGTATAATAGTTGAAGTGTTTTAACTGTCAGATTGATCAATCACTGTTTTATTACTAAATTTACAGTCCCTTATGTGAATATAAGTACTGTCTTTTTAAGCAATTTCATGTATTAACTGAGATAAAGTGCCCTAGTTTTCGTAAAAATTAAAATATCTCTTATCCTAAAGGTCATTTCGACAATGAATAACATAACACATCAGAATTGAAAATTTTCTTTATAAACCTTTGGTACAGAATGGGCCGCGTTTATGCTATTTTCTGTCAATTTGTACCCAATTTTTTCCACATTTTATTTATAATAATTTCTTTTTCTCTTCTTCATTTTAGCATATTTTTCTTAAAATGTACTAAAAAAGTCTAAAAACCACATCTCCATTTTTATAAAAAAAAAAAAAAACTGTCGCAACCAGTCGGGTACCTTAAGTCATTTGAAATAAATAATGTAAAACCGAAAATCCGTTCATGAACTTCATTTTAATAGCTTCAAATATGTCATAATTTATATATTAAAACTATTTGTGTAAGATTAACCGTTGAAATCTTATTTAATAATAAGCTTCAGTACGAATTAAATACAAATCCTTCTTACCCCAAATAAAAAAGGCCGAATGCTCAGAATCGAAACATTTTAAAAAAATTTCGAAAAAAACCCCTCTTGACTTATTTTGTGATTAAAATATATGATGTAATAAATGCTGTTTTATTTAATTTTTTTATAAACAGAAGGAATAGGATTCAATTACTAATACTAATTGAGGTAAGTGGAAACGTGGCTTAAATGATCATAAAATTCAATTTACTTCTAAAATTTCCATCGAAATGCAGAATTAAAAACCTTTTAACTATAAAAATAGACAAGTATTGAATAAAAATAAAATATGGTAATATTCATATCATTGTAAATAAAATTTAAATACTGAACTGCAAGAGAGTTTTTAAATTCTCTGTCATACCGTAGTTACTAAATCTGTGCATAAAGTTATTTAATTTCTTGAAAATTTTAAGATATAACTAATTAAAGTTACCATTTTGAATTGGTTTACTTAATTCCCTCCTCCCCAAAGAGAACAAAAATGCTCTTTTTAAACATATTTCCCCATTAGTGTTATGTGAATAAAGAAATCTACTTCTAAAATTGATTATTAAATATTATACGCTTAGTTAATTTTCTTTTGAATTGAATCTGTTTTTCTATATATGAATTTAATTGAAATTTTAATTATTTTGGAGAAAAAGTTTTTTAAAATAGGTCTTTATTGGATTTTAATTTTTTTCTTTTATCAGTTAATTTATTTTTAATCTAGTTTACTTAATTTTGAAACATCTTTTAGAAACAATTGTGAAATGCATTTATTACAAACTTGAAAAATCACACACATGTGTGTTCGATTAATTTCATTAAACTCTTTCAATTTACGGCGTATACTAGAAATGCTATTCAAATTTCTTTAAAAGTTACTATTTGCTATTTATATATTTTTTTATCGTTGAATTCAAATTAATGCGTCATAACTTTTCACGGTTTCCTTATTAATTTTACTTTTATTCTAATTAACACCGAAGATTCAATCTTTTTAAATTCATTTGTATGAAGTACTCACTATTTAAATAAAAGGTTACAATATGTGTGTGGGAGAAATAAATACTTAATATTGTTTTTCTCCTTTAACATGTTTAATTAACATTTTAATCTCATTTTAAAATTTCAATATGTTTGCTTGATTAAAATTATTTTTTGTAAATAACTGAAATAAAAAAAACACTTATATTTTGTTAGAGGTTTGCACTGCTTTTAAAAAATTATTTTGGTTAGATGAGAGGAAACAATTATTTTGGAAATGTCTAACTTTAAATATATTTTCCTGGAACATAAAATAATGAAACACTTACGCAAAAAGTGATAATTTTTATAAAAAAGGGGATCTAATTGAATAGAAGAAAGCGGAAGAAAATTTTAATTAAATTATATTGTATTTAATATATAAGTACAGATTTTAAAGTTACTAAAACATTATAAATAATTTAATGTTTTTAATTACATATCATCTTTTTGATACTTTTTATGTCTATGATTATATCGTTTCAAGTATAAACTTTTGCATAGATTAAAATCTCAGTATTTTTAAAATTGGTATGGTAAATTTTTAAATATTTTTCTCCCATCTTCAAAAACTACGAATTTATTCTGTTGAGCCTTTATATTAAAAGTTTTTAAGATACATCTGGTTTCATTTTTTTATTAAGTCCATAATAAAAAACAAATGGAAAGTATTAAGATATGGTTAAAAAAGTTACTAAAACATTTATCTATAAAAAATTGTTTTTGCAATTCGTTTTCATTTTTAAAAATTAGTCAAATTTACTTTCCAAAAAATTATTTCTAGTGGAAGTAATAGTAGTGGATACCAGAAGTTATCACAGACAGGGTGGAAGTGAAAAGTTATGTTTTAATGTCGATTAAATTTTTAAAAAGGCGTGGAATGGTTTATCTTACAAAATCTTAAAGAAGTACATATATTACTTTTCTTTAAATTAACTTTCCACACAGCTAAGATTGAGAAACGTACAAATATCAACAAATAGGTTTATTTAAGAATTTTCATCAAGTCAGTGAGACAATGAGACAACCACTTCAGAACCTTACTTTACCATTTTATTAATATCGCCTGGCAATGTGTGGTGCGCTCATATCTATTGTTTTATCAGTTTAAATAGTAATACCTATTTGTACATATCACGACTCTTTCATACAAAAAATTATAATAAATAATTTGGTTACTAGAAATCGTTTGTGAGAAATTGCTACGTATAGAGTTAAGATATTACGAGACAACAATTTCTGAATACACTTTTAAAGTTTATAAAGTTGTTAACAATTATTTAATCAATTACTAAAATTTGAAAGAGAATTTAAATATTTTAAAATATTAATTCGGGAAGCGTTTAAAAAAATCAAACTGAGTAATAAAACATCTTAGCAAATAAATATGAGATTGCAGAAAGCCTTTTTTAATACTCTTCCTATTTATTTTTGTCTTCTAAAAATGAAGTTAATATAAAAATTATAACACTGAAGGTGAATAAAAAATTATTACACTTGGATTTGGAGGAAATGAACAGAATTTCAAGTAAATCCAAATCATGGATTTTAATCAGTTATGTATTAATAAGAATAATGTCAGATTAGGAATTAAAATCTTCTGCTATTTTATTAAAGTGTGCTATTTTTTCAATTACGGTAAAATAGTACGCTTAAAATTAAAATAAGCTATTATTATTTTAAACACTATGGTTTTATTGCAAAATATTTATGTGATTTGACAAATGACTATTCTTTATTCATTATTTTTCTTTTTTATCTAATGAAAATGAAACAAAATAACTCGCTCATTTAACTTGTTCTTTGTATCTTTTTTTCTGTAAATACAGTTTAAAAGTCAAAGGTTTGAATATCTTTCTGTTACGTATATATATTTACATAATTTTCTTGTTATTCAGTAATTTATTCAGTTTTTTTCTTAAATATTATACTAGACAACTACTAGACATTAAGGCAATTCAATTACTTTAATAATATTAACCAAATTGCTAAATCCAATTATTCAGTGGACAAATATTGAGTGTATAATTTTACTGAAATAACTTTAGCATTTACTCAACTCATGCTATGTTGTATAAAACAAAAATATTTTTAAATTACCTGAAATCACTTATGCTTCTTTACAAGCACTGTTCAGTACATTGGAAGTACTTAAGGTTGACACAATGTTTATCGATATTTTATATACCTCTATCGCACACACACACGTTAAAGGTTTAGGAGTATTTGTATTAAATATAAAATATAAAACGCTTGAAAATGCATAAAATTTAATTTTATCTAGAATTAACTCATAAAGATTTTATATTTACGCTAAAATCTAAATTTGATTACTAATTTTGTTTTGATTTTTTCTGACCAATCTGAAGCAAATGACCAAAAGATTTTTCTGCTTGTTATTCCATTAAATTTCCAAAAAAAAAATTAACTTTCTCAGCCCTCATCCCTTGTAATCTAAAGTAAACAACATTTTCTAGATTCCTTTGACAAAATCATTCATTCGAGAAATGAATTAGATCAGGAACCAGAAGATACGGAATCAATACCCACGAAAATCTTCTACAGTTCTCGCAATTATCGTGTAAATCTAATCTAATAGAATCTTCGAATACAGTGGTGCAATTAATATTGGATTGTTACATTGATGCAATTTCTCATGAAATTTCAAACAGATTTTATTCTGTTTTGAATAATAGAAGTTTAGTGTGATAGGATATATAAGTGATATCTAATGGTATCTTTTGGTCCACTGCTTATAAGGTATACATGTTATTTTCCCGAGTGTGGGAATTTAAGGTATTATTTATTTAAGCAATGCTAAAACATTCTTTAATAGCTAGGCTGGGCAATAGCAAAATAATAATGTAGGGGCAAAAATATTTATATTTTCGATAAATCTATAATCAGAAATTAGTTATAACTGAATGCTTAAGCGTTCTAAGATATTCATAAGAACAAATTGTATTTAAGTACTATACCATTGACTAATTTTGCCAAATCAAAAAGCTTCTCCAATTTAAAGATTGTCACCAAATTCTATCCTCGTAGTTGTTAATGGCTTTTAAAATACACTATAATGGCTTCACAGATTAATAATTTAAATTATTTCACACAAGTAATTTAAAAGTTTGTAACATTTTCTGAAGAGGATTCAAGATTTCTAAATCTTTTTCTTTCAAAAGAAAAAATTCTAAGTTATTAACACACATTTTAAAATATCTTTAATCAGAAAAACAAAAAGATGCATCCATGTAAGAACAGAAAACAGAACTATTGTGATATAAATATTTAACTATAATAATAAAAATAAATTATATTTTGTACAATATTATATTACGAAAAATCGGTAAGCATAATCCATGATTAATATTGTTACGTAGATCGGGGTTCGAGGATTTTATGCAAAATCAGACGTAAACAACAAGACAGTTCTTTAAGAGCGATGAGGATTTATTTTCGGAAATCAATCCTTGAAATACAGGATTCAACAGCAAAATTCGCAGAATAAATATCAGAAGGATTTCACACCTTCAACAGCACTTAAACACAATTACCAGTATCTAAAAATACACATATATATAAGCTTATTCACAAGCACAGTCGAGCTAATCACGATCAAGGCAAGTTCACTAATCGCTAGTCAAAACCAGACTAACTCTTGCGGCGAGTATCACTCTATTTATAGCCGGGACTGAAATTTCTGGAAAAGATGCGCTCGCGCCACAGATCGTGAAATTAGTGGATTTCTCTACTAATTTCTAGAAGAATCCAGATGGTCCCGGACTCGCCAAATTGGTTGCCAAAAATGATGCCAACTTGACTCTATCGCCAATATTTCGCCAAGTTCCCATTGAATCGCCATTATAACGTAAGGGTTCACCCTTACACTTGTGAATATTACAATTTTAATATCAAATAAATATAGCATAGAGTAATATAAAGGCATTGCACATCCAAATACAAATTATTTACATTATTTTATACAAAATTCATAACAATATTTATATATACAGAGACATTTTTATGCTTTCGTTTGTTTGTTGAATTTTTTTAACTAATAAAAGGTATCTTTATTTTCAAATACTGAAAGAAACTATAGAAAAACTTGAAACATATATATATATATATATATATATATATATATACAATTTCAAGTGCTGGAAATAGAAATTAATTTTTTTAGAAAAGGTAGTTAGCTCTATAATAACAAGCATTCATTTTAAAAGAAAAAAAAACTTTGAAAAATTTTCTCCATTATTCATGAACTGGTGGAGATGGTGTACCATCAATTTTTGTGTTCTAGGAATTTAAGATGTAAACTATTTCCGTTTCTTGGGCAGAAATTCGGAACTTTTTCAATTTTATTAAGCTAGCATATAATTTATAATGTCTTCTTCTTAGAGGAACATGGTACGATTTACCAAAAGCTTTTTAATTTATCGATTTAATTTTTTTTTTGCTTCCTCCTATGTGTGTATACTATGTGAAACCGATTTTGTAATCAAAATTTCATAAAAAGGTAGTCATTTATTTTTTTAATTAAATTTGTGAAGTAATTTTAAAATGCTGCAACTCCAAACATTTACGTACACGCATGAAATTTAGCTTACAAGTACGTCAAACTAATGATAAAAAAAGTTGGTATGGGTTTTGTGATAACATGATCGGTATTCGTACAGTACTTCTTTTTATGAATTTTTATTGAAAATAACTTAAAACATGTTTAAATTCTGTGTTCAATTATTTTTTTAAAAAGTAAGTATTGTTTTGAATCAAAACTTCACACCAGTTTCTGTTACATGTACTTATAACAATAGGTAAAAAATATTCAAAGCATTTGGCACAGTAGAAAAAAAATATTCAAAGCATTTGGCACAATAGAAAAAAAAAAGATTTAGCTTTTTAAATGAAGAGAAACTAATTATTTTATTTTTCTGAGATAAGTAAGTTTAAAGTTTTGATTTGCTACAGGGATGTGAATAAAAACGAACGAAAAGGTTATCATAATTCTGCATTTTTTATGTTAAGAGCTTTTAAATTTTGTGAGGTTATAGAAAAGTACATAAAAATAATTAAAGCTATAAAAACTAGTTTGCATTTTTTATAGATTTTCGTCAATTGAATCGTACTGTGTCCCCTTAAATTATTATTTTGCATGAATTTTATTCTCAGTCATATGTTAATAGTTTAAAAGCATTTGCATAAGAAGACAGTAAACATTTCATACAGGATTGTAAGTTACGTCTTCAAATTTAATCCTGTGCGAATTCTTCGAAACCTCAGGTACCAGATTTTTATACACAGAAACTCCATATATAAATATTTTTTTCATTAGTTGAACAATGCTTAAAAAAAGGAGTCTTATATTTATATATACAAAACCTTTTACTTTGATTGAAAACATTTTTTTAAAAAAAAATTAATATCCAGAATAATGTTTATAATCAGTACTGTATTATTTTCAATGTTTTCAGAAATGTTATGGAAAAATAAACTGTTAACAGCACACTTTTAACAACATTTTCACCATTCTTTTAAGTTAAAAAGAAAAACCTTCATAGATTAAAATTCAAAATTTTTCCAAATAAACATGATAGTCTCATTACGAAGTATTATTTCTTTCATAAGAGCTTAAATAGTCATTTTAGTGTTCAGTGCCAATGAAGCACATGCTGCTAAAATATTCGGGAATTATGTTTCCTAAACTATTCTCCATTTCGTCTGTCTCAAACGTGTCTGAAATCTATAATGGCACTGGCTTTCCGTTATAAGCTATGAAATGAATTTGGTACACGGAAAGTCTAAATGTTCGCCATTTATTTTTTAGTGAAGATTACATCGTCCAATTATTTAAGTACTTAGACGCTAACGGAATAATGGAATACTTTAGATGCAGCTAGTAAATTTTGATTACTGTAAATTAATTTCACTTGTAGTGTATACTAAATGGGCTGATCAAATCATGGAAACTATTGTTGTGTGCGCTTTCCGTGAGTACGTTGGCTATGCGGTCAAGGTCACAGATTCGTAGTTGGCATCTCGTGAGTTCGAGTCTAATAACACTGAAGACACACAGTATAGAAGGGGCCACTGCAGGTTAAATTCATCAAGGCTCAAACATCCTCCCGTTGGTGTGATAGTTGAGAGAGGCGGGTCAACTCAATTGTCATCCTTTTCACTTCAACATGGTACGAAATTACAAGGTCCGTCACCAACAACCCTCTTGTAGCTGTGTAGTGTGATGCTCTTTCTCCCTTAGTACATAATATTAGAACTTAGCTTTACAGAAAAAAAAAATTATTGGAATTTTTAAGTTAATTATAATTATTAAGTAATCGAACAATCACAAAATATTTGTGAAAAATATTATGATGCGTCAATTTTAAAATGAATGTATAATTCATTAAAAAATTGATGCATCATTTTATTACTTTCTCACATAATGACAACGTTTAGATCCATGGTTTGAAAAACATATACGAATGATTTTTTGATATTTGGTCTCAGTTGAATCAGAATATGCATATAAAATGTTCTTAGAGAATGTTATTCCGAGAAAAAAAATTTCAAATGAAATTTTTTGATATTTTCAAATTATTTTCTCGTTATGAAAAATACTTCTATGATAACAATATTTTGCCAACATAAATCTTGAACTTATATATCGAAGCTGAGAAAGGATTCTTGAAAAAACTCTCATTCTCAGGATTACAATCAATTCAAATAAATGCAGGGGTTTTTTTTTGTAAAAATTTCTCTACTCATATATAATAAAATATAAAAAATACACTTATAACTTGTATATATTTTTTAAATATTTGCTTAAGTCCTGTATAAAAGTCATAGCTCTACATATGCAAAATATTATTCATATAGCGGCATGTTTCATAAACTGAAGAATGTTTTGAAAATATGACTTTTTTTCCATCCTTTTTTGCAAAAAAAATTACATTTCAATAACTTTTTCTTGTAATAATGTTCTTAAGACATTTTTTATGTGTGTTCTAATTCAACTGGAACTTAATATCAAAATATATTCATTCATATACTTTTCTAAAAGAACGATCCCCAATGATGTCGGCCACCTTAAATAATTTTTATTTTTAGACTTTCTCTAAACTACGTATATTAGTTTTTATTTATTTCTTTTTTTTTTCGTCAATTTTTTCTGTTGTAACAAAACAATCCTTATTTTAGTTATTTTTAAGAAGGCTGTTGACACAATTGAATTCCTTCCGATCTCTTAAAAATGGAATATTAGAAGTAATTGAAAGGAGCATTTAATTTTACCTTTTTAAAATGTTTTAATCTAACCATATACTAATATTCACTACGATGTTTGATAATGTAGCAAATATTTGTTTGAAATCATGTGTTCCTGATGAAGAAACCTTACTCAGTTCTATTAATGGGTTATCCCACAAATAAAGCAGCGTTTAAGTTGTTGTTAACATGGGAAACCCAATGACCTAATTCGCTGACTTTTCGAATGGCACGCGGGTGTAGATGAATGGATGAATGGCTAAATCAAAGCTTCACAGCTAGTTCTTCAACGGTAAAGATAGGAATTTGTTTCAACGAGAATTTCAGGGAACCTTCGATCTTCTACGATGAGGCTGGCTTTATAAGCAATAGTTTAAGGTTCAGAATTTCTGAAACTACTGCTCATATTGGTTAAAGCTTATTGTCTAATCCCATATATATTGCATAAATATTCTTTGTGCTTTATGTTGTGCTGTTGCCTTTGTGAAACTCATAAAGTAAAATGTACCGAACATATACCATCCTAATTTTAATTATAACTTTCGTTAGAAAACAGTTGCTAAAATCTAAATGCACTCTGCGACAAATTCACTAAGATATCTTCAAAATTGTTTTTAACCATGAAAATTTTATTATTAAGTTTATGTAACTGCACTAAAGTCCAAAAGTTAAGCATAAATGGTAAAACGCGCAAAACATGGAGTAAATATTCGTAAAATTATTCCAGATTTCTTGCGGATATTAATTCGGTGAAGAAGAAACATTGGGTTTATACAAAACTTTTCAGTCGACTACATCCTTCGCGAAACACCAGCGCATATCGGAACGCGGAGAAACCGATTCACGCAGCATAGGCAGATCAGACAAGTTTCGTGCAACTGATGTGCGTAGGAACGTTGTTAACCATCAAACAAGGTGAATGATGGCACAGTCGCCAATTGGACATGTTTACGAAAGGAAGAATCGTTGGAATAATGGAATCCTCACGATACGACTTCTGAATGTGGACCAGTCTGGGATCTCAAGACTGTGGCAGAGGTCTCAATGAATGGGAGATGTTACCCGACAACCAGTATCAGGTCGACCAAGAGTCACAACCCCTCGCCAAGACCGATATCTGGTAATAAGTGCGCGACGTCAGAGGGGCGGTACCACCAGAGCACTGGGTTCGGCGCTCACAGGAATACGAATTTCGAGACGAACTGTTTACAGGAGACTCAGTCATGCTGGCCTGTATCCCGGAAGACCAGCAGTTTGCATTCCCCTCACGTCTGCGCATAAACGCGCTCGTTTGAACTGGAGTTTGAAACATCAACATTGGAGTGTGGGACAGTGGGCCAATGGGATGTTCAGTGATGAGTCCCGGTTTAGTCTGAGTGGTGATTCTCGACAGGTAACGATATGGAGAGAACATGGAACACATTTTTAACCAAGAAATATAACGAAAATACTTCATTTTCCATCAAGGGGAGTAAAGGTATGGGCAGGCATCATGATGGACGACCGCACAGACGTACATTTCTTTAACACGCGCTCTGTGACTGCTCAATGATACGGAGACGAAGTACTTGAGACTTATGTTCACTTGTTTCGAGGTACTGTCGATCCAGAATTCATTATCAGGGATGATAATGCGCCATGTCACGGAGCGCTGCAGATTGATGACTTCCTTGAAACGGAAAACATCCAGCGCTTGTTGTGGCCTGCGAACTCCTCTGATTTAAATCCTATCGAGCATGTATGGGATATGCTCGGGAGACCAATTGCAGCCCTTTCGCACCCACCAAGCTCCGTTTCAGAACTAAAGAGCTCTCCATGAAGCTTGGAACCGTTTGAGCCCACAACTCATTAATCATGTCATAGCGAGCATGGTAAATCACTGTGCAGCGTGCCTGGCTGTGAGATTGGACCACACGCTTTATTAAACTGCAGCATCAGTATTTTATTTAATGTTTTCTTTCATTTTTTCTTTAAATTGTGAATCCTTGCTATGCTCAGTTTTCGTTCAAACTGCTACTTTGGATAATAAAATTAATTTTTACCATTCTTTCGATTTGCTTCCTTATTTTATAACCATTTTACAATCGCATATCCCGTTTCCCGCCATTCTGATTTACAATTCTTCTTTATTCACATAATTATCAATTATGCTCAACTTTTGGACACCAGTGCAGTTTATATCATTTGAATCTTTCCGTTAAAAAAAATTACATTAATTATGTAATAATACAATGCATATAAAGTTCAAGAAAAAAAGTGAATTCTCACATTAAAATGAATTAAGAAATTGAGTCTGCTAATTATTTAAAACATACTTTTATGCTAGATATGTCGTTTAATATTTAAATGGATGCATTATGTTTCGTACATTTATTTTGCGCTGTCTCTCTGATGGAATTTAAAAATTAATGTATATAAATGACAATGGGTAGATAAACCACAGATTCATATTTATATTCAAGATATGAATACTGAGAATTGATGACTTTATATAATGGAATTCATGTTATCTAATAATTTGAGATCGTAAACCTGCCGGAAATGGTTCTTGAACAGAAAGTAAAAAAATGATATCCGCGACTAATGAATTGTTGAATTTTTCATCATTATTTTGGGACAATGTAATAAGTTTTGCTAATTTGTAACATCATAATAAGAATTTTGTTTCCATCAAGTGGTAAACTTTAAATATACTCTACAAAGTGTGTGTGTGTTTTCATAAATTATCAAGTATTTTTAATTTTGCAAGGTTTTTAAAGGGCCTTATTGAAGGAATTAATTTATGTTTCTTGAAAAAAATTCAAGAAAATTATTTTCATATATTTGCATCGCTTTCAAGTTTTGTTTAGAGTATATTTTTGTTCTTAGAGCAATTTTTTTAAAAAAAAGTCAATTTTCCTTCTTAAACATTTTACAGCCTTCTTAACTAAAACTATCATAAATGAACAATACATATTTAAGAGTGAATTCAATTTTTATATGTATTGCTTGTAAAATAACTTGAGAACTTTAATAAAGATTATTTAATAAAAATATTCTTTGAAATTTTGTACAAAAATAAGTTCAAGCAAAAATATTTATTTCAAAAGCAGACAATGAAACTTTTAAGAATTAAGTACTTGAAAACAATGATTAACTTTAATTAAATTTAATGATTCTCTTACAAATGATTATTTTAGGTATTTAGACGTTAAAAATTATACTAAATGGTATAAGTTCAGGGTTGGGTTGAATGTGTGAAATCTCGGATATTGTAACAATTATTCATTAATTTAACTTAGACAACACATGTTCTCAAAAATAGTGGGTCAAGATCGTTGGCGGTTTTTCTTAGTGACCACACTGTCTCCTCTCCCGAACTCTATAGAAAATGGGTTGCCGCTAGAGGATGCTTTTGCTGGTTGGAACAGCCACTTACAGTTATTATAATTAGAGCGGTTGCAATTACTTGAAAAATGATCTATATATGAAAATAAATAAAAATGAGATATTTATAAAGAGAAATTATATTATTAAATTTCCACGAAATTGTTTTAAAGGAATTTCAAATGATCTTTTGAAATGATGTTCAATTAAGATTTTTTTTATTTCAATTCTTTCAAAACGATATTTACAAATAATAGTACAACTAATACTAATAATTTTCGTTTGTAAGGTAAAATTGCGCCAAAATGTTTTTTTAAGTTAACAATTTGAGTAGTTCACAGCTTCTCTTCTCACGTACGTAACGCACCCATCTTTTGAGTTTGTACCTGGAAACTCAAAATTAAAAAAAAAATAGAATCAACGATTTATTCTTTGTACAACCTTGACTTCACGCCCCACTCTGGTAGTTTGGACTGGTTGACTGGACGGTGGAGTTTAGTCCTTATTCGTACAATTATTGAAAAATCTGATGCTTTCTATGCACTAATTTAACAATTTCTCATAGGAAGAAAATCTGTTTAAAATTCTGGAATAATCTAGGACACCATTAAAGAAGTAACAACAAATTTTCTTTTTTCTGCATTTACAGCATATTTGTCTGATGATAAACCAGAAATATGCCACAATTTCTCTCTATCTTTTAAGGAATCTTTTATCCTTTTTTTCTGCTGATCCCCATACATATGTTAGCTATTTCAAGCGAGTCGCATGCATATGATGGCTTTTTCACGCGAGCAGAAACATGAGGTTTTATGAAAGGGGAGGAGGGAGAAAATGCTTTAAGACCACAATAACATAGAAAACTTAAAATATGAAAATTGATCAAAATAGAAGAATTCTTATGATGCATTTTTAATTATTTTTTATCTTTTTTATTTTTATCACTGAGAATTTTTCTAAATTGGAAGCATAAAATAATCACTTTTTCACAATTTATGCATCAGTAAACAGTTTCTAATGTTGCCAATGATATGACAGATTTCATAGGGTGTCTTTGTTATCACTGTGACATTACCACCGACAAAGCACTTTTTTGCTGTTGTACATGTTATTTAAGAGAGCCTATTTTTCATCTCTTGAAAGCTATCTTCTAGGCGAAGTGCCATTGAACGATTCCTGTTTATTGCTATCTTTTAAATACACTCTTGTGGCAAATCTGACAATTCCTGAACAATGTTTGTTTTTCAATACAAAATAGTCAACTTCCCAATTGCCTTGAAACAATTTATTTTCTTCGAATATTTTTTACTTGCAAGATATGAAAGATAACTAAAAATTAGTTTCACTCATAAAGTGGTTGTTATTCCACTGTTGTGTATTATCACTAATCAGAAAAAAATATATATATTCGTACTCATACGACATCGACAGCAAGAAGCAAAATTGATATATTTGATTTTTTAACAAAAAATTTCCCACCAAATTTTCATAAATAAATGAATTTCTCAGAGCAATGAATCATCACCGGACCAGTTAAAAAGGCCAGGTGTGCCCCAGGTTGAGTATCGCTCGTTTAAGGTATACAAATGCCCTAAAATTTTGATTTTTGCCAAAATATGACTAATGTTATAACTTTTTATAGACCATCTTATTAACTTTCTAAAACTACCAAGTGTATTATTCTTCATTCACTAGAACAACAAAAACTACAAGTGTTTTAGTAAAAGCAGATGCCACTGCTTTAAACAAGATGTCCTACTTTAAACTCGTTTTACTCCAAATGTGTGTTTTAGCAGTGATTGCTAAAAAAAGTTTTGAAAGTAATTAACTGAAACTTATTGTGTATGCTCTGTATAACAGTAGAAGTATTTTAATTTTCCGATTTATTAATTATTGTTTTATTAAAAAATTGACAGTTCCTTAATGTTAATTTAATCACAGTTGTTTTAAGCCATTTCATATAATAACTAAGATAAAGTGCTCCGGTTTTTGTAAAAATTAAAATATCTCTTATCCTGAAAGTCATTTCAAAAAGGAACAGCATAGCAACACATCAGAACTGAAAAATTGAAAATTTGTTTATAAACTTTTCGTACTGAATGAGCCGCGTTCATGATATGTTATTTTTGTTGTAATTTCTTACCAATTTTTTCCCATTTTAATAATTATAGTTTCTTGTTATTTCGTTAATTTTAGCATATTTTCCTAACAAATGTACTAAACAAATCTAAAAACCACAAATCAAACAGCTCAATTTTTTGTAAAAAAAATTATTGCAAGTAGTCAGATATCTAAAACAGGTAGAACCTTCTCACCATCTTCGAGCTATCAAAGTGCATACCGAAGAACCTCTAGAAGAGAAGTAACCTGGGTTTAAATTTCCTAGCACATAATTTTAAGGATAATGTTCACTATTGCTCCTTATTTCCTTCACTCTGTTCATCACAAATGTTCATATATTTTGTTCATTCTTTTTAGCCAAGGTAATAAAGATCGCAATTTCCCAAAAATTGCCTTTCGTTCGAGTTAGAAATTTTCCATTTCTATTGAAAAGTTATCAGAAAACCTATTTTTAGAAAAAAATCAACCATAAATTACTTCTTTCTTTCAACTATAAGGTGAACCTCATTAAATGAATATTGACAATCACTGATATTGATTAAAAGTTATTGTTCTTGTTTCTTCAACGCAAAATCTGAATTGGACGATTAATTTCTGAATAAAAGCAATTTAAAAAAAATTATAATGTGGTGCATAATTTCATTTGTATTCAGAACCACATTTTTCTTATTTAAACAAATATATTTGAAGTAATTCAAAAAATGTGTATTATAATTTTGTCAACCTAAAATATTAAATTGATCTTTAAATGAAATTTGTAATTTTTTTTAAAGCCTATAAATATTGTATTAAAATTTCAAAGATGTATTTGGATTGCTTCTGGGCGGAAAATTTACATAAATTTTGAACAAGAGTTTACTTTCCAAATAATTTTTGAGAAAATATTGACAATGGACGCGTTTATGTATAATCAGAGTTTAAATGTGTAATTCATGACATGTGACAGAAATCTGTCACGATTCAACTTTTCAAAAAATTGCTTAAAAGATTAATGAATGCAATGGCAGGTAAAATATTAATTTAGACTATGATAATCATAAATTATATAATTCCAGAATATTTGATTCTTTGTACTAATGAAATCATGCGTGAGAAGAGTACAATTACTATAAAAATTAATAGAGAATATGACTTTAGCGAAATTACACAAATAATTCCATTGATAACTAGCGCAAAACACTTGTTGCCTAACTCATTATGATAAATTTTCGAACAAAACTGTTTTTCTTAAATTATGGCAATTTTTTTTTGTGAACATAATTTAAAGCATTTACTTAAATTTCACAAGTCAAACGGAGAGGGGATGAACATGATCAATTCAAATAATAGTGATAAAAGATAGTAAGATCAAATATAATGGACCGAAAACCAATATTTTTAAACAGTACACTGGTGTCCAAAAGTTAAGCATAATTGATAATTATGTGAATAAAGAAGGAATTGTAAATCCGAATGGCGGGGGAAAAGTGTTATGCGAGTGTAAAATGGTTATAAAATAAGGAAGCAAATCAAAAGAATGGTAATAATTAATTTTATTATCCAAAGTACCAGTTTGAAAGAAAACTGAGCATAGCAAGGATTCACACTTTAAAGAAAAAATGAAAGAAAACATTAAATAAAATACTGAAGCTGCAGTTTAATAAGGCGTGTGGTCCCCTCTGACAGACAGGCACGCTGCACAGTGATTTACCATACTCGCTATGGCATGATGAATGAGTTGTGGGCTCAAACGGTTCCAAGCTTCATGGAGAGCTAGTTCTCTTCAGTTCTGTAACGGAGCTTGGTGGATGCGAAAGAGCTGCAGTTTGTCTCCCGAGCATAACACATACATGCTCGACAGGATTTAAATCAGGGGAGTTCGCAGGCCATGACATGCTCTGGATGTTTTCCGTTTCAAAGAAGTCATCAATCAGCACCGCTCGGTAACATGGCGCATCCATGAATATGAAGTCAGGACCGACAGTACCTCGAAACAAGTAAACATAAGGCTCAAGAACTTCGTCTATGCGTCTTTGAGCAGTCACAGACCCCGTGTCAAAGAAATGAAGATCTGTGCGGCCGTCCGTCATGATGCTTGCCCATACCATTACTCCCCTTGATGGAAAATGATGTCTTTCCGTTATGTTTCTTGGTTGAAAACGTGTTCCACGTTCTCTCCATATCGTTACCCGTCGAGAATCACTACTCAGACTAAACCGGGACCCATCACTGAACATCCCATTGGCCCACTCTCCCATATTGATGTTTCAAACTCCAGTTTTAACGAGCGCGTTTATGCGCTGACGTGAGGGGAATGCAAACTGTTGGTCTTCCGGCATACAGGCCAACCAGCATGATTGAGTCTCCTTAAACAGTTTGTCTCGAAATTCTTATTCATGTGGCGACTGTGAGTGCCGAACCCAGTGCTTTGTCTGTACTGCCCCTCTGACGTTGCGCACCTATTCCACATATCGGTCATAAAGAGGGGTTGTGACTTTTGGTCGACTTGATACTGGTAGTCGGTTAACATCTCCCGGCTTTTGAAACCTCTGCCACAGTCTTGAGATCACAGACTGGTCCACATTCAGAAACCGAGACACTTCGGTTTGTTATCATGAGGATTCCAGCATTCCAACTATTCTTCATTTCGTAAACATGTCCAACTGGCGTCTTTGTGCCATCATTCACCTTGTTTGATGGTTAACAACGTTCCTTCGCACAGCAGTTGCACGATACTTGTCTAAGCTACCTATGCTGCGTGAATCGGTTTCTCCGCGTTCCGTCATGCGCCGGTGCTTAGCGCAGGACGTAGCCGACTGAAAGGTTTTGCATAAAACCACTGTTTTTTCTTCACCCAATTAATATTTTCAAGAAATATGGAATAATTTTACGAATATTTACTCCATGTTTTTCGCATTTTACGATTTATGCTTAACTTTTGGACACCCGTGTATATTCCTTGTAGTGTCTTAAAAAGTTATTAGTTTCTATTATAATTTAAACATACGGTTATTCGAAATCATATGTATACAAAAATATAACATAATTAATGCATTATCGTAGTTAGTTTTAAGTGTTTTAAAATTTACGAGGGTGAGTCGGAAAATCAGTTTCCTCTGTCGACTGTGGTCAAACTTGTGTATGAAAGTCAAAACATAGAATGTAACCTTAAAGGTAAGACATAACTTTATTTTTCCGCATAAATAATTAGTACATTGAGACATTTAACATACGGCTTGATAAGCTTCAAAAAAAAAAACCCCAGGAAAAACTCAAGGCTTAGCACACGGAAGAAGCGTTTAACGGATTGTTTGACTGCAGCGTTGCTTCCATAGCTCCTTCCAGTGAGATTCTTCTTCAAAGCCGGAAACAGATGAAAGTCATTTGGTGCGAGATCAGGACTGTAAGGCGGATGGTGTAGGCACTCCCAACCAAGAGTTGTAATAGGGTTTTGCATTGCGTTGACCGACTGGTGTCTCCCATCGTTATCCAACAACATAACGAAAGATCTGAGAAGCCAAGGTTTTTTTCCCCCTAAACATCTTCAATTTTAACAGATGCCACAATACCGCGTAGAATTGATTGTTCCAACCTCCAAAAAGTCTACGCAAAAGTGAATACTTCTTCCGTATGCAAAGCCCGGAGTTTTCATCGAGGGCTTTTTGAAGCTTATCGAGCTTTACTGCAAATATCTCAATGTACTTATTACTTATGTGGAAAAATAAAGTTATGTCCTATCTTTAAGGTCTCATTCCTTAAGGACCTATCTTTAAGGTTTGACTTTCATACATAACATTGACGACAGTCGACAGGAGAAACTTAATTTCCGACTCATCCTCGTAAGTAATTAAAATTTTAGTTGAATTAATATTAAGCAACAAATAAATAGTTATCCCTAGAAATATTTTTTTCATTCACAATGTAACTTTAAATATACTTTCATTGCGGTTCTATATAGGCTTAAAAATTATTTTTATTAAATTTTGTTTTTGGGTTTAGTTTTGAAAGCTTCAACGAAGTTTTAGTTATTATACACCACTGCTTTCAGAATTTTCGTAATTATTTACTAACAGTTCATCTGAATGGGTTATTAGGGATGGATATGTTTGAATTTATTTTTCTTTAATATTTGGATATAAATATAGTTCAATAATTGTAATATATATTTCATTTATGCGTAATAAAAAGTTGCCTTTTTCCTGTAAAAACTGCACAAAAAAAGGTTATAAAAAACCTTTACGCAACTTACAATCAGAAAAACATATATTTTTATTATTTAAGGGTTTACAAATAAAAGGGTAATCATTTTTCTTTCTCTTAAAGCATTAAGTCATCCTTGTAACTACTAACCTTTATAGTACCGTTATAACATACAATGTTTCATATTATTTATTAAGTACAACTGTGTGTATGTAACATCAATTATTAAAATAAATATTTAAGTTGTATAATTAATTCGTTCTTTTTGCATACAACGTTGTTAATTCTAACACCCAAAAAATATATATGTTTAAATTTTTTGTCTAATTTATAATAATGTTTTTGAAAAAAAAAGCAGTCAAAAAGATTATTACACATAAATATAACGCAAACTTTTATTATAGTCGTTTACAATACGTGGTTGTAATAGTCTTAAAAAAAGATAATTGAGTTACAAAGTATTTTTTTTGTCTCCTACAATTAATAAAAACGTTTTTCCCTTTGAAAATCTAAAGAAAAAAATTTAACATAAAAAAGATTGAATGAAAAAATAAAATTTAATTTAATAATTTTGACAAAATATCTTTAATTTTTCTATTTAATTCTTAAATGGGAAGCAGAGTGCGAAAATTTTTTAAATGAAACATTCAAATTTTTATTCCATGATTAGGAAATAATTTTGTAATTCGATGCTTTTTATGCTAATTCACTTAAAAGGAATTTGTATAATTAAAATGGTTCTTATTACATTCACTAAAATTAAAATGAGTAAATTTTTTCAAGACGCATACTTAAGAAAATTTAAAATATCTCGAGAGCAAACCTAATGTATTGCCAGTTCACAGTGAGGGGAAATAAGAAAATGAAAAGAAGAAATTAATTTGTAAGATACTTTTCTATATTTCTCTAATTAAGCTATTTTGAAAATATATTTCAATACATTAATTTATTTTAATGAGTTTTTCTGCAATCTTGAGTATTTAATGAATATTCTAAGGGTACGATGAATTATTTTCTTCAAGGAATTGACCAAATGCTTTTGAGATAGAAAGGCAATTAAAATTGTAATGGAACTAATTATTTTAATAATAATAAAGTTATTGTTATGTACTGATTATATAAGCTTCTAATTTCAAAACCTGTGAAGTATAATATATAAGCATGCGTTTCTCAAACTCTGGGGCGCACCCCCTAGGGGGGCGTGATTACCCAACAAGGGGGGGCGAGCATATTCAAAAATTGAAAATAAATATTGAAAAGAGTAATGAATTTACTGAAAGAAAGTAAAACAAAATACATTCTGACATAACAAAAAAATAAGTAAAACAAGAATTTACATTCATATAATAAATTTATAAATCAGTAGTGCACAATGTATTTGATTATTAAATTTGTAGCAACAGGTGTTGATGGATGAAATAAAGATGAGCTTGTGTATATTTTCCCTCTTTCAGCGAGAACTTCGTTGGGAGTAATGTATTTAGTTCTATTTGTCAGAGAAATAATTTATGTCTATATTTTTAAATTCCGATTAGTAGTCTTTTTTCTTGTTAACACTGGCAATGAAAGAATCCAATGATGGATTCAATGAGTTGCTTCAGAACTGTAAAACCAGAGAGTAGAAATGTAATACAAGAACGGAGTGAGCTGCGGAATATATAAAGATGCTTAATATTTTCACCATCTGGTATGGATACAATTTTATTTCATTTATAATATATTTAATCATGGGGCAATATTTAACATCATAAATTATCAATAGATAGCATTAACATTGATATAATACACTTATAAATGTATCAATAGTGCGCATAGTTTAATAATTAAATTATCAATACTAAATTAAAAACAATTTGAATAATTACTAGTCACCCCCGTGGGCGTATCATTTTCAAAATTTAATACTTATTTTGATAATTTGTACGGTTCAGTCGTATCGTACTTTTAGCGTCAACGTACATTATTATTACATTCAATATATTGTTATTGTATGGGTGGGGCGAATTGGAAACTATTACTGAAAATTGGGTCACAAATATTGAAAGTTTGAGAAGCACTGCTGTAATCAAGTATTTTACTGTGCACTCAACATGGTGATTCTACGTGGGAGACTTTAGTCACACGACCCACATTGAGTGTCCTGCATGCCAATTGGTAACATTGCATTATTATTTCATATCCGTCGTCGGTGTCTAGGTCTAGGCCAGTGATTCCCAAAGTGGTCTATATCAAACCTCAGGGTCTATGGCGGAGATTCTCGCAGGAGATCCACGCGAATATACTTGAGAAAAAATAATGTAAGGGTGTATAAGATATAAATGGGAGTCTACGATATTGGCTCTCAATGAACCAGATCCTGACAAACTTTAATTTAAAACAAAATTTAATCAAGTGGAAACCAGATTTTACCTAATTGACTGATTTATTTACTAAGCTGTGAATTTACAGTTACAAGGTGGTAGCATAAATTTTGTTAAAACAAGAACCATAACTTCATGGCTTCCTGCCAGAATTAAGCTAAAAGAGTATCATATCGGACATCGTAATTTTTTCCCCATTTCTGAATTGGCCACATACATTCTGCCAGGAAAATGGTACTTTAAGCTACATTCAACATTTAAACATCCTTTATTCAGAATTTGAAAATGCTTTGACAATGGTAATTACCACAGAAGGCAATAAATTCATTTGATCATATTGAAAAAAATAAGTATATTACAAAAGAAATGATCGGAAATAGCAGAAAGGCAGATCTTAGAGAAAGGTTTGAAGACGGATGCCAGCCATTTTGACTTTAAGGCGATATGGTATCCTAAAAATCATTAAACTGTCGAAAATGTTTTATTAGCTTATTTGATACCCCGAATCTTTTAAATATGAATGCAAAATTTCAAAGCTTTGCCTACATTTTCCATTAAGTAATGGAGCAATGTTTGATGATAAACAGCAACTACCACGCCTACATTTCAGATTATCTGCTAGAAAAGAGCCTGATAAAAAATAAATTAATTATTTTTCTACTGCGCATCAATGAGATTGACATTATATATGCAATAATAAATTATTTTAAGAAAGAATTGTGCAATTCATGCAAAAATTCTAGTTTTTGAATTATTTACTGGAAGATCAAATGGATTTGGTCAAGATTTAAAAGTTGTACGTGCTTTTTATAACATTATTATGAATGAAATTAAAACTTCAAAACGGATTCTCCCAAAGCACAAGTACTAAATCTCATTTTGATAACTCAGATAATTAAAAATCTAATTCGCAAAAAGAATAGAAAAACTCTCCCATTTTTAAGTATTTGTTTTTGGTGATATATATATATATTCCATGTGTGCGAGATTCAACACTTTTATTATTAAAATATTTTAAAATATTTATTTAAACAATTGGACATATGAAGTTCTTATATTTTGTTATAGTTTACCTATAAATTGCTATTTAATTTTGCTTTCATTCGTGTACAATATTTAACATGCGAAGGCTTTTAAAATCATGGAAATAAAAAATAAAGGCATAAACTTCTTTTGTACATGTTGTGCATTAGCTCAGAGCATGGAATCAGCTCTGAAGTGTATTTATTTTTTATTATAATTATTAAGATAAAGTTTTATGAAATATTGATCTTTCATTCGTTTTTTTTCTACATATTCATTATGGCAGTATACTGTTTAATTTTCCTACTTTTGTGCAATTTTTTATGGTAAGTAGTTTTAAATAAGCTAGTTAACATTTCATAAAAGTTTCAGACTATTCGATGAATATTATATCATGCTATTTATGGAATGAAAAATTCAAACTCATATTTCTCCATATTGAATTTTTGTACATATACTGTTATTCAAAACCCTAAGGCTTTTTTGATAATTGAAGTATGGGTTTGAAATTATTTATACATGTTCTGAAATGTATGTTTTGTAAACCTGTGCATGGAATTAGCTCTAACGTGTTTAGTACTTTTCTAAGAAAATTCAAAATCAAAATTAATGTTTTTTGGGGAATTTTTGGAAGTTTTTAACTATAAAAAAAATTAATAAAAATTAAAGAGCAGCATTAAAAAAACCCATACACAGTTTTATGTAGTATATTATAAGGCAATTGGAAAAAAAATTTTGAAAGAAAAGAGACATATTTAAAAAAGCCTTAGGGTTTTAAAAGATGCTTAAAAAAGCTTAAATAATTTTACAAACATTTTGCAACAAATTAAAAAAAATTGTATGGAATTATTATTAAATATTAACCTTTATAAAATACTATTAAAACCAAATATCAAATATTAAAAATAAAAAAAAATTTTGAAGATGGTACCATATCGCCTTAAAAGACATATCTGTCATTTGAAAAAATCCCGACATATGGAGTACTGTGTGAAACTTTTTAATTGCTTTTCCTAGTTTGAATGAGTTTCAGTGAGGTTGCAAATCTCCAAAATAAAAAAAGAAAGTAAAAAATAGGTACTAGTAACAGAGGAGATTTCGGGTTAAACCTGACAAGATTGATGCCTAATATTAAAAATTTGTTATAGAAGCACCAGATTCATCTCTCGAATTTTTCCCAATTGTCTCTTGATCTCAACTCTCTTGTAAATATCGAAATTTAAGGCTTTAAAATGTTCAATATGTAAAATTATTTACATTGTATGATAATTTTAATTATAAGAATTATAGTTAACCTATACAATGGAATTGTTTAAGCAACCATGTAATTGGAATATATTTTTAGATCTATGCATTAACAAATTCAATTATATTTGTAGTAATTTCTGAGAAACCCCTTTCTATGTAAATTCCTTTAGCTTTCCAAGTATTTCTATTATTAGGTTTTCCTATATTTATTACACTCATTAAGGTGCAATAATTACCTACAAACTTATCAGTTTTTAATTATACTTCATTATATATGAGTCGTAAAAATGGTTCTTAGATATGTTTAAAGTATTTTTAGCAAATTGAGTATCGAGACTTTTCTGACAGTAAAAATATTAATGATATTATAGCATCTCCTTTTCTCAGAAAGGTAAAACTAATTATGAAGAATTTCTCGGAACTTACTCTAATTTTTCTAGAACATATTATGATTGTTTCTAATTATAGTGTCTTAAGTAACTAAGATACTATAATTATATAAGAAATAATAATAATGAACGTCATTATTTGATTAATTGAAAAACAAGGTAATATTCTGAGAAATTTTGATGTTTTGCTACATGGTTTGACATTTCATTTTTATATTTATTAAGTAAGTTTCCTTCCATGTCCAAGTGACACTCCTATTACTGCTTTAATAAAAATGTTAGAGTAACTAATTTTACTCATCTTTTTTATATAAAAATCAATTGTATTCAATTTGGTATGACTTTTATTTACAATGATAACTTATTATTTTTTTTCATAAACAATGAAATGAAAAATTATATTTATCAATTTCAGAATTAGTACATAATTAACACACAAGCATAAGAGTTTGAGTAAAACATTGTCAAATAAGAATATATTTGTCAAACATTTGTAATTTATCTAGCATTCATATAAATAACAGCAAATTTAGAAAATTTCAATTTTCCTTTCTTTTCCTATATGATACCGCGAGATATCCCAATAATGAACCAAGTGAATCTTTTTGAATCTCAATGTCCATAGTTCAGTTTTTAGGAAAGCTTCATTATGTATCTTACCTTAAAAATTTTTAGAAATAATTTTGAGTATTCTATTGTATTTTCTTAAAGTTTATGTTTCAAATATTTTTAATATACTTGTCCCCAATGAAGACTCTTAACTTTTATGCAATGGTAATTTGTTTTCAATTTCTTCTTCCTTCCTCTGACGTATCTTGGCAAAGTTAATGAAGAAACTTGTCATAAGCAGTCTCCGATGACATGTGGAGACCAAGGGTCTTCTGTAATTTGAGCAAGCTGGTCTTAGGAGAAACACATCTACTCAAGAACATGTTATTACTTTTTACATAGAATTAAAACAATGTTGATAAAGGTAACATCATAGGTGCTATTTCTGCAATTTTTAAGGGTTCTTATGGTTCTATATCTGAAAAAAAGCTCCTATATAAAATATTTACTAATCATATATGTTCCAGTATATATAGTTCAGCGATTTTCTTTAAAAATACCCGTTATTACGGAGAAAAATCTGGTTTCAGTGCACCACTTACCAACCTCCTTCAGGGAGCTGTGTCAAGCTGTTTGTAGTTTGACCTGCATGTTGAAGTTATAATAAGCTCCTTGATTTAAGAGAATACTCAGGTACTTACATGTGTTGAGGATTTAGTTCATTGGATATCTAGTTCTAAATACAAATCTAAAGAAATACTTTAAAAGTTCCAAAACAGAGCCATGCCCTGGTGTTCTGAAAACAATATGATTGCTAAGAATCCAATACAATCTATGGAATTTTTTCTTTATGCACCAACCTTTACATTTAGATATAGGTCATGACAATACAATCCTCCTGTGTAGTTATAATATCAGATAGTGAGATATTCAGCAAGAGACTGAGAATGATGTTCCATAGCTCAAACGTCTTGCCAGAGTAACATAGGGTTGTGTAACCTGAACTATTCTTGTTACATATAGGAACTTCATAACACCGGTGATAATTTAATGCAATGCTCCACTTATTACGGAATCGACTGGAACTGTTGTAAAATTATGCTATCACCCAAGTATGTGGTGATTCAATACTACACAAATTGACACCTTATTATATACCTATGAATTTTGTATGCAGTGTAAAATAAAGAAAAATGCCTTAAAGTTTACCGAAAACTAATACTTTTACCTCATACTGGACCTTGGATCAGTTCTAGGTTTGCACCCCTTCAGATTGCAAACTCAGGAGGACTTTCTGCAAACTGTCTCGAGGAAGTTAGATTGACTAAATATTTCTCCTCGGGTTAAACCACTGTTATTACCTACTAACACTTTCTAAGCTAAAATGTTTTTCTGCTTTTTTGGATCTCTGAACCCATGTTTTAAAGACTCAAGATTGTACTTGGTAGCTTTGTGCAGCACAATCTATAGACATTATCTATAACGGTTTTCTTCCTTCTGTCTTGTTGCACATCTGTATTGATGGCTCAAAACTTGATTTAAATGGTGTTGGAGGAGCCGAAATTTTTTTCGAACATTTGGGGCTGTTTCTCTAGGAATTCACAAGACCGGGTTTGATGGTGAAGTTAAGGTGATTATTTTTAAGTTAATCTAAGACCCATCTGGAAGCTCGTTCTTCCCCTTTGAACAAATTGTCATATTATCAGATACTGAATGAGTTACACTAGAAAATGATAATGGCTACCGCACACGCTTCTATCGCTTCATCTGCAATGCATTGCAGATCCCTTCTGCTAGAATAACACGGAAAGTATTGTTGTTGTGTGTTTCATACTGGGATACATACGAAAGACAAGAGAGAAATGAACATAAACACAATACAAACACAAAAGAATATAACCTTTTATTACGAACTATGAATCCAGCATAGAACAGAGGGAGTGCGCTGTCTCGCATTGACTTGAATCCATTTCATGCGAAAGTCCGATTTCCTTTTCCGAAGATACATCCATGCCTTATTCAGGAATCGAACCCAAGCTTACTCAATTACAAGCGGAGTGTCATAACCACCATACTGGGTGGAGCGGCAGGAAAAGCATTAAATGGTCATTTTACATTAGATGACTTCTTATTGTGGCAGAAGTTCGCAAGCTGGTTGAAAACGGAAGTCATATTTCTAAACTTTTAAATGGCTAGATTGGCTATGTTTGTATCGACAAAAATCAATAGGACCTTCAAGGCCAAGCATCTGTCACAATTACAAAAAAAAAATTGATAAAGGGGTTAGTTCTGAGAGAATATCTATAATCTCGCTGACTACTACAGAAGCAGTGTTGCAGTTTCCTTTAGTCTAGCAGTAATATATGACTGTTCTGTTTGCACACCTTCACATATTTCAAATAGTTGATAATCCTGTGTGTTGCAATGTGCTGTGATAAACACCTCGTTTGCTTAGCGTTTCCTCAAAATAATGCTTTTTCAATATACAGGAAGGGGCTGGAAAATTTTTAAACAAGTTCCAAACATAATCTTGTTTTAATCTCTTTATTCTTAACTTTTATCCTTTACAATTTTCTGTTTAAGTATTTTTATTTAATCTTTTCTGCGTAATTTAATATGTTGTGTGTTCTATTGCATTACTGCTGTATTTTTTTGGCTTCTGCAAGATACTTGTCTCTTGCCTCGCTAGAAAGCATTAGAAATAAAAAAAGACAATCTTCCCAATTTTGTAGAAATTGGCTTCCAAATTTCCTTTAAGTGCTAATTCCTTACTTATATTTTTAAATTCTTCTTAATAAAAAATAATCTCACGACTTGGTGAAATTTTAAAATTAATTTGTTTGCATAATTGTTTTTATAGGAAAAATAACAGAAAAAATAAATTACATTTGTAACACATCTTATATTTCCCAGACTGAATTGTTTTAGTAATAAAAAAATATTTTAAGTCAATTCTTACTTAGATAATCAAAGAAAATTTTTTATTTAGTTACTTTTTATTAAATAATTACAATTAATATAAAAAAAATATATACATATGATTAATCACAATATTAAGTGACAAATTGTAAAGCGATTTTCCTCGTAATTTTCCATTTTCATTCCTATATATAATGTTGGACTATTTTTGTCTGTTACTAATTATTCATTAATTAAATTTAAGAATTTCAATAAAATAGAATAGTTAAAATTAAATCACATTCATAAAAATTAGACAATTTCAGTTGGGATTCAAACCCACGAACTTTGGATTAGAAGTCCAACGCACTATCCATTGCACTACAGGAACACAAAAAGCGATTTTCCTTTGAATAAAATGGTGCTCGACTATTGTTTTTGTTTGTTGCTGTATTTTCATTAATTAAATTTAGTTTGAATTAATATTAGAAAAAACTGTATTAACATCAAGTATCAACCATTAAAAGTTTTAAAAAAGTGCATTCGAACTTGAGTGGTTGTATTTTATTATAACGATTAAAAATTTGAATAAGATATAAATATATATTTAGGAAGAATGTGAAGTAATAGTGTGTATGAATTGAGGAAAATATTCAGTAGCAATTTATAAATCCTACGTCAAACAATTGGATAACTTCATGTATACGCCTCATTAAAATCTAGTTTATTAACCATTAAATCGACTTTGATAACTTCGAAAACATCCTAAACAAGATTTATTGAAAATGTAAGTCTTTGAAACTTGTATGCGTTAACAGATGAGATAAATTACTTTTAAGACTCTTTTGAAATTAGCTATTCTAATGTTTGATATTGATGGGTTTACACACATAGTTAGTGCATAGCATTGTTTAAAAGTTTTCTATTTGCTGCCTTGACAATTTGAAAAACACCTTTCGAAATACTAGTTGGTAGAAAGTAATTTTAATTAATAGGTAAATAAAAGCATCGTTTCACAAATTAATACCAAAGAGGAAAGAACTTAAAATTTAATCTAATGCACACTTTACACGCTTAAACGCTTTAGAGTTTTACAAATCACTTTCAAAATTTCAGTGGAAGACAATTACAGACTTTGTTTTATTTCCGTTTAGAGGATTTATAGTGTTTATTTACGAACATTGATAGTAGTATACTTTTCAAAATGTTTCTCTGAACTTGAGATATTTAGTGTAGCTTTAGTGATTAAAGTGGTCTAGACAATAAATGAAAAGTTGTCTCGACAACGATGAGGCATTTGTGCCAAAAGCCATGTCTATTCTCAAATCATTAACAATCCCTTTTTTTATATTATTTAATGTTTTCCAGATAATACGCTATATCCTCTCGACTTTTATCGCTATTTAACATCAGACTATGATGACAGGCAAAATTTTAATATAATGGAAAATTATGTTTGCTTCCTTAGATAAACCTAAGAACTTTTTATACGTCCAAATATATTATATACCTCTAATATATTATTTATATGCTATGCTTTTATTACAAAAAGTAAGGTATATGCTATGAGAAGATGTGTTTTGATAAATATTTAAGTTTCAAAATTAATTAACTTTAAAATACGGCAGATATTGCTTTAAAATATACTAACATAAGTATATTTTAAAGTAACTAGTAGAAAATGTAAATTACATAAACAAGTTTTAATTAAAAATTCAATTTTTTTCGATTTAACAAATTTATGAATTCGCTCTTTTTTGTAGAACTACAAAAATTAATGAGAGAGAGGAATGGAGATATCATTTCTTTTTGTGAGAATAATCAACGTGTGAAAAAGCTATTTAAACAAATTAATTTTTCAAAATTAATAGTTTTTATAGGGATTTCGGTTAACTAACAAGAAATAAATTTTGTCCTTAAATTATATTTTAAATTATTTTTGCCCGATATTTTTTTAATAATAGTTTTGAATAATATGCTGATTACCAATCGAAACAATATTATTTTAGAGGAGTTTATTTTTTCTGTTGATTTTTTTATTCTTATTGCTGTCTCTAAATATAATTTTTTTTATTATATACGGTAAAATAAATCATATGAATAATATAAATCATCTAGACGAAGTGGTGATTGGTGACACTGAATGATGTCCGGGGGCACGAGTTCGAATCACTGAGAAAGCAGGGGTGTTAGCATTATAAGTAATATTCGCCGAAATTAAACCGAATTAGCATTATAAGTAAATATTGCACGAAAACGCCATTTTTGTGATATTCTTATCTTTAATCATGAAAGCTAAATCATCCGTAGAGATAGAAGAGAATGTTAGAAGCATTATTCACTGAAATTGGCTTCAACAGTGATAAATTTACTACTAATAACCTCGATATCGATAATGACTCTAGTAATTGGATTTTAATTACAGAGTTTACAGAGAGTAAAACTGTAAGTGAAATACAATTTTTCCGATAGAAGTGATTTAATTTTTTAAGAATTTAAGATTTTAAATATTAATATTCTTTTTATAATTGCGGAAATATTAAGCTGCTTTGTCTGATAGTTTAAGTAGTTATACATGTGAAGGAATCATTTAATTTTTTATTTAATATAAAATGAAGATTTACACTTTCAAAATGTCCTAAAACGTTAATTCTCTTAAGATAGGATTTTTTTATTTACGACGCATTTTGAAGCTTGAAACACAGCTATTAGTGGCATATTGAACCTCATTCAAGTAATGGAGATGACACCTGACATTTTTTTCTTACATTTCAAATTTCTATGTCTAGCCCATGTGGGAATTTCGAATTTGGATAAGTTTGTTGTGAATCACGGGGGACTCGAATGCTTCCACGAAATCAACAATGCGGACATGACCATGATAACTCTGCAACCATGGCTCCTTTATTTTTAAAATGCTATTCAAATTATTGTTAGTTCGTTTAATTTTTGTATCTCGTTTATATAAATATTCTAGAATATTTCTCATTGAAAGCAAAAAAAAGATGCTGTCGAAACTATGAAAAAACATTTTTTTGCATGCGACTAAAATGCTCCTAATGCTTTGGTGCATAACAGACATAAATATATATTTGTGTATGAAAGCTTAATACAAAGTTTAATAAACTATTATTCGGTATTTCATTTTTTTATTAATAGATTGGGTGTGCGTTTTTTTAAATGAAATCAATTAATTTTTTTAAATTTTTACAATTAGGTTCTGAATTTGAAATTCTATAAAGTAGGAATACATTCTTTTTTTAAAAAACTAGTTGCAATTAAGAGGATTTGGTACCGAAAAAATGACTCATTTATCGTATTTTTATTTTTATTTAGTTATATTCTTTTAATTATTACCTTTCGATTGATGTATCACTTTTGTATGCCTGAAAATTAGAAGTTGAAAAAATTTCATTTTAAAAATGTCAACAAACAAATTTAGAAATTCGACCACACCCCCCTTTTTAGAGGTGTCAGTGATTTTAAGCTAATTTTTATGAGCTACTTTTTCAAAAATAAATGTTACTTTGTTTTACCCATAACTGCAACGCTTTATCGTACTTTTTAGTGACTACAACTTTTATTACAAGCTATTTGTTGTTGTTTTGGCGCTTCTTTCCTTTTTTCTGCTATCATGCAAGTTTTACTTACGTTTTACATTGAAAAAATAAACAGTCTTTTTTAAGACTTTTACTGATTGCTGTATTTTAAAGAATATTGCTGAAACTGTTGAGATTTCAATATTATCTTTCTTATTATCTCTTGGAGTTTTCTCTTAAAAATGCCAAGAGTGAAACATAAAAATCATTCAGCTCAAATGAATAACAAACGTTGGTGTATTGATGCTGTGAATACATGTGTTACAGAAGAAAACAAATCTGTTACTAACATCAGACTTGAGCAGTTATCTTATCCTGAAAAAACTGAACATTCTGAAATTGTGAATTACATTGTGAATTTTGAGCAAATCTGCGAAATGTTTATGAAACTAAAATGCCCTGACTGTGACAAGCACACTCTAAAGCTTGCTCTTGGAAACACGGTAGGATTTGCCTACGTGTTAAATTTAACTTTCAATTTTTGTGCTGAAAAAGTTTGTGCTGTAGAAACGCCTAATGAAAGACAGGGTAATACCGTTCCTGATATTAATTTACGTGTCACACAAGCATTCTCTAATATTGGAAAAGGTTACTCTGCAATTGAAAATTTTTGCATGACAGTAAATATATCTCCTTTTCCCTCGAGAACTTATAGCAAATGTACTAAACTTCTTCACAAAGCCTATGGTATTGCTGGAGAGAATTTGCTGAAAGGAAGTACACAGTAAAGTGAGAAATTCTTACGAAGCACCAACTGATGTTCCCGTCGTGGATATAAGTGTTTCATTTGATGGTAGCTGGTTGACGTGTGGACATACATCTTTGATTGGCATAGCTTGTGTTATTGATATACTTACAGACTATGTATATGATTTTGAAGTCATGTGCAAGGTATATCACAATTGTTCTGTAGCAAAAAGAGAACTTGGAGAGTAAAGTGCAGAATTTAACATTTGGTTTGAAGGACACAGAAAGATTGTGATGTTAATTATTCCGGCTCATCAACTTCGATGGAAATTGAGGCTGCATTGATCCTCTGGGAAAGATCACAAGCGTTGGGATTTCGTTATTGCACCTTATTGTCTGATGGGGATTGTAAAACCTTCAACTATTTAACAGAAAAAAAATGTG
Organism: Trichonephila clavata; assembly: GCA_019973975.1. Classification (NCBI taxonomy): domain Eukaryota; kingdom Metazoa; phylum Arthropoda; class Arachnida; order Araneae; family Nephilidae; genus Trichonephila; species Trichonephila clavata. The sequence continues at coordinate 6,494 of BMAO01031182.1, read as the reverse complement.
TATGGAGATAAGACTGAGATAAAAAAAAGAGGACTGCATTAATCATGTCAGCAAAAGGTTGGAAGCTGGTCTACGAAATGCTGTCAATGAATCGAGGGCCCGTGGAATTTCATTACGAGGAAAAGGCCTTGACACATTAAAAGAGTCAACAATTAAAAAATTAACTTAGTACTACCAAAAAGCTATACTAAAAAACAAAGGCAATGTTCTCGCCAAGAAAAAAGTAATATATGTTACTTTATATCATAGCATTTCGACAGATCAAAAGCCTCAGCACTCGAAATGTCCAATCGGTGCAGACTCATGGTGTTTTTACCACTCCGCAAAGTGAGTGAGAGAATATTAACGTCGCACTGATTAGCAACAAGAGGGCTTTTAGCGACGGTCCGCGTAATTTTGAAACCATGGTCAAGTGACGCGGGCGACACCTGAGCTGGCACCCCCTCTAACTACCACATCACACCAACAGGAGGACGTTTGAGCTCTCGACCGATTTAACGTGCATCGCTCCCCTACACGGCGGATCTTTAGTGGATACTAGGATCGAACCCATGACATGCTAGCCATGATCCGATGCCTAGACCACTCGCCCACCGCAGTCGCTACCAGTCCGCAAAAACAAAAGGACAAAATACAGGTCTGCATAAACCACATGTTGGGACTCCAATTAATGAAAGTTTTTTTGCCACATATCCTTTCTATTGATCAACGGCTTGCTTCAAATGAACTTTTGGAAAGGTGCATTAATTGCGGAACCCAAAACGCTAATGAAAGCTTACACAACATGATTTGGTCAAAGTGTCCAAAGGAGATATTTGTGTTCAAAGTCAAGATAGAGTTACACATGCCGTAATGGAAGCAATTTGTGAATTCAACAAAGGGACTCTACGTACTGTGATAGATACCCAAAAAGCATTACATATACCTTTGGGGAAATGTTCGCATGATCTTGGTGTGATGCTCGAATCCCGTAAAAGATTATTTAGAATCAGACGGAAAAACACCAAATACCAGCATGCACGGAAATTGATAAAAAAAGCTATTTTAAAAAGAGAAATATTAATTAAAAAAAGGAAGGAGAGTTACATATAAAGCAGGATATTTCAGAGGTATTATAATAAAGAAAAATTTTTTTAACGTTTTCGTCGTGTTTTCTTGATATTTATGTGCAATTATTACTGTGTAAAAATGTATAATTTATAGAAAATATGGGTTAAATTAATATGAAAAAGAAATTATTTTGTAGAAAAATGTGTAGCTAATGTTTTAAAATGGTATTTTTAATTTATTTAAGATTATAATAATAATTGTTTCAGAAGTATAAACTTTAAAATGGTTTTTCTCAGCTTGTGTTTTTTCAATACATTAACTCATTCAAAATGCTACTCCTTCCACATTTATTAACCCATCACTTTCATTTTTTCTCTGTGTGTTATAAATCATGAATGTAACAAAATTAGGGATCCATTTTTCGATCAAATCTGTGTTAGAGAGGATTTTATGAGTGCTAATATTTCGTGTTAAAAAAATATTGTAATTATTAGAAAATTCCTGAATAAATTATAATTTACTCTGAAAGAACCTGCTTTTTATTCATAAGGAGGTTTTCTGCATTTAAAAGTCGATAAACCACGAACTAATACGATTGTTTTTCTTATAATATCCCCTATAGCCATAAGCTAAAATAAAAATATTTTATAAATCAGCTTTTATTTTATCACTAATCCGATCAGGAATTCAAAGAACATAAAGTAGTGTTTGGTTTTGAAAAGTTTGAAATTATATCAAAGGCTTCAAACACTAAAAATCAGAAAAAGAACTGCTGTAAGTCCTTTTACAACATCAACAAATATCTTTTAAAATGCTTATAATTTTTAAGTATCCTAAAAGGATTTTTATTAAATGAAATAAATTTCTACTCCATATCTTTGCACAGGCAGCTTTGTTTTTATAAAAATATGTACTTAATTTTGTTTGTTATCTGTTCTTTCCTGTTTTTGTTTAGTTCTCAGGGAGGATTAAATCTATAGAATATTTGAGTGTGTGTATTCCTGAATTTAAGAGCTGCTCAAACTCTACAAAAAAATTCCTTTTGCTCGTAAAGTAAGATCACGTTGTTTCTGCATTACTCATAGAATACAGGAAACAACGCAAAAATACATTTTAGAGCTTATTTTTAGAGTATATTTGTTTTTATCTCCTCTTTTTTAAATATTGATACAGCGCATAGCTAAGTTTTTTCGAGATTTAAGAAAACATTACTGTTTTGCGAAAGGTAAATGAATCATTTGATGTATTTGGAAGCTTATGACTTTTTTGTTGAAAAGTTATAAGCTTCCACTTATTTTTTAAAAATTTTTTTCTAAACCTGTGTCAAATATTTTATAAAAAAATCCTATATATTTATGAAATTTCTTTCTCGCTGACTGATTATTTTAGGGATATTTTTGCTTTAATTTAAGACAAAATGCGTTGTTAATATCTATTTATTTAAAATTGGAAATTAAGAATGATTCATCTGAAAGCTTAAATCAAATTCAAAATATATTATGTATTAATATGTTTCATCTCCTAATAAAATTTAAGCAATAAAATACCAATACGAGATTTAAGATATTTAATCCTTAATTGCTTCGAATTATTTTGAAAATTTCCAATAATCGAGGGCGGCTTGAAAGTTATTTAAGAATCTATCTCTTCTAAGAAAAAATGCTTATGTATTTATTAAATATTGCATGAACAGTTGAATAGATAATGAGTTTTTATCAATGTGAAATCAATGAAATATAAAGGGAATTATACTTTTTAAATCACATGTAAGATATAAGTGATTAGATTTTGAAACTACAAAAAAAGAAATATTAAAATTATTTTGTGGAAGTTACATAATGTTAGAAATTATTAAGAGTATAATAAATTATGAGATAAGAATATTTCAGTTTATCGTAAAATTCTCAAAATATCGTCTGATAGAATGATTATGTATTTTTCTTCAATAGTTTTTATTTTTCTTTAACAAAAAATCGTTTGATGGTTTAATAAAATATTTGTTTGAATATACTCCATTGCTGTTTCATAATTTTTTTCGTAACTGCATTTCGCAAAAAGAATAATCAGTGCTAAAATTTAATTCTAGAGAATTTAAGTTCTGGATTTTTTTTTAGATTGTTGTGTTTTTACATCATTCCATATATTATTTCCATGGCGTAGACACCAACCAAATTCCTTAATTATTATTTACGTTTTCTACATTTGAATATTTTTCATCCTTTACAAGTAACATATATTTAGAGCCTTTAAAAAGATATATCAGTTATGAATTTATTTTTTATGCATTAATTGATAAAAAAAGAAATAAGCTTTATTTGTATGACTACTTAGGTAAATTATAATTTTTGTAAGAATTAAACGTTTATCTTTTTTGGGAGTATTTTTCCTTCTCTTTATACTTTTAGCGTAGGGATTGGAATTATTAAATATAATTTTTCTTTGAAGATTTCTTATTTTTGGAAAAAAGTTTCTCTGAAAAAACATTGCAATTATTTCATAAAAAATTATGTATTTTTAAATTATGTTTATGTGACTTATTGATTTTTGGAAAGAAAATCGGCACTTTTAAAAAAATGAAGTATTTATGTATATTTTCTACATTTACATTATGTATTCGAAATAGTGTATCATCCATAAAGTTTTAATTGTTTTCCACGATAAAGTAATTTAATCCCTCAAAAATAATGTATTTGGAAAGATATTTGTGCTATTAATGTATTCCTTTCTTCATTATTTAAAAATATTTTCATAATTTTTGCATTTATGAAGAAGTTTTATTATGAATGCATATTTAATGAAAGGAATTAACAACAAATTAACGCAAATGTTTTTATTACATATTATGTTAATAACTCATAAGGAAATATAAATCTTTTAAACTCAAATGCAAGTTAACATACGAAATTTATTATCTCGTAGAATGTGTTTCTGGTATTTATCATTTATCTTATGTTTGGTAGTATTCGTCATTTATCGTGAAACAAAAGAGCTCTCCTTAGATTTGTTCTTGAGGAAATATCTAATAAATTTCTGAATAACTGTATTTATTATTCTATTTTAGCATCTACTTGTAATACTTTAATTAAAACAAGTCTATACATCCAAATAAATTAATTGTATTTAAGAGAACGCATTTTTAAGGTAATTATTCGTTAATGTTTAGATGCTTATGATTATTTGCATCAAATTTTCAATATCTCTAAACATTGTTTAATAATAGTTTTGCAGATATAATTATTAATTTCATTTCTTGTGTGGAATTAATAAATATTTTATTATTTGGATCGTAAGACTTTAACAATCAAAGAAGAATGAGGCATAAATTATAAATATTTTATTATTTTTACAAAAAATATTTTTTTAATTAATTTTCTGATTTGAAGTTATTGCGTTTCATTATCTTAAAATGTAGATCGAAATAATGAGGGTAAAATTTATTGTAATTTCATTTCCTCAGGTATTGAATTATCTAATTAAATTTTAACAGACTTTCAAATACATCAAAGGGAGGGAAAATTGAATTATGTATAGGTGATTTTAAATTGAAATCTTTTGTGTGCATTTTTAATCGAATATTTTGTAATTTCCATAAGTAGTTATTTAAAAATAGAAGTTTTTGTAACATAATCCTTAAAGAAATATTTAATTACTTTTTAATCAGAAAGATTTTAAAATCTGGTTACAAGAGTAAATACTTTAATTTATACGAATATATTTTTGTCATAAAATTTTCAAGATATTTATTGTATTATACTAATAATTGAATCATCATACAAAGGGAAATTCTTACAAAAACTCAATACATTATCACACATTTCGGAAAAGTTTACATGCAAAATTCTTTTTACCAAACATGTAGACGTTGGAGAAGGGATTGAGTGTTTCCACCCTTTTCAATAGAAAAAGTGTAACCGTCCATTCCGACAATGCGCATCCGTGACTTATCCCGTTCTGCAATTTATCTCCAGTATTCAGTCGATATTTTAAACATCGTTGTCTACTCGTACTCAGGAAACTTTTTTGTATGCATTTCCATTTAATATTCTCTAAGCACAAAATATATCGGTAATAGCATCAAGACGAGTTAACTATGACGAAAGTTTGAAGGAGAGAGACAATTTTATTAGCAAAAAAAAAAAGCTCTGCAGGGAACCGGCTATTGAAAATTTGATACGGATGCAACAAATGTACGCCGATGGCGTAAGAAAAATGATATAATTTTTGTTTGTAAGTGTTCAAGAGTCTTTAAAAATTCTTTTATATTATTCTGTAATCGTTCCTTTAAAAAATGTTGCATAACAAGTGCATTGGAGGGTGAGTACTTATGACTTATGTCCGTATATTGAACCATTTACACATTTTTATTTTTCTCAAAAACGTGCGTAGAATTAGGAGTGCGGCTTAGATTCGAGTAAATACGGTATTTTGTAGATTTTTCTGAAATTATGTTGTAGATAACTTTTCATCTGGTGCTGTGGTTTGTATGCTAGGTAAGTCATCAGAAAAAATATCTGCTGTCGGAAATGTATGCAACATGGTGCTTCACCAGATTGAATCCCCACTCTCTCATTCTCAGAGTAATAATCATTAAATACTTTACATAACATACCTAATAAAATATTTGGAATATTGTCATTTATCTCATCTATGTATGCATTCAAGCATACATCGCCCTAAGGGCTTTCACCAGTTATTGATTTATAACTTTTAATGTACAATTGCTAGTCATGTAAATTAAAAGTAGCTTCATTAATCTACAATGAACCTGAAATTGCCATGCTTTGATGAACATTTCCTTATTTAAGTGGCGATATTGGAAGTTTAAGATGAAGAGACTTCAAATATAATTTAGTGAAAACATTAAAACTTTATTAATCTGCTAAAATATTTTAAGTAAAGGTTGGAAAAACATAAAATGGTTTCCTTTCCTTAAATATAATTATAAAAGAAATGTAATGCATTATCATGTCTATAATAAATGTTCATGGAATTTACAATGTAATAAATGAATATTAAATTTAAATAACGAACACTTAAAGAGACGGTATTAGTTAATATATCGCAGTTAAGTACATTTTAGGCGTCTTAAAGTTAAAATGGAACTAGTTTAGCTTAGTCGATCTCTTCAGATCAAATAGCCCTGTAGTTTGTTTAGGGGAAAAAATTGGGGCTTGTGTGTGATTAGGGAAAAATTGTCAAGTAATTTGTATAGTAATTAATTCAGTATCGTTTTGTCTACTTACATTAATGTCTTGTAAACAATCAGCTTATACCAATTAAGATTACCATGCAAAAATATACGGCCACTATGTTTTGTTTAGTATATAATAATTGTAATAAATATCATATTTGTAAGAACATATATATTTATATTTTCTCAATATAAAAGGGAAATTACAGTCTGCATCTAGTTAAAATAAGTGACTTTATAAAAAATTATCTTT